>CM046949.1:24002559-24697480 GCA_025698515.1 Gossypium sturtianum | reverse complement strand
CCACGACGATGAATCGATGTTGACTAAAAGCTTTTTACGATATTGGCCCTATAATATCCATTCCCAACATATAAAAAAATCTGTGAAAAAATTAATGAGGCACATGAATCTCGTCTTCTTCAATTTAGTATTTGCGGTATAACTGATGCAATCCCCTTTCATGGTAGACCAAAATGCCCGATCTTTATGTTTATCCTGGCTATTGTAGAACCATTGTCATGTTCTTTAAATACCCTTATGGATCTCTTTTAAGATTATCCTAGGCGTGTCTTGATATGATCATGCGAAAACATCTTTGAATTCTTGAAAATAACTCAATGATGTCTTGTTTTATTTACGTGGTGAGTTTGGGCTTCAATCTTCACCTCTTTTTAGGCTCATAATATCATTGACCCTTTGTGGAGTAAAGTCTATTTTCATCTTGTTCCACCATTCTTAACAAATCAGAAGATATGTTACAATATCTGTCATCTTCAAAGTCCTGAGATCCTTCTAGACACATATCTTAGTCGAAAGGAGACTCTGAGTCGGTAGCAGCATTGCTCACATCATTGATATCTGGAGACCTATTCTAGGTTCGAAGGAAGATTCCAAAGAATAAATGATTCAAAGAATGATTATTTATATGGTCATGAATAAAAAATAAAAGAATACTTGAAAGAAAGTCCAAAGAAAAAAAACTAAGAGCAATTGTTTGTACAGTATGAAATGGAAAAAATAAAAGAATATTTGCTCCAAAAGATGCATTTTATTGAAATAAAAATTCGGACACGGGCCTATTTCACAAAAGGATTCTTATTGCCTCTAGGCTTAAGGAAACAAGCGTATTTTGAATATTACTCTAGATTAGTCTTAAAAATACAGGGATCCCTTCCACAGTTCCATTGTTTAAAATCTTCCCAAGTATGTAAGGGCTTGGAAACTTTGTTCCCCGGTTCCTTCTCTGCTATATCTAAATCAGGGATAACAAGATTAGCAGGGTTATCTCCTGGGTTAGATTCTGAGCCAACTTGGAAATTCATGGGTACCCCAGTATCAGCTTGACCTTGTTGAGGCCTAATTGCAATAGATGGCTTTTGAGAATACACCTCAGGTTGTATCTGTACATGTGGTGGGGTAAAACTCGGAGGATAGTCTTCATTATCCTCTCCAGCATTAGTCATAGGGCCTTTTCCCTTGTCCATTGCCCCATTCAGTAGCTGAGTCATTTGAGCCACCATATTTCTTTGGGCTTCCATCATTTGTTCCCTCATATCTTGCTAGATCTTTACCAATTGCTCTTGTAGCTAGTCTTGCATGTCTCTTTGGAACTGTTCGAGTCCTTGATCCATGTTTTTTTTGTCTTAGCACGTGTACCGTAACGGTGTTTTAGTTTCTAGATTAATCTTCTCTCTTTCTCTTTTTCCTAAAATAACTTCAACTAATTAGGGTCCCTCTATGGATTTTAATGCATGTGATGCAATGCAATGCAGATGCATGGAATGAATGCAAAAGAAAGAGAGGTGTTGATTCAGAATTCAATTCCATTTGAAAAACTTCTCTAGAAGCAAATTTTTTACATAAAGCGGATTACATATGCGACATTGCCCTCATATTACAAGCCAAACATTAATCTCCTTCTTCGCAAAGGTCAAATCTTGCAAACTTCTAATAGATGCCTCCACTAGCTCCTTTTTGCTTTATACGGGCGCGACTCACTTGCTCACTTATTTCTATAATGCTCGTTAGCCTCTTCAAGAAAGCGAGGCGTGGTGATTCTCGAATAGTCTTTGTCAACTTGAATCCTTGGGCAATAAAGTCTTGTTTTCCTTCACGGACTATCGACCTTCTCTCATTGCGTTTACTTGGACCATAGTCGGACGGCCGTATTATAATCCACGTTATCAAGAAATCCATTTTCTCATGACAAACTCTTCTATTTAGTAATCAATTTGAACCAACACCTATTTTCTATGATGTGGATGCAATGCAATCAAAACAAAAGAGAACACGTTAGCACAAGAGAAATAACAAAATAGGGCACCTATCTGGGTGACCACTAGGGTTCAATATAGCTCTATCTAGGTTGGCTCTTAAGGATCACTATATGTGGCTTAGTTCTAAAAAGGAGGGTACTTGAACCAGCAGATTCCTCAATCCTCACCCATTATAGGTTCATATGGATCGAGTTGGATCGGGGAATAGTTTTCCCTATGGCCATGCGGAGGTGAAAACCTCACGAAGACATAGATACGGATGTATCCCGGAAGCAGTCCACTAGCCCATGCGGAGGTGAAAACCTCACGAAGGCATAGTTTTTCACTCCCACTTAAAAGGAGTGACCACAACGGTCGTGCAATATGATGCGGGAATATCCTACAAGACTCAAACCACCACAAACATATGACACGGTATAAACTCATACGGTGAAAGAATCAAAATCAAATTTTGATTTTCGATAAAAAGACAAAAATAATCAATTCGACAAAAACACACAACAAGTCAATTATCTTATAAAATTCAAGGCAAGCACCTACCTAGGTGATTGCTAGGGTTCAAGCACGATTCTACCTAGGTAAGCTCTTAGGGCTTTCTACATGCGGTTTGGTTCTAAAGCGAGAGGTACAGGCGGCAGATTCCTCGATCCTCGACCATTATAGGCTCATCTGGACCAAGTTGATTCGGGGAATACATTTCCCTATGGCTGCGCGCTGGAGATGAAAATTTCACGAAGACATAAATGCGGATGTATCCGAAAGTGATTCACTATCCCTTGCGGAGGTGAAAACCTCACGAAGGAGTAGCTTCTCGCTCCCACTTAAAAGGGTGTGACCACAACCGTCATGCAATGCAATGCAGACATGCTTTTCAATATTAAAATAACATGCAATAAAAAGGATCATAATTTTTCAAATCAGATTTTCAAATTTAGATAAAAGGACAAGAAATAATCAATTTTACGGCTTGACTCTCTTATTGGTCCCCAGTGGAGTCGCCAAGCTGTCGAAACCATTTTTTATTTTTTTTTAAAAACGGGGGTCGACTTTAAAAACAAAAATGGAGTCGCCACCAATCTTTTTTCAAGGTGTGATCGGGTCACCTTGAGATTAATCATTTAATAAAACATTTTGATTTATTAAAATAATGATTTTAGTCTACAAAATTTGAGAAAGCAGGCTCGAGAGTCGATTACATACGAGGAAGGATTAGCACCTCATGCATGCGCCCAAAAATTGGTACCTAATTGATTAATTAATGTCCTAATTTCAAAAATTTGAATATATTTTAAAACACGATCCTTTTTATTTTTAAAACTTATGTCCTTTAATTTTAAATGGACATTCAATTATTTGGATTTTAAAAGAAAAATCAAAACTCGATAAGTTAGAGCACGATCTTTCGAATTTTCAAACACCGAATATCCTTTGCTTTTTAGAAATCCTTGCCTCGAGATGACAAAGCGTCGCATCCAAGTGAGTTAGGACACAACATCTTAAATTCCGAGAATAGTTTTTATTTAAAAATTCATATGTTTTAATTTCAAAAGGGTACTCAATCATTTGGACTTAATGAGAAAAATCGAAACCCAGTAAGTTAGGGCACGATTTTCTCAAAACTCCCAAATATCGAATATTGCCTTATTTTTAAATTTGAAAAATCATGGATTTTGAAATATGAAGGTATATTTGGCCACATTAATAAATAAAGATTAATGAATTTTTAAAAAAAAATCTAAAAAACAAATAAAAAACAAAATGTACCAAGCTTTCAAATAATAATGAACAATGTTAAAACAAATAATGTGAAAGAAAAGGATTTTGAAATCGACAATAAAAAGCAACTTAAAAATAAATTCATGTATAAAAATTTTAAAGTAGGTAATATATGTAAAAGCTTGAAATAAATCCAAAAAAAAAAAGAAGAAATAGTAATATATAAATGAATTTTAAAATAAATATTATATAAGAAGTCAGTTTAAATAAGTAATATATAAAACAATATATATATATATATATATCAATCTAAATAAATAATATACAAAATGACTTAAAGAAAATTATATGTGACAAATCCTAAAAAGATACGTATAAGTTTAAAATAAACAATATCTGAAAACTTAAAATGGATAATATAAAAGCAGTTTAAAATGATATAAAATAAAACCACTTTAAAATAATCGTTATATAAAACAATAAGAAAAATGAATGATATATAAGATAATTTAAAGTAATAATATAAAAAAAAAACTTAATCAAAATAAAACTATTTGAAATAAGTAATATCTAAAATAATAAAATAAAATAGCTTGAAATAAATACCACGTAAAAATTTGGAATAAATAAATAAAATACAAATTTGCAAAAGTGTGAAAATAAAATAAATCTCTATACGAAATAATAAATAAGCGAATAAAATAAAAGAATAACTAGTAATTAAACAATTAAATGGATAAATAAAAAGGTTGAAAAACGAAGATGAATGAAGAAGAAAAATAAGAACAAACCATAGAAAATAAGAGCATAAGAGAGGAAAGAAATTTGAGTGAATGCTCTCAAGAATTCTTATTGCTTCCCCCAAAACTCAAGTGTGCTTTACAATAAAGGAGAGGCCTCTATTTATAGTTGAGCCTCCCCAAATCAACAGTGCAGATCAATTACATCAACGGCTAAGATTAAAAGGTATCTACAAATTAAATCTCTAAGATTACAAAATCATATCTTCTAAGATTGCATACCATATCTTCTAAGATTGCATATCATATCTAAGATTTGCATATCATATCTAAGATTGCATATCATATCTTCTAAGATTACATACCATATCTTCTAGGATTGCATATCATATCTAAGATTTGCATATCATATCTAAGATTGCATATCCTTGAAGATTGTGTTCCCATATCGTCAAGCTTGTAGATGGACCTTCAATCTTTTCAAGTAATGGGCCATTCGATCGGGCCAAATGATATATTTTAATTTGGACTTGGACTTTGTTTTATTATTTTGGGTTTATTATTTTTGTATGGGCCATGAATAGCACATGGTCAGCCTCGTCGATCACTGCGCCCGTGTTTGGTCACACACGACCTACCACACGGGTGGTCGCTTGCGCCGTGTGGCATCGACAATTACATTTTTCGGCTTTTCGCCGATTTCTGTTTTCAGAGTTGTGTTTACACACTTGGTTTCTATTTGTTGAGAAAACTTCCCCAAGTCTTTGAAACCTACACTTGATCGAACAATCACCAATTATTCACTTAAACATTTACTCAATCGAATACACACAAGTTGACCAAGCGTTAAACTCACAACAACATTACCTTCGATCGAGTAAAGAGGAGGTTCCTCCCACTTAAGGCGTCAATCGAGACCTCTAGCCCTTTGGTCAACTCCTAATCAACCAACAGAAAATCCCTTTAAACCACTTAACCAAACAAAAGTTAATCAAGAAGTAGAAACATGACTTACCGTACCACGAAAACGTACGCTTACTCATAGAACGAATAAACACAAGGAAGGAAATAGGAAAAGAAAATAAGTGAGAGGGAAAGAACTTTCGGTAGCAATTTTGGTGAAAGAATAAATTCAAAGCGTCAAAAGATTAGGAGCAAGCGAGATTTGGGAAAGAAAGCAGTTATCTTTCGGCTTGGGAAGAAAAGGAAAAAGAGGAGCACGAAAATCACTAAATTTTGGTTGTAGATGGAGGTTGGGAAGAACCGAATGGCATCAAATGTAAAAGAAACAAGAAAAAGAACAAAAAAAAGCAGAGAGAAAAACCAAAAGCAAAAATGGCAAAACTATCGAGAAAATTGGGGAATGAGAGAGAGTAGCCAGAAAAATACCGATACTAGTTTTGGTTCTATCCAAACTCTTCCATCCAAATCTCCCCAAAACACTCCCTTCAACCCCCAAATCCCTTAACAATCGAAATTCCCTCAACATCCTCCTAAAAATCGGCCACAACAACCCCACACTCCTCAAATACTCAGAATTTTACCACATTCCAAACTCTTTCACGGCACATGAAAAAAATCCCCTTGCACATCTGGTATTCGAACTCAAGACCCCTAACATTCTAACACACCACTTAACCACGGACCAACGGACCCATTTTGACATATTTTTCCAATATTTATTTTTAAGCCTCTTGGCTAGAGAGAGAGGTTTATTCAATTGGAAACAAAAATTTTGCCCAAGCCAAGGCTTGAACCTAAGACTTCTCGGACACTCCTAGAACACTTAACCACTAAAGTAGATAGATATTTGTGTCATAAACCTACGAAATTAACTATAAATGATTTTGGGGCGTTACGAATAACCTATCAAGCGTTACCAACACCTATGCCTAAAATAAAGAAGCCAAAAGTCGTTTAATCACAAGAATTCGACTCAACAAAAATGAAGTCATTTCCACAGAACAACCCGACGTTTTTAAGAAATTCACAACGAGACTTACACAATTAAATTTCAATCAACAATACAATGAACGCACTTACTGAATATATCTGCAAAGGATTTAACAATAACCAATAAGAAGGAAGCGAACCAAGAAAATTTTAAGAAAAGGAAAAGAGGCGGGAAAGCAGAGCAACAAAAAGGGAAAAAAAAGAAAAGAAGAGGAAAGAACGTTAATTTAATGGTTAAAACCACCGATCAAAATTCCGACAATAATAAAAAAATATTTCTGCTGAGATTCGAACACAAAACCAAAGAGAACACAAAAACTTAACCATCAAACCAATAAACTCATTCTTGTTATAGTTTTGCATAGAATTAAACTTAAATTAGCTATTCAGGGGAAATAGTTATGCTAAAATAAATAGCAAAACTTTCTAAAACACTACTCAAACCCCTGACCTCAAACATATATGCAAAACCTTTAACCACAAATACAGAGACTTAATTACACTAATATTTCTTAGTCAAACATTCAAATTTTGGGGCATTACATTTGAAAAATAAAAATTAGGATAAAAATGATAAAAATGTTAATGTTAATAGCTAATTTACCATTATACATTTAAATTATATACAAAAGTTGTTAATAAATTAAAAATAAAACTAGTATGATTCCCACCCATGCTTCGCATGGGGTTAAATATTTTTCTGTTAATTATAGAGTAAAAATTTATAGGTTGCAATATGCTTTAAGTTTTCTACTATTCATATATTTGGAATTTAGCCTTCATATTTTTATTTTCAAAAATTTAGTCCCTCTACTTTTTCGAGTTTAAAAATGTAGATTTATTTATTAACACTGTTAAAATTCATTTGTTAAATTTGTAGTTGTGACAATTTGAAATTAAAAAAAAAAAAAACTCACTTGTTATCCATGTAACACAATGACAGTGTAATAGGCTTGAATTTTATAGAGAATTTTAACAATGTTAACAACTCTTAAAAATTCACATAAACATTTTAATCGAAATAAAGTATTTAGATTAACTAATGGCATTGTAAGAGTTAAGATACCAAATTATTTCAAAATTGAAGTATAAAGATTAAATCTCAAATTCGAATGAAGTATAGAGATCAAATTAAAAAATAACTATTCCTATATAATATCAAAAAATAGAGGGATTAGATTTGAAATTTAGCCGTTAAAAAATAAAAGGAAATAGTAAATCGGAGGCTAGTGAATTGAAACCGTAATTGGGTTAGATAATTAAAATAATTAGAAAATAATTATATAAAATGTTAAAATAAATAGAATTAAAAATATTTTATTAGGAAATTAAAATTAGGTGTCAGGAAACTAATTTGGTTAAAGCGGATTTTTAAAAACAAGGTTTGATTTGAAAATAAGTTTGAAATTAGTTTTAATTGAAAAGTAAGGATCTATTTGAAAAAGGGAAGTGCTGGAGGTGATTAAATGGGCAATGACCCAATTTTTAAAAATAGGTTGGCTATTTAACAACACCAACTTCTCCTTCCCTCCCATTCTTAATTTTCTTTAAAAAATTTTCAAACACCAAATCAAAATTTTTCTTTCGAAATTAGTTTATTCTTTTTTATTCCTAAGCTCACTAAACACAATTTCTTTTAAATTTTGAAGAACATTCATGTTTTCATCCTTAAAATCCTTAAGAGATCTTCACATGTTTTAGCTCGAATTAGCTCCATAGCTTGTTGATTTTGCAAAATTGAGGTGAGATTCTAACTTTTTATGATTAAACTAAGTGATATGTTATTTCAATTCGAGATTTAAATGATTTAATCAAGATCTCAATATATCACTTGATTATAAGTTGATTTTTGGCTTGAAAATGGTAGATCTTGTATTTCTTGTCTAAGCTTTGGTTTTAAAGTGATTTCTAACTCATTTTAATCTAATTAAAAGTTATTTTATCTTAATTTAACAAATCCTTAATGACTTTAAGGAAATTGAATGTTTTCCCCTTTTTAAATATCACATAAGCTTGATTTTCCAGAAAAATTAGATCAATGTAATTGGGTAAAACTGATGGTTCAAATATGTAATTGGATGATATTTAGGATGTTTGGAATCGAAATCAAGGTTTAGAAACTAGATTTGAGTGGTGAAATCGCATTTTTGGCAAAACTAGCTAGTTTTTGGTAAGTATGATAGATGAGTTGTGGTATACATTTTTATATGAATTAAATGTGTTTGAGGTTGTTTATAATGTGTTTCTAATGTATTTAATGTAAATGCAAAGTGTCGAACTTGTTGGAAGTTTCTACAAGCAAGGACAAAGTCCAACAAAGGCTTATTTGAGCTTTTGCCATTAAAGTTAAGGATGTAAGGTGAGTGGTTTGATGTGCCACAATTATGCACAA
The DNA here is from genome assembly GCA_025698515.1 of Gossypium sturtianum. Classification (NCBI taxonomy): domain Eukaryota; kingdom Viridiplantae; phylum Streptophyta; class Magnoliopsida; order Malvales; family Malvaceae; genus Gossypium; species Gossypium sturtianum. The sequence continues at coordinate 24,688,703 of CM046949.1, read as the reverse complement.
ATCGAAGTGTTAAAGGGAGCTTAGGTAGCCTAGTCACCTATATTGAGTTTCATAAGTAAGTGTTTCTACCTAAACTAATGATGATTTGCAAGTGATGCTTAAATTTGGTGTGCTCATATTACTATTAGAATGAATTTTTATCGATTTATGATTTTTATTGATGTGTTTTGGATTAAATTCATAGGTATTTGTACATTGATTGTTAAACTTTAAGACATGAGAGAATATACAAGTTTTAAATTTACAAGTTTGACATCAAAACCATAAATTTTTGTGAGATTTTGAGCCTTTAGAGCATATACTTTTCTTTCTCATTTTATTACTGGTTATGAGTGTGTCAATATTGATTTGTTATTCTAGAACTTGCTTCGATTATGCATGTCGAGACCACACCTTTTTGATTTGATATATTGAGATGATAAAGGCACTTAGGTTTTCACTTACTTATTCCATAAAAAAGCCTACCTACATAATTAACCCTTAGTGAACCCCTTTGAGCTTAACACACCATTTCTTAATTCACCCATTCATATTGACCCATAACCCACTCTTTTGATTCGTTGAGAATTTTTCCCGTTTTTATTGACTCCTTTTTTATCGATATTTGATTTAGTTAATTGCCTAACTATGCTCTTTGGTTTGATTCTTTGAATTAGTTCTTATTATTTATTATTCTTAAAGTAAAATAAAATAAAATATACATATATGTTGATTATTATTTAGTTCTATGTTAATTGAGCTTGAACAGTTAAATTCATATTTTGAGAAGAAGCTTGTGTTATTCTTGATGAATAGTTTCGATTGATGTGATTATTTGTAATTCAGCATTTGTTATTTTTCTAGTTTGGTAATTTATCAATTCGATCTCTATTTTAATCAACTTTTTCAGCCTTTCTCCACACCCTTAACCTAAGCCCCATTACAACCTTTTAAAGACCTTTTGATTTGTGTATCATCTCATTTTATAGTGGTGGAGATTTGATTTTCATGTAAGCCTATGATAATGACTTTTTATGTTTGACTATTGAGTGCTTATTCTTGAACCTTTAACACTTTGGTGGTTTGAGTGAATCTTTAGTGAGGATGTCGATTCTTGTTGATTTTGAATTAAAGGTAATTAATTAGATAAGGGAAATACCTATGTTTTCATGCTTTAGAAAAATGTTTGACTTGGATTGTTTGAGGTTGCCTTAGTCGTATTTATAGTTAGTTTAGTGATACAAATGAGATATACATTTTTATATGATTTAAATGTGTTTGAAGTTGTTTATAATGTGTTTGTAATGTATTTAATGTAAATGCAAAGTGCCGGACTTGTTGGGAGGTTCTACAAGCAAGGACAAAGGCCAACAAAGGCTCATTTGAGCTTTTGCCATTAAAGTTAAGGATGTAAGGTGAGTGGTTTGATGTGCTACAATTATGCACAAATCGAAGTGTTAAAGGGGAGCTTAGGTAGCCTAGTCACCTATACTGAGTTTCATGAGTAAGTGTTTCTACCTAAACTAATGATGATTTGCAAGTGCTGCTTAAATTTGGTATGTTATGTGATGTATATTGAGATGACAATGAAAATGTTATATGTGTTTATAACTGAATATGATATGAGTCTTGCCGATTTTATGTACACTATATGAGATCTATATGTTGTGACTATTTGAGCATATGTTAGCACTTGTAAGTGCATGATATGAGACTAGAATATATGATATGAACATGAGCTATGTGCCATGTGAAAGTGTGTATAGAATCGTAAGTATACATGTTGAAGTGAATATGTTGAAGGGTATATCGATTGTGTTTGGAGGGTATACTTGGTTGTATGCGGAGGTTATACATTTGGTTGTGTTTGGAGAGTATATTTGGTATCAAATTAATCAATACAATTTAGCCTTTTTAATATATATTTATTTTAATTTGGACAAATATCTTCAAACTCTAAGATTGCATGTTTTGCCTAAAAAGAAAACGAGAAAAAAAAACATATTTGTTCAACCAATTTGGTGTTCTATTGGATGGACTTTCATCTGTAATACATTAATATGGCCATCCATAATTTTTCAACACTTTTAAATAAAATATTAAAAATTCTATCACTCGCATATAAGTGTAGAAACCATATATTTGGAGCATATGTTTGTATTTAAAAATAACAAACATTAAAAAATAAATAATGAAACGTAAAGTTTGAAATTAATAATAATAGCGTATTTGCAATATGTATGAAATTAAAAGAAAAATTAGTTTAAATTGTGAGTAAAAGAAACTTTAAAAAGATAAATAAATCTTATTAAGAATATTAAGTGCACTCTAATGGTTAATATTTATTAAAAATTAAATATATACTATAATACAAATATTAAAAGGAATAAAATTTGGTGTAATTGCTAGTAGAGTTTTTAACTCTACAAGCAGGGTTAATAGGTTAACAAGTATCTTATAAGAGTATAATATAATACTAAAAAATAAATAATTATTATATTCTAAATAAATGCTAACACAACTTAATTTGTTTCGATTCATCTATTTTATTGTTACATTAAAGTTAAGCCCGGTTGATTACAATTGGTACAAACCAATCAAATGTTAAAATACCTAATCACATGCAATTCTAAAGATTGATAATAATCTTCAACCACAAGTATTTTAACATTTATTTTAAAATTTATTTATTTTAACCTATTTAAATAATCATCTTATTAAATAAATATACTACGTACTTAATAAAATTAATTTTATAAATAAATTTTATTAATAATAAAATAAATTATTAAAATTTTATTAATTCCCGGTAAGTAGGTATTAACCTAGTATATATATAAATTGTATTAATATTATTAGTAAATTCAATACGTTTTAAATTCTTAATTTAAAATTTCATATTTTATTAATATATATGAATTGTATTAGTCATTGCTGAATACTTTTTGCCTTAGAGAAATGTCGTTAATTAATTTATTTAGTGTAAAATTTGTGAATTATTGATCGTATTAAAGGAAAATTTTGAAAATTGAGACATGGCAACAAAAATTGTGGAAATGTTGAATGCATTACGGACCATATTTTGATTATATTTTTAAACACTAATTAATACATTTGTGAGTATTATCCATTAAATTTATTTATTTGTCAAAAATTAATTGATTACACATGGTATGCTTAGAGCTTACTTAAAAGTCAAACTCTTTTTTTAACCCTAACTTTATTTTAGCATATGTGGTTTGTTTTTTTAAGCAAATCATGTGCACTTATTTTATGCCATAACTAGCTTCTCTTCACATGAATAAGTTCGTTTCTCTTGACATTGGAATTATAAATAGCAAAATTAATACCTGATATTTATCCTTTTTGTTATTTTAATTTTAGACAAGTTGTTTTTCTTATGGAAAAGTTGGTTTTTTTTTATCTCCCATTAATAATTAAATTTTTTTATAAAACTTAAATTAATCGTAAAAAATGTAAACATTTGGACAATAGATCACAACTTTAAATTTCCCCATTAATGACTTGATATTTGCTTGTTAGGTATCAAATTAATCAGTACAATATTGCCTCTTTAATATATATTTATTTTAATTTGGACAAATATCCTCAAACCCTGAGATTGCATGTTTCGTCTAAAAGGAAAATGGAAAAAAAAAATATTTTCTCGACCAATTTGGTGTTCTATTGAATGGACTTTCATCTATTATACATTAATATGACCGTCCACAATTTTTTTCAACAGTTCTAAATAAAATATTAAAAATTCTATCACACTCATATGAGTGTAGAAATCATATATTTGGAACATATGTTTGTGCTTAAAAATAACAAACAGTAAAAAATAAATTATGAAACGTAAAGTTTGAAATTAATAATAATAACAACGTATTTGCATTACGTATGAAATAAAAAAAAATTAGTTTAAATTGTGAGTAAAAGAAAATTTAAAAAGATAAATAAATCATATTTAAAATATTAAATGCACTCCAATGATTAATATTTATTAAAAATTAAATATTTATTATAATACAAATATTAAAAGAAAAATATATATTATAATACAAATATTAAAGTTTAAAATTAATAATAATAACGTATTTGCATTACGTATGAAATTAAAAGAAAAATTAGTTTAAATTGTGAGTAAAAGTAAATTTAAAAAGATAAATAAATTATATTTAAAATATTAAATGCACTTCAATTATTAATATTTATTAAAAATTAAATATATATTGTAAAAATTAAATGCTATCCGTGTTAACTCTAACCCACCTCGTGGGTGATGACTGCCATAATTCTTTAGCGTATTGGCTGCTGCAGCTACTATTCACACCTGCTGAATTGAAGATGCTGCGAGACAAAGCTATATTGGTTGTATAAATTGCGGTTGTTGAACAGAAAAAAATATATTAGGAAACAAATTGATTTTGGGTAAAAGACATATAACACTTTCCATACAAAAGTTTATTTGTGGAAGCAATATAATTGGCTCTCAGAGTAATTATTGTAGATAAAATTAGATAATTTTTCAAAGTTTTTATGGAACAATTTTAAATAAAATACACGAGGCATGTTGAAAACTATGTTAACGAAAACAAAATGAAGTTGCTGATTACTTGGCAAAAGAAGCATTATCTTCTAGAACTGATCTGCAATTTTTTACTTTTTGCTCTCTTGGGATTCGAAATTTATTAGATTTAGACAAGTCTAGGGATTTTTCCTCATACATGTTGGATGTAACTAATTAGTTTATTCTCTTTTATTTTTCACAAAAAAAAAAACAAGATTACCATATTTGAGGCAAAACCTTGCTATATAATATATGATATGTGACATATGATATAATATTATATAAAAATTTTAAAACAATATTATAATACAAATATTAAAATTATTTTTACTAATAATCCATTCCATTTAGTAAATGTTAAATAAAAGCTAACAACTTTTTATAAAACATAACATGATTTGTTTGGTTTGATCTATTCTATCCTTACATTAAAGTTAAGCTCCTAACTAATACTAACTGATTTGAGATTAGATATTCACGGAAGATTTACTACAATTGTTCCAAACCACTCAAGTGTTAGAAGTACCAAACCACTCGTGTGTTAAAAAGTACCAAACCACGTGCAAAAATCTAAAGATTACCGGATCAGCTTAGGCGTCTTCTTCCTTTTAAAGCTCTTAACTAACTCTATAAAAAAGCTTTAGAACTTCACCACTTTCTGTATATTTTTTTTACAAAAAAAAAATAGAGATTAGGTAGGATGCAATCGAATGCTTTTGAGCTCGACGTAGAGGCAGACAATGAGGAGTGATTTCATAGACCGTCGACCGCAGAGGTGGTTGAGCGAGATGAGGAAGATCTTATATGGGAAGCGATCGCTCGGTTGCCGTCAGTGAAAAGAGGACGCTTCGCGATTTTGAGAAGGACTCCATCGGAGATTGAACATAGTGTAGGAGCCGAAGGAGTAGAAGGAGGCGGGCGGAAATGCGAAGAGGCGATTAATGTGACGAGGCTAGATCGAGCTAGAAGGGAACTGGTTGTAAAGAAAGCATTGGCTAGTGATGATCAAGATAATTATAAGCTTCTCTCTGCTATTAAAGATCGCCTTGATAGGTGATTCGTTTTCGTTGTGATTTTATTAATTTTTGTTAGAATAAAGTGACCCGAATCCTTATTTAAATAAAATACAATGGTAAAATAAAATAAAAGAAGAATCCCTATAGAACTACACTTCTTTTATTTTATTTTAAATAAGGTTTTTTAAACCTTATTAAACTCCATCTATTTGATATTGATTAGAATAAGGAGTTTTCAATCTTACTACACTCCTATTAGAATATGGCTTTACAAGCCTATAAATAGACATGGTCTATTCCTCTTGTAATTGGTTCGAATTCGACATAGTGAATTTTCTTCTCCTCTGCCCGTGGTTTTTTCCCGAAAGGGTTTCCACGTAAAATCTGTGTGTTCTTTATTTTTATTTCTTTTTCTTTGCGATATGTTTGTCATTACCGATGTTATATTGTTTCACAAATTGGTATCAGAGCTTCCAGTTTTTTATCTCGATCACGGTAATGGCGTCCTTGAAGTATGAAATTTCACTGTTGGATCGCAACACCAGATTCGCGTTGTGGCAGATAAAGATGCAGGCAGTTCTTGCACAAATGGATTTTGAGGAAGCCCTACTAGGGGTAGATAAAATGCCTTCGACATTGACGGAGGAAGAGAAGAAGCGCAAAGATCGAAAGGCGTTAACACAGTTACATCTGCATTTGTCTAATGAAATTCTACAGGATATGATGAAGGAGAAGACCACCGCTGCATTATGGAAGAGGCTAGAACAAATATGTATGTCGAAAACTCTAACCAGCAAGTTGCATATGAAGCAACGCCTTTATGCTCATCGTTTGGAGGAAGGTGCGTCTGTGCATGAACACTTAACAGTGTTTAAAGAAATTCTCTCAAACTTGGAGGCCATGGAGGTTCAATATGATAAGGAAGATTTAGGGTTGATTCTACTTTGTTCGTTGCCCCCGTCTTATTCAACCTTTAGAGACATGATTTTATATAGCCGCGAGTCTCTCACAGTTGATGAGGTTTATGATTTTTTGACCTCGTATGATAAGATGAAGCATCTTGTGGTTAAAACTGACTCTCAAGGAGAGGGTCTCATTGTTCGTGGGAGACAAGATCGGAATGTTGATGATGATCGTGGAATGACACAGGATCGAAATCTTCGCGGTAAATCTAAGGGTAGATCGAAGTCTTCAAATAGAGGTAAAACTTGTAACTTCTGCAAGAAGAAATGGCACATTAAATTTGAGTGTTATAAGCTACAGAACAAGATTAAAAGGGAGGCTTCGAATCAAAAGGGAAAACAACCAGAAAATTCCGGTGAAGCTGATGTTGTAGAAGACTACAGCGATGGTGAACTTCTAGTAAACACGTCAACAATTCTAAAGTAAGCGAGGAATGGATACTTGATTTGTTTGCACCTTCCACATGAGTCCCAATCGAGATTGGTTTACAAATTACGTAAACTTGATTATCGAAGGTGTTGTTTTGATGGGAAATAATACGCCGTGTAAAATCGCGGTGTTGGAACAATTAAAGTTAAGATGTTTGATGGAGTTGTCGAACACTTAGCGACGCACGGCATGTTCGAATTGAAGAGAATTTAATTTCATTGAGTACTCTTGATTCAGAGGGTACAAATACACAGGTGAAAGTGGGATTTTGAAGATTTCCAAAGGTTCCTCGTTGTGATGAAAAGGGAGAGAAAGACCGCCAAGTTATATATTTTGCGTGGGGTTCTCTTCATTATTGGTGATGCAATTGTCGCTTCCTCTTCCTTATCAAATGATGATATTACTAAACTTTGGCATATGCGCCTAGGGCATATGAGTTAGAATGGCATGGCGAATTGAGCAAAGAGGACTTCTTGATGGGCAAGGAATTTGCAAAGCGAAGTTACGCGTGAGCACCGCTGCGTTTTTGGGAAGCAAAGAGAGTTCGATTCACCAAAGGAATCCATAACACGAAGGAACGTTGGAGTATATTCATTACGATCTGTGGGGGCCATCAAAAGTGCCTTCGAGAGGTGGAGCTAATTATATGCTAACTTTTATTGATGATTTTTCGAGAAAAGTTTGGGCATTCTTCTGAAGCGGAGAAAAGCGATGTGTTTTCCGCATTTAAGTCTTGGAAAACTATGATTGAAAAAGCAGACGGAAAACAAATAAAATACCTCCGCATGCAGACAATGGCTTAGAGTTTTGTTCGATGAGTTTAATAAACTGTGCAAGTTAGAAGGATCGTGAGACACTTGGCGATTCGTCATACTCCCAAACAAAGCGGCGTTGCGAGAATGAATGAACAGAATGATCATGGAGAAGGTTCGATGTATGTTGTCAAATGCCAACTTACCAAAGTCGTTTTGGGCCGAAGCAACCTCTACTACATGTTTTTTGATAAACCAATCTCCATTCATTGCCATTGAGAAAAAGACTCCACAAGAGGTATGGTCTGGTAATCCCGCTAATTATTACGATTTAAAGATCTTTGGGTGTCCTGCGTATGCTCATGTTGATAATGGAAAATTGTATGGCAGAGATCCATTAAATGTGTTTTTCTTGGTTATAAAGTGGTGTAAAAGGGTATAAGTTATGGTGTCCTGAAAATAGAAAAGTTGTGATTAGCAGAGATGTTGTTTTTGATGAAACTGCTATGCTACCTAACTTATCTCTTAAGGACTCTTCCAATAAAGAAAATTAAAAGCAGGTGGAGCATCAGATTAATACAGAGTTGACTCCTCAAGCCAGTACAAAAATTGAGAATTGAGTTGCTTCTTCACCACAATACTCTATCGCTAAAAACAGAACTAGAAGAGAAATTAAACCTCCAAAGAAGTATCTTTGCCGAGGTGATCTAGTTGCTTATGCTTTAAATGTGGCCGAAGATATAGATGCAAACCAAGAGCCGTCTAATTATTACGAGGCGGTTAGTTGTGAAGACTCGAGAAAAGTGGATGTTTGCTATGCAAGAGGAGATGGAATCACTCCATAAAAGCAGAACATGAGATCTTGTGAAACTTCCTAAAGGTAAAAAGGTTGTTCATTTGTAAATGGGTGTTTAAAAGAAAGAAGGGACTCAGGAGTTGAAGAACCCGGATATAAGCAAGGCTTGTTGCAAAGGGTTTCTGATCAAATTCAGGAGTGGACTTCAACGATGTGTTCTCCCGGTTGTGAAGCATAGTTCGATTCGAGCTTTGCTTGGTATTGTGGCCATGCATGATTTGGAGCTTGAGCAGATAGATGTAAAAGCGCATTTTTGCATGGAGAACTTGAGGAAGATATTTACATGCAACAACGGAGGGTTTTACAGTCTCAGAAAAAGAGGACTATCTTTACCTGTTGAAAAAGTCCCTTTATGGTTTGAAATAGTCACCAAGACAGTGGTACAAGAGGTTTGATTCATTTATGACTTCTCATGATTTTAAAAGAAGTAGTTTTGCAATTTGTGTTTACTTTAAGAAAAAGCAGTGATGGTTCTTTTGTGTATCTACTTCTTTATGTTGATGACATGTTGATAGCAAACAAAAGATAAAGGAGAGATAAGAAATGTCAAAGCCCAACTAAGTGAAGAATTTGAGATGAAAGATTTGGGACCAAACAAAGAAGATACTTGGTATGGAGATTCTCGAGAGATAGAAAAGCAAGTAAATTGTACCTAAGTCGGAAGGGTACATTGAGAAAGTTCTTTGCGAGTTCAATATGCAGAGTGCTAAGCACTGTTAGTACTCCTTTAGTGACCCATTTTAGACTTTCATCGACTTTGTCTCCACAATCGGATGATGAGATTGAGTACATGTCACATGTTCCATACTCTAGTGCGATGGGATCTCTCATGTATGCTATGGTTTGTTCACGGGATCTCTCATGTATGCTATGGTTTGTTCACGTCAGATTTATCATATGCGATCGATGCGATTAGCGAGATACATGGCGAATCCGGTAAAGAACATTGGAAAGCGATTGATGGATTTTAAGATACTTACGAGGTACTACTGCGATGTTTGCTTACGTTTGGAAGAACTAGAGATGGAGTCATTGGGTATGTTGATGCTGATTTCTTTGGAGAACTTGATAGAAAAGATCTTTCCTTTGGTTATGTCTTTACAATAGGAGGTTGTGCAATCGGTTGGAAAGCTACTTTGCAAACTACGATCGCTTTGTCTACCACTTTCAAGAAATTTGAGTACATGGCGATTCTCGAGGCTTGTAAAGAAGCTATTTGGTTGAAGGACTCTTTAGTGAGCTCAATGAAGACCTTCAAATCAGCCATGAGATTTTGTGATGATCAGTGCCATCTTCCTTACAAAAGATCAAATGTTTCATGAGAGAATAAAACACATTGATGTTAGGTATCATTTTGTTCGTGATATTATTGCTCGTGGTGATATTGTTGTGAGCAAAATTAGTACTCATGAAAATCCTGCAGATATGATGACTAAGTCACTTCCTATAACCAAGTTTGAGCATTGCTTAGACTTAGTTGGTGTTCATTGTTGAAGTTAAACCCTTAAGGGGTTTTATGGAAGAGGTGGAGAACTTGTTCGTTGAGAGTTCGTGATGAAGAACTTGTTTATTGAGAATTCGTGTCAAGGTGGAGATTGTTAGAATAAAGTGACCCGAATCCTTATTTAAATAAAATACAATGGTAAAATAAAATAAAAGAAGAATCCCTATAGAACTACACTTCTTTTATTTTATTTTAAATAAGGTTTTTTAAACCTTATTAAACTCCATCTATTTGATATTGATTAGAATAAGGAGTTTTCAATCTTACTACACTCCTATTAGAATATGGCTTTACAAGCCTATAAATAGACATGGTCTATTCCTCTTGTAATTGGTTCGAATTCGACATAGTGAATTTTCTTCTCCTCTGCCCGTGGTTTTTTTTCCGAAAGGGTTTCCACGTAAAATCTGTGTGTTCTTTATTTTTATTTCTTTTTCTTTGCGATATATTTGTCATTACCGACGTTATATTGTTTCACAATTTTGATCCTTAATTTTCTGTTTTTAATTAAGATGTATTCACTTCTTTTTCTTCACAAATCACAAATTCTAATTTTTGGCCTAGGGTGCAGAATAAAAGAAAACTTGTTCTTGAATAGAAAACAAGGTAGAGTTGATGGGCATTAAATTTGGATATACGTAATTAGATGTAAATGAGTATAAATTTTTGCAGAGTTGGAATGGAGGTGCCAAAGGTTGAAGTAAGGTTCCAGAACTTAAACATCAATGCCAATGCAGAAATTGGGTCAAGAGCTTTACCTACTTTAGTCAACATTGCTCGTGACTTCTTTGAGGTTCGGTAACTTTACGTATCTTTCTTTTCTTTCATTTTTTTTGTAAGTCAAATCTGTGATTCATTTCTGGTATTCTTTTATATTCTATTAATAACCACAATTATGTTGTTTGACAGTACGTCTTAATGGGTTTGAGGATTTTACGTCCTAATAAATTCCGGTTACATATCTTGAAAGATATCGGTGGTGTTGTTAAACCGGGGAAGGTAATGTAAATATTTATGGTTCACATGAGGCGCAAATTTAAATGATCTTGTTTTCCCATTACTTTCTTTGCTTGTTTTAGGATGACGTTGCTTTTAGGACCACGAGGATCGGGCAAATCCACCTTGCTTTTAGCTCTTGCTGGGAAACTTGATCGCAAATCCTTGAATGTAAGTCATGCTTGCCTTCCATAAACTTTTGGGGAAATCACACGATGTAACTCATTTGCATACCTGTTCCCGTCATTTTCACGAATCACTCGTGTCACCTTTCAAGTTTCTTTTCTCCATATGTGATTCGTGAACACCACGGTGAAAGGGCGTAATTATAATGCCCTTTGGTCAAAGCAATTGCATGTGGCTTATAAGCCGCCAACGTTTTAGCCTAAGATGGTATGTTGGAGTGCTTGCTTGGTATGTAGCCCAACCTTTCTTATTTATGAAATTATAAACCACAGTCTAAAATTAGCAGACTCTTGGGCGTGAAGTAGCACTTAACTCTTAAGCTCTTGTCAATACAAAAAGACTTGTATTTTACTGTTTGTGCGGTGAGTGGTGATATTACATACAACGGTACAAAACTTGATGAGTTCTATGTTAGAAGGACCTTAGCATACATTAGCCAAGCAGATGATCACCTACGAGCTAAGCTGTTCGAGAAACATTTGATTTTGCCGCTAGGTGTCAAGGTGCAAGTGAGGGCATGGCAGGTTTGTTTACTTCCAATATCACCAAATATTAGTCACTTACCTAAATTTCACTTTAACTCACACTTTGAACATTAGCTTTTGGTTAAAAGCAGTCTAAAAAATATTTTTGCACAAAATTAATTCGAATACTATGATATATTAATTTGGTAACCTGCAATTGGTATCATGAAGTTTAGTACATTAGTTAATATAGTAAAATTCAACCGCGTCTAAGAAAATATTTGATAGAATAACCCCCGAAACTTTCTATTTGTATTGGGAAGTCAACGTGCACCCACTAAACCAGAATTCTTGTTCATTACCCCGTTACCGGAGGGTCCCTTTCCCAAAATTTTTGAGAAATTAAATTTTTTAAAATTTTATTTAGTTAAGTGAAACAAAACATAAGCCGAAGAATTTTTTACCCAAGACGGATTGATTGAAGCGGGCCCAAAAGATTAACCCTATAGAGTTTTCACTATCCTTCCATACATGTATTGCTATACAAACGGGGGATTGGACAAAAAAAATGGGTGGATGATTAGGGACACCAATATACATAAAAGATTGGTAATCGAAATTATGTATATTATATAAAAAAAAAGACTTCTTGATAACATATAAAAAGAATACTAATTGGGTTTTTTTTTTAAATCTCATCAAGTTTTCTAAAATTTTTAAAAATTTTAATTAAACTCTAAAATATTTGTAAACTCTAAAGCTTTAATTTTTTTACAAAAAAAAATTATTAAATTGGTTAAGTCTTCTCACATTCTTAAAAATTTTGATCAATTTTAATGCGAAGATCTTAGTTTCTACCTCTTCAACATTGCGGATTGCAGATACGCTACTCTCTTTTATGTAGACTATGGCGAGAATGACCTCAACCTATATAGCTTAGTTGGATAATATGAGGTCGATCATCTCTGATGGTCTAAGATTTACATAATATTAACTTAGAAAGATATCGATTTACTTATATTATTCTATTGAGAATATTTATGTTTTTCTTCTAACTTTTCTTTTATCTCACCACTTTTCTCTTCTACTTAATTTATACTTATAGGGTATATGAAAGATTTAACCAAACTAGAAAAGAAAAGGAATATATGATCCGGAGATTGACGCTTTCATGAAGGTTAGCTTTAAAATATGCTTAATATATACTGTTGAGGGAGGTCGACTCCCTTTTGATGAAGTTTTTGAAGTGTCATTAGTCCGTAGCCGGCGAACCCCTCAATAAATATGGTATTATCCTAAGTTAGGGTTTTGCCATCCGACTCCATCGAGCACCCAAATTAACTATGGGAATCACGAAGCGAGAGTGCCTCGTTAGATTGAGCCATGCATGGCGCACAACTACCTTGTAAAGGGATGTGGGCATCTCACAGTTGATAGGGTTTGAACCCTTATCCTTATATGGCATCTAAGGGCATGTATGCTATTACTTGATCAATAGTCGATTTTTTGCGAAGAAATATTCAAAGTGTTGTCCGTCCGAAATCGGTGGACCTCTCAACATATATTATGAGAGATCGGTGCCTTTTTTTCCATTCTTTATTTATTTACTGCATTATTGCTTTTACTTGATTTTGTACAGGCATCATCCATTGTGGGTAAAACACATAACATTTCAACAGATTATGTCTTAAAAGTGCTTGGTCTTGATGTATGTTCAGACACTTTTGTCGGAAATGATATGCTTAGGGGTGTCTCTGGTGGCCAAAGGAAAAGAGTTACTACAGGTATCTCTCTTGATACAAATTTGTAAATCACCGAGTTACATCAAATAAGATTGTATTTTTTTAGTTTAAATTCTTACGATGCAATTTTAATTAATTTACGAAAGACATTACTCAGAATTATGATTCGATTTGTTTATGGAAGACACTATTCAAGATTATCATTCTTTTTCTTTTCTTTAATAAGGGGTATGGTAGAAGCTTCCCAAAGATCGAATCTAGGACAAGTGCATTTAACCACTTCATCTATAATTCAATTATAATGCTTTGGATGATGCATTACAATTTTGTTACTTTGCATCAAATTATAATTGTCTACACTGTCCCTGTGCAAGAGAGATGATTGTTGGGCCGAGAAAAACTCTTTTTATGGATGAAATATCCACTGGACTTGATAGCTCTACAACGTTCCAAATAGTAAAATGTATGCAAAATTTTGTTCATCTAATGGAAGCAACTGTACTTATGGGTCTGCTACAGCCTGCACCGGAGACATATGAGCTATTTGATGATATAATGTTGTTATCCGAGGGATATATGGTGTATCAAGGCCCTCGAGGAAAAGTTTTGGAATTCTTTGAGTCATTAGGATTCAAACTGCCACCACGAAAGGGGGTTGCAGATTTTCTTCAAGAGGTATTCATTTCTTCACAGCTGCATATGTGGTTAGATCTTCTTTAGGTACTTACCTAACTAGTTGTTGATGTCATCGTCGTCGTCAGGTGACCTCTAAAAAAGATCAAGCTCAATATTGGGCTGATCCGTCGAAGCCATATGTGTTCATTCCCGTTTCGGAAATGGCCATTGCATTTAAAAATTCCAGATTTGGGAAGTCTCTGGAGTCAAAACTTAGTGCACCATATAATAAATCTCAAAGCCATCCTTCAGCTTTGTCCAAAACGAAATATGCTGCATCAAGATGGGAGCTTTTAAAGTCTTGCTTTGTGCGAGAAAAACTACTGATGAAGGGGCAGAGTTTCCTTTACATTTTCAGGACATTCCAGGTATGCTTTGAGTTGCCACTTCTGCGCTTGTTATGTTTACGGATCAACTTTACATCATAATTTGACACTGACATTCTTAACCATCTATGGTTTGATGATATATGAAGTGAGAACTTTTGTGTATTATGCTTTTTCATTTTTCAGTAATAAACTTAGAATTGACTCACTACTTATCTACATATCTATCTGTGAGGTTTTATTTTTCACTGTTACTTCTATTCTTTGCTTGATTTATATTATACATGGCATAATATTGTGATTTTTTTTTGTCATTAATTTTTCTTTAGAAGTTTTTCTCACGTGTTTCACTTTTGAATTTATGCATTACGTGTTTAAGGTTGCATTTGTGGCTTTTTTCACGAGCACAATTTTTTTAAGAACAAAACTACATCCCGTAGATGAGATTAATGGCAACCTCTACCTCTCATGCCTTTTCTTCGGGGTGGTCCATATGATGTTTAGTGGATTTTCGAGCTATCACTTCTCATATTTCGGCTCTCAGTGTTTTACAAACAACGAGATAATCTATTTCATCTGCATGGATATGGTCCGTCGTCAGTTGGATTATACGTGTACCTTACTCTGTTATTGAAGCTGTAGTATGGTCTTGTGTTTTATACTACAGTTGGTTTTGCCCCTTCAACTGGGAGGTATCTCCTATTTCACTCTCTCCCATGATGCTTTTTGCTATCGGGAATTGCTTCTCATTATTTCTAGTTTTGGATTGATTTTTCCGCTTCATCTTGGTGCAATTTGTAGTACACCAAATGGCAATTGGTCTATTTCGAACGATTGCTTCCCTTGCTCGAGATATGGTCATTGCAAATACCTTTGGGTCAGTTGCACTTTTACTTGTATTTTTGTTAGGTGGATTTGTTATACCTAAAGGTATGTTGTGTAATATATTTTACCTTGGAATAGAAGATAAAATGTTTTTGGTCTTGATTCTTCAAAAGAAATACATACATATATATATATATATTGTTGATTGATTTACTCTTCTTTCGCACCAAATTAAGCCATGGTGGGTTTGGGCTTCATGTCATCACCATTACGGTATCATAAAGAGCAATTTCCATTAACGAATTCATGACAAGGTGGAAAAGGTGCATTAATCAACATGCTTGCTTCAAATTTACATTTATTGGTAATGATTAATATGCTAGACATGTAATTTTTGAGACATGTATCGAGATATACGCTCACAGGAAACAATACCGTCGGATACAATGTGCTTCATCAACATGGTTTACCTTACGCTAAATATTGGTATTGGCTTGGAGTTGGTGTGTTAGTAGGTTATGCTGTGATTTTCAACATCACCGTGACACTGGCCCTAGCCTACAGAATCGTGGGTTATGCTTTAAATTATTAAACTCATTCACAACTTCCTTTCTCTAAACTTCATCATGTATCTAAAGATTCTCTTATATAGTTTTTCTCTTCACGACAGCTTTAAGTAGAGGCAAGGCAATTGTACCAGAAGACACAAACGAAAGTGCATTTACGAAGGATGGTTAGTCATATTTGATATATGCAGCATCAACTTATTTTTCATATATACGGCTTGTATGCTGTTTTAAAGGATTGTGATAATTCCTTCACAAATTTCAAAATATCTTTGCAGTTGAAAGCAAAAAGTTGACATCGAGTTCTGCATCTCGCTCAGGCGTGAGAAGAAGGGAATGATTCTTCCATTTGAACAATTAGCAATGACTTTTCATAATGTCAATTACTTTGTGGATATGCCTAGGGTATGATTCTCTAGTGGTTTATTTATTTATTTATTGCAGTTATGTATATATTTTACTGATGTGAAGCCTCACATTTCAATTTCCCTCTTTTATTTTGTCAAATATCTTAGGAAATGAAAGCACAAGGAGTACCTGAAACGAGATTGCAACTTCTCTCAAATGTTAGCAGAGTATTCACTCCGGGCGTTCTTACGGCCTTAGTCGGGTCAAGCGAAGTAGGAAAGACTACATTAATGGACGTACTTTCCGGAAGGAAAACCGGTGGATACATTGAAGGGGATATTAAGATATCAGGATACCCAAAGGTACAGGAAACATTTGCCAGAATTTCAGGATATGTTGAACAAAATGATATACATTCTCCTCAAGTCACAGTTGAGAGTCTCTCTCTGGTTTTCCTCCGGTCTCCGTCTTCCCAAAGAAATTAGCAAGGACCGAGAAAATTGTGAGCTGCGTAATCCTTTCAGCAATTTATATTTGTTTTGTACTTAGTCTAGTTTCACTTCACTTCACTGCGTTTCTCATTTTCTTTTTTGCATACTTTCCTATAGGAGTTTGTTGAAGAAGTGATGCGTTTGGTAGAGCTTGATACACTAAGGAATGCTATAGTTGGTTTACGGGTAGCGATGGCTTATCAACAGAGCAAAGAAAGCGTTTAACTATTGCGGTGGAGCTTGTTGCAAATCCTTCCATTATATTTATGGATGAGCCTACATCAGGACTTGATGCACGGGCTGCGAAGCAATTGTGATAAGAGCTGTTCGTAATATCGTTGACTTTGGGAGAAGCGTGGTGTGCACTATTCATCAACCCAGTATTGACATTTTTGAAGCATTCGACGAGGTCTATCTGAGTATAATGTTTTAAGTGTCATTGCCATAGCTAGGTTAGGAAGCTTAAATAATACTTTACTTTTCATCTAAGTTTGCCTATAAATTTTCCTATCTAGCTACTGCTTTTGAAACGAGGAGGTCGGGTTATATATGGAGGGAAACTTGGAGTGCGCTCGCAGATTTTGATTGACTATTTCCAGGTGACTTACATTCTCACTATTGCTATCATTATTTTCAGGTTTTTGAATCTAAATAGTCCATCATTGTGTCGAAGAGAAAATCATAACTAAGTAAGAATGATTAGCTGATTATTCACTTTTCATATTTACAAGAATACATTGAAGGTCAGTCATTAAAGAAATGCTATGGATTGCTTCAAATGATTGCTCTAAGATAAATTTGAGATTTTTATTTGGTTTCGTTCCATAATTCAGACTATTTGGAAACTATGAAGCCCATACGCGTCTGAGAGCCTCTCATACCGGTTTTGTATTAGTGTCTGACACAGACATGCCGAAATACGTACCGAATATGTTGAGATAGGAGAAAAAAAAGATTGATCATGATCAAATACGATCAAGAGGCGTGTGAATATGAGATTTTGGTGGTTGAAAGTGGTGAAAACATCAAAATAGTGGTAGAAAATTTATGGTTGAAACTACGGTCTCCTCTTTATTATAAAGATTTCCTAAAATCCAATTATAAAGGGTGATAAGGATGTGGTGAGGGTATTTTTAAAAATTATTCGACACAGATTAATGGTGGTCAAACAACAAACAATGACACTATTTCTAGGTTGAAGAAAAGATGAGTTAGAAGAAAGTAGATGAAGAGAGAGGAAATGGAAAGATGAAATTGAAAGACAAACAAAAAAACTTCCTAATTTTATGTTTAAGGCTTTTTTGGTAGGTTGGAAAGATGAAAAATTGAAAAAGTAAAAAAATAGAAGGATAGAAAAATTGAAATGATGAAAATGAAAAAAAAAAGACTTTCTAATCTTACCCTTTAAGGCTTTCTTTGATAGTGCGGAAAGAAAATTAAAAGATAATAAATTGAAAAAGTAGAAAAATAGGATCATATCATTTTTCTTTCCATAAGCATGGTTGGTATGAAAGATGGAAAAATTATATTTTTCTTTCTATTCAACAGTCGGTAGAGTAGAAATTTGAGAGGAAAACAAAATGAAATATTTTAAAAAATGAATAATTTTGAACTAATATACGTCCCTCACCCATTTTCTCCCTTATCATTTCAATTTGGAATGATTATCATCTATCTTATTTTCTTTCATTTCATTTTTCTTATCCATCAAGCACACTTAATTTTTATTTTTCACTTTTCCCTTCCCTATTTTCATCCTTTCATTTTTCTACTCAACCAAACACACATTGATAGTTTGAACTATTTTTAAGCTTTGACTCAGATGAATTATATACTATTAAATTGATGTGTATTATTTCAAAAAGAATAAATAATAGTACTACTAAGATATAAATTGAATTTATAAAATTTTATGTGGTAATAGAATAATTTATTTTCAATATATTATTATATTAGTAAAAAATATTGATATATTTATTGAATATTAATATATAAAATATATAAAAAATTAGTTTTGAATCCTAAGGTACCTCTATCCTGTAGTTTTCAAATATGTCTCCATGTCTATATCATGTCATACTCGTATTGCATGTCGGTGTTCGTACTTTATGGTCTAGAGCACTTTGAGTAATTAGTATGCAATTTTAGTCACAAATGCCATGCTTTACTGTTGGCATTTTATGTATGGTTACCTGGAGCATTCAAAGAGTAGTTAGCATGCAAGTTTAAGATCAAGCCAATTTTCGAGATTTCAACATATTCACAAATTAAAATACTAGTTAATAATTATCAGACTGGAGATTATTTATATCTTCATATTTCTTTACTCTATATAGAGAATTGATGGCATTCCCTCTATTCCTGATGGATACAACCCAGCAACGTGGATGCTTGAGATTACTAACCCTGTAGTAGAGCAGAGAATTGGTAGAGACTTCGCAGATATATACACAAATTCTGCAGAGTATAGGTAATTATTGTGTTGCCATGTTACTAATCGGTTTAACTTGCCTTCAAGCTGGATAAGTAGACATTTTGATACCCACGTTACAGGGAAGTGGAAGGTACCATTACGCGTTTGAGTGTTCCTCCTCCTGGTTCACAACCATTAAAATTTTCTTCCACATATTCACAAGACCAACTCTCTCAGTTCCTAATTTGCCTCAAGAAGCAAAATCTTGTGTACTGGAGAAGTCCTCGTTACAACTTGGTGAGACTGGTTTTACGATGGTGTCCGCAGTACTATTAGGCTCCGTTTATTGGGATATTGGTAACAAAAGGCAAGTAATGTTGGTTATTTTATGTGTCGTGCTGAATTCCAAATACTCGAAAATGGCTTTAACAAAATCATTGTTCATTTGACCTCTATTTTCGTCATGCATGTCTATGATGTCATTTCCTGCCATTGTTCTACAAACCTACTAAATCGTTTGGTGTGAATACTGTTTATACAGGGATACAACTAAAGGTTTGTTTATGGTTATGGGTGCCCTTTATTCCGCATGCTTATTTCTTGGGATCAATAATGCTTCCTCGGTACAACCGGTTGTATCTATTGAGAGAACAGTGTTCTATAGAGAGAAAGCAGCAGGATTGTACGCTCCAACTTCTTATGCTGTAGCCCAGGTAATTTGTTTTAGTATACAGTTCATTTTGTCCTAAAAAATTAAGTACTAACACATGCTTCGGTTGTTTTTGGAATAGGGCCTTGTGGAGCTTCCATACATAGCTGCTCAAGCAATTTTGTTTGGGATCATCACATATTTCATGATTAATTTTGAAAGGACAGCTAGTAAGATTCCTTATTTCACTTCAACAACGCCATTTTATGTAACAGAGTGATGGTCGCCCTGCTATTTCTTTAAATTAAGTCAAGTTGGCTTTTATTTGTTTTTGTTTCAGTTTACCTACCCTCAAATGAACCAACTCCTAGCGACTCTAGCCTGCTAGAGAATGAATGTGATTGTCTTTCATTTGTAATAAGAAACAAACATGACTTACTTTTGATTAAAATATATGTATATCATGAACCCAATATCTGATTGTAGTCAGTACTAATTACTAGAAATATATGTGAACCAATTGTCTACAATAAATGCAACTTCGCTTATAAGAATCTCCCTCTTATTATGCAGGTAAATTTTTCCTTTATCTTGTCATCATGTTCCTTACCTTCACCTATTTTACCTTTTATGGTATGATGGCTGTTGGTCTCACACCTTCTCTGCATATGGCAGCCGTCGTCTCTTCTGCCTTTTACTCTTTCTGGAATCTCCTCTCTGGTTTTCTTGTCC
The DNA here is from genome assembly GCA_025698515.1 of Gossypium sturtianum. NCBI lineage: Eukaryota > Viridiplantae > Streptophyta > Magnoliopsida > Malvales > Malvaceae > Gossypium > Gossypium sturtianum. The sequence continues at coordinate 24,668,218 of CM046949.1, read as the reverse complement.
CTAAGCCAGTAAGTAGTACAATGCTCTCTGCTATTCTACTGTTGATCTCCTATTTCTAACTTGCTCATTTCTAGGTATTTTGGGTACAAGTTGCTAACTTGTTCTATAATGATAAGGTCGAATTAAGGCTTTTATATTTATAAAATATGTGGCCATACTCCACAAAAGTCAAGGAAATGTTAAGGAAACCACTATTCAAACCATTGATTTTGGTCTATGGTTAAATAATCCCTGCTGTTTTTCTTTTTAAACTTTTCTCTTTCTCCACTTCCCAGTAAATAGACATATCAGAGGTCAATTGATTTATGTATATCATTGATAAAGAGTTGGTATTTGGGGAGTGTGGTTCCCAATCATGGAATGAACTATTTTGATTTCGAGTGCAGAGAATTCCAGGATGGTGGATCTGGTTGTACTACATTTGTCCTGTTGCATGGACTTTAAAGGGTATTATCAGCTCTCAACTTGGCGATGTCGAAATCATGATTGTTGAACCAACATTTAAAGGCACTGTGAAAGAGTATGTATCAACAGTCTTCGGCATTGATCCTGATATAAAAGGACCCGCGGTGGCAGTACTGATCGGCTTTTGCATCTTATTTTTTGGTGTCTTTACTTTCTCTGTAAAATTTCTCAACTTCCAAAAAAGATAGAAGGATGAATTTGAGAGCTATGATCTCATTTTGTTGATGGTTTCGTTTTGAGTGGGAAAAATAAATTCATGAAAAGCTAGTATGTTGCCGATCTTCTTTGATGTCATCTACTTAAATTTGGTGGTCTTTAAGCTAGCAAATAACTCAACTACTCAATACAACATACAAAAAAAGAACAAATATAGTTTGTGTTTGTTGTTAATGTTGATATAGCAACAATAGTTTTTTGTTCTTTTTATTATTATTATTATCAATAATAGAAACAAAAGTTGGTTGTGATGGTGAATGTAATAAACATGTCATTCATTACTGCATCTTGCCATCTTGATTATTGTCAAACTTAAGAATTATCAATAATACCTTAAAATTCTTCAATAATTTGACTATTCATGTAATCTTAGTATTCTTTTTACGGTAAGCAATATGAGTAACGAAACAAAAAGAGTAACAAACGAAGAATAAACGAGGGAAATCTAAATCAAGACAATAGACCTCCCCAATACACTCGAACCTAAATCCCTCGAAAAACATTAACAGAAGACATAAAATCATAATGTAAACAATCAAGCAAAAAAGGAGGAGAGTTCCAAATAACATCATGAGCATGTAATAAGGTCACCTTAGTAAGACAGTGAGTCGCCTTACTTGCATCACGACACGCCCAATGGAAGGATAAAGCTTGGAAATACTTTCAAAGCTAAAGTCTCGATGTAGCTTTTAGCACAATAGCTTGCCCTTTGATAAATTGACCTTGGTCTTCGCAAATAATAGCCTGTGTTCCATTCCGACAATATAAAAGCATTCATATTACATTTAAATAGCCAGGTAGAGGTCTCATCTAGTACAGTAGATGAGGAGGTTACCTAGAAGATGCATGATTTGCCACAATTCGTTGTGGCAAATTAAGTCCTTTTAAACACTTAGTGAGCTTGTTTTCATGCAATCTCGTATCGTTTTAGTTGATTTTTCGTTTTCGTACCTATTTAGTAAAAGTTAATAAAATGAGCAGTTTTAAGTGTTTTATGACCTTTTAGGCCAATCCAGGTCTAAAGGAAAACTAACATGTTAATTAAGTGTGAAGGACATCAATTCAAGCTAAAGAGTCAGTGGACTACCCCTGATGTTGCAACACCCATTTCAAAACATCCAAAGGAGCATTCCACTACCGATGTCATGAAACCAACCCTGCGATATCGCAACACCGACCCTGAGATGGTGCGACACCGCTGTGTCGAGACCAAATAATCTGCTAAGGGTGTTTTCATTCGCACAACTTCAATTAGACATGTTTAGTCATTTGTATTAGGCCTAAATCGCCATTTAACATAACTCTTATAAATAGTAATGCTCTGGGCACAATGAAGGAGCTTTTCCTTATTTAATAAATTGAGTGATTTTATGTTATTTCTCATCATACTTTTATTTCAAATTAAACAAAATTAAGAATACTGAAACGAGTTAATCTTCTGTCTGCTTAATTAACTATCAATTAAACAAAATTACAAAGCCAAAATTTAATATATTTCTATACTAGCCTCATTAACATTAAATATTAATATTTACGGACTCGAACATCGAAAATGAGATTCTAAAACCACCGTTTTCGATAGTACTGAAAAATGGGCTATTACACAAATATTATTCAGATCGGGATTTTTTCAATGCTTTTGAAGGTACTAATCCTTTTTTTTGTTTGAAGGAATATCTTTGCGACCACGAATTTGCTTTTTAAAAGTTTACGTTGGAGGTTGAGTAATGGTAACTCTATTTGGTCTTAGTGTCGAAAATTGAGAACTTGAAGAGAATTTAAAATGCGATCCCCTTTTACATGATGTTATTTGATGGCATTGAAAATATCACTATCTAAATTAAATCTATGGAAGAGGCTTTCCTATTTCGAGTCAATCGAGGCGAAAAGTCATGTCCTGTAAGTTGGGGCACAAGATCTCGAGTTCTCGAAAATAAGTACGTTCATCTTTTAATTACTACCTAGATTCTATATGTTTGGAATTTTAAAAGGACATTCGATAATTTTCGGTTCAAGGAGAGAGTTGTACCCCGTAAGTTAGGGACACAATTTCTCGAATGCCCTGAATAAAGAATATTGCCTCGGTCTTAAATATTTTCTTATGCGTCCTATAAACGATTGCAACACTATTATGACGCGCGATTAATTTACTCGAGTAATGTATGAACGTGTGCAAGCGTAATAGGATACTTAGCAAAAATTGAATTGCTATACAAGTACAAATAAAATAATATAATAAATTATAAAATTGGTTAAGTCTTCTCACATTCTTAAAAATTTTGATCAATTTTGATGCGAAGATTGTGAATTATGGCTAATGAAATATGATATTTTGGTATGTGGATTGGTTGACTATAAAGTTTGAATTTGAGGTACATGATGTTTGTAAAATATTGCTAATGAAGCATGTGGTTTTGGTATAAATTTTGGTTAGGCATTTGGTATTGAATTGTGTCTTGAGATGGATGAAATAGAGATAGTATAATTTGTGCAATTCTTGATGGTTTTTGGCTGCCTATTTGTGTATAAAAATGGTATCATTTATGCTTGTGTAGGTATGTGCAAAATGGGTGGCAAAATGGCCTTGTAAATGGCCTATTTTTGTCCACACGGGCAGAGACACGGGCATGTGTCTCAACCGTGTGCGACACGTGGTCATGGTACACGGTCGTGTGTCCGCTGAAGCTTAATTTAGAATCAAGTCAGTGAGTTACATGGCTTAGACACACGGGTGTCTCTGGTGGCTGTGTGAGGCACACAGCCTTGCACATGGGCGTGTGTGGCCATTTCGAATAGGCACACGAGCTAGACATACGGGCGTGTGGTCCAAATCAACTGTGAACCTACTGTAGGGTCGGTAAGGGCTACTTAGACCCTTAATTGTATGAACTGAATATTTGATGTATGAATTGAGCATGATAATTATATGCATGTTTACTGATCTGTATTTATGACTGATAACCGAATGTTAGCATGTAAGCATGTTATTCTGTATGACTGCACTGAGCATATTTATTTTGATCTGTATTGGGGTGGGATGATTGATTATTGGAGGAAGTGTACTAAAAGGCATTTATGCCTATTATCTAGCAGCTCTGCTGCAATATTACTGATATGTGCTGCATTTTGGTACAGCATGGTGTGTAGGGATGGGTGGGTGTTTTAAACCCCACATAGTGTGTAGGGATGGTCAGAGATGGTGTGTAGAGGTTAGGGTAGGATCTATTACTGTTCTGACTGTTTGACTGCATCTGTTACTGTAATGGGCTTAGGCCCAAATCTGTATCAGATTCTGGCATGGGCTAAGGCCCGAGTATGCATCTATAACTGAAACTATAATGGGCTAAGGCCCAGATCTGCATATGATTCTGTAATGGGCTTAGGCCCAAGACTGTATCTGACTGTTATCTAATTTTGTGCATGTGTTCTGTGGGGATTACACACTGATTTTATGAAAGTTCACCCCTTTCTGTTTAACTGTACAGGTAATCCCCAGAGTTAGGTGGATCAGTGCAGCGAAGGACTCGACGGTGACCACGGTTATTAGAATGATTTATTTTTTATTTATGATTATATTTTAAATTATTGGGTATTTTGATGTGATTATAGACTTTGCGGACTTTTTTCTTTAATTTGGGGATTTTATCCTATTTTATGGACTTTTAAACTGCAAAACTCAACAAGATACGGTTTTCACAAAAACAAAGGTTTTTCCTAAATATAAACGGATTTTCCTAAAAGGAATGATTTCCAAAGCTTATGCTAAAAAGATACGTTTTAAGACAAATCAACTAATAAGCGATTTTTGGAGTTAAACAAAAGTTAATGAACTGAAACGATTTTTAACTTCGATTTCAAATCCCATTCCATGTGATATCGCCAGATCCCGCCATAACGTCTAGGCCGGGTTTGGGGTGTTACATTTAGTGGTATCAGATCCAGGTTGCAAAACTCGGCTGTGGATTTTAGGTTTAAAAAAATTGGTTTTTATAGAACTGATTTTCAAATAATGTGAAATTTTCTGAATTGAATATGTGGTACACCGAGTCTCCGTCGTCGATCCTGTAAGTCTTCTGTAAACTGATGAAACTGTTATGACTATAGATAGTTATTTCTGAAACACTTTAGTTAGTGTACTCGAGATCGTAGTAGTAAAACCGATAGAAGCTGCGATTTACTGAAAACAAACTCTAAATTTAAGCTGTTTACATAAAACATCTGCTAATAAATATCTGAAAAATCAGAATCGATACATAAAACTCTTAATGTAGATAAAAATTTGAATCTACAATAAGCGCACGAGGTATCCTGGACGTGGTACACGAGGCCGAGGTTGTAACATCCCAAATATGGGGTTATTTGGAATTTGACTATTTTTCTTGTTATGAACTGCTGCGATGTTATTAATGGAATAATAGAGCTTAATTTAAGGCTTGAGAGTGTGCCGGTTTGTTTGGGAAATTTCGCTTTTTTATTTTAAAGGAAGGAGCCTTGGTAAGTGGTGTTATAAGAATAAATGTGGGTATTTTTAACACTAAAAAGCCCTTGGTAAAGTGGCAAAAAGAAGCCCACTTAAGAGCTACATGTGACGCCACCAAGGAGCAAGGGAGAGCCTTGGTTCGAGTCACAAAATCCCCTTGTTTTTGTTTTTATTTGGACGGCACAAGGGGGGAGAGTTTTTCTCCCTTCAAACTCTTTTATTAGGTGTAATTATTTAGGGATAATAGAAGAGTTTTATTTGTCTAATTATAGTAATAATGAGAAGATATTCAAGGATATTGGTTGGATTATTATTTGATAAAAGGTGAATTAATTCAAATTAGTTTGAATTAATTTAAATGAGTGGCCAAGAGGAAAATTAGGAGTTGGCTAGGAGTTGGACTCCTTGTTGCCAAGGTTGGACGGCAAGCATTAGGGGGAGGGGGTGCCGAATTTCTTTATAAGCACCCATCCATCAATTGGTTTTCTTTTTTCTCACTTTTGCTAGTTACCGAAACCCTCAACCTCTCCTTGTTCTTCTTTTATTTTTTTTTCCTTCTCCTAAAAGACCTTAGCCGAATTCCCTACACATCAACCTCTCCTCCATCTTCTTTCTTTCCTCTTCTAAAAACTCCTAGCCGAAACTTTATTTTTTTTTTCTATTAAACTCACCATTGGTTGAATACACCCCATTGGTTTACCGAAAACTCTCTTCCTCTACTCTATAGTCTTGGCCGAATACTAAAGGTGACCCAAGTCTCTCGGGATTCTTCTTCCAATCGGTTTAAGAAGGTAAGGGACACTAGCCGAAATTCGAGTCCTCTTTTTAGTCTCTTGCCGATTCCCATTAAGGGGGTAGGTGCCGATTTCAATAGTGGTTAATAGGGCTTCTAAACGGTTAGTAACCGATTTCTTATAGGTATTCAGGGAAGTAAAACAGTCGACTCACAGCCTGATCTCTAGTGTTCAATTTGGTAAGTGGTGGTAAGATTAATCTCCTTATTCTAGCAATTTGTTTAAAAGCAGAAGGTTATTGGTTTACTTGCTAATCGGTGATGGTCGACGAAAGCGATTCGGGTATCAAATCACGGTTGATAATAGCAAAGAGTGTTAAGGTGAGATCTCGGGTTCATAAGGAACCCCTCCTAATATTTTGGTTTTGGCCGAATGGCCTAGGATACTAACCCTTTTGAATGGCCGAATATAGGGGCAAGGACATTAAGTGTGGCCGACTTCTTCATTTGGGATTTAGATTATTCGGGGTGACAGGTGTGTACATACACACTTATAATAGTTAATTAAGTGTATTAAGTGTATGTTATGTGTAAATCTGCTCTATGTAGATATGGCAGTAGTGCCTTAATGGTACAAGCAAGGATCCTGGTAAGTCTCTATTTGTATGAGATTGATAATAATGCTTTTGGGAAGCATGGATTATTTGATACATGTGATATATGTATGTCCTGTTGTTAAGCGCTTGACATGGGTTGATGAGAGAGGAGGGGCGGTGATATCGTCGTCGACGAGCACCAGTGCTTTGGTAGCACACTGTGACTATATGTCACCAGAGGTTTGGTACCTCCAGAGGTTTGGTACCTCATAGCGACTTGTCCCTGTGGTTAACACCACCGTGGGTTGGCCCCACTTGAGATATGGGATCGTGCGCGGTGATTTGGTATCACACGATGGGTTGGCCCCATCACCCGATTTGTGTCTACGGACACGTTGCTTTGGTAGCACATTGTGACTATATGTCACCAAAGTGGTTTGGCACCACCCGGTGTTTTGGTAACACATCGTGACTACGGTCACCCAAGTGGTTTGGTACCACATGGGGTAGGCAAAGGTGTTTGGTTGGCTAGGTTGGGTACACGATACTCTGCATAATTAATCGTTATATGTTGTGTATGAAACGTTGTATTAACCGGGGAAGGGTTACATATCGAGTCTTGGTGACTCACCTTCTCCTTTAACATTTTTCAGTGACTCGTAGATGGCGGTGGAGGAGTAGGTTGGACTCGAGGTGGCCATGCGGTGGTTTTAAATTTATAGAACTTTAAATTTGTTTAATTTTATTTTGGGTTGTAAATAAGGCCTCCTAATCTTTATCTCTTTTTTTATGTGTTGGATATTTACTCAAGACTATACTATTAAATTGAACTAAAATCACTTGTTTTCTTAAGTTGACACGAAAAAGTTTAATCGTGCCATCGAGCACACTTGAAACTGGTATAACAACTGGACTTAATTAAAATTCCAAATTAAATCTAAGGGTAGCTTTGACAAGACAACCGAAAACGAGGGGTTTTTTAATGGAAATTAAATGTTTTTCGAAATGGTGTTCACAAGGTTTTACTCGGTAACAAATCAAATTCGGTCGTGGTGTTTGGGCCGGGTTTGGGTTGTTCTGAGGTGGTATCGAGCCAGTTCAAAGCTCGGTGTGGGGCCCAAGGCCCAAAAATGTTTTTAGTAGGCCTTATGGTATGATTTCTGGTTTTTAAACAAGATGGCCCGAGTCTCCGACACCGATCCGCCTGTAAGTACATCTAAACCTTTTCGTGAATTATATCCCGTAGAAGGGTAGGAAGCATGGAACGTAGATAGACTTATAGGACTTGGACCCTAAGGCTAGATTACTCAAACACAATGAAGCATAAGACTTAAAGAACTAAACTAACCTATGACTTAGTCAATGAGCTAGGGTGTGGTAACCCCCATGCACGCATGTCTAGGATTGGATCCGGAAGAGCTTGGTATTTAAGCGGTCCTCGTGACTCACCTCCTCTTCGCAGTATCCCACCAGTGCGTAGCCAGTTCACCCTAACTCGTAAGGCTCGGTGGTGTGGTAACCTGCGTGCGCATGTTCAGAAAGGTTCGGTGAGAGCTTGGTATTTAAGCGGTCCGCGTGACCCACCTCCTCTTCACTTGAATTACGCGCTGGTGCGTAGCTTTGGTTCACCACGACCGGGAAGGCTCGGTCATAGGCTAAAGACAATGATTAAAACCCGAGAAGGGAATTAGCCTTGTTTTTCGAAAGGAATGAATAACAAGCCCTAATGTTTTCAAAACTTATCCAATAACCCTCTCAAACCCTAGAACACTTAGTATACAATGTTTCTCTCGGAAAACTTGACTTGTGGAAAAATTACAGAAATACCCTTAGGAGTAAAATTACCAAAATGCCCCTGATCCATAAAATATTGATTCGACGGTTTTGCCCAAAAATTTAGCTATTTTACAAATATTCAATAACTTAGCTTTGGAAATCATCACAAAATATTTTGGTTCGGAAAATTCTGAAAATACCCCAGTAGGAAAAGACGAAAGTACTCTGGGTTAGAAATGGGCGTAAATGTCCAGATGAGTGAATAGGTATGGAAAGTATTAAGGAATGGATGCATGAACTTCTTTGTGTGAACTAGGATAGGAAGCTGAAACATTGTTTGCTCGAAAGAATCTCGATTAAACCTCATCCATAAAACTTCTTCATGAGTAATAAAGTGAAACAAATGCTAACACATAAAATTTTTCTTAATCAGTTAAAAGTGCGGTAGATAGAATGAGTTCTAGAGGACGTGGACGCCGTGGACGTGGTAGGGGTAGGATGACGGTGTATCCGAACCCGTCAGTCGGGACAAGGTTCGGAAAATGAGGTACCATCGCCACCACCACCTCCTACTTTTAGAGTGAGAGCCGGAGCGCGGCGGTGGCGAGTCGAGATCGCAAGTCGTGTTGGCGAGTCTTGGAGATGGTGGTGGGGCTGGTGGAAATGTTGGAGCTCAAAATCTGTCCCCGAGCGACTCCGATCTAACGGAGCGGAGGTATTCCGAGGTGTGTCGGGAGTGGCACCCAGTCTGTGGAATCTTTGGCTAGAATCAACCGAAAGAATTATGGATGACCTTGACTTTGACCGAGGAAGAGAAGGTGAAAGAGGCGGTGTCGCTTCTAAAGGATGAAGCGTATCGGTGGTGGCTAACGGTTCGAGATGGGGCTACTGCAGATGATTTGACTTGGGAGTATTTGAACCGCCATCGAGAAAAAGTATGTGGGCATTAGCTACACCGACGCTAGCAGAGAAAGGCTTTTCCGGGATTAGTTCGAGGAACTAAGTCCGTGTCGGAATATGAGGCGGAATTTTTAAGGGTGAGTAGGTATGCGAGAGGCATCGTGGCTACCGAGCATGAGCGCTGTGTGTCCGCTTTGAGGACGGACTCGAGACGATTTAAGGTTCCGATTGCCCCACAGCGAGTTCGTGAGTTCTCATCTCTAGTGGAGAAGGCTAAGGTAGCCAGGAAGGAATCAAGGAGGCCGTGAGGCGAGAACTATAGTAAGAACAATCGTAAGAGAAGTTTTGGGTCAATTTGGGTCAAGTGGAAGTGCTCGTAAAAGGTTAGGCCAAGTGGGCCCAATCAGCAAACAAGGCCCACGATCGCTAATCAAAGGCCGACTCGATGTAATCGTTGTGGAAAGACCCATTGGGAGGTTGTTGGACCGGTGATAAAGGATGTTTTGAGTGTGGGTCTTTGGAGCATCGCGTCGAGATTGTCCCCGAAACTAGCAAAGAAGCGACGGAAGGACGTAACCGAAGTGCTCGGGATAGAAACGTAGGACCACGGAGAGGGGTCGTGGTAATGGTAGAGGAAACAACGGTCCTAACCGAGGTCGTGGAACTCAAGGCAGAGGTTCGGGCAACACGAGAGGCTAGGCACCTGGCTTAGTTTACGTGAAATGAGGTGTCGCGAAGAAGGTGACGCACCGGATGTAATAACCGAGACGTTTCTAATTTTCGGTTTTCCTTATGTTGCATTGATTGATGTGGGCTCGACGCACTCGTACATTGCTTGTAGTGTGGTAGGAACTATGGACCTAAAATCAAATCGCTTCTAGGAGATGACCGTAGTTAGCCCCTTAGGTCACTCCGTAGTCATAGATAAACTCTATAGAGGCGTACCCCTAGAACTTCAAGAGGGTAGTATTTGTAGTCGATCTAATGGAACTACCGTTTGGGGAGTTCGATTTGATCCTTGGTATGGATTGGTTGGTTAAGTACCAAGCGAGTTTGGATTGCGTGGCTAAAGCGCATGGTCCATAAAACGGCCGAAGGTGATGAAGTGGTTATGATAGGAGATCGAAGGAATTATCTATCCAATGTAGTGATCGCCTTTGAAGGCGGAAAAGATGGTCAAGAAGGGTTGTGAGGCGTGTCTGGTTCAAATCGTGCTTTGGAAGCTAAGGGTTAGTAATTGAAAAGGTCCGAACGGTGGGGAATTTGTTGATGTATTCCCCGGAAGAACTTCCGGTTTGCCTCCGGATCGAGAAGTCGAGTCGGTATAGACTTGCTACCGGCGGCACTGTGTCCATAGCACCATACCGAATGGCACCAAAGGAATTGGTGGAGCTAAAGGCTCAAATTCAGGAGCTCTTGGATAGAGGGTTTATACGACCAAGTATATCTCCGTGGGAGCGCTGTGTTGTTTGTCAAGAAGAAGGGCGGTTCTATGCGGATGTGCATCGACTACCGTCAGTTGAACAAGTTAACGATCAAGAACAAGTATCCGTTGCCTCGGATTGATGACTTGTTCGATCAATCGAAGCGGTGCCTCGGTGTTTTGAAGATAGACCTTAGGTCAGGTTATCACCAATTAAGGGTGAAGGAGGTCGATGTTCACAAAGCGGCATTCGAACTTCGGTATGGGCATTTCGAGTTCTTGGTGATGCCATTCGGTTGACTATTGCGCCGGCGGCATTCATGGACTTGATGAACAGAGTATTCCAAAGAAGATTTGGACGATTCGTCGTGGTGTTCATAGACGACATATTGGTTTACTCAAAGACGAAGAAGAAGAGCATGACAAGCATTTACGGATAGTTCGCAAGTAAGTATTGGGAAGCGATTATATGCCAAATTCGATGTAAGTGTGAATTTTGGCTTAGGAAGTGGCTTTCTTAGGTCATGTAGTATCGGTGAAGGAATTAGGGTAGACCCTCGCAAGATTGAAGCAAGATTGGAGTGGAAACCACCTAGGACGGTGGGTGAAATACGAAGTTTTACGGGTTTAGCGAGGATACTATCGGAGATTCGTGGAAGGATTCTCTCTAATAGCAGCGCTGAATTAACTAAGTTGCTAAGGAAAGGTGTCCCGTTTGTATGGACTTAAAGCGTGCAAGAAAGCTTTGATAAGCTAAGGAAGATTTTGACGGAAGCTCGGTTTTGGTACGACAAGCAGAAAGTTATTCACGTTTATTGTGATGCATCTCACACCGCTTGGGATGTGTGTTGATGCGAGATGGGAAGGTAGTAGCCTATGCATCCCGGCAATTAAGATCGCATGAGGTTAACTACCCAACTCACGACTTAGAGTTAGCGCGGTTGTCTTTGCAACCGAAGATATGGAGACATTACCCGTATGGAGAGAAGTCGATGGTCTACACGGATCACAAGAGCTTGAGGTATCTTCGACTCGAAGGATCGAAACCGAGACAGCACGATGGATTGAACTACTAAAGGACTATGATTGTTCAATCGAGTACCATCCGGTAAGGCTAATGTGGTAGCCGACGCATTGAGCCGGAAGCGTAACGGACTTAAGAGCAATGTTCGCTTAAGTTAAGTGCGTATGATGATGGGAGTCTTTTGGCGAACTTCAAGTTAAGCCGACATGGATTGAGGAGATTAAAGAAAAGCGGTTAGTGGATGAAGGCTTGAGCTCTAAGAGGGTACAAGTTCAAGACGGTAGTTTGGAAGGATACAACCTGTCTAGTGGAGGAGCGCTTTGTTTTCAAGGACGAGTATGTATGCCAAAGGATCCAGAATTAAGGCAGAAAATTCTCCAAGATGCACATAGTAGCCCATACGCTATGCATCCTCGGGGAAGCAAGATGTATGGAGATTTGCAAAACAGATTCCGTGGCGGGGTTGAAGCGTGAGATAACGGAGTTCGTAGGGAAGTGTCGCGTGACGTGTCGGGTTAAAGTGAACATCGGTCACCATCGGGACTACTTCAACCGATAAAGATCCTCAATGGAAATGGGAGAGGATCACCATGGATTTTGTTAGTGGGCTACCCTCACGCCCACCAAGAAGGATGCGATGCAGGTAATTGTGGATCGCCTAACTAAATCAGCTCACTTCATGCCGGTGAGAATGGATTACTCACTCCGAAGTTAGCGAAGGCGTATGTGGGTGAAATAGTGAGGTTGCATGGCGTGCGGTTGTCGATTATCTCGGATAGGGATCCCGATTCACGTCAAGGTTTTGGAAAGCGTTGCATCAAGCTTTGGGTACACGGTTAGATTTCAAGACGGCTTTCCATCCACAAATCGACGGACGATCGGAAAGGGTGATCTGATTTTAGAAGACATGTTAAGAGGTCGTGTCTTGGATTTTAGTGGTAGTTGGGAGGAGTACCTACCATTAGCGGAATTCGCCTATAACAATAGTTATCAAGCGAGTATTCAAATGGCTCCATACGAGGCCCTATATGGACGAAAGTGTCGTACTCCTACATGTTGGACGGAGTTGGGAGAAAGACAAGTTTAGGTCCAGAATCGTAGCGAGAGACCGGGACAAAGTCAAGGTGATTCGGTCTCGTCTCAAGGAAGCATCGGATAGGCGAAGTCTTATGCCGATCTCAAACGCGCAAGGAAGTGGAGTATCTTTGTGGGAGACAAAGTCTTTACGAAAGTGTCGCCTTGGAAAAAGGTGTTGAGGTTTGGACGAAAAGGGAAGCCGAGCCCAAGGTTCATTGGCCCATATACGATTGTAAAGCGAGTGGGACCGGTAGCTTATCGGCTAGAGTTGCCGGCGAATCGAGTCGATTCATGGCGTATTCCATGTATCAATGCTTTGAGGCGGTATCGGTCGATCCTTCGCACGTTGTGCGATGCGAGAGATCGAGGTGAACACGGATTTATCTTTTGAGGAAGAACCGGTTCAGATTGTAGATCGAGATGTGAAAGTCCTACGTAGGAAGGCAGTGCCTTTAGTAAAAGTGCTATGGCGGAACCACGGAGTGGAAGAAGCTACGTGGGAGCCGAGGAGGTGATGCGCAGCAATACCCTCATCTCTTACGATCAAGGAATTTCGAGGGACGAAATTTATTTTAAGAGGGTAGAATCGTAACATCCCAAATATGGGGTTATTTGGAATTTGACTATTTTTCTTGTTATGAATCACTGCGATGTTATTAATGGAATAATAGAGCTTAATTTAAGGCTTTGAGTGTGCGGTTTGTTTGGGAAATTTCGCTTTTTTTATTTTAAAGGAAGGAGCCTTGGTAAGTGGTGTTATAAGAATAAATGTGGGTATTTTTAACACTAAAAAGCCCTTGGTAAAGTGGCAAAAAGAAGCCCACTTAAGAGCTACATGACGCCACCAAGGAGCAAGGGAGAGCCTTGGTTCGAGTCACAAAATCCCCTTGTTTTTGTTTTTATTTGGGACGGCACAAGGGGAGAGTTTTTCTCCTTCAAACTCTTTTATTAGGTGTAATTATTTAGGGATAATAGAAGAGTTTTATTTGTCTAATTATAGTAATAATGAGAAGATATTCAAGGATATTGGTTGGATTATTATTTGATAAAAGGTGAATTAATTCAAATTAGTTTGAATTAATTTAAATGAGTGGCCAAGAGGAAAATTCGGAGTTGGCTAGGAGTTGGACTCCTTGTTGCCAAGGTTGGACGGCAAGCATTAGGGGGAGGGGGTGCCGAATTTCTTTATAAGCACCCATCCATCAATTGGTTTTCTTTTTTTTCTCACTTTTGCTAGTTACCGAAACCCTCAACCTCTCCTTGTTCTTCTTTCATTTTTTTTTCCTTCTCCTAAAAGACCTTAGCCGAATTCCCTACACATCAACCTCTCCTCCATCTTCTTTCTTTCCTCTTCTAAAAACTCCTAGCCGAAACTTTATTTTTTTTTTCTATTAAACTCACCATTGGTTGAATACACCCCATTGGTTTACCGAAAACTCTCTTCCTCTACTCTATAGTCTTGGCCGAATACTAAAGGTGACCCAAGTCTCTCTGGGATTCTTCTTCCAATCGGTTTAAGAAGGTAAGGGACACTAGCCGAAATTCCAGAGTCCTCTTTTTAGTCTCTTGCCGATTCCCATTAAGGGGGTAGGTGCCGATTTCAATAGTGGTTAATAGGGCTTCTAAACGGTTAGTAACCGATTTCTTATAGGTATTCAGGGAAGTAAAACAGTCGACTCACAGCCTGATCTCTAGTGTTCAATTTCGGTAAGTGGTGGTAAGATTAATCTCCTTATTCTAGCAATTTGTTTAAAAGCCGAAGGTTATTGGTTTACTTGCTAATTAGTGATGGCTGACGAGCAGATTCGGGTATCAAGTACGGTTGATAATAGCAAAGAGTGTTAAGGTGAGATCTCGGGTTCATAAGGAACCCCTCCTAATATTTTGGTTTTGGCCGAATGGCCTAGGATACTAACCCTTTTGAATGGCCGAATATAGGGGCAAGGACATTAAGTGTGGCCGACTTCTTCATTTGGGATTTAGATTATTCGGGGTGACAGGTGTGTACATACACACTTATAATAGTTAATTAAGTGTATTAAGTGTATGTTATGTGTAAATCTGCTCTATGTAGATATGGCAGTAGTGCCTTAATGGTACAAGCAAGGATCCTGGTAAGTCTCTATTTGTATGAGATTGATAATAATGCTTTTGGGAAGCATGGATTATTTGATACATGTGATATATGTATGTACTGTTGTTAACTGCTTGACATGGGTTGATGAGAGGAGGGGCGGTGATATCGTGTTGACGAGCACCAGTGCTTTGGTAGCACTGCTTGTGACTATATGTCACGGAGGTTTGGTACCTCCAGAGGTTTGGTACCTCATAGCGACTTGTCCACGTGGTTAACACCACCGTGGGTTGGCCCCACTTGAGATATGGGATAAATGCGCGGTGATTTGGTATCACACGATGGGTTGGCCCCATCACCCGATTTGTGTCTCACGGACACCGGTGCTTTGGTAGCACATTGTGACTATATGTCACGGTGGTTTGGCACCACCGGTGTTTTGGTAACACATCGTGACTACGGTCACCAGTGGTTTGGTACCACATGGGGTAGGCAAAGGTGTTTGGTTGGCTAGGTTGGGTACACGATACTCTGCATAATTAACTGTTATATGTTGTGTATGAAACGTTGTATTAACCGGGGGAAGGGTTACATACTGAGTCTTGGTGACTCACCTTCTCCTTTAACATTTTTCAGGTGACTCGTAGATGGCGGTGGAGGAGCCGGTTGGACTCGAGGTGGCCATGCAGTGGTTTTAAATTTATAGAACTTTAAATTTGTTCAATTTTATTTTGGGTTGTAATAAGGCCTCCCTAATCTTTATCTGTTTTTTTTATGTGTTGGATATTTACTCAAGACTATACTATTAAATTGAACTAAAATCACTTGTTTTCTTAAGTTGACACGAAAAAGTTTAATCGTGCCATCGGGCACACTTGAAACTGGTATAACAACTGGACTTAATTAAAATTCCAAATTAAATCTAAGGGTAGCTTTGACAAGACAACCGAAAACGAGGGGTTTTTTAATGGAAATTAAATGTTTTTCGAAATGGTGTTCACAAGGTTTTACTCGGTAACAAATCAAATTCGGTTGTGGTGTTTGGGCCGGGTTTGGGTTGTTACAGAGGTAGAGGCCGTAGAGGGGCTCAAGCTGAGTCCTCATCTCTGGGCAGTATGCCAAACCTAGATACGAGTGAGACGTTGGTGTCGCCTGCTACTGAGACTGGGTTTCAAGATCACATGGCTGGGGACGACGCATTGTCCCAAGCTATGCTAAGGATATTAGAGAGGGTCGCCGGGCCTAACACTGGATCTGGGGGCTGAGGGTTGGTTACGGAATGACTCCGGTCCAATGGAGTTGAACTGTTTAAGGGTGTCACTAAAGTTGCCCCTAATGTGGCTGAGTACTGGATGGAGGCTAATAAGAAGATAATGGATGATTTGGATTGCAACTCGGAGTAGAAATCGAAGGGTGCAGTTTCATTGCTTCGCGACGAGGCATACTAGTGGTGGTTGACTGTTAAGGAGGGCAACCAGCCTGAACGTCTGACGTGGGAATTCTTTAAGACTGACTTCCAAGGGAAATATGTGGGAGCAAGCTACAGTGATGCTCGTACACATGAGTTTCTAAATCTTACTCAGGGAGACCGATCTATGGCCGAGTATGAGGCTGAATTTTTTAGACTGAGCCGCTATGCGCGAGGTATGGTGGCATCTGAATATGAGAGGTGTGTCCATTTTGAGGATGGCCTTAGGGATAATATGAGGGTATTGATAGCTTCACAGAGGGAGTGAGAGTTCTGGGTTCTGGTTGAGAAGGCAAATATCACCGAGGAGGTCAAGCGCACTAAGCACCAAAATAGGGATCG
Organism: Gossypium sturtianum; assembly: GCA_025698515.1. Taxonomy (NCBI): domain Eukaryota; kingdom Viridiplantae; phylum Streptophyta; class Magnoliopsida; order Malvales; family Malvaceae; genus Gossypium; species Gossypium sturtianum. The sequence continues at coordinate 24,651,644 of CM046949.1, read as the reverse complement.
CGAGAGAGTAAAGAACAAGAGGGATTCAGAGCCCTCGAGTTCAGTATAGAGGCTTAAGAAAAAGGCCAGACCTAATGGGCTTGTTAGAGCTGGGCCCCCTGTTACATCTACTGGATTACAGCCTTGTGGAGACTGTGGTAGACGCTATCAGGGCGAGTGTTGGAGGAGGACTGGGGCATGTCTGAGATGTGGGTCCTTAGAGCACCGTATTCAGGAATGTCCGTTGAGGGCCGATCAGGTGCAAGCTCCGGGATCAGGTACTGCACAGGCACCGAGAGTAGTTCAGCAGCCACCTAAAGGCCGCGGTCAGGCTAGTGGTGGTAACGGTTTGGGTCGAGGACAGAGAGCACCGGGCAGAGGTGCTGGTCAGACTGAGGCAAGGCAGCCTACTCTGGTTTATGCTGCACGTCGCCGAGAGGAAAGAGTTGCTCCTAACGTCATCACCGGTATGTTTCTTATTTATGATGTACCATATATTGCATTGATAGATATAGGATCCACCCACTCCTATATAGCCTACTCTGTTTCTGAAAATATGGGGTTGTCGGTTGAGAGTACTTCTAGTGAGGTGACTGTATTGATTCCACTAGGACAATTGTTTGGGTTAGCAAACTATATAGAGATGTCCCGTTAGAGGTGCAAGGGACGATTTTTTGGGCTGACTTAATGGAGCTTCCGTTTGGGGAGTTTGATCTGATATTGAGGATGGATTGGCTAGTTAAGCATCGAGTAAGTTTGGACTGTGCAACCAAGAGGGTCGTCTTGAGAACCAATAAGGACTTTGAGGTGGTTATGATTGGAGAACATCGGGATTATCTGTCAAACGTGATTTTCTGTGCTGGTTGTGGAAAAATTGGTTCAGAAGGGATGTGAGGCATTCTGGGCCTACATTAGTGTTTCTGTTTCTGAGGACTCTACGATTGGGGATATTAGGGCTGCGATGGATTTTTCGGACGTCTTTCCTGAGGAGTTATCGGATAGCCCCCTATCGTATGGCACCGAAGGAGCTTACAGAGCTTAAGGCTCAGATTCAAGAGTTACTGGATCGTGGTTTCATCCGTCCCAGTGTGTCTCTATAGGGAGCACCGGTGTTGTTTGTTAAGAAGAAGGATGGGACCATTAGGATGTGTATAGACTACTGACAGCTAAATAAGCTAACAATTAAGAATAAGTATCCACTTCCGAGAATCGATGACTTATTCGATCAGTTCCGAGGGGTTTTTGTGTTCTCAAAGATAGATCTCCGATTGGGGTACCATCAGTTAAAGGTTAAGGAAGCTGATGTGCACAAGACGGCATTTAGGACTCGTTATGGACATTACGAGTTTCTGGTGATGCCTTTTGGACTGACAAATGCTCCAGCAGCGTTTATGGACTTAATGAACCGTGTATTCCAATCGTATCTGGATCAATTCGTTGTGGTCTTCATCGACGACATACTGGTTTATTCTAAGACTGAGGATGATCATGACGAACATCTTAGGGTGGTACTTCAAACTCTCCATGAGAAACAGCTGTATGTTAAATTCAATAAGTGCGAATTTTGGTTACGATATTTTGATTATTATTGTTATTATTACCATTGATCAATGTTATTATTACTATCATTATAGTTATATTTTGTAACAGTTCGGTTTAGACCTTAGTCGAAATAATGGTTTCAGGACCACAAATTCGAGATTAGAAAAATATTTTAATATTATTTTCTGTACTTATAGTATGTGAATTGACATGTGTGAAATTTTCGTGATTTAATTTATCCGTTTGTGTGTTTAATTTATGAAAAGGACTAAATTACAGAAAATGCAAAAGTTGTATGCTAACTGTTAATGTGCTAAATTGCTATGGCTTATAATCTATGAAGTCCTTATTATGTAAATGGACCATATGGTTAATGGATGGACAAATGTGGTCATAAGTTAGTGGGATTTTAATGATAATATAAAGGTTAAAATTGGTAATTGATAATTATGTTAATATAATTAAAACAAATACAAAATGGTGGTCATTTTTGTGTTCATGCACCGAAAGTAGAAGAAAGAAGAAATCATTTTCTTATCTTAGGGTTTGGCACTTTTTGTTTGTGATTAAGGTATGTTTTTGTTTCGGTTTTTTGATAATTTCTACGTTTTTGTGATCGTTGCTTAGCATTTTATCAAGCCCATGCCTTAATTTTAGAATTTGATGATAATTTTGAGTTACGCCATTGATGATTTTGTAAGCTTTGTGATGATAGTTGATGAAATATGAAAGATATGTAAAAGATTAACATGTTTTGTCTTTGAATTTTTGATGAATTTGACTAATTTGGGCTACATTGAGAAAATGAGAAATTGAAGGACTAAAATGTGAAATAAATGAAATATGTGGGCTTATATGAGTTAAGGGAAAATTCGGCTAAGCATGTGTATAATGAAATTATGTGTATTTGGTGATTTTATGAAATAGGGACCTAAATGTCAAAATGTGAAAATGTGAGGGCTAATTTGTAAAATGCCCTAAATGTGTGTATTTGGATTGAATTGAATGATTTGGCAAACAAAAGAGTTAAATTTGAATATGTATAGATCAAGAACCAAAGAAAATGGAATTAGATCGGGGGAAGTCGAAAGTGGTCGAGTAGTCGTTTCCATCCGTTCATATCCGTACGAGGTAAGTCTATATACAAATAAATGTGTTTGAGTTGATTTATTCATGTTTATAAGAACTTGAATTGGGATGAATGACTATGGAAGATGTATATGTGAAATCCGAGAAAGTTTCAACAAAGTGTCAATGTCCGAAAAGCCCCGTATGAACCTTAGGAATAGTTAGGATACATATGTCATGACATAGGGTTCCGATATGTGTTTTCGTGTAAGACCATGTCTGGGACGTTGGCATCGATTTGTGATTTACGTGTAAGACCATGTCTGGGACATTGGCATCATATATGATTTCGTGTAAGACCCTGTCTGGGACAGTGGCATCGATATTTGATTACACATAAGACCATGTCTGAGATGTTGGCATTGTACGAGCATTCTGAGCTATCAGAGTATCCTATTTGATTCCGAATGGTTCAACGGGCATTCCGAGAAATGAATGATTATGTGAAATGTGTATCCGATGCAGGTACGTTTGAAATGTATGCAAAGTACGAGTATGAAAAGTAGTATATGTGAAAAATGTGGAATTGAGATACATGTGTCGAAACCAATTTTTCGTTGTGTAAAAACGGGGTCGACTTTAAAAACGAAAATGGAGTCGCCACCAATCTTTTTTGAAGTGTGATCGGATCACCTTGAAATTGATTATTAAAACATTTTTATTTGTTAAAACGATGATTTTGGCCTACAAAATTTCGAGAAAACAGGTTCAGGAGTCTGTTACGTACGAGAAAGGATTAGCACCCTTGTAACGCCCAAAATTAGTACCGAATTGATTGATTAACGTCTTAATGTCAAAAAATTGAAAAGATTCAAAAATACGATCCTTTTTGTTAAAGAAAACTTGAATAAATTAAACCGGATGCCGAGACCCTCTTATTTCGAAGGAATAAAATATCATACCCAGTGAGTTAGGATACGACATTTCGAATCCTCGAAACTACGCTTGTCTTTTGACATTCAAAACTCATACATTTAAATTTAAGAAGGATATTCAGTTATTTGGGTCAATGAAAAAAATCGAAACCCAGTAAGTTAGGGCACAATTTCTCAAAATTCCAAATACAGAATATTGCCTTTGCTTTTGGAAATCCTTATCTCGAGATAACAAAATGTCACATCCAGTGAGTTAGGACACAACACTTTTGAATTCCCGAGAATAAGCCTTTTATTTAACTCATATGCCTTGATTTAAAAAAAATTGATTCTTTTGACTCGATGAGAAAAATCGAAACCCAGTAAGTTAGGGTACAATTTCTTTCGTATCTTAGAACGCTGAGTATTCGCTTATTTCGGGAATTGGGTAAAATGTAAGTAGTAAAATAGAAAGCGAGTTACAATGCTAATAAGTGTATGACAATAATAAATATTAAAGCTAAAATAAAACAAACCGAAATAAAAAGGCATAATAAAAGTAAAAAATACAAATAAGATAAACAACGAAAACAAAAATAAACAAATACATAAAACAAACTAATCATAAAAAAAATAAGTAAGCAAATAAATGAAAACTAAAAATAATTAAAAATTTAGTAGTGAATCAACAAACAAATAAATAAATAGATATTAGGTAAAACAGTTTAATAATAATAATAATAGTAATAATAATCATAGTAAATATAATAGTAGTAGTAAAAATAAAAATAATATTAGTAATAATAAAAATAATAGTAATAGTAATAATATCAAGAATAATAATAGTATCGAAAATACAATAATAATAATAATAAAGCTAATAATAATAAAGAAAATAATAATAGTAGCAATATTAAAATAATCAATGGAAATAAATAACATGTAAAGAGAAATTTAAAATAAATAATATTTAAAATAAATAATATCTAATATTAATTCAAAAAAAAGGAGAATAATTAAAAAAATTAGCAACCAAATAATTTAAAAAAATTAATTAGAGGACTATACTGAAATCAAGATAAAAATTAAGGGCTAAAATTGCAATAAATTGAAAAATAAAATCGAAAAAAGGACTAAATTGATATTAAAATAAAGTTGAATGGCCTGGTTTAAAAAGAAAAATAAAGAATCGGGGCCAGATGTAACGCGCGTAAAAGTGGGGGACCAATTGGGAAATTATTCCCTATTCCCGAAACGCGGCGTTTTGAGTTGAAATCGAAGGATCAGAGTGAAACAAAAATTGAAATTATAGGGGCAAATTCAAAAATAAAATAAAACTGCATTAAAAAATAAGAAAATACGGAAGGACTATGTAACAGACCAAATTTGACCCAAATCGGAACGGTGGTTTCGGGACCACGAATCCGAGCCCGAGAAATGTTCTAATAATTTATTTCATGTCTATTATATGTGAATGAAAATGTGTGAAAGTTTCGTAGAAAAATTTTATCGTTTAAGTACTTAATTTGATAAAAAGGATTTAATCGAGAAAAGTGTAAAAGTTGCGTGCTAAAGTGAAAGGTACTAATTTGATTGTGGCTTTTAAGTGGGTGTACTAAAGGGCAATTAGCCCATGTGCTATAAAGAGGGACGGCAATGGGCCTTTTAATCACAAAATTTGATGTTATTTTAGTATGATTATATGTTATATTAGTGTGTTAATAAAATGTTAAAATATATGCTTGTTTTAGCATAAAATAATAAAAACAAGTGGGAAGAAAGAGAAACTTATCTTGCTCATCTTCTTGGCCGAAAGTTTGAAGAAGAAACTCCATTGTTGGAGCTTGAAATTTCGGCACTTTGGGGCTTAATTAGGGGTATGTATTTTGCTTAGTTCTTGATAATTTTTGCATTTTTGGAATGGTTGCTTTGAATCCTATACAACCCATGTAGAAATTTTTGAGATTTTGGCACATTAAATTCGGCTATGGTTGTATATGCATGACTTGAAATGTTTGATAGTAGATTTCAATTAGTATATGTTAAATCATCCTTTTTGAATTTGAAATTGTGATGAAATTGGATGCTAGGGATTTATTTGAAAAAAATAAAAAGTTTGAAGGACTAAAACATAAAATAAATGGCATGCATGGACACATATGGCTATGGGGGATATTCGGCCAAGCTATAGTGTTGGAAAATTTGGCATATTTTGTGTTTTGTGTAAATTGGACCAAATTGTAAAATGGAAAACATTAGGGGCAAAATGGTAAATTGCCCAATTGTGTGTTTTGGGACTAAATTGAGATGAAATGCAATTAAATGAGCTAAATTTTAATGTGTTTTAGATCAAGAGCAAAGAAAAACGGAATTAGGCAGGGAAAGACGAAGGTTCTCGAATAGCCGATTCGCTGACGGACTATCGACAACCGAGGTAAGTCCTTTAGTTAAATCATGTCAAAGAATTAATTATGGTTATCTTGAATATTAAAAATTGAGGAATTTTAGCATTCTTTTTCACCATGGCGAATGTATATTGGTATGTTAGGTTGGTGATTTTGTTGAGTATGTGATGGGGAATTGTTAGATCGTATAGTGATAAAATGGTTTTGATGGTTCAATGCCTTGTGCGGTGATTCTATTCGGGCTTTCATGCCTAGCGTGGCCTTGTGCGGTGATTCTATTCGGCTTTCATGCCCAGCGTGCCTTGTGCCGGTGATTCTATTCGGGCTTTCATGCCTAGCGTGCTTTGTGCGGTGATTCTATTCGGGCTTTCATGCCCAGCGTGCTTTGTGCGGTGATTCTATTCGGGCTTTTATGCCTAGCGTGCCTTGTGCGGTGATTCTTATCGGGCTTTTATGCCTCAGCGTGCTTAATGCCGGTGATGTATTTTATGAAATAGAAATTGAAATTTGTGTTCAAGGCAAATTAAAGCAAACTTATCAAGTTAATCGCTCAGGTGAGTATGTAAAGTAGGAATGAACTTCTTACTTATATAAGACAAGGTAAATCGGTGATTTGTTACAACCGGCATGCGTTATGAGTGTGGAATATATATATATGGTTCTAATATATGTGTTCTCGGCTTTACTAATGAATTACATGATGTTGTATCTTGGTCTTTTAGTATGTGGATACATGATCAGGTATTCGCCACATGAGTGGTAGTGTAATTGATGCCATGGTATAGTAATTGACATTTAAGTGTATAAATGTTGTACCTATGATTACATGATGATATTTTGGGTTTGAAAGATTTGAATATAAATAAGTAATTTGATTATGAACATGTGGGTAAAGAGATATTTTTCTTACTTAATTCATACTTGCTTATATGGGTATGAAATTAAAGTTTGAAAATAAATACAGTATAAGCCTACAAGTTGAATTGTAGTAATTAAATCGTTGATTTTTAAACGTTATATTTTTTTATGAAATTAGAACTTACTAAGCTAGTAAGCTTATCGTGTGAAGTGTTTCTCTGTTTTTTTAGATTAGGTGCAAGCTACAAGCTCGTCGGGATCGTTCGGAAAGTCGCTCACACTATCAATCTACATTTTGGGTACTCTTTTATTTTGGTTTTAAATGAAGGCATGTATAGGAAGGACTTGGTCTTTGTCTTGATGAAATTTTAAGGTTCTTGTATATAATAGCCATGCGAATATGGCTAAATTTTTTTAGTTAAATATGCTTGTTGTGTTTTTGATATGTACGTTGGTTTATATTGGCAATGTTTATGCATTCTTAGTTGAAGTTTAATCGTTTTTGATAAGAAATTGTATGTATACGAAATGTATCCTTGAATTAGGTATATGGACATGTTCGGTTAGAAGTTAGTTTTTCATGAATTGTAACGAAACAGCTTGTAGTAACAGAAATGGTGTGATTTTGAAAAATCACCAAAAATAGGATACCTTGAATTAGAAGGTTAATGAAATATGAAATTAAACCTTGTTGTGTCTAGTTTTACATGAAAGCAACAGAGTAGGCAAAAGATTTATATATTATGAGATAATTAAGTTTTAGTGAGACCTGCTCTGAATGAATTCGTGAGTCACTGTTCTGTTTTGGAAAAATTGTCAAAAATTTTACAAAAATAATTGAGAATCATGGTTTATATGTGTAGAACCCTAAATGAGTCTATTTTTCATTGGTATAAACAATAACATTATAGGAAATTTGTGCAACGAGATAATTGTATTTTTGTAGAGACAGGTCAGAATTGTCAAGCAGTGTAATAAGGCTAACTTTAATGAATAAAATGTACTAATTGGCCACAAGAAAATTTCTGGAAAAATTATGGTGAAAAGTTATATGAGTCTAGTTTCAAGGAAAATTTACGGATCTAAATTTTGAGTTTTGTAACTCGAGTTATGATCGATTTTGTCAGCGTGACGCAGTTAGACAGCTTTAAAATTTTACACCCCGAGTTAATAGTCAAGTCTAGTAATGCCACGTACTCGATTCCGGCAAAGGGTTTCGGGTAAGGGGTGTTACATTTGATTGGTATCAGAGCCAGGTTTAGTCGATTCTAGGACTACCGTAGCGCGTGTGAGTCTAGCTATACATGCCTTTATCATATATTGATAGTGTGGTGACTTCTGACAGCCTGAACTTTGTTTTATATAGTAAATGGATACCGATCCCGAAAGAGCCGTAGAAATGATGATGTAGGGAGTAGCGCGCTGACCGCGCACACGGATCAGGCGTGGAGACTCTCGACTGTTCGGGTAGCCACGAAGGAGAGACTAAACGAGCCTTTTATCAGATGATGAATGAGTGGTTTGCCCAATTTATTCAAAATAACCCGGCTGTACACCAACCTCCACCCCCGAATAATCCAACTCCAATTCCTTCAGCACCCCCGATGATAGATCCGATGAGATCTAGTAGGCCCCCAGTTGATAAAATTCAAAAATTTGGGGCCGAAGAATTTAAAGCCAATGATGATGATGACGCAGAGAGAGCCGAAATGTGGCTAGATAACACTATTCGGGTACTTGATGAGCTATCTTGTACTCCGGATGAATGCCTGAAGTGTGCTATATCCTTACTGCGGGACACGGCATATCACTGGTGGAATACACTAGTATCAGTGGTCCCGAAAGAAAAAGTGACCTGGGATTTCTTCCAGAATGAATTCCGCAAGAAATATATCAGCCAAAGATTCATTGATCAAAAACGAAAAGAATTCCTTGAGCTCAAACAAGGACGAATGACCGTGACGGAATATGAACGAAAATTTGTCGCTCGCAGATATGCTAGAGAGTGTGTTTCTACTGAAGCTATTATGTGTAAAAGATTTGAAGAGGGCCTGAATGAGGATATAAAGATGTTTGTTGGCATTCTTGAAATTCAAGAGTTTGTGACTTTAGTTGAGAGAGCTTGCAAAAAGTCAAGAGCTCGAAAAGAGAAAAGAAAGGTGAGGCTCAAGCTAGAGACATTCGTAAAAGATCTTGGGTAAGGTCTTTCATTCCACCACCAAGAAGTCCAGAGATGACTACAGCCGACATAAAGCTACTACAGATCCACCTAGACGGATCGACCTCCTATGAGCTCTCGAGCTACCTCGATAGCTTGATGTTGGTAACGTTCCTCGAATAGAGTTGAATGCGAGCATTGTGGGAAATGGCACTCGGGGAGATGTAGATTTCATGATCGGTCTTGCTATAAATGTGGATCGTCGGATCATTTTATTAGAGAGTGTCCGAGGTTAAGTTGAGCGAGAATACGATTCGAGAATACTAAGCCGAGCAACACGTCAATGCGAGGTAGACAACCCGACATTCTGGGCAATGTAGGTGGTAGTCGAGAAGGAACGAAGAACACTACTGATTCGATCGAGGCTAGAGCTCCGGCTAGAGCTTATCTTTGCACGAGCCGAGAGGATGCTTCCTCCCCGATGTCATTACTGGTACTTTCACCCTTTATGACACTACTGTAATTGCATTAATTGATCCTGGTTCGACTCACTCATATATGTGTGAAACTTTAGAATTCGGAAAGACTCGCTAGTTGAGTCTACCGAGTTTGTGATTCGTGTGTCCAACCCTTTAGGTAGGTGTGTGCTTGTTAATAAAGTGTGTAGAGATTGCCCGTTGATGATTCGGGATTATTGCTTCCCGGTGATTTAATGTTGTTGCCCTTTGACGAATTTGATATAATCTTGGGTATGGGTAGTTAACTTCACATGAGGCAGTAGTAGATTGTAAAAGAAAGCTTATTGATTTGAAGTGTCGAAATGGTGAGACCATCAGAATTAAATCTTGTGATGTAAATGGGTTGCCTACAGTAATATCTTCAATGTTAGCCCGGAAGTATGTGAGAAAAGGGTGTGAAGCTTATTTGGCTTATGTATTGAATAATAAAATGTCCGAGAAACAAATTGAATTTGTATCAGTTGTATGTGAATACCCCGATGTGTTTCCTGAAGAACTATCGGGTTTACCCCCAGTACGAGAGGTTGAGTTCGGCATTGAATTAGTACCGGGGACGACTCCGATTTCGATAGCTCCGTATCGGATGGCACCTACTGAGTTAAAAGAATTGAAAGCGCAGTTGCAAGAGCTGACAGATAAGGGCTTCGCGCGACCGAGTTTCTCTCCGTGGGGTGTACCGGTTTTATTTGTGAAAAAGAAAGATGGAACTATGCGAATGTGTATCGACTACCGACAACTAAATAAGGTAACCATAAAGAATAAGTACCCGTTACCTCGAATTGATGATTTATTTGATCAATTGAAGGGGGCTTCAGTGTTTTCGAAAATAGATTTGAGATCGGGCTATTATCAGTTGCGAGTCAGAGATTCAGATGTGCCAAAGACTGCATTCCGAACGAGGTACGGACACTATGAGTTTTTGGTTATGCCTTTTGGACTCACTAATGCACCTGCTATTTTTATGGATCTAATGAACCGGGTCTTCCGGACAGTTTTGGATCGGTTTGTAGTAGTGTTTATTGATGATATCTTGATCTACTCCAAAAATGAAACAGAACATGCCGAGCATTTGAGATTAGTACTACAAACTTTGAGGATCAACGATTGTATGCAAAGTTTAGTAAGTGCGAGTTCTCGGATGAATGAAGTTAATTTCTTGGGTCATGTTGTTTTGGTGTCGGTATTGGGTGGATCCAAACAAAATAGCAGCCATACTAGATTGGAAACCACCAAAGAATGTTTAGAGATCCGAAGTTTCCTAGGCACTGGCGGGTATTACAGAGACGGTTTGTAAAAGGTTTTTCTTTAATAGCTACACCGTTGAGACTACTGCAGAGAAAGATGTCAAATTTGAGTGGTCGGAAAGGTGTCGAGAAAAGTTTCGAGCAGTTGAAAGCCTTTTGACCGAAGCCCGAGTGTTAACTCGGCTGAATCGGGTAGAGAATTTACTATTTTTAGTGATGCTTCCTTGAATGGGTTGGGTTGTGTTTTAATGCAAGAAGGCAAGGTGATAGCCTACGCTCGAGACAATTGAAGCCGCATGAGAAAAATTATCCAACTCACGATCCGGAGTTAGCACCATTGTGTTCGCATTAAAAATTTGGCGTCACTACTTATTTGGCGAAAAATGTCATATTTATTCAGATCACAAAAGTTTGAAGTATTTGATGACTCGAAAGACTTAAACTTGAGACAACGCAGATGGTTAGAATTTTGAAAGACTATGAATTAGTGATTGACTACCATCCGGGAAAGCTAATGTTGTTGCGGATGCGTTAAGTCGAAAATCATTATTTACTCTTCGTGCATTGAACATACGGGTGACTATGTCGATGATGGTTCGATCTTAGCCGAGTTACAAGCAAGACCGATGTTTATTCAAAGCAGATTTGTGATGTCTGAAAGTTGACAAAAAGTTGATTGCTATTCGGAATCGGTGTGGAAGTGGTGCGAGAATCAGATTTTCAGATAGATGCAAATGATTGCTTGAATTATAAAGGGCGATTGTGTGTTCCAAAGAACTTAGATTTGATCTGAGATGATCTGTGTGAGGCCCATAGTGGTCGACTATCGATACACCGGGTAGCACTAAAATGTATAACGATTTGAAGCAATTCTATTGGTGGCACGGCATGAAACGGGATATATCCGAGTTTGTTTCTAAGTGCTTAATCTGTCAACAAGTAAAAAGTCGAGCATCAGTACCGTCGGATTACTTCAACCAATCATGATACACGAATGGAAATGGGATAGAATTACAATGGATTTTGTATCCGGTCTTCCTATGACACCGAGCAAGAAAGATGCCATATGGGTTATCGTTGATAGACCGACTAAATCAGCTCATTTTTTGTGCCGGTACGTACCGACTATTCACTTGATAAGCTTGCCGAACTGTATGTGTCGCAGATTGTAAGGTTGCACGGTGTACCGAGTTCCATTGTTTCAAATAGGGACCCAAGATTCACATCGCGGTTCTGGAAGAAATTGCAAGATGCTTTAGGTACTAAACTTCATTTTAGTCTGACCTTCCATCCGCAAAGCAGGACGGTCGATCCCGAGCGAACTATTTTGATACTTGAGGACATGTTGAGGTGTTGCGTTCTCGAGTTTGAAGGTACGTGGGAACGATACCTACCTTTGGTTGAATTTGCTTACAATAACAGTTTCCAATCTAGCATAAAAATGGCACCTTACGAAGCTTTATACGGGTGAAAATGTCGCACACCGTTGTACTGGACTGAGCTCGGTGAAAATAAGATATACGGGGTTGATTGGATTAAAGAAAGTAAGTAAGGTGGTTCTTATTAGGAATAATTTGAAAGTCGCCGGATCGACAAAAGTCTTACGCCGATTTGAAACGTAAAGACATCGAATTTCAGGTTGGAGATCGGGTGTTCTTAAAAGTTTCACCTTGGAAGAAAATACTCCGATTTGGTAGGAAAGGAAGTTGAGTCCGAGATTTATTGGACCGTATGAAATCATCGAGCGTATAGGGCACTGTTGCTTATAGATTGAAATTGCCCCTTGATTTAGAAAAGATACACAATGTATTTCACGTTTGATGCTTCGCAAATATAGATCGGATCCGTCCCATGTGATTACACCGTCAGAGATTGAAATTCGATCCGATTTGACATAAGATGAAGAACCGATTTGTATCTTGGCTCGAGAAGTGAAGGAGTTGAGAAATAAGAAGGTTCCATTAGTGAAAGTATTATGGAATAAACACGGAGTTGAAGAGGCTACGTGGGAGCCTGAGGAGTCAATGAGGCAACAATATCCGACCTTGTTTAACGGTAAAATTTTCGAGGACGAAAATTCTTAAGGGGGGGAGAGTTGTAACAGACCAAATTTGACCCAAATCGGAACGGTGGTTTCGGGACCACGAATCCGAGCCCGAGAAATGTTCTAATAATTTATTTCATGTCTATTATATGTGAATGAAAATGTGTGAAAGTTTCGTAGAAAAAATTTATCGTTTAAGTACTTAATTTGATAAAAAGGATTTAATCGAGAAAAGTGTAAAAGTTGCGTGCTAAAGTGAAAGGTACTAATTTGATTGTGGCTTTTTAAGTGGGTGTACTAAAAGGGCAATTAGCCCATGTGCTATAAAGAGGACGGCAATGGGCCTTTTAATCACAAAATTTGTTGTTATTTTAGTATGATTATATGTTATATTAGTGTGTTAATAAAATGTTAAAATATATGCTTGTTTTAGCATAAAATAATAAAAACAAGTGGGAAGAAAGAGAAACTTATCTTGCTCATCTTCTTGGCCGAAAGTTTGAAGAAGAAACTCCATTGTTGGAGCTTGAAATTTCGGCACTTTGGGGCTTAATTAGGGGTATGTATTTTGCTTAGTTCTTGATATTTTTTGCATTTTTGGAATGGTTGCTTTGAATCCTATACAACCCATGTAGAAATTTTTGAGATTTTGGCACATTAAATTCGGCTATGGTTGTATATGCATGACTTGAAATGTTTGATAGTAGATTTCAATTAGTATATGTTAAATCATCCTTTTTGAATTTGAAATTGTGATGAAATTGGATGCTAGGGATTTATTTGAAAAAATAAAAAGTTTGAAGGACTAAAACATAAAATAAATGGCATGCATGGACACATATGGCTATGGGGATATTCGCCAAGCTATAGTGTTGGAAAATTTGGCATATTTTGTGTTTTGTGTAAATTGGACCAAATTGTAAAAATGGAAAACATTAGGGGCAAAATGGTAAATTGCCCAATTGTGTGTTTTGGGACTAAATTGAGATGAAATGCAATTAAATGAGCTAAATTTTAATGTGTTTTAGATCAAGAGCAAAGAAAAACGGAATTAGACCGGGGAAAGACGAAGGTTCTCGAATAGCCGATTCGCACGGACTATCGACAACCGAGGTAAGTCCTTTAGTTAAATCATGTCAAAGAATTAATTATGGTTATCTTGAATATTAAAAATTGAGGAATTTTAGCATTCTTTTTCACCATGGCCGAATGTATATTGGTATGTTAGGTTGGTGATTTTGTTGAGTATGTGATGGGGAATTGTTAGATCGTATAGTGATAAAATGGTTTTGATGGTTCAATGCCTTGTGCCGGTGATTCTATTCGGGCTTTCATGCCTAGCAGGCCTTGTGCCGGTGATTCTATTCGGGCTTTCATGCCTAGCAGGCCTTGTGCCGGTGATTCTATTCGGGCTTTCATGCCTAGCAGGCTTTGTGCCGGTGATTCTATTCGGGCTTTCATGCCTAGCAGGCTTTGTGCCGGTGATTCTATTCGGGCTTTTATGCCTAGCAGGCCTTGTGCCGGTGATTCTTATCGGGCTTTTATGCCTAGCAGGCTTAATGCCGGTGATGTATTTTATGAAATAGAAATTGAAATTTGTGTTCAAGGCAAATTAAAGCAAACTTATCAAGTTAACTGCTCAGGTGAGTATGTAAAGTAGGAATGAACTTCTTACTTATATAAGACAAGGTAAATCAGTGATTTGTTACAACTGGCATGCGTTACGAGTGTGGAATATATATATATGGTTCTAATATATGTGTTCTCGGCTTTACTAATGAATTACATGATGTTGTATCTTGGTCTTTTAGTATGTGGATACATGACTGGGTATTCGGCCACATGAGTGGTAGTGTAATTGATGCCATGGTATAGTAATTGACATTTAAGTGTATAAATGTTGTACCTATGATTACATGATGATATTTTGGGTTTCGAAAGATTTGAATATAAATAAGTAATTCGATTATGAACATGTGGGTAAAGAGATATTTTTCTTACGAATTCATACTTGCTTATATGGGTATGAAATTAAAGTTTGAAAATAAATACAGTATAAGCCTACAAGTTGAATTGTAGTAATTAAATCATTGATTTTTAAACGTTATATTTTTTTATGAAATTAGAACTTACTAAGCTAGTAAGTTTATCGTGTGAAGTGTTTCTCTGTTTTTTTTTAGATTAGGTGCAAGCTACAAGCTCGTCGGGATCGTTCGGAAAGTCGCTCACACTATCAATCTACATTTTGGGTACTCTTTTATTTTGGTTTTAAATGAAGGCATGTATAGGAAGGACTTGGTCTTTGTCTTGATGAAATTTTAAGGTTCTTGTATATAATAGCCATGCGAATATGGCTAAATTTTTTTGGTTAAATATGCTGTTGTGTTTTTGATATGTACGTTGGTTTATATTGGCAATGTTTATGCATTCTTAGTTGAAGTTTAATCGTTTTTGATAAGAAATTGTATGTATACGAAATGTATCCTTGAATTAGGTATATGGACATGTTCGGTTAGAAGTTAGTTTTTCATGAATTGTAACGAAACAGCTTGTAGTAACAGAAATGGTGTGATTTTGAAAAATCACCAAAAATAGGATACCTTGAATTAGAAGGTGAATGAAATATGAAATTAAACCTTGTTGTGTCTAGTTTTACATGAAAGAAACAGAGTAGGCAAAAGATTTATATATTATGAGATAATTAAGTTTTAGTGAGACCTGCTCTGAATGAATTCGTGAGTCACTTTTCTGTTTTGGAAAAATTGTCAAAAATTGTACAAAAATAATTAAGAAGCATGGTTTATATGTGTAGAACCCTAAATGAGTCTATTTTTCATTGGTATAAACAAGAACATTATAGGAAATTTGTACAACGAGATAATTGTATTTTTGTAGAGACAGGTCAGAATTGTCAAGCAGTGTAATAAGGCTAACTTTAATGAATAAACTGTACTAATTGGCCACAAGAAAAATTCTGGAAAAATTATGATGAAAATTTATATTAGTCTAGTTTCAAGGAAAATTTACGGATCTAAATTTCGAGTTTTGTAACTCGAGTTATGATCGATTTTATCAGCGTGACGCAGTTAGACAGCTTTAAAATTTTACACCCCGAGTTAATAGTCAAGTCTAGTAATGCCACGTACTCGATTCCGGCAAAGGGTTTCGGGTAAGGGGTGTTACAGACTAAACTGGTAATTATACCAGTTTTGAAAAACACGCGGATTCTCCCTGGGTCGGGTCAACACGCGGCTCTTGGCCAGAAAACGACGCCGTTTTGGGTCTAAACAACCTACGCCAAAATGATGGCGTATGGGTCAGCTTTAAATAACAAAAAATTAAAATAGAAGCTCATTTTTAAACCATTTCAGGAAAAAATTAAAAAAATTCTCTATGCACGCCCTCAGAGTTCTGGCCTGAGATTGGCCTGACTCTATCATCGGGCCGCCGTGCTCCGCCACCATCCACCGTCGTGCACGATGGTGGGAGACCCCAAAAGACGCTTATTTAAACCTTTTTAGATGCCCCAAACGCAGATCCAGACTCTGAAACCCCAAACAATGCAGTGACCCTTTGGGTTTGGCTTCTTCGATTGCGGATGAAGGTAAAAACCTCCTCCACAACGTTTATACTATACTGGTATTATAGATCTTTGCAAAAATAGATTAGAAATATAAAAAATACCTTTAAACCAACTCTCTGTTCTTTGAGTTTTTTTTATTTGTATTTCACTGTCAAAATCGTGAAGAAGATTACAATTGTTTGCTTTGGTTTTTATAACCGAATTCGAAAAATAAAAATCAAAAATCAAAAATACAATTGTTTTTTTTTGTTGCGCTGTGTTTTTTCATTTTCGCAGGTACGGATGCGTGCGTGGCGCTGTACGGAGGCGGGCCGACGTGCGTGTGGCGTTCGGTGGTGTGCGTGTGAGGGACGCGGTGGCGGCGCTGGAAAGCTCCAGAAGTTTTTGAGGTTTCTGAAACTTCAATCCTTTTTGGGCCTAATCCAACATTGGGCCTTAGGTTTAGTGGTTTGGGCTGGTAGCGGTATTCGGGCTAGGTTTAGGCCTGCTGTTTTATTTCTGTAATGGACTGATTAAAATGGACTATTTTGGATTTTTTATTAATTTGGTTTTTTTAATTTTTGTTTTATTTTGTCTGGTTAATGGGCCCGGGCAAATTTAGGCCCGTACAGCTGCCCCTCTTTGTCCATTGTCGTGTAACGAGAATGAAGCAAAGACTTTAAAAGGGTCAATTTTGCCCGGTCTCGCCAAATCTTGACTTCTTTCGGTGCTTTTCTTATTCGAGTAGCTTCATTCCATCCCACTGCATCTTCAAGGGCATAGGAACTAGCGCTTCAATCCAATTCAAGAAGATTAGACTTGTAGCTTCAATCTGCTCCGCCGCAACTTCAAGGAGATAATATTTGCTATCTTCAGTCTGCTCCACTGCAACTTCAGGTAAAAAATCGTGGCTTCAATCTGCTTCACAGCAACTTCTGGAAGATAAGATCCGCCGTAATCTGTAGCTTTAATCTGTTTCACTGCAACGTCAGGGAAATAAGATTTGCTGTTTTTAGTCTGCTTCGCTGCAACTTCAGAGAAACATGGTTGTGGCTTCAATCTGCTCCACTGCAACTTCAGGAAGATAAGATCTGTCGTAGCTTTAATCTGTTTCACTGCAACGCCAAGGAAATAAGATTTATTGTCTTCAGTCTTCTCTGCTGCAACTTCAGGGAAATAAGGCTGGTGGCTTCAATCTGCTCCACTGCAACTTCAGGAAGATAAGATCTGCCGTAATCTGTAGCTTTAATCTGTTTCACTACAACGCTAGGGAAATAAGATTTGCTGTCTTCAGTCTGCTCCGCTGTAACTTCAGGGAAACAAGGCTGTGGCTTCAATCTGCTCCACTGCAACTTCAGGAAGATAAGATCTACCGTAGCTTTAATTTGTTCCACTGCGTCTTCAGGGAAATAAGATTTATTGTATTCAGTCTTCTCCATTGCAACTTCAGGGAAATAAGGTTGGTGGCTTCAATCTGCTCCACTGCAACTTCAGGAAGATAAGATCCGCCGTAATCTGTAGTTTTAATCTGTTTCACTACAACACCAGGGAAATAAGATTTCTTGTCTTGATCGCTCTTTGCAACTTCAGGGAAACAAGGTTGTGGCTTCAATCTGCTCCACTGTAACTTCAGGAAGATAAGATCTACCGTAGCTTTAATCTGTTCCACTGCGTCTTTAGGGAAATAAGATTTGCTATCTTGACTTCAATCCATCCCACTGCAACTTCAGGGATATGGGATTTGTGGATTTACTGATCTTGCTACACCGTCCTCCGGGGACATGACGTGTAGAATCGATTTCATGGGCCTATGCTTATGCCAAATGATTAGGACGTCATGATCAGAATGAATCAAATGCTCCTAATGAATGCAGAATATCATTTTGCGAGAAAGATCCCTTTCTAGTGCTTAGGTTGTGATCGTGTCTGTGAAAGCTTTAATATTTATATAATGAATGATCGAACCTAGAAACTAACTATGACCACGATTGAGGCAAGCGCACCTATCGTTTGGTAGTATAGCTATGGCAAGACCAGAATGTCGAACCCAAGGGAACCAAAAGTACTAGTACTGACTTTCTTTTTATTATCTAGCCTAAAATAAAGGGGATTGATGGTTATCTAACTAATTACTAAGCTAAGGATGCTAAGACACAGAGAATGAATTGGGAAAATACTTTTGGGAAAATCAATTGATTAAGACAATACCCGAGGAAGAATCCACTTAGACTTCACTTGTTATTTAACTCTGAACCAGACGAGTTATTCACTTGACTTGATCCGTTGGATTCCCTAATTTATATTATTATCTCTCTCGAGACTAATAACGTCTAACCCTAGGTTAATTAATTGAAATCTCTTTCTAATTAAAACTCCTAGTGTTGCATTAACTCGATTTATGGACTCCCATATTAGGTTTGACCCTAATCCGATAGATTTTCGTCGTCCTATCTCTAGGAGTGCGATCAACTCCACTTAATTATGCTAGATCTACTCTTTAACAGGGACTTTTGCTCCTCTGAATAAGCACATCAATACTTGAATCAATATCTTGGAATATTAAAGTAAGAATTAAGACCACATAATTAAACAATAACAAGATCCGTCTTAGGTTTCATCCCCCTCAGGTATTTGAGGGGTTTAGTTCATGTTTAATAAAGAATAAATCTCAGAAGAAATTAAATAACAAAACATAAATAAAACACCTAAAACCCCTGAAGGAAGTTGAAGGGAAAATCCTTAGTGTTTGAGCGTGATTCCGGCTTCTGAGATGAATCAACTGGCTTTCTTCGAGTAATTCCCTATATTTCGCCCTCTCTGGCTTCGCCTCCTTGGCCTCTCCTTTTAGGTCACACTTAGGGTGTTTATATAGGCTTCGGAATGTCTTTCTTTGCCTCTAAGTAACCTTTTCCGCATAGAATTAAAACAGGTCACGGCAGAGACACGCCCGTGTCACACGCTCGTGTGAATCGAGCCCAAGGCCGTGTTCAAGTCTGCTAAAGTGGCACGCCCGTGTGGTGAACTCCAGGCCTTGTTGATTTCTTACTTTGGCCCATTTTCTCCGTTTTTGGCCCGTTTCTCGTTCTTTTCATCCTCCTATGCTCTCCTAAGTATAAAACATGAAATTAAAGGATTAGGAGCATCAAATTCCACAATTCAAAGGATAAACCATCCAAAAGTATGCCAAGTGTGGGATTAAAATATGTGTATATTACGATTTATCAAATACCCCCACACTTAAGCATTTGCTTGTCCTCAAGCAAAATTCTCAACTCACAATTAAAACTCATTCTTCTCAACTTATAACTCCTATCAATAATGTTTCGGAATAATCCATAGGTAATCATACATTGAGAATTCAACTAAAAGAACATCAAAGTTTCAAACAATCCAAGTTGAGCATTTTATTCATGAAAAACATAGGTATCCCCCCTTATCTAGGTAATCACCTTTGATTCAAAATATCACAGAGTTAACATCCTCACTAAGGATTCACTCAAATCACTCGAAGTGTTTAAGGGATAATAAATTAAGCACTCAATAGTCAACATAAAAAGTTATTACCATAGGCTTGCATGGAAATCAAATCTCCACCACTATAAATTGAGATGATACATCGATCAAAAGGTCTTTAAAAAGGGTTGTAATGTGGCTTGGTTAGAGGGTGTGGTCACAGGCTGAAAGAGGAGGTTAGAATCGATATTTGATTCAAAGATTACCTAACTAGAAAAATGAACTTAAAACTTGAATAATTACGTCAATTAAGAATTCCTAATACGAGCTTCTTCTCAAGATGTGAAATTAAAACGTATAAGCTCAACTAACATAGAAACGAAAATGGATATACTTCAATTTTTTTATTTTTTTAATTAATAAGAATAATAATACGAAAGAATTTACAACTGAAATAGAGAACAAAGTTAGGCAACTAAATCAAATCTCGATAAAAAGGTTAATACAACAGGAAAAATTCTTCATGAATCAAAAAGAGTAAGTTTTGGGTTAATATTAAAGGTAAATCAATGAAAGGGTTGTTGGGCTCAATGGGGTTCACTAAGGGTTAATTATGGAGGTAGGCTTTTTGGGATTAGTGGGTTAGAACCTAGGTGCCTTTATCATCTCAATATATCAACTCAATGATGTGGTCTTGACATGAATAATCGAAGCCAGTTCTAGAATAACAGATCAATATTGACTCACTCAAAGCAACAATAGAAGTGAGCACGAAAGAATGTATGATCTAAAGGCTCAAAATCTCACAGAAATTATTGGCTTTTGATGTCAACCCTGTGAACTTCAAACTTCAAGATAATACCCAAACTTGGGGAAACAGCCTAGCAAATTTTTAATTTTCAAAAATCAACTTATCATGCTTGATTCTCTAAAGCCTTAAAGTTTAAACAATCAATGCATAACTGCCTATGTTTTAATTCAAGACATATCAATAAAAATCATAAATCAGTCAGAATTTGTTCTAATAGTGATATGAGAAAGTGACTTGAGAAAAAGACAAAACTCAGGGATTTGAGAATAATGCAAAAAGTTAAGAACTTTTGCAATTCGCCCCCCCTCACACTTAAGATGTACATTGCCCTCAATGTATAAAGAAATTTGTTCTAGAGATTAATAGCATGATATCATAAGAGAGAGGGAGAAGTGAAACTTCCTGAATTTTGGATGGATTCCTTGAGTTGGAAGTGTAGAAACTTGATTCGGATGTGTAGGATAAGTTGGAGGAGGCGTGGTGTCTATGGTCGTGGTGTGGTGATTCCCAAGTAGCCTTTTAAACCTAAATTAAAGAAATTAAAATATAATAATAAAAATTAAGCACAAGAGAGATAAAAGGAAGGAAAATAAAGGAGAAGAGAAAAGAAAAAGAAAAAATAAATGGATTTAAAGATCCTTGTGTTGTTGGGTGAATGAAGCGACCGGCATGAACTTATGAAGAGTGATTGCACAAGGGGAGACCGTGCCAGGCTCTTTCCGCTTCTTTGACATGGGGATGGTGGTGTTGGTCTTGCCTTTAGGCATTGAGTGATGGTGGTAAGGATGGTGAAAAAGGAAGAAAAAGAAAAAAAAAACTATGGTGACTAGGGTTGAGAGGAAAGGGGTTTAGTGGAGAAAGTGAGCAGAAAATGGGGTTTAAATAGAAATAAGGGCACATGGGCGTGGCACTCACCCGTGTGAATCGTTTTTAGCCCGTGTGTTTTGAAAATTAGGGTCTTGGTGCAACTGATTTGTGGCCCACACCCGTGTGCTCTGGGCGTGTTGTCCCACACGCCCGTGTCGTACGGTCGTGCTGAGCTTCGTTCGCTTCTCCCACGCCCGTGTTAATTTGACAGGTTCGACCACAATTTCAAGGCACGGGCGTGTCGCACGCCCGTGTCGTTTTAACAGTATCAACCTTTGTCCAAACGCACACCCGTGTCATTCTTGCCCACACCCGTGGTATTTCGACGGCCTTAGGAATGCTCGTGTTGCTGACCGTGTGGCTCTGTAAAATTTGTATTTGAAAATGCTGTTAGTGATTTTAGATATTAAAGGCTAAAATTTAAAGAAATTTAAAATGTTAGTGCTCGGGTTGCCTCTCGAGAAGCGCTTGTTTATAGTTATAAGCTCGACTTTCCTTTCATTCGTCTCTTTTTGAGGGTTCATAGAGCTGAAGCTCCTCTCTAATTTCCCTAAAGTTTTCACCGTTATATAGTTTAAGTCGTTGACCGTTTACCTTGAATATGCCACGAGTAGGATGAGTTACCTCAATTGTGCCATAGGGAAAGATGGTTTTGACTATGAATGGACCTGACCATCTCGATTTCAGCTTTCCAGGGAATAATTTGAGTTTTGAATTGTAAAGTAGAACGAGATCTCCAACTTCAAATTGCTTAGGTTGCTTCAAACGAGCTTCATGGTGTCGCTTTGTTGCTTCTTTGTATAGACGTGAGTTTTCGTAAGCATTCGCTCTCCACTCATCTAGCTCGTTCAACTGTATCAATCTTTTCTCACCTGCAAGTTTAAGATCATGGTTTAAGAATTTAATATCCCAAAATGCTTTGTGCTCTAATTCAAATGGTAAATGACAACTTTTCCCGTAGACAAGCCTGTATGGGGATGTTCCTATGGGGGTTTTAAAGGCGGTTCTGTAGGCCCATAAAGCGTCGTCTACTTTTAATGCCTAATCTCTCCTGTTTGATTCTACTGTTTTCTCTAAAATACGTTTAAGCTCTTTATTGGCTACTTCAACTTGTCCACTGGTTTGAGGGTGATAAGGGGTAGCTGTTCTGTGGTGCACTCCATATTTCTTTAAGATTTTATCAAATTGCATATTACAAAAATGAGTACCCCTATCACTAATTATTGCTCGAGGTGCTCCAAATCGGGAGAAGAGTTTCTTAATAAATCTTACTACCACTCTAGCATCATTAGTAGGTAAAGCTTGGGCTTCCAACCATTTTGACATGTAATCAACCGCTACTAAGATGTATTTGTTCGCGAATGAGCTAGGGAAGGGGCCCATAAAATCAATACCCCATACATCAAATATTTTGCATGATAGCATATATGTTTGAGGCATTTCATCGCGTTTAGAGATATTACCTGTTCTCTGGCATCTATCACACGAAGTAACATACCTGTTAGCGCCCTTGAATAGAGTGGGCTAGTAAAAACCTGATTCAAGCATTTTATGTGTTGTTCGCGTCCCACTGTAATGTCCTCTTGTTGGTCCTGAATGGTAATATTCTAAGATTTTGCTTGCTTCTTCTTTTGTGACACATCTCCAAATTACTTGATCTGCACAAACACAAAAAAGGAAAGGGTCCTCCCAAAAATAGTTTCTCACATCAGCAAAGAATCACTTCTTTTGATGATGTGTCAACCCTTTTGGTAGGACATTAGCAGCTAAGTAATTTGCGATATCTGCAAACCAAGGTACCTCGGAGTCGGATATAGCCAAGAGTTGTTCTTTAGGAAACGAGTCATTTATCTTACTCTCATCAAGTTCTTTAAGATGGGGATTTTCAAGTCTAGAAAGATGGTCTGCTGCAAGGTTTTCAGCTCCTTTCTTATCCTGAATTTCTAAATCAAATTCCTGTAAAAGTAAGATCCATCTTATGAGTCGAGGTTTTGCGTCAGATTTAGTTAAAAGATAACGAAAAGCTGAATGGTCAATGTAAACGACAACTTTATATAATATTAAATACTGTCTAAATTTATCAAATGAAAAAACCACAGCTAGCAACTCTTTTTCTGTGGTAGTATAATTCTCTTGTGCGGCCGTCAATGTATTGCTAGCGTAATAAATCAATTGAAAATGCTTGTCTCTTCGCTGTCCCAAAACTACACCTACTGCAAAATCACTCGCATCACACATTAGTTCAAAAGGTAGATTCCAATCAGGTGCAATTATAATTGGGGCATTTATTAATTTAGTTTTTAGGGCGTTAAATGCCTCTAAACATTCCTGATCAAAATTGAAAGGTACATCTTTTTCTAGTAATTTCGTTAAAGGCTTAGCTATTCTAGAAAAATCCTTAATAAACCTTCTATAGAAACCGGCATGTCCTAAAAAGCTCCTAATAACCTTAATTGAACTGGGAGGAGGTAATTTTTCTATGGTTTCAATTTTTACTTTATCAACCTCAATCCCTTTACTAGAAATTTTGTGACCTAACACAACCCCTTCTCGAACCATAAAGTGACACTTTTCCCAATTAAGCACAAGATTCGTTTCCTCGCATCTCAACAAAACTCATTTTAAATTTTTAAGGCAAAGGTGGAACGAATTACCGAATACCTAAAAGTCATCCATAAATACCTCCATGATATCCTCTACAAGTTCATCAAAGATGGCTAGCATGCAACGCTGAAAAGTAGCAGGGGCGTTACATAATCCAAAAGGCATTCTTCGATAAGCAAACGTACCGTATGGACATGTGAATGTTGTCTTTTCTTGATCCTCAGGGGCTATTGGGATCTGGAAGTAGCCAGAGAGTCCGTCTAGGAAGCATTAGTACATATGCCCAGATAATCTTTCTAGCATCTGATCAATGAAGGGTAAAGGAAAGTGGTTTTTTCTTGTGGCATAGTTTAATTTTCTATAGTCGATGCAAAATCTCCACCCTGTGACTGTTCTTGTTGGAATTAATTCATTCTTCTCATTAGCTATAACAGTCATGCCTCCCTTCTTTGGAACAACCTGCACAGGACTTACCCAAGAACTACCAGAAATAGGATAAATAATTCCAGGATCTAGAAGTTTAATTACCTCAGCTTTGAAAACTTCCTTCATATTGGGATTTAATCGTCTTTGAGGTTGCACACATGGTTTGTATTCATCTTCCATTAAAATTTTGTAGGTGCAAAACGATGGGTTCATCCCTTCAATGTCAAAAATTTTCCAACCTATGGCTCTTTTATGCTCCTTTAATACTTGTAGTAACTCTTCTTTCTCATTGGGTTCTAGGTCTGAAGAAATAATTACTGGTAGTTTAGAATTGATTTTGAGGAATGCATACTCTAAGTGCTTTGGTAACTGTTTCAATTCCAATTTGGGAGGTTGTTCAATAGAGGGTCTTTGTTTAGATTCGTCGTTTATTTCAATGCCCTCGTACTCTTTCTGTCTTAGGGAGGAACTATTAGGATTTAATTCAATTTTTATCTCCCCCATCTCAGTGGCATCATCATCTGCCTCCTTACCTTGAACAAGACACAGTTCCAACGTGTCTTTATGTATGATTTCCTGAAAAGAATCTTGAATAGAATGATCAATAGAGTCAATGAAATAACAAGAATCATCTTGTTCTCTAGAGTATCGCATAGCATTATAAATTTTAAAAATAATTCCCTCGTCACCTACCCTAAGCATTAGCTTACCATCACCTACATCAATAATAGCCCTAGCAGTAGCTAGAAATGGGCATCCTAAAATTAAAGATACCTCAACGTCCTCATCCATGTTAAGCACAACAAAGTCAACAGGGAATATGAATTTATCAACTTTAACCAAAACATCTTCAATAATTCCCCTAGGGTATTTAACAGATCTATCAGCTAATTGGATACTCATCCTAGTGGGTTTTGGTTCCCCAAGACCAAGCTGCTTGAACATTTTATAAGGCATTAAATTAATACTGGCACCTAAGTCTGCTAATGCTTTCTCAATATTTAAACTACCAATTAAACAGGGAATAGTAAAACTTCCTGGATCTTTCAATTTGGTTGGTAGTTTATTTTGAGAATAGCTGAACATTCCTCGTTAAGCTCCACGGTTGATAGTTCTTCAAGCTTCCTTTTATTTGTTAAGAGCTCTTTTAAGAATTTTGCGTACGTAGGCATCTGCGAAATAGCTTCGACAAAAGGTAAGTTAATATTTAATTGTTTAAAGAGTTCAAGAAACTTACCGAATTGTGCGTCCATGCGGTCTTTCTTCAACTTTGCTGGATATGGGATCGGTGGTTTATATTCTTTAAGTATCAGCGTTACATTTTCGTTTACTTCCTCACTTTTTTCCTGGTTAGTTTCTTTTGGCCTCTTCTTTTCAGTTTCAACCAACTCCTTTCCACTCCTTAGCGTAATTGCCTTCACATGTTCTTTTGGGTTGGTGTTACTAGGTAAATTACCTGGTTGCCTTTCGGAAACTAACTTGACTAGCTGTCCAAGTTGATTCTCAATTCTTTGAATCGATTCTTGCTGATTTTTCAACGCTGTTTCGGTATTCTGGAAATGGGTTTCTGACATAGATATGAATTTTTCCAACATCTCGTCACGGTTTGGTTTCTTTTCCTGTCGGTAAGGTGATTGTTGAAATCCCAGAGGGGGTGGTGGTATTTGATTTCCTTGATTTCCTTGACCTCCGCATGAAAAATTGGGATGATTCCTCCAACCTGTATTGTAAGTGTTACTATAAGGATTATTTTGAGGTCGAGGATTATTACCCATATAATTTATTTGCTCGTTTGCCATGCCATGTCTGTAGGGTGGGTACTCAGGATTCGCCACACCTCCTAGATTTGAGTCACATTGCATTATTGGGTGTACCTGCGTAGAACCATACAAACCATCAATCTTTTTATTTAAAAGTTCTACCTGATTAGAAAGCATAGTGACTGCATCAATATTGAAGACACCGGCAGCTTTTGTTGGCTTTGTCATTATGACTTGCCATTGATAGTTATTCAGTGACATCTCTTCAATAAACTCATAAGCCTCCTCGTGTTTTTTATTATTAATTGTTCCACCGGCAGCTGCATCGATCATCTGCCTTGTTGAGGGGTTCAAACCGTTGTGAAAAGTTTGAACCTGTAGCCATAGCGGTAGCCCATGGTGAGGGCACCTTCTCAATAGGTCCTTGTATCTCTCTCATGCATCGTAGAGTGTTCCTATATCCATCTGTACAAAAGAAGAAATATCATTCCTCAATTTTGCTGTTTTGGCTTGCAGAAAATATTTAAGTAAAAACTTTTCGGTCATTTGATCCCATGTAGTGATTGACCCTCGTGGAAGAGAATTCAACCACTTTTTGGCTTTATTTCTTAAAGAAAAGGGAAATATTCGAAGGCGAATGGCATCATTAGAAACGCCATTAATTTTAAACGAATCACATAATTCCAAAAAGTTCGCTAAGTGTGTGTTAGGATCCTCATCCTACAAACCATCAAACTGAACAAACTGTTGTATCATTTGAATAGTGTTAGGTTTCAATTCAAAATTATTTGCATCAATAGTAGGTCTAACAATACTTGATTCAGTACCGGCTAAACTAGGCTTAGCATAATCATACATAGTACGAGGAGCAAGTTTTAATTCACCGGATTTTCCATCGCCACCGGAGGTAATGGATTATTCTGATTTTCAGCCATCTCTTCAGGAGGATTGATGATGGTTTCTTGCTCTTCCTCTATGTATTGTAAGCTTCGCCTAATTTCTCTTCGGTTTCTTCGAATGGGGGTATTTGATAAACCGTAAAAGTAACATATTTTAAGCCCACATTTAATATGCTTTTGGATGATTTAAGCCCCGATTTATGTAAAAAGGTGCTCTTAATCTTTTCGTTTCATTTCTTATACTCAAGAAAGCACCCGATGACAAAAAGAACGAGAAACGGGCTTAAAACGGACCAAATTGGGCCAAGCCACGAAATCAGCACGGCCTGGACTTCATGCCACACGGCCGTGCCACCATTCCTACTAGAACACGGCCTTACCACGACTTACACGGCCGTGCCTCATTCAACAGTGTCGAACACGGTCTGAAGACGATTCACACGGGCGTGTGCCATGGCCATGTCCCTACAGTGGAAAAGAAGAATTTCAGTCGGATTGTGATACTTAGGGACAAAGAAACCTATTCCAATAGCCTATATAAAGACCCTAGGTACCAGCTGAAAAGGGGGCAGTGAGCTAGGCCAAGGAGCCGAGCCAAAAAGGTCAGATTCGTGGGAATCACTCGAAGATAGCCAGTTGATCCATCTCAAGAAGTCGGAATTCTACTCAAGATGGCGGATCTCTCCTTCAATTCCTTCAGGAGGTTTTAGGGATTTCTTACGTTTTGTTTTATCTTTTCTCTTGAGATGTTTTCTTTTATTATTATGAACTAAACCTTCGGATACCCGAAGGGGATGAAACCTATGATGAATCTTGTTATTTGATTTTTGAATTATATGATAATAACTTAGTTTTTTCTTAATTGTGTAAACTTAATCCAAATCTAATGTGCTTAGGTGGAGGAGGAATAGACCCTGCCTAAGAGTAGATCCGACATAATTAAGCGGAGTTGATCGCACGCCTAGAGATAGGGTGACGAGATTTTGCCGGATTAGGGTGAAACCTAATATGGGAGTTCACAGATCGATTTACTGCTATTCTAGGGGGTTACTATAAGAGAAAGAGATTTCCACTAGTTAACCTAGAGTTAGACGTTACTCGCCTCGAGAGAGGGTTTAATATACGTTAGGGAGTCTCACGGATCAAACTAAGTAAATAAATCGTATTGTTCAGGGTTAGATAACAAGTGAAGTCTAGGTGGATTCTTCCTAAGGGTATCACTTGAGTCAACTGAGTTTTCCCAAAAGTTATTTCCCGAATTCATTCTTTTTGTCTTTGCATCTTAGCTTAGTAATTAGTTAGTTTTAGTTTAACAATCAATCACTTTAATATTAAGGCTAAATAATAAAAAGAAGGTGTGTATTAGTACTTTTAGTTCCTTTGGGTTCGACAATCCGGTCTTGCCTAAACTATACTATTGTTCGATAGGTGCACTTGCCTTTAATTGTTGTCAGAGTTAGTTTCCAGGTTCGATCATTCTTTTATAAATATTAAAACTCGACAAGACAAACGATCAAGTTTTTGGCGCCGTTGCCGGGGAACTAAAATATTAAGAAAACTTTATTTTTATTACTTTAGCCATTATTTTTTTTTCCGCACTTTATTTCTGTTTATAGTTTAGTTTTCAATTTTGCTAATTTTCTTTCTTTCTTTTCCTAGCAGGTACCTCTAGTTTATGACTAGAAGGAACCCGACAGGACCCTTAGTATACGATAGTGAGATTGAAGCTACCGCTCGAAGGAATTGCAGAGAAATTAGGTGAGCCCTAAATTACACAGAAGAAGAGCGAGAAGACAGAGCCAATCCTACTGAAGGGATGGATGAGAATAATCCTCAACCACGTGATGTGGCAGAAAACAATGCTCCTCATTTAACAGGAGCAGAATCGAGTATTGTTAGGCCTACTATAGCTGCTAATAATTTTGAATTAAAACCTAACACTACTCAAATGATTCAACAATTTGTTCAATTTGATGGTTTGCAGGACGAAGATCTGAACACTCATATAGCTAACTTTTTAGAGTTCTGTGATACCTTCAAAATAAATGGCGTTTCTGATGATGCCATACGTCTTCGGTTATTTCCCTTTTCATTAAGAAATAAAGCCAAACAGTGGTTAAACTCGTTACCACGAGGGTCAATCACCACATGGGATCAAATGACCGAAAAGTTTTTATTGAAATATTTCCCACCGGCCAAAACGACCAAATTACGGAATGATATCTCTTCTTTTGTGCAGATGGATTTAGAGACATTATATGACGCATGGGAGAGATACAAAGATCTGTTGAGGAGATGCCCACACCACGGCTTACCATTGTGGCTCCAAGTCCAAACCTTTTATAACGGTGTGAACCCCTCAACAAGTCAATTAATTGATTCAGCCGCCGGTGGAACCCTAAAAAACAAAACGTCGGAAGTAGCCTACGACTTTATAGAAGAGATGTCGCTGAACAACTATCAGTGGCAAGTTACAAGAACAAGACCAACAAAATCAGCCGGAGTTTACAACCTCGATGCAGTAACCATGCTATCAAATCAGGTAGAGATGATGAATAAAAAGATTGATAGTTTGTGTTCTTCGCAGGTACATCCAGTAATGCAGTGCGACACAAGTGGAACCGTGGCAAATCCTGAGTACCCACCATACCAACCAGAGAGCGACCAGATGAACTATATAGGTAGCAATTTCAGATCTAATAATAACCCATATAGTAATACTTATAATCCAGGTTGGAGGAACCATCCAAATTTTTCGTGGGGAGGACAAGGAAATCAGGGAAACCAAAGACAACAACCTCCTCAAAACTTCCAAAATCAGCCCTATCCGCAGGAAAAGAAGCTGAATCTTGAAGAGACGCTTAACAAATTCATAGCATCCGCAGAGGTCCGTTTCCAAAAGACTGAGACAACACTGGATAATCAACAAACATCGATAAAAACGATCGAGAGTCAAGTTGGGGAACTTATTAAGTCAATTGGATAACTTATTGAGATGGTTTTCGAAATTCGATCAGCAGTTTTCTCTAAAGGAACAGAACAGGTAAAGGCAGTTACACTAAGAAGTGGAAAGGAGCTAGTCGAACCAGAGAAAAGAATGCCACCCGTAGATGACAAAGCAAAGGATATGAGAATTGAGGATGTAATTCCAGTACATAAAGAAAGTAAACCACCGATCCCATATCCAGCAAGGTTGAAGAAAGAACGATTAGACTCCCAATATGGTAAGTTTCTCGAGCTTTTTAAACAAATACATATTAACTTACCTTTTGTCGAAGCCATTTCACATATACCGACCTACGCGAAATTCTTGAAAGAACTCCTGACGAATAAAAAGAAGCTTGAAGAAATATCAATGGTGGAGCTTAATGAAGAATGTTCGGCCATCCTCCAAAACAAGTTACCAACCAAATTAAAAGACCCAGGAAGTTTTACTATTCCAAGTTTAATTGGCAGTTTAAATATTAAGAAAGCATTAGCTGATCTAGGTGCCACTATTAATTTAATGCCTTATAAGATGTTTAAACGACTAGATCTCGGGGAACCAAAACCCACTAGGATGAGTATTCAGTTAGCTAATAGATCTATTAAATATCCTAGAGGAGTTATCGAGGACGTCTAGGTAAAAATTGATAAATTTATTTTTCCCGTTGATTTTGTTGTGCCTGACATGGATGAAGACATTGAGGTCCCCTTAATTCTAGGGCGCCCTTTTTTAGCTACTGCTAGGGCTGTTATCGATGTAGGTGATGGTAAACTTGCATTAAGGATAGGCGATGAGGAAATTATGTTTCAAATTTATGATGCCATGAAATATTCTAGAGAACAAAATGATTCCTATTATTTTGTTGATACCACTAATCATCTCATTCAAAACTCATTACAGGAAATCTTGCATGATGACACGATGGAACTGTGTCTCACTCAAGAAGAGGGGGAAGAAGATGAAGCTTACGAGCTAAAACAACCGAAAAAAGAAAGCATTGAATTTGATGACGATTTCAAACAAAAACTCTCTGTTGATGAACCACCCAATTTAGAATTAAAACAACTGCCAAATCACCTAGAGTATGCACTCCTTGGGGAAAATTCTACGTTACCAGTAATTATCTCTTCGGAATTAGAACCCAAGGAAAATGAGGAGTTGATACAGGTACTGAGAGAGCATGAAAAAGCCATAGCTTGGAAAATCTCTGACATTAAGGGAATAAGCCCAACATTTTGTACCCACAAAATTTTAATGGAAGACGAGTACAAGCCATGTGTGCAACCACAAAGACGACTGAATCCCAACGTGAAAGAAGTCATGAAAGCCGAGGTAATTAAACTTCTAGATGCTGGAATAATCTATCCTATTTCTGACAGCAAGTGGGTAAGTCCTGTGCAGGTTGTCCCGAAGAAAGGGGGCATGACAGTGGTGGCTAACGAAAGGAATGAACTAATTCCCACCAAAGCAGTCACAGGTTGGAGAGTTTGCATCGACTACAGAAAGCTGAATGACGCCACTAGAAAAGATCACTTTCCCTTGCCTTTCATTGATCAAATGTTAGAAAGACTATCAGGGCATATGTACTACTGCTTCCTAGACGGACTCCCCGGCTATTTCCAAATCCCAATAGCACCTGAAGATCAAGAGAAGACAACGTTCACATGTCCATACGGTACGTTTGCCTATCGTAGAATGCCTTTTGGATTATGTAACGCTCCTGCTATTTTTCAGCGATGCATGCTAGCAATTTTTGATGAACTCGTGGAAGATATTATGGAGGTATTTATGGATGATTTCTCCGTATACGGTAATTCTTTCCATCTTTGCCTTAAAATTTTAAAACGAGTCTTAATGAGATGTGAGGAAACGAACCTTGTTTTAAATTGGGAAAAATGTCACTTTATGGTACAAGAGGGGATTGTACTAGATCATAAAATTTCTAGTAAGGGGATCGAGGTAGATAAAGCAAAGATTGAAGCTATAGAC
Source organism: Gossypium sturtianum (assembly GCA_025698515.1). Lineage (NCBI taxonomy): Eukaryota > Viridiplantae > Streptophyta > Magnoliopsida > Malvales > Malvaceae > Gossypium > Gossypium sturtianum. Next base: position 24,619,557 of record CM046949.1, on the reverse strand, counting down.
AAATTACCTTCCCCTAGTTCAGTTAAGGCTATTAGAAGCTTTTTAGGACATGCAGGATTCTATAGAAGGTTCATTAAAGATTTTTCTAAAATAGCCAAGCCTTTAACAAAATTACTAGAAAAAGATGTCCCTTTTAATTTTGATCAGGAATGTTTAGATGCATTTAATATCCTTAAGGATAAACTAATAAATGCTCCGATTATGATTGCACTTGATTGGAATTTACCATTTGAACTAATGTGTGATGCAAGTGATTTCGCAGTAGGTGCAGTTCTGGGACAACGAAGAGGCAAGCATTTTCAGCCAATCAATTATGCTAGCAGAACTTTGACACCCGCACAAGAAAATTACACCACCACACAGAAAGAACTACTAGCTGTAGTCTTTTCTTTTGACAAATTTAGACAATATTTATTATTATCTAAAGTTGTCGTTTACACTGATCATTCAGCCCTTCGTTATCTACTAACTAAACTCGATGCAAAACCACGGCTCATAAGATGGATTTTACTTTTACAGGAATTTGATTTGGAAATACAGTATAAGAAAGGAGCTGAGAACCTTGCGGCGGATCACCTCTCTAGGCTTGAAAACCCCCATATTGAAGAGTTAAATGAAGATGAGATAAATGATTCATTCCCAGAAGAACAAATCTTTTCGATAACTCATTCTGAGGTACCATGGTTTGCAGATATTGCGAATTATTTAGCCGCTAACATCTTACCAAAAAGGCTAACACAACACCAAAAGAAGCGATTCTTTACTGATGCAAAAAACTATTTTTGGGAAGACCCCTTTCTTTTCCGAATATGTGCAGATCAGGTAATTCGAAGATGCATTACAAGAACAGAAGCAAGCAAAATCATGGAACATTGTCATTCAGGACCATCAGGAGGACACTACAGTGGCATCAAGACAGCACATAAAATACTCGAATCAGGTTTCTACTGGCCCACTCTATTTAAGGATGCCAACAGGTATGTTACCTCGTGTGATAAATGCCAGAGAATAGGTAATATTTCTAAACGTGATGAAATGCCCCAAACATATATGCTATCATGTGAAATATTTGATGTATGGGGTATTGATTTTATGGTACCATTCCCTAGTTCATTTGGAAATAAATACATCCTAGTAGCAGTTGATTACATGTCAAAATGGGTAGAAGCAGAAGCCTTACCTACCAATGACGCTAGGGTAGTAGTGAAATTTCTCAAGAAACTGTTTTCTTGATTTGGGACACCTAGAGCCATCGTTAGTGATAGGGGTACTCATTTCTGCAATACTCAATTTGAAAAAGTTCTAAAGAAATATGGAGTACACCACATGACAGCTACCCCTTATCACCCTCAAACTAGTGGGCAAGCTGAAGTAGCAAACCGAGAACTTAAGCGCATCCTAGAAAAGACGGTTGAATCAAATAGAAAATATTGGGCATTAAAAGTAGACGATGCCTTATGGGCCTATAGAACAGCATTCAAAACACCTTTAGGGACATCCCCATACAAACTTGTATACGGGAAAAGCTGTCATCTACCATTCGAGCTAGAACATAAAGCTTTTTGGGCTATAAAATTTTTATACTATGATCTTAAAGTTGCAGGAAGGAAAAGAATGATGTAGATGAACGAGCTAGACGAGTGGAGAACTGAAGCCTACGAGAACTCAAAGTTATACAATGAGGCAACAAAGCGACGCCATGATGCCCGTCTAAAGAAATCGAAACAATTCGAAGTGGGGGACTTGGTCCTGTTATACAACTCAAGGCGTAAATTATTTCCAGGGAAACTGAAATCAAGGTGGTCCGGCCCATTCATGATCAAAACAATTTTTCCATATGGCACAATCGAGGTAACTCACCCCACTAAGGGCGCATTCAAGGTAAATGGTCACCGACTCAAAATCTATAATGGTGAAACTTTTAGAGATATGAAAGAGGAGTTTCAGCTCCATGAGCCTTCCTTTAGAAATGAAAACAGGGTAAGTCTAGCTTAAGACTATAAACAAGCGCTTCTCGGGAGGCAACCCGAGCACTAATTCACTAACAAATTTTATTCCTATCGTTGTTTTTATTTTTAATTTTATTTTTAGCATCTAACGTCCTACTAAAATTTGTCTAATAAAAGCACAGGTTATAAACCACACGGCCTTACCCACGGGTGTGCCCGTGGCCGTGTGGTAGACAGGGGATGAACCATGGGCGTGTCAGTAGCCGTGCACAAACAGAGAAGAATTCCTTTTTCCCAACACGGGTTGCGACACCAGTCCACGACCGTGCTAACTACCCGTACGAGGTTACTGACTTGTCGAGCACGGGACAGACACGCCCGTGCCACCAAACCATGCCAACACACTGACTTGCCAACACAGGCTGGACCCGCCCGTGCCTCCTGGACGTGTGAAGCAACTGACTTATCAAACACGGGCCCGACACGCCCGTGCAACCAAACCGTGCCAACATACTGACTTGTCGACCACGGGTAGAACACGCCCATTTTACATGACCGTGTGAATAAAAACACGGGCGTGTCCGATTACCCACGGCCATGGCAAAATACCTGAACGCGCCCAAAATTTAAAAATCATGAAAAACACGGGCGCATTAACACTAAGCACGGGCGTGGCCCCTGCCCGTGCCTCTCACCCCTATTTAAGAGACTCAACCGCTCACCTCCCCAACCCCAACCCTAAATTAGTTTTCTCAACCTCTCCCCCCCAAAAATTCGGCCACCATCAACCATATTGTGACCCCTAAAACCCCTCCATCGTTTCCCCTCTTAAATACCCATACAATAACACATCCACGCCCGTGTCGAACAAAACCCACGCCCTTGCCACCACCAGAAAATACAGAACACGCCCGTACTATCGCCGTGCTGCCGAACTCCACGCCCCTGCCACCACTGTGTTCGTGCTGCAAAGCCACACCACCACCGTGCCCAACCCGTGTCCGGCAGAAAAACACCACCATTATATCGGGTTCCTTTCCTTAACTCAATTTAATTATTTTTCCATACTTTCATATTATTTTGTTTTCATATTCTTGCATATTAATTTGTTTCAATATTAATTATTTTGTTTAGTTTTAAGAATAATTCTTTCTCATATGTTACTGCAATTAGTTATCCCTCAGTTATGCTATTGGCTGCTTATTTGAAAATTTAGAACTTGGAATGCATTTTGGTACAATTTTTTTCAGGTACAATGTCGTCATCATGACCAAAACGATCCACAACCGCCACAAGCAAGAAAAGAAAGGGGCCCGGATCATCTTCAGCAAGTGCTTCTTCCGAGCTACGACACCAATTTCTCCGATTTTCTCAGGAAGCGCGTTATAAGGCACTCCGAGAAAGGCCCCTCGGCACCGGTAGATGCATCAATTGGGACGCACTAGAACAAGTTAGGCTCACATCCAATATTCGAGCCCTTATCTCGACTGACCCATGGAAGCAGTTTTTCTCAATCATCGAGCCCACATACTTGGAGCTGACACTAGAGTTCTGTACCACTTTCACCTTGCAGACAGTGATGGCACAGTTTGACGACCCGGGTACAGTCCAATTCCGTTTAGGGGGCACGATACGTTGATTGAGTGTACCACAATTTGGCTCGGCACTCAGACTCTATACGCTAAAATTTATAGAAGAAAACCCACTCTCCGAGTTAAACTAACAGCTCCACTGCACTCCCCTCTACTGCTGGCACAGCCTGCACCCCACCACTGGCGTCTAAAACCCCAGTCGCTCCAAGGCAACAGCTTTCGCCCCATCCTTGAGATACATCCACGCCATTCTGGCTCACACCATTACAGGTCGTCGTGAGAGCACCGGCGTGGTAAATCGACACGATGTGTACTACTTATCATGCATGTCAGAAGGACACGTGTTCGACCTTGCATACTTTATCGCTGGAGCAATGCAGCATCAAAAGAAGCGCACAGGAAGGGAATCCTATCGATGGGTCCATTTATAACACGGCTAGCTCGACACATTGGCCTCATTGACACCAACAACCAGAGATCCTCCCTCACGATGATTGGCCAAATGGCACCTCAGGGCATTCAGACGATGCTGTATATGAGGATGATTAAATAGCGTCGTGGGACTGATCCTCCCCAATATCGATTAGCCTCTTCCACTGATACAGAAGAACCCGAGGACATTACTGACGATGTCCCACAGGAGGCACCAGTCCCAGCCCAACGACCCTCTCATACAGCAGCTTCACTACCAGACCTCTCGGCACGCTTTACACAGTTCGAGCAGTATTGCACTCAGCAGTTCACTGACACAGCTCGACGGTTTGATGGGATAGAGGCTACCCTCTAACAGATATGCCAGCACCTCCACATCTCATCAGCAGAACCATCACAGGACCCGGCCGATGACGAGGACCTTTGAGTCCTTTTATCTAGCCTTTGTTTGCATTTTTAATGTTATTTTTTATCTATCTTTACTTTCTTAAGCTGAACTTTTTCTATATGCATTACGAATTATTTTGATTATCATTGGCTATCTAACCTTCGAGTATACCTAACAATTATTTACACCTCTGAAATATCTAACTGGTGACTTTGCAGTCTCCACCACACACTCCTTATACACAAACAAATCACTAGGAGTAATTCACTGAATACATAAGCCATCCTATACCACATTCTCCATCTCAAGGAATCTATCCGAAAATTCAGGAAGTGTTACTTTCCCCTTCTCTTTTGATTTAGTATTACATGATTTATTACATATCTTTGTACATTGAGGGCAATGTACATCTTAAGTGTGGGGGTGAAATCTTAAAATGTGCCTAATTTTTTTCATTATTTTCAAATCCCTAAATTTAGTCTTGTTTTTAAGTAATTTTCTCATATTACTAATTAGGATGAAATTTCTGATGATTTATGATTTTTATTGACATGTTTTAGATTAAGTTATAGTTAATTGTGCATTGATAATTAAATTCGAAGATACTAGGGAATCAAGCATGATAAGTCTAATTTTTCAAGAAATTAAAAATTTGCTAGGCTGTTGAACTAAATCTGAATATTACTTTGAAGTTTGAAATTTACAAGGTTGACATCAAAATACCCATAATTTTTGTGAGAATTTGAGCCTTATAGAGCATATATTCTTTTTCTTGCTCACTTTATTGATTATGAGTATGTCAACATTGATTTGTTATTCTAGAACTTGCATCGATTATACATGTCGAGACCACACTTATGATTTGATATACAGAGATGATAAAGGCACCTAGGTTTTAACCCATTTACTCCACTAAAAGCCTACATCCATAATTAACCCCTAGTAAACCCCGTTGAATCCTAACAACCCTTTTTATTGACTTAACCGGTAATATTAACCCAAAACCCCTTTGTATTTGTTATCACCATTCCTTCTGACTACCCTTATATCGAGATTTGATTTGATCAAGTTATCTAGCTATCTTATTTCAGTTATGAATTTATCTTTTATAGTTTGTTCTAAAAAAAATGTTCATTATTAGGAGAGCTTACATGTTTAATTACAATTTATTGAAGAAAAAGCTCGAATTATTAGTATTATGAATTTTTAGTTGATGTAATTCAGTATTAGTTTAGTTTATGTCTGATGAGCTCAAAACAGTGAAATCCACATCTTTAGAAAGAAGCTCGTATTATTATTTAATGTAACTACTTATTATTCAGTTATTGTTAGGCAATTTGTCAATTCAATCTCGATTCTAACCTTCTAATTCAGCCTTTATCCACACCTTTAACCCAAGCCCCGTCACAACCCTGTCAAAGACCTTTTGATTTGTGCATCATCTCATATTACAGTGGTGGAGATTTGATTTTCATGCAAGCCTATGGGTTTAACCTTTCAGGTTCGACATTTGAGTGCTTAATTTCAGAACCTTAAACACTTTGAGTGATTTGAGTGAATCCTTAGTGAGGATGTCAATCCTTGTCAGTTTTGAATCAGAGGTAATTATTTAGATGAAGGGAAACACCTATATTTTTGTGCTACAAATCTATGACTTAGAATTGTTTAAATCTTTGGGACTCTTTGAGTTGAATTATCTATGTAAAAATTATCTATAAATTATGATGAGACATTGTTGATAGGAATGATGAATCATGGAAAGTTCGTTTTAATTGTAAGTTGAAAATTTAGCTTGAGGACAAGCAAAAGCTTAAGTGTGGGGGTATTTGATAAACCGTAAAAGTAACATATTTTAAGCCCACATTTAATATGCTTTTGGATGATTTAAGCCCTGATTTATGTAAAAAGGTGCTCTTAATCCTTTCGTTTCATGTCTTATACTCAGGAAAGCACCCGATGACAAAAAGAACGAGAAATGGGCTTAAAACGGACCAAATTGAGCCAAGCCACGAAATCAGCACGGCCTGGACTTCATGCCACACGGCCGTGCCACCATTCCTACTAGAACACGGCCTTACCATGACTTACACGGCCGTGCCTCATTCAACAGTGTCAAACACGGTCTGAAGACGATTCACACGGGCGTGTGCCATGGCCGTGTCCCTGCCTTGGAAAAGAAGAATTTTAGTCTGATTGTGATACTTAGGGACAAAGAAACCTATTCCAAGAGCCTATATAAAGACCCTAGGTACCAGCTGAAAAGGGGGTGGTGAGCTAGGCCAAGGAGCCGAGCCAAAAAGGTCAGATTCGTGGGAATCACTCAAAGTTAGCCAGTTGATCCATCTCAAGAAGCCGGAATTCTACTCAAGACGGTGGATCTCTCCTTCAATTCCTTCAGGGGGTTTTAGGGATTTCTTATGTTTTGTTTTATCTTTTCTCTTGAGATGTTTTCTTTTATTATTATGAACTAAACCTTCGGATACCCGAAGGGGATGAAACCTATGATGAATCTTGTTATTTGATTTTTGAATTATATGATAATAACTTATTTTGTTCTTAATTGTGTGAACTTAATCCAAATATAATGTGCTTAGGTGGAGGAGGAATAGACCCTGCCTAAGAGTAGATCTGACATAATTAAGCGGAGTTGATCACACGCCTAGAGATAGGGTGACAAGATTTTGCCGGATTAGGGTGAAACCTAATATAGGAGTCCACAGATCGATTTACTACTATTATAGGGGGTTACTATAAGAGAAAGAGATTTCCACTAGTTAACCTAGGGTTAGACGTTACTCGCCTCGAGAGAGGGTTTAATATACGTTAGGGAGTCTCACGGATCAAACTAAGTAAATAAATCGTATTGTTCAGGGTTAGATAACAAGTGAAGTCTAGGTGGATTCTTTCTAAGGGTATCACTTGAGTCAACTGAGTTTTCCCAAAAGTTATTTCCCGAATTCATTCTTTTTTGTCTTTGCATCTTAGCTTAGTAATTAGTTAGTTTTAGTTTAACAATCAATCACTTTAATATTAAGGCTAAATAATAAAAAGAAGGTGAGTATTAGTACTTTTAGTTCCTTTGGGTTCGACAATCCGGTCTTGCCTAAACTATACTACTATTCGATAGGTGCACTTGCCTTTAATCGTTGTCAGAGTTAGTTTCCAGGTTCGATCATTCTTTTATAAATATTAAAACTCGACAAGACAAACGATCACCTTGATCTCACTGTCAAAAAGCAATGGTCCTGACGGGTTCCTCCTAGTCATAAACTAGAAAAACCTATCAAAACAAATAATAGAGAGATCAGTAAACTAAAAATAAAAATTAGAAATAAATAAATAAATAAAAGAAAAATGGCTAAAGTAATAAAAATTGAGTGTTCCTAATATTTCAGTTCCCCGGCAACGGCGTCAAAAACTTGATCGTGTCTGTGAAAGCTTTAATATTTATATAATGAATGATCGAGCCTAGAAACTAACTATGACCACGATTGAGGCAAGCGCACCTATCGTTTGGCAGTATAGCTATGGCAAGACCGGAATGTCGAACCCAAAGGAACCAAAAGTACTAGTACTGACTTTCTTTTTATTATCTAGCCTAAAATAAAGGGGATTGATAGTTATCTAACTAATTACTAAGCTAAGGATGCTAAGACACAAAGAATGAATTGGGAAAATACTTTTGGGAAAATCAATTGATTAAGACAATACCCGAGGAAGAATCCACTTAGACTTCACTTGTTATTTAACTCTGAACCAGACGATTTATTCACTTGACTTGATCCGTAGGATTCCCTAATTTATATTATTATCTCTCTCGAGACTAATAACATCTAACCCAAGGTTGATTAATTGAAATCTCTTTCTAATTAAAACCCCTAGTGTTGCATTAACTCGATTTATGGACTCCCATATTAGGTTTGACCCTAATCTGGCAGATTTTCGTCGTCCTATCTCTAAGAGTGCGATCAACTCCACTTAATTATGCTAGATCTACTCTTAAACAAGGACTTTTGCTCCTCTGAATAAACACATCAATAATTGAATCAATATCTTGGAATATTAAAGCAAGAATTAAGACCACATAATTAAGAACAAATCAAGTATTTATCATACAGTTCAGAAAACAATAACAAGATCCGTCTTAGGTTTCATCCCCCTTAGGTATTTGAGGGGTTTAGTTCATGTTTAATAAAGAATACATTTCAGAAGAAATTAAATAACAAAACATAAAGAAAAACCCTAAAACCCCTGAAGGAAGTTGAAGGGAAAATCCTTAGTCTTTGAGCGTGATTCCGGCTTCTGAGATGAATCAACTGGCTTTCTTCGAGTAATTCCATATATTCCGCCCTCTCTGGCTTCGCCTCCCTGGCCTCTCCTTTTAAGTCACACTTAAGGTGTTTATATGGGCTTCGGAATGTCTTTCTTCGCCTATAAGTAACCTTTTCCTTGTAGAATTAAAACAGGTCATGGTAGGGACACGCCCGTGTCGCACGCCCGTGTGAATTGAGCCCAGGGTCGTGTTCAAGTCTGCTAAAGTGGCACGCCCGTGTGGTGAACTCCAGGCCGTGTTGATTTCTTACTTTGACCCATTTTCTCCGTTTTTGGCCCGTTTCTCGTTCTTTTCGTCCTCCTATGCTCTCCTAAGTATAAAACATGAAATTAAAGGATTAGGAGCATCAAATTCCACAATTCAAAGGATAAACCACCCAAAAGTATGCCAAATGTGGGATTAAAATATGTGTATATTATGGTTTATCAGGTTGTCATTGCTCACTGTTCATTAAGGTTATATCACTGACGCAACAATATCCTGTCTTCTTGTTCAGCTGATATCCTTGACAGAAAATTGGAAGAAATAGTCTTCCTTCTCAGATATTTCCAATCCTTAGGCTTGGTGAGTTCTAAATAACAGTGCTGTTTCAGATTCTCGTACTATTTAAAAGTTTCCAGAGTAATATGCAAAACTCTTTTTGTGAAAGTATTATTAGTCCATTAATCATTACTTCAATACAAAATGCTTGAAAATGATCATAATAATGGACAAAAATGGAATTTATCATAAACGAAATCTGAAAAGAATAGGTTAATTAAAGAAAGCAAACATTGCTAGAATACAAAATGGTGAAAGGAAAAGATAGGTGCCCCAGATATCGCTGCCTGAGCTTCTCTGTATGGACTTTCTGAAGACCATTTTAAGCTCAATATGTGTTTTGGAAATCAAAAGTACTATGTTGATGCCCCAAAACGTAACATCTCTCCCTTTTAATTTAGGTATAGCAAGATCACCGCATGTCCCGTCTTTGATCACAATTTGAGCCGCCCTTTTTGGGTTTTCGACTCAAAACCCCTTTGGTCTCAAGGCGCCCTTTGCGGGTTTTCACTTTGGCCTCTTTTCCTCTTCACGTATAGTACTTTTTGACTGAATCTGAATTTACAGGATTGGGCAAGTTTTTCCCATCCATTTCAGCCAAAATCAGTGCTCCTACGGAGAAAGCCCTCTTTTTACCACATAAGGTCCTTCCCAATTTGGCATCCATTTCCCTCTGAAATCCTTTTGTATGGGGAGGATGTTTTTCAAAACCAGGTCTTCCTCGTGAAATTCTCTTGGGTGAACCTTTTTGTCATAAGCTCGCATCATTTGATTTTGATACATCTGACCATGACGAATAGCCCTTAGCCTCTTTTCCTCAATTAAATTCAACTGATCATATCAAGACTGGATCTACTTTGCTTCATCTAACTTTAGCTTTGACAATACTCGAAAGGAAGGAATTTCAACTTCTATGGGTAACACTGCCTCCATTCCATAGACCAATGAGAAAGGAGTTGCCCCGGTAGAGGTCTTGACTGATGTTTGATGATCATGGATGGTGATCTCTCAAGCTAATCCTTATGGGTTTTAATCATCTTCTACATGATTTTTCTATTTTTTTTGTGAAGGTTTCCCCCACTATTCCATTCATTTTGGGGCAATGCGATATTGATCTTGAACAACTGCAAACTTCCAATATCGTGCTATTATTCCAATTTTAATATTTTGTCAAATAGGATCCTTTTGGCATTCCATACTGACATGGAATTTGCTGACTGTCGACTTTGTGATGTCGGAATATGAAACAGCTTCCGTACACTTGGTAAAGTAATCGACGTCCACAAAGATGAGATCTATACTTGTTAGAAGCTTTAGGTGAGATTCATGCCCCACATAGAGAAAATTCCACAGAGGTAACATACATACGGAGATGAAGGAGGTATAGGAATCTTGTCTCCATAAATTTGGCACTTATGGCATTTCTTGGTATAACTGATGCAATCTTCTTCCATGGTGGATCAGCAATACCCGAAATTCATGATTTGCCTGGCCATTGTAAAATCAATAGCATGGGTTTTTCAGACACCCTTTTGGACCTCTTCTAAGATTCTTTAGCCTTAACAGCATCTACACGTCTTAGTAGCCCAACTATCTCTTGAAACGATCATGCGAAAACATCTTTGAAAATTTTTTTTGAACAACTTCAATGACGTCTCGCGTTGTCTCTATGATGATACAGGTTTCGATCTTCACCTCTTTCTTTTCTCCTAGGCTCACAATGACTTTTTGTGAGGTAGGATATGTTGTTCATCTTGTTCTACCATCCTTAACAAATTAGGAGATAGGTTACAATATTTGTCGTCTTCAAAGTCCTGAGATCCCTCTAGACACATATCTTGCTCAAAAGTAGATTCTAAGTCAGTAGCAGCGTCGCTCATGTCGTTGATATCTAGGGACCTGTTGTAGGTATGAAGGAATATTCAATGAACAAATGAATTTAAGAATGATTATTTATGTGGTATGAATCATGTAACACCCCTAACCCGTATCCGTCGCCAGACTAGGGTTACGAAGCATCACCGAAGCAGATACAACTCAAAACAGACATATACTTTTTTTTAACATTTCATGTACTAATACTTTGCTTACCAAACACAACTAGCAGATATATTTTTAAACATTTAAACAGAGTCAATTGCATATTCTGTCAATACAAATTTCATATCACAATAATAAAACCAAAACCATTCACATCACATCTAACACCTATCTTAAATTATAACATAATCAATCATCGTTTTATTAAAGTCTAAATAAATAAACATCACTTTTAAAAATATATACTCTAATATGCAACATAACCAATCCACATATGTCTCATCATTTTAATACATCTTATCTCAATTATCGTTGCACTTTATAACCAAATTTTATAACTACATGATATAGACATAATAATAATAATAACCCAAAAGTCGAACTTACCATATACTAATGCATAACATATTAAACTTTAAACTTTAACCATATGTGTCAATATATCACATAAAATATAACCCTAACCATCAATATAATGCGATTACCAAAACTCATGTCATAGCCGAATATACCTAGTTAAGCATAAGCCAATTTCTTTAAATATGAAAACTCTACTTAGCCTTTCAAGTACATGCCATAACCGTACATATATAACATATCAGAATTAAACAAAACATGCACTTATACGTATATAACATACTTACTATTACTAGCCCACACACATACATTTAATTTAATATCTTTCATTACAAATACATTTGACACTTAATTCATCACATATTAATCCATCACCAATGCGCAACAATTATAAACATCTAACATAAGTTTAAACCAAATAATTAAACTGAACATACACGTTATTTATTCAACACAATTTAATATGTCAAAAGCCATAAGACCAATCTTTACCTATCAATATATATATATATATGCCATATCCGAATTTATATCTTAACAAGCCAAACATACCTTACCTATATATATATCATACTTTCTTATATCAACCTATACAAAAACAACTTAATTTTATCTAAAACTTATACATTCAGCATGTAATTTACTTTATAACCGAGTCAACCAACTTATCATTACATGCTTAACATATATTTACTTAACATTAACTTATACCACATTCAAATATGAATAAGCAAAATCTCCATTTTTACTAGTAGTGACCATATGCTTCAATACCAAACTCACAAAAAGGAGATAAGCCATTTTCGCATGGCTATATATATACATGCCCAAAATCAAACTCAAACATTTCGTTTATGCTATACATGCCATAAGCCCAAATTCAACTTAACAAAATACCAAAAGAAACAGTCGATAGTGTGATAGGCTTTGCTGACGATCCCCGAGCTCGTAACGAATCCAAAATCTATAAAACAGAAATCAACAAAGAAACACGAAGTAAGCTATTTAAGCTCAGTAAATCAATAGCAAAGTAAAGTCAATTAACTTAGCAAAATCATATATACAAAATTTATATCAAGTAACACTTTATACATAATAATAAATAAATACTCAAATCTCAAATCAAAGTCACATAATATACTCTTTGGCCGATTACACATAATAGAAGCTTATACACTATTCACATGTTTACGCATTAACTTCCGAACAAATATAATGGATATATAACTTACCTTTCACTTCTCAACACAGATATAAAATACGTACCTGAGTTCTTTTAATTTAAATATCACATTGGCCTTCACTTACACATGCCCGTTGAACCATTCAGAATTCAAAAGGATACGCGGATAGTCGGAAGCTCGTACAATGCCAATGTCCCATACGTGGTCTTACATGTAATCACATATCGATGCCACTGTCCCAGACAGGGTCTTACACGTAAACACAAATCGATGCCAACGTCCCAGACGTGGTCTTACTCGGTAACACATAACGGATATCCTATGTCATGACATATGTATCCTATCTATTCCTAAGGTTCGTACGGGGCTTACGGACGTCGAATCTCGGTCAAATCAAGCTCGGAATTTATTTATTTATACATACCCACATTCGGCCATAAGAAAAATAAATTCAAATAATTTAATTCATTTCATAACTAATACATGTTCATTGTTATATCAACATTTAAATGTTAATTGACTTACCTCGGACGTCGACGATTGTGAAATCGGCTATTCAACCACTTTTGTCTTTCCCCGATCCAAATCTGATTTCTTTAATTCTTGATCTAAACATATTCAAATTAAGCTTATTTAAACACCATTTTATTCAATTTAGCCGAAAAACACATAAATGGGCAAATTACAATTTTGCCCCTAATATTTCACACTTTTTACAATTTAGTCCTTTTTGCACAAAACACAAATTACACAAAATTTGACCACACTTCTTTAGGGCCGAATATTCATAGCATTATTACAAGCCCATACATTTCATTTATTTTGCATTTTAGTCCCTAAAAAATTTATTTTTGCAATTTAGTCCTAATTACTCAATTTTATTAAAAATTCAAAGACAAAACTTGTTAATCTAACACATATAATTCATATTTCATCATCAAACATCAAAAACCACAAGGTATCATCAATGGCAAAACACAAAATCATCATCAAAATCACAAATTGAGACATGGGTTTTGAAGTACACGAAGCAACGATCTCAAAAACATAAAAATTATCAAAAATCGAACAAAACACATACCCAAATCAAAGCTTCAAAGTGCCGAATGTAGCTTAGGTTTTTCTTTTTTTATTTTCTTTGATATTCGGTGAAGAAAAGATGAACAAATGACTTTATTTTTTGTTATTTTATCATATATTATAAGATATATTTATTTTACTATTTTAACCTTTTAATTTAAATAAATATAACATATATTTTAAGGTCAATTTTGGCACAAACCGTCCACTATCTTTCAAAATGGGCTAATTTCCCTTTAAGGACCCCATATAAAAAATCCACTATCAAATTGGCACTTTACACTTTAGTTTGTAACTTTTATATTTTACGCGATTAAGTCCTTTTATTTAATCGGACACCTAAACGGTAAAATTAAGTCACGAAAATTTAACACAAACAAATTCACATATAATAAACACGGAAAATAATTTTACAATATTTTTCAGACTCGGATTTGTGGTCCCGAAACCACTTTTCCGATTAGGGTCAAAATCGGGCTTTTACAAATCATGAATGAAATAAAAGAATGAAAGAATATTTGCTCAAAGTGAAATACAAAAATGCATTTTTTATTGAAATAAAGATATTGGACATGAGCCTATTTCACAAAAGAAAATTCTTATTGCTTCTAGGCTTAAAACAACAAGTATGTTTGGAATATTACTATGAGTAAGCTCTAAAAACTACAAGAATTTCTTCTGCAGTCCAATTATCTAGAACACTCCCATGTTCATAAGGGCGAATGCCTGATAAGTTTTCTCCTCCGATTTCTTTCTTCGGATATAACATTGATGCTCCCACTTCTGACCTTTTCATCCGAGCATTTAGTACACTCATAGAATTCCAGTTATTTCTTATTCATCAAGCTTGGTACCAAGGCTCTGAATCTCGTGACCCTCCTCATTATGGAACTCATAGCAGCTCCATGCTTCTCCGGGTTCATCCCCTAAATCTTGGGTAAGTAATCCTCCTTTTACCATTTTCTTTCAAATCTCCCTCAGCGGGGTTTTCACTTCTGCTATATCTGTCTTGACTCTCTTCCCTGCGCTCTCGATTATCGCGTTTACGCCTTTTATCTGAATTGTTGGGTAACGGATTTTCTGCATCAAATTTCACAATACCCATATTGACGAGTCTTTCAATTCTTTTTGAAAGCAGTGCAGTTCTCAATCGAGTGTCCTGTGATTCCCGCGTGGTACTCACATTGGGCGTTCACGTCGTACCATTTGGGAAAGGGAGGCTGTATAGGTTTTAGGTAGAAAGAGGACACTATATGTGCATCAAACAAATTTTGGTACAACTCCCTATACGTGATCGGGATAGGCGTGAACCGGGGTTTTTCTGAGCTTGGTCTTGGATTAGGATCTTGCCTTGGGGAGTCTTGACGGCTGGTAGTTGCCGTCCTTGGTTGGCTTACGGTAATCGGCTTTGAATAGCCCTTGTTATACATGCGCGTATTATTCCCTTCATTTTCCTCTTTCCTCTGGACCTTGAAAGTATTAACTTGGGAGCTCCTCTCTTGCCTTTTTCGCTTGTGATGATCTTCAAATTGTTTTGGGAGCTCCGCTCTCGCCCTTTTTGTTTCTGCTACAGGGTTAATTAGGCTATCCCTTAGACTAGCACCTGAATCTGTCGGGAAGCTCACCGGTGTCGAGGTACCAGTCTAGTATTGGGGTTTGATGTTAATATACACCCTTTGTTGATACACGTTTGGTGGTATTTGGGCGCTTTTTGAAATAAATCCTGAATGATAAGCAGAATCCTCGTTATCGTCCTCGGAATTAACCATAGGGCTTTTCCTCTTTTCTAACCCTCCAGCTAACATCTGGGTTAGTTGGCTCATCATGTTTCTTTGAAATTCTTGCATCTGATCCTTTATCTCTTGTTGAAGCCTGGCCAATTTCTCTAGCATCTGTATTTGCATTTGCTCTAATCTCTAAAACCTTTGGTCCATTTCTTAGTCCTTGCTTGGGTATCGTAAGGCTGCTTGGTTGGTAAGTTTTTTGTTGGTTTCTGAAATAACTTCGTTTAATTAGGGTCTTTTCGTTGAAAATTAATGCATATGATGCAATGTAATACGAATGCATAAATGCAAATAGAGGCATTGACTTTAATTCAATTCCATTAGAACAACTTTACTAGAAAACAAATTTCTTTATATAAAGCAGATTACATATACGGCTTTGCCCTAATGCTTAAGGTCTTGACTTGCTTAAGAAGCCTTGCTAACTCTTGGCCTCGTTCTGATTCTAACTCATATTTCAAACTCAGTACATCAGCCTGAATTGCCAAGGTTTGTATATGATTAGCCACCTCTTGTACTTGAGCCAAAGCCTCGCTTATGACACAATCCATGTCCCTGACCTAGTCTTGCGATTGATGAAGTCATTTTTTCCACCGCTCATCATTTGCTTCCAGCATTTCAACCCGGAGTTCACAGTTTTGCAGTGCAATTTCAAGTTCCTCTATTCTCCTTTTTAGTTCCTCAATCTTGCCTAAGCTGGCTCTTAATTCAATCACGGAGTTACGACTATGATGCTGGTGTAGTGACTTTTCTAATTCCGCCACTTGAGCTCTTAGCTTATTCTTTTCATTTTGGCTCTCCAACAAGCTCTTTTTTAAGGCGTCTTCCTGGGCTCGACTATCATGGAACTTTTCCTCCCACTGACCAGCTCTAGTTTTTTTCCTCTTGGATTTCTTGCTTCCATTGCTCAGACGTTTTACCCAAACCAGCTGTTCTTATTGACATGCGCAGCTTCTTGTAGTCTGTCTTTAAACTATCCAAATCCTCCTCAGCCTTATTCTTTCCTTTCCTCAGTTTTTCGGCTTCTATTTTATGGACATCAACATCTAACCCCAATTGCATTTTCTCTTCTTCCAATTGCTCGATCTTTTTCCAAAGTTCTGAATTCTTTCTTTCAAAATCTTGCTTAATAATCTCTAACTCTGATGGGACCACTCGTAGATATTCCTCTATTGGTCGAATGTCCTCTTGATTTGGCCCAGTGATATTATCATTGACCCTTTTACTCCACCATCCATTATATTCGGGGGTCGTCATCGGACCTGCGGCAAATCTCTTCATTCGGCGGATTTGGTTCCAAGCATTGGACATTCCTCAGATTTTTCTCTTGTAGTTGTCCTCCTTATATGAAAACTCGCATTGCGCCAGGCCATGTGTCACTGGTATGAATTGCCTTGATCTATACTGCCTTAACACGAGTAAAGAAGCATATCCAACAGCTCCCCATATTCCAAGTAAGGGAACCCAATTAAAATCACCACACCGATATAAAATCTCGTCGGGGACCATCCAAGGGGCTCTCCACTCGACGTCTTCGTCACACAGGTTTTGGAGAATCATCGTCCATTTCTCCTCTGTAATGCCATCCCGTCTCAGAGTAGCCACTAGCTCTTTTAGCGGAGAATAGTTTTTAGAGAAGATTCGATATGAGACCTTTTCTACTTTCCAAAAATGGTTTTGAAACCATGCTAATAAAAGTTGTGCACACCCGATGAATCTCCATTCACCCGCTCTTTGGCATGCATTTAGGGACCTGAACGTTTCGGCCAGAATTGTAGGAACGGGTGTAACCCTTTTATCAAGTCGGTCAAATAAATCAGAGACGGCCTCATCTATATGCCCCAAAGCCTTGGGGAAGATCACCAATCCATAAATGCTTAATGCGAAGACATCAACACTTTTCTTCACGTCAGAATGTGCTATGATCAAATCTCGTAAATTTTTCCAAGAGATGCACTTACTGTCACCTTTCTGTTTGATTCGAGCTGTCACCCACTGTTCGCTCATCCCCGTGATGTTCATTAACTTCTTCAAGAATGTCAGGACATTAACAGCCCTAGAGTAGACTTTGTCGGTCTGAATCTTCGGGCAATGGAGCAAGGTTGTGTACTCTTCCACAGTAGGTACCAAATCCACATTCCCAAAAGTAAAACAGCTATAAGCAGGGTTCCAATATTGGGCGAGAGCTCGAAACAAGTGTTTGTCCACTTTGACGTCGAGTAGATAGGGCAGGTCACCGTAATTGCAGTAGAATAGCTGCTTGGTCTCGTCATCCCACTGATCCCATATTTCCTTCATCTCTTGAAGGTTATTTTGGGTTACACTGACACAAGTGAAATCCCACAATTCTAACACGTATCCTTCTGTAAGGCTATCACCTTTCTCTTGCTGCATTGTCTCAGACCATATTCGGACAGCCGCATTATCTTCTACTTTATCAAGGAACCCGTTCTCCATGTTAAGCTCTCTATTTAGCAATCGAATGTGAATCAACACCCTCTTTTTTATGATGAGAATGTCATGCAATCAAAGCAAAATGAACAAGTCAGTATACGAAGCAATAATTTAAAGTAAGCAAGAAATAATAAAGTGCCTATCCGGGTGATCACTAGGGTTTGTCGCGGCACTATCTAGGGTGGGCTCTTAGGGTTTTCTATATGTGGCTCGGTTCTAAAGTAAGGGTACCTGAACCGGCAGATTCCTCGATCCTCACCCATTATAGGCTCATACGGACCGAGTTCAGTTCAGGGGAATACATTTCCCTATGGCTGCACGGAGATGAAAATCTCACGAAGACATAGGTACGGATGTATCCCAAAAGCGATCCACTATCCTGCACGGAGGTGAAAACCTCTCGAAGGAGTAGTTTCTCACTCCCACTTAAAAAGGGTAAGACCAAGCGGTCCTTATGCAATATGATGCGAGACTCAAACCATAGTGATCATATAACACAAACAAATGCAATCAAAGGGTCGTAATTTTTCAAATCAAATTTTCAATTTTTGATAACAAGACAGAAAACAATCAATTTTACGACTTGACTCTCTTATTTGTCCCCAGTGGAGTCGCCAAGCTGTCGAAACCAATTTTTCTTTGTGTAAAAAAGGGGTCAACTTTAAAAACGAAAATGGAGTCGCCACCAATCTTTTTTGAGGTGTGATCGGATCACTTTGAAATTGATTATTAAAACATTTTTATTTGTTAAAACGATGATTTTCGTCTACAAAATTTCGAGAAAATAGGTTCGGGAGTCTATTACGTACGAGGAAAGATTAGCACCCTCGTAACGCCCAAAATTGGTACCGAATTGATTGATTAACGTCTTAATGTCGAAAATTTGAAAAGATTCGAAAATACGATCCTTTTTGTTAAAGAAAACTTGAATAAATTAAACCGGATGCCGAGACCCGCTTATTTCGAAGGAATAAAATATCATACCCAGTGAGTTAGGATACGACATTTCGAATCCTCGAAACTACGCTTGTCTTTTGACATTCAAAACTCATACATTTAAATTTAAGAAGGATATTCGGTTATTTGGGTCAATGAAAAAAAATCGAAACCCAGTAAGTTAAGGTACAATTTCTCAAAATTCCAAATACAGAATATTGTCTTTGGTTTTAGAAATCGTTATCTCGAGATAACAAAATGTCACATCCAGTGAGTTAGGACACAACACTTTTGAATTCCCGAGAATAAGCCTTTTATTTAACTCATATGTCTTGATTTAAAAAAATTGGTTCTTTGGACTCGATGAGAAAAATTGAAACCCAGTAAGTTAGGGTACGATTTCTTTCGTATCTTAGAACGCGGAGTATTCGCTTATTTCGAAAATTGGGTAAAATGTAAGTAGTAAAATGGAAAGTGAGTTACAATGCTAATAAGTGTATGACAATAATAAATATTAAAGCTAAAATAAAACAAACGAAATAAAAATGCATAATAAAAGTAAAAAATACAAATAAGATAAACAACGAAAACAAAAATAAACAAATACATAAAACAAACTAATCATAAAAAAAATAAGTAAGCAAATAAATGAAAACTAAAAATAATTAAAAATTTAGTAGTGAATCAACAAATAAATAAATAAATAAATAAATAGATATTAGGTAAAACAGTTTAAAAATAATAATAATAATAATAATAATAATAATAATAATAATAATAATAATAGAAATAATAATAATAAACGAATAAGGATAATAAAATAATAGATAAATAATAGTAATAACAATAATAATAGGAGTGTTAGTAGTAATAATAATAATAGTAAATATAATAGTAGTAGTAAAAATAAAAATAATATTAATAATAATAAAAATAATAGTAATAGTAATTATATCAAGAATAATAATAATAGTATGGAAAATACAATAATAATAATAGTAATAAAGCTAATAATAATAAAGAAAATAATAATAGTAGCAATATTAAAATAATCAATGGAAATAAATAACATGTAAAGAGAAATTTAAAATAAATAATATTTAAAATAAATAATATCTAATATTAATTCAAAAAAAAGGAGAATAATTAAACAAATTAGCAACCAAATAATTTTAAAAAATTATTTAGAGGACTATACTGAAATCAAGATAAAAATTAAGGGCTAAAATTGCAATAAATTGAAAAATGAAATCGAACAAAAGACTAAATTGATATTAAAATAAAGTTGAATGGCCTGATTTAAAAAGAAAAATAAAGAATCGGGGCCAGATGTAACGCGCGTAAAAGTGGGGGACAAATTGGGAAATTATTCCCTATTCCCGGAACGCGGCGTTTTGAGTTGAAATCGAAGGATCAGAGTGAAACAAAATTGAAATTATAGGGGCAAATTCAAAAATAAAATAAAACTGCATTAAAAAAATAAGAAAATGCGGAAGGACTAAACTGGTAATTATACCAGTTTTGAAAAACACGCGGATTCCCCCCGGGTCGGGTCAACACGCGGATCTTGGCCAGAAAATGACGTCGTTTTGGGTCTAAACGACCTACGCCAAAACGACGTTGTATGGGTCAGCTTTAAATAACAAAAAATTAAAACAGAAGCTCATTTTTAAACCATTTCAAGAAAAAAATCAAAAAAATTCTCTCTGCACGCCCTCAGAGTTCTGACCTGAGATTGGCCTGACTCTGTCATCGGGCCGCCGTGCTCCGCCACTGTCCGCCGTCGTGCATGGTGGTCGGAGACCCCAAAAGACGCTTATTTAAACCCTTTTAGATGCCCCAAACACAGATCCAGACTCCGAAACCCCAAACAATTGAGTGACCCTTCGGGTTTGGCTTCTTCGATTGCGGATGAAGGTAAAAACCTCCTCCACAGCGTTTATACCATACTGGTATTATAGATCTTTGCAGAAATAGATTAGAAATATAATAAATACCTTTAAACCAACTCTCTGTTCTTTGAGTTTTTTTTATTTGTATTTCACTGTCAAAATCGTGAAGAAGTTCGAAAAATAAAAATAAAAAATCTAAAAAATAAAAAACACAACCGTTTTCTTTTTTGCTGCGCTGTGTTTTTGTTGTTTTCGCAGGTACGGATGCATGCGTGGCGCTGTACGGAGGCGGGTTGACGTGCGTGTGGCGTTCGGTGGTGCGCGTGTGAGGGACGCAGTGGCGGCGCTAGAAAGCTCCAGAAGTTTTTAGGGTTTTTGAAACTTGAATCCTTTTTGGGCCTAATCTGACATTGGGCCATAGGTTTAGTGGTTTGGGCTAGTAGGGGTATTCGGGCTAGGTTTAGGCCTGTTGTTTTATTTTTGTAATGGACTGATTAAAATGGACTATTTTGGATTTTTATTAATTTGGTTTTTTTAATTTTGGTTTCATTTTGTCTGGTTAATAGACCCGGGCAAATTTGGGCCCGTACAACATGTATGAGGAACAATTGAGCCAAACGAAAATATGCTTTTGATATTGAGTTATGCTATAGTTTATGTGATTGAAATGGTATATATATGTTCTACATGATAAGTTTATTTGTATAAGACTTACTAAGCTTTTGTAAGCTTACTTTGTGTTTGTTTGCATTGTTTTATAGATTATCAAAGCTACTGGAAGCTCGGGGACCGTCGAGGATCATCACCACACTATCAAACTATACTTTGGTACCTTTTGAAAATGTATATGTTGAAGTATGGCATGTATAGGCTAGAAATGTTATGATATGTTTTGATACATGTTTATGTATATAAAGCCATTTGATATGGCTTGTTGATGAATGTGAATATGGTAAATTTAATCCATGCCTTGAGATGCAAAGTTAGTATACTTTGATGAAAGGTTGGCATATTGAGTTTGTAAGATTTGGATGATTTTATACATAGAAGTGATTGATGTTGCTATGGGTCAAATTGTGCATAAATTTTGATATGTTTTGGTTGTTTTTGAGTCATAATATGATGCTTGTTGGATGCTTATAGGTATAACCTTTAATGGGTGGCAATTTGGCCTTGCATATGGCCTATAATTGCCCACATGGTTGAGCACAAGGGCGTGTGACATGACCGTGTCCTTTACTGTCCTATTTCGAAGCAATTCAGTGTTGCACACGGGCCAGAAACACGGGTGTATGCCAGGCCGTGTGATTCAATTCAGGATTGCACCCGGGCCAGACACATGGGCGTGTGACAGGCCGTGTGGTCCTAGTCAATTTTATACACGGGCTGAGGCACAGGCCAAGGCACGGCCGTGTGAGGCACACGGCCTATCCACACGGGCATGTGCCCTATTTTGAAAGAAATTTTTTATGAGTTCTGCAAAGTTTCATATGTGCTCGGTTTAGTCCCGAACCCTTTGTAAAGCATGTTTAAGGTCTCGTAGATTTTCTAAAAGGGACATAATGATTATGAATGATGATATATATATATATATATATTGAAATGTGAAATGTTATGTTTGTGAAATGTTTCGATATGTCCGGTAATGCCTCTTAACCCTAGTCCGGCGATGGATACGGGTTAGGGGTGTTACATATTTTTATATTGTACTATCATTACCATTGCTACTATTATTTTATTCCTTTATTATTATTTATTTATTATATTGTTTTATTTGTACTTGTATAGCAATTCAATTTTTGCTAAGTATCCTTTTATGCTTGCACACGTTCATACATTACTCGAGTAAATTAATCGCGCGTCATATTAGTGTTGCAATCGTTTATAGGACGCATAAGAAAATATTTAAGATCGAGGCAATATTCTTTATTCAGGGCATTCGAGAAATTGTGTCCCTAACTTACGGGGTACAACTCTCTCCTTGAACCGAAAATTATCGATTGTCCTTTTATAATTCCATCATATAGAATCTAGGTAGTAATTAAAAGATGAACGTTCTTATTTTCGAGAACTCGAGATCTTGTGCCCCAACTTACGGGACATGACTTTTCGTCTCGATTGACCCGAAATAGGAAAGCCTCTTCCATAAATTTAATTTAGATAGTGATATTCTCAATGCCATCAAATAACATCATGTAAAAGGGGATCGCATTTTAAATTCTCTTCAAGTTCTCAATTTTCGACACTAAGACCTCAAGTAATCAACTAGGTACCAATTTTGGGCGTTATGAGGGTGCTAATCCTTCCCCATACGTAACCGACTCCTGAACCCACTTCCTGGATTTCGTAGACCAAAAATTATCATTTTAGTAAAATTAATATTTTTATTAAAATGATTAAATTTCGATATGATCCAATCACACCTAATAAAAAGGATTGGTGGCGACTCAATCTTCGCTTTTT
Source organism: Gossypium sturtianum (assembly GCA_025698515.1). Classification (NCBI taxonomy): domain Eukaryota; kingdom Viridiplantae; phylum Streptophyta; class Magnoliopsida; order Malvales; family Malvaceae; genus Gossypium; species Gossypium sturtianum. The sequence continues at coordinate 24,596,133 of CM046949.1, read as the reverse complement.
AAAAATAACAAGTCGATATTCAAAAAGGTTTCGACAAAAATAACAAACAATAAAAATAAATAATGAAATGTAAAATTTAAAATTAATAATAACATATTTACAATATGTATGAAATTAATAGAAAAATTAGTTTAAATTTTGAGTAAAAAAAATTAAAAAAGATGAAAAAAATCATATTAATAATATGAAATGCACTTCAATGATAACATTTATTAAAAATTAAATATATACTATAATACAAATATTAAAAAGAATAATATTTGGTACACTTTCAATGGAGTTTTAGAACTCCACAAGCAGAATTAAAGGGTCGACAAGCATCTTATAGGGACATAGTATAATATTAAAAAAATATTTATTAAATATTAAATAAAAGCTAACTCATTTTTATAAAACACAATTTGATTTGTTTCGGTTGATGTATTCTATTCTTGCATTAAAGTCAAACCCCCTAACTGATACTAGTTGATTTGAGATTAAATGCATGTGACAAAATTGGCTACAATTGTTCCAAACAAATCAAATGGTAAAATACCTAATTGCATACAATTCATCAACAACAAGTATTTTAACATTTATTTTAAGATTAATTTTTATTTTAACCTATTTAAATAATCATCTTATTAAATAAATATTTACTACTTAATAAAATTAATTTTATAAATAACTTTTATTATTAATGAAATAAATTAATGCAAAAATAACTAATTAGCTAAAGATTTTATAAATTAACAAACTTCCTAAAATTGATGGTTCCTATCAATCTTTGTTCAATCAAGGTGTCTAGTGCAAAGAATTCTAGACCATAGCATGTTAGGTCCTAGTAATGGAATTAGAAAACCTTCCATTTGGTTCACCCTAGTAGTTGTTCCAACATTAACTATATTAAAATACCTAATCACAATAATAATCTTCAACCACAAATATTTTAACATTTATTTTGAAATTAATTTATTTTAATATATTTAAATAATCATCTCATTAAATAAATATTTATTACTTAATAAAATTAATTTTATAAATAACTTTTATTATTAATGAAATAAATTAATGTAAAAATAACCAATTAGCTAAAGAGTTTATAAATCCCTAGTTCCTATCAACCCAACAGCGTAACTACTCTTCCTCTGATTGCATCACTTCATTTTTATATATAAACATATTCATAATCATATATATAACTTCAATCCTATCATTCTCTGTCAAATTAAGCTGTCTAGTGCAAAGACTAGACCATAGCATCAATTCTCTAATATAGGTCCTACCAATGGAATTGGAAAACCTTCCTTTTGGGTTCACCCTAGCATTAGTATCTGCATTGTGTGTTCTATCTGCTGCAACATTTGCTTATGCAATATGGTTCTATCTGCTAGCCAAGAGGTTAAGTGGTCCAAGGGTATGGCCTCTGGTCGGTAGCCTACCATTTCTTTTCATGAACCGGAGGAGGATTCATGATTGGGTTGCTAGTAATCTTCGAGCAACAGGAGGTTCAGCCACCTTTCAAACATGTACCATTGCTGTTCCATTTGTGGCTCACAAGCAAGGGTTCTACACTGTCACTTGTCATCCCAAAAACATTAAGCACATTCTCCAGACCCGGTTCGATAATTACCGCAAAGGGCCTCATTGGCAGGCTGCATTTCATGATCTTTTGGGGCAAGGGATATTCAATAGTGATGGAGAATCGTGGCTGATACAGAGGAAAGCAGCAGCACCTGAGTTCACAGCCAGGTCACTCAGGCAAGCCATAGATCGCTGGGTTAATAGGACTATCAAGAATCGTCTATGGTGTATTTTGGACAAAGTATCAACTGAGAAGAAAGCAGTGGATTTGCAAGACTTGTTGCTTCGTTTAACCTTTGACAACATTTGTGGGATTACCTTTGGCAAAGACCCACAAACACTTTCTCCCGAGTTACCAGATAACCCTGTTGCTACTGCTTTCGATACAGCCACTGAAGCAACTTTTAGTAGGCTTCTTTACCCTGGTTTACTATGGAGATTGAAGAAGATTTTGAGGATAGGAGCTGAGAAAAGATTAAAGAGTAGCCTCCGAATCATTGAAAACTACATGAAAGAGGCCATTGAAGCACGAAAAGAAGCTCCATCGGATGATCTACTATCCCGTTTCATAAAGAAAAGAGATGCTGGGGGCAACCATTTCACAAGCACCGTTCTTCAACGCATCGCTCTGAACTTCGTCCTCGCTGGCCGTGACACCACTTCCGCAGCCCTCAGCTGGTTCTTCTGGCTCGTAATGAACCACCCAGAGATTGAGCAAAAGGTCGTCGATGAAATATCAAGGGTTCTCCGCAACACCCGCGGCCCAGATACCTAGATATGGATGGAAGAGCCACTTACGTTCGATGAAGCAGACAAGCTGATTTATCTGAAAGCAGCATCAGCTGAAACACTGCGGTTATGCCCCTCGGCTCCTCAGGACTTAAAGTACGTGATCGAAGACGACGAGTTACCAGATGGCACATTGGTTCCTGCTGGCTCCAGCGTCGTATATTCGATATACTCAGTTGGAAGAATGAAGAGTATATGGGGAGAAGATTGCATGGAGTTTAAGCCCGAAAGGTGGCTATCGGCAGAAGGTGACAAGTTCGAGGCACCAAAGGATGGTTACAAGTTTGTGGCGTTCAGCGCTGGACCAAGGACTTGTTTGGGCAAAGACTTGGTTTACTTGCAAATGAAGTCGGTGGCCTCCGCAATTCTGCTGCGTTATCGGGTTTCGCTGGTTCCTGGACACAGGGTGGAGCAGAAGATGTCTGTCACATTGTTGATGAATAATGGTCTTCGTGTTTACTTGCAGCCGCGTCTACTTGCATAGACAAATTGAAAAAAAAATCAATACAAAAAAAGGAAATAGATAAGGAGAAAAGAAAAGAGAAAAAGGAAAAGGAAAAAAAAATTTCCCAAAAAGGAGCGAAAGAAAAGAAAAAATAATTAAAAAGTACTATTAATGGTCACATCAAACTTTATTATATTATTAATGCTAATTAATGTATGCTAATTAATGTTTGTCATTGTATAATAATATTTTAAAATTATGTAACACAATTTAAATTGTGTACTTATATAATTTCATTCACCTTTTATTTTAATTACTATAGAATAACTAAAATGGTTAAAATGAATAGAATAATTAAAATGGTTAAAATGAATTTTCGATATTGATAAATTCAAACAATCGTTTTTTAATGATAAAAGCATATTAATGTCAACCCGATGTGTTACTAAACCATTGACAAAAGAGAAAATAAATGTATGATCAACTGGTTCTCTCTAATTCCCCCACAAATTCAATTAAAATTTCTAATAAGCATATCAATTAAAATTTCTAATAAGCATATTAATAATCTGGGGCTCACCTGAAATGTTTCATGCTGAAAAATATAAAAAAAATACATATAGTGTAGAAAGTAAATAGCATAAATTAAATCTCACATCAAAGATAGTCAAACACCTACATCAAGGCCAAAAAAAATTTAATTCTAAAAAGTTTACTTCATGTTGAAAAACAATCATGAGCCAACGAAGATTGTGCGGCCCACATCACCATCATTAATAATCCTGATTTTTACATGGAGTATATATACATATATTCTTTTCAAGCTCTCAAAAACAAAATTTGAGAAATCAAGATATAATAACTTGGACAACCTTTATATGTACATTTGAGTACAATTCTTACAACCTTTACTAATATCATTTACTTAAAACTAGTTAAATTTGTGGTTAAACTTTCAATCAATGTTCATCTTTCTTTGAAATTAGTGATGTGTCCGATTTAATCATACTATACTATATCTTACTCCATTTCATTTTCTTTTTATAATAATAAATTTACTCTCTAACACTTATCCTTTTTATTACTTTAGTTTTAATTCATTTTCTGATCGCTTTAAGTTTAGTAAAATTATTTTTTTTATAATAATAAAGGGCTTCCCCTCATTTGCAATAATCCATTGTATCTATTCTTTAGTAAGTGAATACTAATTGAGAGCATTTACTCAAACACCTTGTGGGCATTGCTTTCTTGTGGAATTTTCTATTCTTTCGAGCTCATTTTGTCTTTGAGTTGCTTCCACTTTTATTTCGATGCCTTGAAGAATTTCTATCGAGAATTATCACTTTGCGAGAGTTAGACTAACTTAGGCAGATTTTAACCCCAAGAAATCACCTAAGGCCGCATAGAATGCAAGAAACTACCTTTTTTGAATTTGTTGAAAATTCTAATAAATTCCAAAATCACTTTAGTCCCCTATGCAACGTTATACATAAACTTTATTTTTGTGTAATTTTAAACATGAAATGTTGATTTGATTCAATTTTCACAAACCACTAACACCATTATCATTATAACATCATTTTACGTTTACATAGTGTATACACAAATAATTATACATATCCAATATAAAATAAATTAATGTATTTATTTTTAAATGTTTACAATTAAATCGAAATCAAAGTTTCATGTATACATTTGAACCACAATTAAAGTTTCATGTGTATAATTGCACCAAATCAAACTTCATAAGTAACACTCTTAACCCATATCCGTTACCGGAACAGGGTTACACAACATTATCGGGGTTTACGGATCAATCAGACAAAAATTTCAAATATTTCATTACATATCAATACTCATAATAAAACCAATCAAAATCATATATATTGTCCCTTAAACGATCCCTCAAGACCCGAAATACATATTAGAAACAATCGGAAACTCAGAAAATTTTTCAATAATATTTAAAAATTTCAACACTGTAGAGGTCACACGGCTGTGTGGCCAGGCTGTGTGGGCATTCGAAATAGGGACACACGGCCATGTCCAGCCCGTGTCCATGCCCGTGTAACTCTCTGACTTGGGTCACACGGCCAACTCACACGCCCGTGTGACAGGCTGTGTGAGCATACTGGCTTGCATTCTTAAAAGATACAGGGGACACACGATTGTGTCTCCTGGCCGGGTGTCACACACGGCTGAGACATATGCCCGTGTGGACGAAAATAGACTATTTTCTAAGCCACATTTCTCACCCAAATTGACACCAACCTAGCCTCAACAAATTGCACATCAACAAGCCATAACAAGGCATTCAACACAAGCTAATATTATGTCTTAAACATGTATTATCGCCACATACAACCAATATGCCCTTAGGCACCTCATAAGACAACTTAAAACATGTCAACCAGGTATCCAAACTTACCTAATTAACCTATCTAACCGAGTTACCAAAGTTCACAGTAACTCAATTATATACATACATATATCACTTATACTAACATCACAATCATACCTTAATTTCATACAAATATGCAAGTTGGTTATATAAACAAAATATTATTCATAATATTTACATAAGCTAAATTTTGACCAAAATCGAACAAAAGCATATACATGTCATATAAATCGTAATCAACGTTTCAAAAACTACTGAGATAAGCTGGATAGTGTAACTTGAGTGCTGATCCGATTGTCCAACCTTCTGAAAATCTACAAGGACATTAAACAACGCAAATAAGCTTAATGAAGCTTAGTAAGTTCGACGGGTTAAATAAAATCTTACCGAGCCTACTATAACAAGTCAAATAAATAAAATCATTCATGTCAATTCCCTGTCATTCACTGACAATTTCCTGTCATTCATAACTTCTATTGATAAATACATCCATATTCAAATCAATATAAAAATGACACATGTCTTTCAAATTCATTTAATAAATCACCATACCGAATTTTTTTCATTTGAATAACGACTTACGGATAAGAGTACATCATCAACAGAAGCTCATAAGAGCTGGTCCTCCCGAATACACCAATAGAAGCTCGAAAGCTGAACAAAAGCTTATAAGAGCTGAACAGAAGCTCATAAGAGCTGAACAGAAAGTAAAACACGAGAGTTCGCAACAAATGCTGAACCCCGATTTACTTGGAAAAAATGTCGTTGTCTCCTTCCAATACCATCATACACTAAAATACGAATGTACTCAAATCTTGTGTTCCATTCAAACCGAAATCCAATTCAATATTATAATTCCAACAATAATTCATTTCCAACAATAAAGTAAATGTATAATACCATTCATCAAATTTATACAAATATAAAATTTTAGTAAATGCATTTAACTTACCGGATTGAATTGTAGTAATTGTAGAAGTTTAGAGACTATTATGCTATTTTTCTTTTTTCACGAATATCTACGGGATCTTGATCTAAAATATAAAATTACACATTCATTAGCATATATTTCATTTCCAATTCATTTCACAATTAATTCCCTTTTATTTTTCAAATTTACACATTTACCCCACACTTTTACAATTTTTTGTAATTTAGTCCTTTAGTTAGTTAATCTATCAAATTAACTAAATTTTCTTAATCAATAATTTATCCAAATATTCTAAGCCATTATACAGCCCCTAATAAACCAAAATTCACTATCAAACCCTAATATTTTAACATTTTCACAATTAAATCCTAAAATTAATATTTAACAAAATCAGTTTATAAAATCATCATACAACATAACCAAAGCTCTAAATCCATGTTATTCATAAAAAAAAATCTAATACTTATCAATGGAAATTTCCAAAATTTTTAATAAAATAAAAAACAAAGGTATGGCTTAGTTGGATCTAATTGTAACAATCTCAAAAACATAAAAATTACAAGAAACAAGCAATAATTGAACTCACATGAAGCAAAAAAATGAAGAAACAACTTAAGCTCTCTCCTATGTCTGTTTTGAACCGAAAATTGAAGAAGAAATGTCTATAAAACTATCCAAACCTAATTTGTTTTATTTTAATTTTATCAAATTTATAATATTGCCATTGAATGGCCTTATTTTATTATTTTACTCTTATTATGCCGCCTCATCCATTAAATTTAGGTATAATTGTTTCTTAAGTCCTCCTTCATTTATAATTCAAGCTATTTAATCAAAATATTATAATTAGCAAGTTTTGCACCTTTTTCAATTTAGTCCTTCTTACTTAATTAACTATCGAAACGTTAAAATTTTTCAACGAAACTTTAATACCATCTTAATGACACTCCGTAAATATTTATAAAAATATTTACGGCTCGGTTTATAGAAACGAGGTCCCGATACCTCACTTTCTAAAACCACTTGACTTAATAAATCATTATAAAATACAAATTACCAATTCAAAACCTTTTTTAAAACTATATTTGACTCGTAAATATTAAGTAATAAAATTACGAGCTTACTCGCCGGATTTGGTGGCCTCAAATCTTATTTTCGACACACCATGAAAAATTGGGCTGTTACATCATATATCAAATTGCATATTAGACTAAAGTGCATGTATAGTGGTTATACCTTCATCTATATCAAGACACATGGATGGCAAGTGAAGAGGATACACAAACAACAAGACAACTGTCAATAACCTGGAAGTTCATCCATAAGCCTCCTTTCCAAGAGGACCATCCGGACAAGCGCATATCATTCACCATTCGGGTCCCTAAGATTTGTCGGGAACATGAAGTTATTGGTCACCAATTACCACGTGGGTTCAACTGCTTCATACCATCAAGTCAAAATAAATGACAGTATTTATCCCATCACAGACATCCTCGTCCCATCAAAGACATCCATCTCACGCGTTCCATAATGATGGTTTAATGGCAAGTGCAACACGTTAAAACCATCCTACATAAGACCCTTGCCTATAAATACCCCCAGGAATGATGAAGAATGGATCAACTCTAAAAGATACCAAGCCTACACTCTGCTAACTCATCTTTAGCCCTCAAGCCTTCATGCTCTCCTCAATTTCACTATTTATAACCTTCGCCTCTCCACCCCAAAATCTTTGATATTTATCCCTATTTTTTATTAAGTGTCAATTACCACATTAGTTAGTACGGTTAAAATTTAAACGACCTAATCAAATTTTCCAACTAAAAATATAATTTAACTAAAAATTGAAGGTTATGAGTCAAAGTGATTCGATGTAACACCCCATACCTGGCCTAGACGCTAAGACCAAGTCTGGAGAGCTACATTACATTATTTCAGAAAAACCTACTTTTTAACTATTTAAAGTTTGACAAACATGATTATATATAATTAAGTCAATATGGAGTCCAATTCATAGTCTGAAATCTGAAACACATATAAGATTATAAATCTAGATAAAACATTAAATAAAAAGTAAAGAGATGAACGAGGTCCTGTCACACCGACCCGCTTAAGTCTGTGGGTTACCTGAAATCCATACAACAACTAAGTGAGTTTGCAACTCAGTGTGTGTAACTTACATTTAATAATGATCAGTAAACTACTATTGTAATTTCATTTCTCGTAAATTATCCGGTACTCAAAATCAGATACAGAACAAAACAGAGTAAGTCGAATATGGTTACATGGTATGTCAGATGCAGATGCAGAACATATCAGATTCAAATGTAGAATAAATCAAATTCAGATACCGATTCCTAACCCCATCCGCTACACACTATCTCCACTCAGCCCAACACACCATATAGGGCATTAAGTACCCATCCATCCATACACAGCGCGTAGTGACTATATGTCACGTTTCAGAATAATCGCAGTATAGTTGCCCGATCAGAATGCAATAATCACCACCAAATTCAACAGATAATTAATTTGTCACACTTCATTCTTTATAAAGTCCCAATCTCGATCTTCGATGCAATCTAATGAGATGCAAATATAAGTATGCGAGGTAACAGATTCATATTATACCCAGTTAAAAGCAACATACATTTACTTGCTTGTCTACGATATCATTATTATGTACACAATAACAGTTTATACAAAAATAGATTATCAGCTAATGGATTTTATTACTCAAATAGGACGATACAGACCCTATGGTAAGCCTACGTTCGTCAGAAACAACATTTATGACCCTAACAAAAAATTCAGAATATTAGTCCACATGTCTGTGTGGTTTCACACGGCCTAAATAAGTGACTCATGTGGTTCCATATGGCCTGGCACACGACCGTGCGATCGATCGTGTGCCTCACACGACCCGGCACACGACCGTGAGATCGCCCGTGTGCCTCACACGACTTGGCACAAGACCGTGTGATCGCCCGTGTGCCTTACACAAATAGAAAACAGTGAGTCACACAGCTTGGACACACGCCCATATCCTTGGCCCGTGTGGTCCATAGTGGAAAATAGTGAGTCACACGGTCTACCATATGGCCATGTGATGTTGATAACCATATTTTTTGGCGTCTGAAGTTCGCAGAAAGTCAGGTTTTCGGTACGCACCTGAAGTAGTTTTGACGTAGAAACAAGGCAGTGGAATTCCAGAGCCTAAATTAACCAACCGAAACCCAATTAAACAATTGCCACAATGTAATTCACACAATTAACCCTTACTGAACTATCTCGAAAACCTCAACATGAACTTCCAATAGAACTAACGCTTACTAGCGAATCAGCGGCTACCACTTGGATTGTAACACCCTAAACCCGGCCTAGACGTTATGGCCGAATCTGGCGATGTCACATGAAAGTGCTTTCGAAAACTAAGTCGTTGCCAAACCTTTTCCCCGTTTAAACAAATTTTCATTATCTTATGTTAATTCAAAATCATGTCCTTTGTTTCCAAAACGATATCCATTTTCAAAACGTTATTTAATTACAATTCGTTATAATTTACAGAAGTTTTTTTTTAATAGTTTGCGTCATCGAGTTTATTTTGTTAGAAACACGCATATCTTTTGAAAACCTGAATTTTACCTACCACTAGCAGTTATAAAACATAAACAGTGTAAAATCCAAATTTAAAAACCAAAAATCTAAAGAGGCCATACTACATAAGAATACCCCAACTAGAACTTAAAATTATACGTAAGTATGAAAGAGTGTAGACGAGTTCGTGTGGCCACCTCCGAGTCCTCAGCTGCACCGATCTGCCTATGTCTAGGGATTACCTGTACAGTAAAACAAAATGGGTGAGTTTACGAAAACTCAATGTGTAATCCCTATACAGTTATACAGTCAAAATGCAAACAATAACAGACTGGGCCTAAGCCCTTCACAGTAACGGTATCAGTTCGGGCCTTAGCTCATCACAGTCTCAGTAATCAGTAGGGCCTTGGCCTATTACGATAATAAAGATGTGAAAGCAGAGTGTAGGGCCTTATCCCATTACTGAGAATCGATGTATGCGAGCAATAATACTGTGTACAGTATGCAAATCCTACCCAACCAACCACTATACACCATCTCCTGTCTAACCTCAGACTCGCGTGGGGATTAAATCACCCACCCATCCCTACACTTACAAATTAGCACCGGTTGCGGCACTAAAAATGATATTCGCGAGAATCACGCGCAAGATAGTAGGCTTAGAGCCATCAGTGATTTGCAGCAGAGCTGCCAGCACAGTACACTTCCTCCAATCATATTATCCCAACCCCATGGAATGCATCATACAGTCATGACATGCCATCTCATGGAATCATGCATATAATCGTAAGCAATAAAAATATCATGCTCGATGATACGATCCATACATATACAAATGTCATCTGATCGATTAGGGATCTAAGTAAAGCTTACCGACCCTACAGTAGGTCCACAGTCGACTCAGGCGACCCGTGCAACCTTAGCAGCCAAACAGTAAAAATGGGCCCACAAGCCCATGTTGCATGCCCATGTGGGCCCACACGGCCCAATTTGGCCTTGGCAGTGTGAATCACACAGCTTGGCCCAATATTTTCGCATGCCCGTGTTGTTCACCCATGTGTGGCCCACACGGCCTAATTCGGCTCGGCCCATGAATAACACATGGCCAGCCTCGTCGATCAGACGCCCGTGTTTGGTCACACGGCCTACCACACGGGTGGTCGCACACCCGTGTGGCATCGACAATCACATTTTTTGACTTTTCACCGATTTTCATTTTCAAAGTTGTGTTTACACACCTAGTTTCTATTTGCTGAGAAAACTGCCCCAAGTCTTTGAAACCTACACTTGATCGAACAATCACCAATTATTCACTTAAACATTTACTCAATCGAATACACACAAGTTGACCAAGCGTTAAACTCACAACAACATTACCTTCGATCGAGTAAAGAAGGAGGTTCCGCCCACTTAAGACGTCAATTAGAGACCTCCAGCCCTTTGGTCAACTCCTAATCAACCAACAGAAAATCCCTTTAAACCACTTAACTAAACAAAAGTTAATCAAGAAGTAGAAACATGACTTATCGTACCACGAAAACGTACGCTTACTCACGGAACGAATGAACACAATGAAGGAAATAGGAAAAGAAAATAAGTGAGAGGGGAAAGAACTTTCGGTAGCAAATTTGGCAGCAATTCGGTAGCAAAGAGAATAAATTCAAAACGTCAAAAGATTAGGAGCAACTGATATTTGGGAAAAGAAACAGTTATCTTTCGGCTTGGGAAGAAAAGGAAAAAGAGGACAACGAAAATCACTAAATTTTGGCAGTAGATGGAGGTTGGGAAGAACCGAATGGCAGCAAATGTAAAAGAAACAAGAAAAAGAACAAAAGATGAAAGCAAAGAGAAAAACCAAAAGCAGAAATGGCAAAACTATCAGAAAATTGGGGAATGAGAGAGAGTAGCCGAAAATTACCACTACTAGTTTTGGTTCTATCCAAACTCTTACATCCAAATCTCCCCAAAACAGTCCTCTCAACCCCCAAATCCCTTAACAACCGAAATTCCCTCAACATCCTCCTAAAAATCTACCACAACAACCCCACACTCCTCAAATACTCAGAATTTTACCACATTTCAAACTCTTTCACGGCACATGAACAAAAAAAAAATCCTCCTTGTACATACAGGAATTCGAACTCAAGACCCCTAACATTCTAACACACCACTTAACCACCAGACGAGCAGGCCCATTTTGACATATTTTCCAATATTTGTCTTTAAGCCTACTGGCTAGAGATAGGGGTTTATTCAATTAGAAACAAAAATTTTGCCTAAGCCAAGGCTTGAACCTAAGACTTCTCAGACACTCCCAAAACACTTAACCACTAAAACAGATAGATATTTGTGTCATAAACATACGAAATTAACTATAAATGATTTTTGGGGCATTACACGAATAACCTATCAAGAAACGTTACTTCTGACACCTATGCCTAAAATAAAGAAGCCAAAAGTCGTTTAATCACAAGAATTCGACTCAAAAAAAGCGAAGTCATTTCGACAGAACAACCCGACGTTTTTAAGAAATTCACAACGAGACTTACACAATTAAATTTCAATCAACAATACAATGAACGCACTTACCTGGATATACTGCAAAGGATTTAACGATAACCAATAAGAAGGAACGAACCAAGAAAATTTTAAGAAAAGGAAAAGAGGAATGGGAAATCAGAGCAACAAAAAGGAAAAAAGAAGAAGAGGAAAGAACGTTAATTTAATGGTTAAAACCACCGATCAAAATTCCGACAATAATAAAAAATATTTTTGCTGAGATCCGAACACAGAACCAAAGAGAACACAAAAACTTAACCATCAAACCAATAAACTCATTCTTGTTATAGTTTTGCATAGAATTAAACTTAAATTAGCTATTCAGGGGAAATAGTTATGCTAAAATAAATAGCAAAACTTTCTAAAACACTACTCAAACCCCTGACCTCAAACATATATGCAAAACCTTTAACCACAAATACAGAGACTTAATTACACTAATATTTCTTAGTCAAATATTCAAATTTTGGGGCATTATATTTGAAAAATAAAAATTAGGATAAAATGATAAAAATGTTAATGTTAATAGCTAATTTACCATTATACATTTAAATTATATACAAAAGTTTTTAATAAATTAAAAATAAAACTAGTATGATTCCACCATGCTTCGCATGGGGTTAAATATTTTTTCTGTTAATTATAGAGTAAAAATTATAGGTTGCAATATGCTTTAAGTTTTCTACTATTCATATATTTGGAATTTAGCCTTCATATTTTTATTTTCAAAAATTTAGTCCCTCTACTTTTTCGAGTTTAAAAATGTAGATTTATTTATTAACACTGTTAAAATTCATTTGTTAAATTTGTAGTTGTGACAATTTGAAATTAAAAAAAAAAAAAAAACTCACTTGTTATCCATGTAACACAATGACAGTGTAATAGGCTTGAATTTTATAGAGAATTTTAACAATGTTAACAACTCTTAAAAATTCACATAAACATTTTAATCGAAATAAAGTATTTAGATTAACTAATGGCATTGTAAGAGTTAAGATACCAAATTATTTCAAAATTGAAGTATAAAGATTAAATCTCAAATTTGAGCGAAGTATAGAGATCAAATTAAAAAATAACTATTCTTATATAATCTCAAAAAATAGAGGGATTAGAGTTGAAATTTAGCCGTTAAAAAATAAAAGGAAATAGTAAATAGGAGGCTAGTGAATTGAAAACCGTAATTGGGTTAGATAATTAAAATAATTAGAAAATAATTATATAAAATGTTAAAATAAATAGAATTAAAAATATTTTATTAGGAAATTAAAATTAGGTGTCCGGAAACTAATTTGGTTAAAACGGATTTTTAAAAACAAGGTTTGATTTGAAAATAATTTTGAAATTAGTTTTAATTGAAAAGCAAGGACCTATTTAAAAAAGGGAAGTAACTGGAGGTGATTAAATGGGCAATGGCCCAATTTTTAAAAATATGTTGGCTATTTAACAACACCAGCGTCTCCTTCCCTCCCATTCTTAATTTTCTTTAAAATTTTGTCAAACACCAAATCAAAGTTTTTCTTTTGAAATTAGTTTATTCTTTTTTATTCCTAAGCTCACTAAACACAATTTCTTTTAAATTTTGAAGAACATTCATGTTTTCATCCTTAAAATCCTTAAGAGATCTTCACATGTTTTAGTTCGAATTAGCTCCATAGCTTGTTGATTTTGCAAAATTGATGTGAGATTCTAACTTTTTATGATTAAACTAAGTGATATGTTATTTCAATTCGAGATTTAAATGATTTAATCAAGATCTCAATATATCACTTGATTATAAGTTGATTTTTGGCTTGAAAATGGTAGATCTTGTATTTCTTGTCTAAGCTTTGGTTTTAAATTGATTTCTAACTCATTTTAATCTAATTAAAAGTTATTTTATCTTAATTTACAAATCCTTAATGACTTTAAGGAAATTGAATGTTTTCCCCTTTTTAAATATCACATAAGCTTGATTTTTTCGGAAAAATTAGATCAGTTTAATTGGGTAAAATTGATGGTTTAAATATGTAATTAGATGATATTTAGGATATTTGGAATCGAAATCAAGGTTTAGAAACTAGATTTGAGTGGTGAAATCGCATTTTTGGCAAAACTAGCTAGTTTTTGGTAAGTATGATAGATGAGTTGTGGTATACATTTTTATATGATTTAAATGTGTTTGAGGTTGTTTATAATGTGTTTCTAATGTATTTAATGTAAATGCAAAGTGTTGAACTTGTTGGAAGTTTCTACAAGCAAGGACAAAGGCCAACAAAGGCTTATTTGAGCTTTTGCCATTAAAGTTAAGGATGTAAGGTGAGTGGTTTGATGTGCCACAATTACGCACAAATCGAAGTGTTAAAGGGGAGCTTAGGTAGCCTAGTCACCTATATTGAGTTTCATGAGTAAGTGTTTCTACCTAAACTAATGATGATTTGCAAGTGATGCTTAAATTTGGTGTGCACATATTACTATTAGAATGAATTTTTATCGATTTATGATTTTTATTGATGTGTTTTGGATTAAATTCATAGGTATTTGTACATTGATTGTTAAACTTTTAGACATGAGAGAATCAAGCATGATAATTCTATTTTCAGAATTAAAATTTTTAGGTTGTCTCTCTGAATTGAGGTATTATCTTGAAGTTTTAAATTTACAAGTTTGACATCAAAACCATAATTTTTTGTGAGATTTTGAGCCTTTAGAGCATATACTTTTCTTTCTCATTTTATTATTGGTTATGAGTGTGTCAATATTTATTTGTTATTCTAGAACTTGCTTCGATTATGCATGTCGAGACCACACCTTTTTGATTTGATATATTGAGATGATAAAGGCACTTAGGTTTTAACTTACTTATTCCATAAAAAAGCCTACCTACATAATTAACCCTTAGTGAACCCCTTTGAGCTTAACACACCATTTCTTAATTCACCTATTCATATTGACCCATAACCACTCTTTTGATTCGTTGAGAATTTTTCCCGTTTTTATTGACTCCTTTTTTATCGATATTTGATTTAGTTAATTGCCTAACTATGCTCTTTGATTTCAGTTGCTGAATTAGTTCTTATTATTTATTATTCTTAAAATAAAATAAAATAAAATATACATATATGTTGATTATTATTTAGTTCTATGTTAATTGAGCTTGAACAGTTAAATTCATATTTTGAGAAGAAGCTCGTGTTGTTCTTGATGAATAGTTCCGATTGATGTAATTATTTGTAATTCAGCATTTGTTATTTTTCTAGTTTGGTAATTTATCAATTCGATCTCGATTTTAACCAACTTTTTCAGCCTTTTTCCACACCCTTAACCTAAGCCCCATTACAACCTTTTAAAGACCTTTTGATTTGTGTATCATCTCATTTTATAGTGGTGGAGATTTGATTTTCATGTAAGCCTATGATAATGACTTTTCATATTTGACTATTCAGTGCTTATTCTTGAACCTTAAACACTTTGACTGATTTGAGTGAATCTTTAGTGAGGATGTCGATTCTTGTCGATTTTTAGATAAGGGGAAATACCTATGTTTTCACGCTTTAGAAAAAATGTTTGACTTGGATTGTTTGAGGTTACCTTAGTCGTATTTATAGTTAGTTTAGTGATACAACATGTATACATTTTTATATGATTTAAATGTGTTTGAGGTTGTTTGTAATGTGTTTGTAATGTATTTAATGTAAATGCAAAGTGCCGGACTTGTTGGGAGGTTCTACAAGCAAGGACAAAGGCCAACAAAGGCTCATTTGAGCTTTTGCCATTAAAGTTAAGGATGTAAGGTGAGTGGTTTGATGTGCTACAATTATGCACAAATCGAAGTGTTAAAGGGGAGCTTAGGTAGCCTAGTCATCTATACTGAGTTTCATGAGTAAGTGTTTCTACCTAAACTAATGATGATTTGCAAGTCTTTGCTTAAATTTGGTATGTTATGTGATGTATATTGAGATGACAATGAAAATGTTATATGTGTTTATAACTGAATATGATATGAGTCTTGCCGATTTTATGTACACTATATGAGATCTATATGTTGTGACTATTTGAGCATATGTTAGCACTTGTAAGTGCATGATATGAGACTAGAATATATGATATGAACATGAGCTATGTGCCATGTGAAAGTGTGTATAGAATAGTAAGTATACATGTTTAAGTGAATATGTTGAAGGGTATATCGATTGTGTTTGGAGGGTATACTTGGTTGTATGCAGAGGTTATACATTTGGTTGTGTTTGGAGAGTATATTTGGTATCAAATTAATCAATACAATTTAGCCTTTTTAATATATATTTATTTTAATTTGGACAAATATCTTCAAACTCTAAGATTGCATGTTTAGCCTAAAAGGAAAAAAGAAAAAACATATTTGTTCGACCAATTTGGTGTTCTATTGGATGGAGACTTTCATCGTAATACATTAATATGGCCGTCCATAAATTTTCAACACTTTAAAATAAAATATTAAAAATTCTATCACTCGCATATAAGTGTAGAAACCATATATTTGGAGTATATGTTTGTATTTAAAAATAACAAACATTAAAAAATAAATAATGAAACGTAAAGTTTGAAATTAATAATAATAGCGTATTTGCAATATGTATGAAATTAAAAGAAAAATTAGTTTAAATTGTGAGTAAAAGAAACTTTAAAAGATAAATAAATCTTATTAAGAATATTAAGTGCACTCTAATGGTTAATATTTATTAAAAATTAAATATATACTATAATACAAATATTAAAAGGAATAAAATTTGGTGCAATTGCTAGTAGAGTTTTTAACTCTACAAGCAAAGTGTTAATAGGTTAACAAGTATCTTATAAGGGTATAATATAATACTAAAAATAAATAATTATTAAATTCTAAATAAATGCTAACACAACTTAATTTGTTTCGATTCATCTATTTTATTGTTACATTAAAGTTAAGCCCGGTTGATTACAATTGGTACAAACCAATCAAATGTTAAAATACCTAATCACATGCAATTCTAAAGATTGATAATAATCTTCAACCACAAGTATTTTAACATTTATTTTAAAATTTATTTATTTTAACCTATTTGAATAATCATCTTATTAAATAAATATACTACGTACTTAATAAAATTAATTTTATAAATAAATTTTATTAATAATAAAATAAATTATTAAAATTTTATTAATTCCCCAGGGTAAGTAGGTATTAACCCTAGTATATATATAAATTGTATTAATATTATTAGTAAATTCAATACGTTTTAAATTCTTAATTTAAAATTTCATATTTTTATTAATATATATGAATTGTATTAGTCATTGCTGAATACTTTTTGCCTTAGAGAAATGTCGTTAATTAATTTATTTAGTGTAAAATTTGTGAATTATTGATCGTATTAAAGGAAAATTTTGAAAATTGAGACATGGCAACAAAAATTGTGGAAATGTTGAATGCATTACGGACCATATTTTGATTATATTTTTAAACACTAATTAATACATTTGTGAGTATTATCCATTAAATTTATTTATTTGTCAAAAATTAATTGATTACACATGGTATGCTTAGAGCTTACTTAAAAGTCAAACTCTTTTTTTAACCCTAACTTTATTTTAGCATATGTGGTTTGTTTTTTTAAGCAAATCATGTGCACTTATTTTATGCCATAACTAGCTTCTCTTCACATGAATAAGTTCGTTTCTCTTGACATTGGAATTATAAATAGCAAAATTAATACCTGATATTTATCCTTTTTGTTATTTTAATTTTAGACAAGTTGTTTTTCTTATGGAAAAGTTGGTTTTTTTTATCTCCCATTAATAATTTTTTTTTTTTTTACAAAACTTAGATTAATCGTAAAAAATGTAAACATTTGGACAATAGATCACAACTTTAAATTTCCCCATTAATGACTTGATATTTGCTTGTTAGGTATCAAATTAATCAGTACAATATTGCCTCTTTAATATATATTTATTTTAATTTGGACAAATATCCTCAAATCCTGAGATTGCATGTTTCGTCTAAAAGGAAAATGGAAAAAAAAATTTTGCTCGACCAATTTGGTGTTCTATTGAATGGACTTTCATCTATTATACATTAATATGACCGTCCACAATTTTTTTCAACAATTCTAAATAAAATATTAAAAATTCTATCACACTCATATGAGTGTAGAAATCATATATTTGGAACATATGTTTGTGCTTAAAAATAACAAATAGTAAAAAATAAATTATGAAACGTAAAGTTTGAAATTAATAATAATAACAACGTATTTACATTACGTATGAAATTAAAAGAAAAAATAATTTAAATTGTGAGTAAAAGAAAATTTAAAAAGATAAATAAATCATATTTAAAATATTAAATGCACTCTAATGATTAATATTTATTAAAAATTAAATATTTATTATAATACAAATATTAAAAGAAAAATATATATTATAATACAAATATTAAAGTTTGAAATTAATAATAATAACGTATTTGTATTACGTATGAAATTAAAAGAAAAATTAGTTTAAATTGTGAGTAAAAGTAAATTTAAAAAGATAAATAAATCATATTTAAAATATTAAATGCACTTCAATTATTAATATTTATTAAAAATTAAATATATATTATAAAAATTAAATGCTATCCGTGTTAACTCTAACCCACCTCGTGGGTGATGACTGCCATAATTCTTTAGTGTATTCGCTGCTGCAGCTACTATTCACACCTGCTGAATTGAAGATGCTGCGAGACAAAGCTATATTGGTTGTATAAATTGCGGTTGTTGAACAGAAAAAAATATATTAGGAAACAAATTGATTTTGGGTAAAAGACATATAACACTTTCCATACAAAAGTTTATTTGTGGAAGCAATATAATTGGCTCTCAGAGTAATTATTGTAGATAAAATTAGATAATTTTTCTAAATTTTTAGGAAACAATTTTAAATAAAATACACGAGGCATGTTGAAAATTATGTTAACGAAAATAAAATGAAGTTGTTGATTGCTTGGCAAAAAAAACGTATTAATTAGTATTAGTTAGTATTAGTTAACTTTAATGAAAAGATGATAATGGTCCTGTATTAAAGTAATTCTTAATTGTTTGATTTTATGTCGACTGCCCAAAAAGCAGGAACGAAAAGCTTGAAGCTGAAATAAAAACAGACTGTGTCATTAAAAATTGGGTAAGCAATTTATCTCTATAAAATTTAATCAACTGAATCAAATTCAAGCAAAGGTTAAGTCGACGATTAACTTAACAAAATAATCTAATTGATACGATATCGATATTTTAAAATTTAAAACCAAATTAAAATTCATATCATAATTTAAGGATATCCAATGAAATTAACTCGAAATAAATATACAAACAGAACAAAAGTACTGGATAAAATCACCTACCCACTTATGAATATTGTATGGTCATTTGCTTGGAATGGAGACAATATTTGATTGGTTCAACCAACAACGGAATATTTAATTAACCCAAAGATCAGATGAATATTTTTATTTTATTTTATCCATCATACATCTAAAAAGGCCTAATTTTAACTGAACAAGTTAGGTAAAAGACCTATAGTGTATTCATGATATGCTATGGTCAATTTACTGTTTAAGTCCTTTAAAAAAAGAAGTAAAAAAGCTGCTGCTTTGAATTTGGTTCATATGGCTGAACTGTGTTGGGATAATGACACATAGTGCCCATACCATTCATCTCAGGAACTAGCAGTGGCTCAGCCTCAAAACCACCATCTTTTGGGTCTAGGCCAAGTTCTTGTTCCAAGTAAAGCAACCACTTGTTTTCGGCTTCACCGAAATCAGGACTCTGGGTTTCGTTATGCGATTGGATTCCTTCGGGTTGGAATAGTACTAAGCTATCCAACATGTTCCAGAACTCCAAATCAGACTCCAACGGGATATCAAAGGTGGTCTCAGGCTTGTTCACCTCCTCCAATGTGTTGTAATAACATCCTGTGAAGTCGAACAACAGACCTTCTTGGATTTCTGGATTTGAAACATTGACCTGATTGGAATTAGTTACGTTGGAAGACATTGAAGAACTCGACAAGGCTTCCGGCTCCTCAGACGGGCTGCCATGGTTTGCTTTGTCTGATACTACCGCCATTTCAAATGCCTCGTTGGGCTTTTTGTCATTGAATGAAGACATTGACGTGAAACATGAAGACAATGATGATGTGGCCATGGATTCATCTTTTTTATCAACATTTCCATTCATTGAACCCAATCTCTTCTTCAAATGAGTGTTCCACATAATCTCATTATTTGTTCTTCCAGGTAAATATAATGCTATTTTGGACCACCTAAAAGAATAATTTTAATTATATACTTTAAGTAATTACTAATTAACATGAGAAGAAAGGGTCAAACATGCTATGAAGTCCCTCTACAAATTCAAATTTTAAATTCAAAAACCCTAATCAAATTCTATGTCACGTCATATGAAAATAACCTAATCAACACGTTTAAGGACTAAATCGAATTCAAGAACTCACTTGTTTCCCAATGTAGCATGTAACCTTATAATTGTGTCTTCTTCATCTTTGGTGAAGTTCCCTCTCTTGACTTCTGGTCTTAGGTAATTAATCCATCTTAAACGACAACTCTTTCCACATCTCAATAGGCCTACACAATTGGATTCACCAACACAATATTATTGAAAAAAACAACAATAATTCCTAAAATTGCTACTACTAAAAATTTATTTCAAAGTCTTCCCTAGTTGAGATAGTGATAGAAAACAATGGTGACATATTCCATTTGTTTTTAACTTCAAATTTCAACCATTGAAAGATTACAAGTTACATCAACTTTTTTGTTTGGTCTGTTGAGATGTTCATATTAGATAGGGAAAGAATTTTTTTTCTTTCAAATTTTAACATTGATTTGCATTAATTATATTAGATCATATCTTTAATTTTACTTTTTAAATTTATAAGATTCGACTCGAGATGTTATATAAAAAAATTCAATTTTTTTAGTATTCAATTCGAGAAACCTAAGAATAACTAAAAAAGGGCCCTCACAGAAATCTAAGTAAACCCTACCACAATTCTTAGGATTTTAGTCAAACCCAATTTCAAAAATTCTCATTATTTTTTTTCAAAATGTCTTAAATTTTTTTTAATTAAACCCAAAATTTGAAAATTTTAATTAACCACAAATTGCCATGATTCTTCCATTGTAAGGTAAATGATTGATGTTGACCCTATATTGTTTAATGACCTCATCTTTTAGGTGAAAAATTTGGAAGTTGGGGGAGTTTGAAAAATGTTAAAAAGTATGAACCAAAAGGAAAAGAAGAGGTAGATTCTTTAATTTTGACCATTTCATTTCAACAACAAAACTGTCCAAACACTCAACAATCAAGAACATAGAGACAAAACATAATGCCAAAAACATTATAAAAACTAAAAAGCACCAAAACATCACAAGTAATGAAGACTCCAAACATTTTTGTTCAACAAGTACTTAATATTCGATTTTAATCCAAAGATAATGCAATACCATATACTCATATGGAATGGACACTAAATATGGGATTAAATTGAAAAGTGGATGGAATTTTTTTGCTTAATTTGTAAAGTACATTTATAAGTTTGCAAGGTGACCATATATAGAGAAGAAATTCATTGTATCTAAGACTTATTATTATTATGTAGTTAAATTGACAGTGTATAATATTAAATATTAATCCCTTTTTTTAGTATAAAGTTGACAAGCAAATAAGAAAAAAAATTGGAAGTATCTGAAAATTAATTAATGGGAACGTTTCAAACTTTGCATTCTGGTCATTGCCTCGTTGAACAACTTGTCAACTTTATTAAAAAAAAATCAAATTTACGAATTTTAATCATACGTTCCACCACAAAATAACATTTAAAAACTATCCTAAATATTTATAAACGAAATGCAATAAATATTTTAAAAAAATTAATTAGAAAAAATTCAAAAATCATTATAAATGAATCTTCTTTTTCGTATATGGTAGTGTGGGTTCAGAAACATTGTTTGAAGAAGAATGAGAAAAAAAAATGAGATCAAATGGTTGAACATTTAAATCTAGGAATGAAACGAGTTTTTATTGGTATAACGTTGAACTCATATCAGAAAAGGAGGAAAAAAAAAAAGGACTGACCAGCTTGTTTAGGGAGAGCGCTCCAATTTTGATGACCATGTTTCTGAATAAAAGTGATGAGCCTCAGATCCTCAGATGGACTCCATGGACCTCTCTTCACTTTCTCTTTATCACAACATGGAGCTCTTCCTTTCCCCATATCTCAATTTCAATGACCAAACAAGAAAACAAGAACAGGAAAGAGAAAGAAACAAAAGAAAAACAGAGTTTTGTTGGGTTTTTGGTTTTGTTCTTTGTTTGATATCAGATTCTTGAGTCAATCACCATTCCTCTATCTGTTTATAAATAAATACAAAGAAGAAAGGAGAAAGGGTACAATGGTTGATGCCATGGAATATGGGGGGGGGGGATGATACCCTTTTTGACACCAAATAAATAGGGAGATCCAAGAGGATCACTAAATATCTATAGTTCTCATATATTATTAATTATTATTTTCCCCCATGCATTGATTCTTCCCCCAATTTCAACATTTCTTATTTCAACTCCTTTTTTTTTTAATTTGAAATTTTTAAGGATAAATTAATAAAAAATCTTTTTAACTTTAAGAAAATATTCCACACTAACATTGGAATTTTTAAATTTCACAAACATGATTGAGGTAATGACATTATCGCATAAAATATGATAAAATATTAAATATATTAAAGAAATGGGATACATGACAATTTTTTAATTTGTTTGTGGAGTTAAAAGAGTATATCGTCTGTTAATTAAAGATTAATCCTTTAACTTTTAACAATTTATTTAAATAAGTTATGAAACAAAGCAACTTTTGTTCTTGAACATGACAATTTTGTCCACACTAGTTCTAAACTTGATAACTTTTTCCAATTTTAATTCATACGATGATATGACATTATGATATTATTCCATGTCATCACTTAAAAGAATTATAATTTTTATACAAAAGTTTAGGTGATGATGTGATTTGGGACAACCCCAGAGTGCCACATCATTACAAAAACCAAAATTAGGAAAAGTTCTGACTAATTTAGAAAAAAAAGAAATTATAAACCAAGATGAGAAAAATTATCAAGTTCAGGGACTAAATATTATGTTATCCCATAAGTTATTGTACTTTTGTTTATTTGTCAGTAATTATATTTGGGTGTAATTTCAAATAAATCATTAGATTATTACTAGTGCAGGAGGATGTGATTTTGAGTGTGCTGAAACGTATTCTTCTCCTATTTAAAAATTGGGATGGAGCTATAATAATTCTAAGTATTGAATAAAAAGAACAGAAACTATAAGAATATATAATGAGATTAATATTCATCCTTAATTTTAAAATTCTAGACTACATTTGCAATAATTGGTTGCCTCACTTATAAATTATTTATAAATGCTTTGGTATTTTCATTATATATAAAAAGATGCAATGTAAATAATTTTTATGTGTTTAAAAATTAGCAGATCACTATCTATTGAACAAGAAAATAGTTAATAAAAATTTTGTGTTTAACAATTAAAATTAATTTAAATAAAAAATAAAATAAAAATTAAATTTCTTCAATTTTCCATTTATAAATATAGGTTAATATGTGTAAAGTTTGAGGAAAAAGGCTTGAACTTAGCCTTAAAACTTTAATTAGATTTCTCATTATTTTTTCTTCATAATTTTTTTATTCTATATTTAATTTAATTCAATACATTTTAAATTGTGAGGTTTAAAGATATGTGTTTGGAGTGAATAGGGATATAATTAGAAATAACCCACAAAATTACAATATCACTTTTGAAATTTAAATATACAACAACTTTTATATAAATTACATAAAAATAATATTTTAACTTAAAAAAATAAGTTCATATATATTCAAAGGAGAAAAGATTTATTACTTAATATAAATTTTTTTATGTGAGTTATAAATTTAAAATTAATAAAAATCATTAATAACTAATTAAAATATAAAATCCAACCGCGCATTGTGTGGTCATATTTCAAGTCTTAATAAAAGCCTACCTAAATCAACCATTCATTGGAAAATAAGCCTTATGATAAAGGTATTAGTATGAGTATAGTTGTGAATGTAGGAGAACGTAGGTTCGAGTGTGCTGAAGCGCATTATCCTCCTATTTATGGGTTGGAGAGGAGATATGAGGAATTCTAAGCATTGTGTCGAAAAGAACAAATACGATCAGAACATATAATGAGATTATTCAAAACAAAATATAATAAAAGTACAAGAGTTAAGATTCCAATTAACTACATGACTAAGAAAAAAAAAACCCTTCAATTTTGGGATGTCACATTGGTTCTTGGCCTCATTCTCGTTACTCTGTTTTGGTATGTAAATATAACAAAGATTTGTAGCCAAATCAAGATGGCCTAATTGGTAGGGTAGAAAACTTGTGAAATAATCCAATTACTTTAAAGTGTGAATTCATCTATTTCACGGAATATAATCAATTTGTATTTGTAGATTGACAGGTGAAGTAGTAAAAAATTTGTGTTTAAGTCTTTAAATAATATATGTTCCGAATTTTGTCTTGGACAACTCGTGTCTCTTATTTTTTGGTTAATATATCATTTAATAATTAAGCTTGATTTCAATGTTCAATTTAGTACTTGAGGGTTTTTTTGGTCCCATTTAATACCTAAGTTTGGCTTCAATATTCAATTTGGTACCTAAATCAAATGACATCATGTGGACCAATAAATATTTGTCACATGTACTCTCGTAAAAAATATAGGTACTTAGTTGAGACAAAAAAAATATTAGGTACCAAATTAAATATTAAAACCAAACTCAAGTGCTTAATTGAAAAAAAAAATTCCTCCAATATCAAATTGAATAAACTCAAGTACCAAATTAAACATTGAAACTAAACTTAAGTACCAAATAAGATATTAACCCTATTTATTTTATAAAGTTTTACTATTACAAATCTAATACATTAACAACTACAACGTAGAATCAAACTAGTGAACGAAGATTCAGATGAAACCCATTCATGATATATACACATATTGAAATTGAAAATAAACAAATCATATTAATTTAACTTTGAAATTTTCTACTTTAAAAAAAAAAACTTTGCAAAAGGTTGTATGTCATTGTTCAAGTTAATTTTTTTTTTTTAACAAATTGATTTAAAAGCATCACCATTCTCACACATGTTTCAGATGGCCTAAATTAAGCAATTCTTGATTAGATAAAAAGTGAATTGAACTTAACTTGTAAAAGTATAATTTTTTTTTTAAAAAGTAATCACTTAAATTCCTATTGGCACACAAAATTCAGTGTGCTTATATGTGTGAAAGATTGATTTGATAACCTAGAGTTAGGTGAACTGTAACTTTATATGTCATTGTGTTTGTATTGTGTTTGTATTGTATTTGTATCTTATTTAGTTAATTAAAAAATATGGATACAACCATTAATAATCTTTTGATTTGGTGGTAAAAGTATTATGTTGTAGGTACGAGAGTTTGGGTTTGATCTCAGCAAACTTTATTCCCCATCCCCAATTATAAAAATAGAAAAAAAACATGGATAGAACCTCAGCATTTGACTTACTGATTAAGAGTGTTTACCATATCCTCAAAGTCGTGGGATTGATTTTCAGATTGTATTTGTATGGTTAACATGAATTTTTCTTTTTAAGTAAAAATAAAGTTATGTGAAAACATGATATTTAATGATACTAAATTATGGCATGCTCGAAAAAACAACATTTAATTTATGGACTTTGTATTTTTTTTTCTAACTTAACCCTTGAAATTTTTTGTTCATATTAGTCTTGAAACTTAATAAATTTTTTTCAATTTGGTTATTGAACTCTTAAATTATCCACATCATCACAAATTTTAAAAAATTATATAAGATATAAAAATATTTTTTTAAAAATAAAAAAAAAACCAACTGATGAGATGGTACAATCTCAAAGTGCCACAACATTAGACCTGTTCATGGCCCGGCCCAAAATGTGGGAGGGTTTGGGCAAAAATATAGGCCCGAAAAATGGGCTTAGACAAAAAATAAGGCCCGTTTAAAAAATGGGCCGGGCCTCGAGTAAGGCATTTTTGGCCTGGGCCCGGCCCGAATTCACTAAAGGACAAAAAAAATTGCATTTTTTTTAAATTTTTGAATGTTATTTTCTTGTTGTTTTCTCCCTATTTTGCTACTATTTTACTATTATGTAGCTACTATTTTGTTGTTATTGTTTGGATATTGTATAAAACTTATTTTATTGTTAATTTTGTTATTATTTTAAAGGCATTTGTTAAATTTTTTTATTATTTTAGAGGCATTTGCTTGTTAAGTTGCATCTATCTTAGTGTTATTTAAGTCTATATATTTTTTTAAAATTTATTTTCAATTTGTTGGGAAATATTTATTTTGGTGTTTTTAGTATTTTTGATGTATTATATATATTTAAAAATAATATAAAAAATTAATACAGGCAGGTCGGGCCGCGCCCGAGTTTTAGCATTTTTATCTTGGTCGGGCTTGGATAAAATTTTAGGCCCATTTTTCAGGCCCGACCCGGCCCGGCCCGGGCCCAATAAATGGGCATAAATTTTTAGTTGAGCTCGGCCCAGCCCATAAGCACCTCTACACGTCATCATACCTTAACAAAATACAAGTTTAGGGACCGGATTGAAAAATCTACCAACTTACAGATCAAAAAAGTTTAAGGACCAAATTGAAGAAAATTATCAAGTTCAAGAACTAAATGTTACTATCCCATTTGGTATGCTTGATGTAATAACACTAAAGTTTCAAAAAGATAGATGGAAGATAGATATTTATTACTATCATTATCTTGTGTTTGTTATGGAGTAAAATATCAATATTATTTATGAGTGTATAATTTTACCCTTATATGTAGTAACCATTTTTCTTTTCCTTTGTAATATGGCTTATTGTTTCCTTTATTTTTTTCAACTGATTTTTTATATTTAATAATTTTTAAAAATATTTCATATTTTTAAATTTTTATTAAAATAATATGTTATAATATGTGATATGACCAAGTTGTTTATATTTTTTTATTAAACCATTGAAATGATCATATATTGATTTATTTTAATAAATTTGTTGCTTTATTGATTTTTATCGATCAAACCTTAGTACACGTTTAATGAACCCACGAGTATAATATCAACTATCACGGTAATGACAATTAAATATATATATATATATAAATATATAAACAAAAATAACTGATTTGAGATTAAATATTCACGGAAGATTTATTACAATTATTTCAAACCACTCATGTGTTAAAAGTACCTAATCATGTGCAAAAATCTAAATATAATATATGATATATGACATATGATATAATATCATATAAAAATTTTAAAACAATATTATAATACAAATATTAAAATTATTTTTACTAATAATCCATTCCATTTAGTAAATGTTAAATAAAAGCTAACAACTTTTTATAAAACATAACATGATTTGTTTGGTTTGATCTATTCTATCCTTACATTAAAGTTAAGCTCCTATCTAATACTAACTGATTTGAGATTAAATATTCACGGAAGATTTACTACAATTATTCCAAACCACTCATGTGTTAAAAGTACCAAACCACTCATGTGTTAAAAGTACCTAACCACGTGCAAAAATCTAAAGATTACCGGATCAGCTTAGGTGTCTTATAAAAAATCTAAAGATTACCGGATCAGCTTAGGTGTCTTATAAAAAATCTAAAGATTACCGGATCAGCTTAGGTGTCTTCTTCCATTTAGAGCTCTTAACTAACTCTATAAAAAAGCTTTAGAACTTCACCACTTTCTGTATATTTTTTTTACAAAAAAAATAGAGATTAGGTAGGATGCAATCGAATGCTTTTGAGCTCGACGTAGAGGCAGACAATGAGGAGTCATTTCATAGACCGTCGACCGCAGAGGTGGTTGAGCGAGATGAGGAAGATCTTATATGGGAAGCGATCGCTCGGTTGCCGTTGGTGAAAAGAGGACGCTTTGCGATTTTGAGAAGGACTCCATCGGTGATTAAACATAGTGTAGGAGCCGGAGGAGTAGAAGGAGGCGGAGAAACTGGAAGTACGGAGACGATTGATGTGACGAGGCTAGATCGAGCTAGAAGGGAACTGGTTGTAAAGAAAGCATTGGCTAGTGATGATCAAGATAATTATAAGCTTCTCTCTGCTATTAAAGATCGCCTTATAGGTGATTCGTTTTCGTTGTGATTTTATTAATTTTGATTCTTAATTTTCTGTTTTTAATTAAGATGTATTCACTTCTTTTTCTTCACAAATCACAAATTCTAATTTTTGGCCTAGGGTGCAGAATAAAAGAAAACTTGTTCTTGAATAGAAAACAAGGTAGAGTTGATGGGCATTAAATTTGGATATACGTAATTAGATGTAAATGAGTATAAATTTTTGCAGAGTTTGAATGGAGGTGCCAAAGGTTGAAGTAAGGTTCCAGAACTTAAACATCAATGCCAATGCAGAAATTGGGTCAAGAGCTTTACCTACTTTAGTCAACGTTGCTCGTGACTTCTTTGAGGTTCGGTAACTTTACGTATCTTTCTTTTCTTTCATTTTTTTTGTAAGTCAAATCTGTGATTCATTTCTGGTATTCTTTTATATTCTATTAATAACCACAATTATGTTGTTTGACAGTACGTCTTAATGGGTTTGAGGATTTTACGTCCTAATAAATTCCGGTTACATATCTTGAAAGATATCAGTGGTGTTGTTAAACCAGGAAGGTAATGTAAATATTTATGGTTCACATGAGGGCGCAAATTTAAATGATCTTGTTTTCCCATTACTTTGCTGCTTGTTTTAGGAGGACGTTGCTTTTAGGACCACCAGGATCGGGCAAATCCACCTTGCTTTTAGATCTTGCTGGGAAACTTGATCGCAAATCCTTGAATGTAAGTCATGCTTGCCTTCCATCAACTTTTGGGGAAATCACACGATGTAACTCATTTGCATACCTGTTCCCGTCATTTTCACGAATCACTCCGTGTCACCTTTCAAGTTGCTTTTCTCCATATGTGATTCGTGAACACTACGGTGAAAGGGGCGTAATTATAATGCCTTTGGTCAAAGCAATTGCACGTGGCTTATAAACCGCCAACGTTTTAGCCTAAGATGGTATGTTGGGTCCGCTTGTATGTAGCCCAACCTTTCTTATTTATGAAATTATAAACCACGGTCTAAAATTAGCGAGACTCTTGGGCGTGAAGTAGCACTTAACTCTTAAGCTCTTGTCAATACAAAAAGACTTGTATTTTACGCTGTGCGGTGAGTGGTGATATTACATACAACGGTACAAAACTTGATGAGTTCTATGTTAGAAGGACCTCGGCATACATTAGCTAAAACAGATGATCACCTACTGAGAGCTAACTGCTCGAGAAACATTTGATTTTCTTTGCTAGGTGTCAAGGTGCAAGTGAGGGCATGGCAGTTTGTTTACTTCCAATATCACCAAATATTAGTCACTTACCTAAATTTCACTTTAACTCACACTTTGAACATTAGCTTTTGGTTAAAAGCAGTCTAAAAAATATTTTTGCACAAAATTAATTCGAATACTATGATATATTAATTTGGTAACCTGCAATTGGTATCATGAAGTTTAGTACATTAGTTAATATAGTAAAATTCAACCGCGTCTAAGAAAATATTTGATAGAATAACCCCCGAAACTTTCTATTTGTATTGGGAAGTCAACGTGCACCCACTAAACCAGAATTATTATTCATTACCCCGTTACCGAAGGGTCCCTTTCCCTAAATTTTTGAGAAATTAATTTTTTTTAAAATTTTATTTAGTTAAGTGAAACAAAAATAAGTCGAAGAATTTTTTACCCAAGACGGATTGATTGAAGCGGGCCCAAAAGATTAACCCTATAGAGTTTTCGCTATCCTTCCATACATGTATTGCTATACAAACGGGGGATTGGATAAAAAAAATGGGTGGATGATTAGGGACACCAATATACATAAAAGATTGGTAATCAAAATTATGTATATTATATAAAAAAAGACTTCTTGATAACATATAAAAACAATACTAATTGGGTTTTTTTTTTAATCTCATCAAGTTTTCTAAAATTTTTAAAAATTTTAATTAAACTCTAAAATATTTGTAAACTCTAAAGCTTTAATTTTTTTACAAAAAAAATTATTAAATTGGTTAAGTCTTCTCACATTCTTAAAAATTTTGATCAATTTTAATGCGAAGATCTTAGTTTCTACCTCTTCAACATTGCGGATTGCAGATACGCTACTCTCTTTTATGTAGACTATGACAAGAATGACCTCAACCTATATAGTTTAGTTGGATAATATGAGGTCGATCATCTCTACAGTGGTCTAATATTTACATAATATTAACTTAGAAAGATATCGATTTACTTATATTATTCTATTGAGAATATTTATGTTTTGCTTCTAACTTTTCTTTTATCTCACCACTTTTCTCTTCTACTTAATTTATACTTATAGGGTATATGAAAGATTTAACCAAACTAGAAAAGAAAAGGAATATACGCCCAGTCCTGGAGATTGACGCTTTCATGAAGGTTAGCTTTAAAATATGCTTAATATATACTGTTGAGGGAGGTCGACTCCCTTTTGATGAAGTTTTTGAAGTGTCATTAGTCCGTAGCAGGCGAACCCCTCAATAAATATGGTATTATCCTAAGTTAGGGTTTTGCCATCTGACTCCATCGAGCACCCAAATTAACTATGGGAATCACGAAGCGAGAGTGCCTCGTTAGATTGAGCCATGCATGGCGCACGACTACCTAGTAAAGGGATGTGGGCATCTCACAGTTGATAGGGTTTGAACCCTTATCCTTATATGGCATCTAAGGGCATGTATGCTATTACTTGATCAATAGTCGATTTTTTGCGAAGAAATATTCAAAGTGTTGTCCGTCCGAAATCGGTGGACCTCTCAACATATATTATGAGAGATCGGTGCCTTTGTTTCCATTCTTTATTTATATACTGCATTATTGCTTTTACTTTGATTTTGTACAGGCATCATCCATTGGGGGTAAAACACATAACATTTCAATAGATTATGTCTTAAAAGTGCTTGGTCTTGATGTATGTTCAGACACTTTCGTCGGAAATGATATGCTTAGGGGTGTCTCCGGTGGCCAAAGGAAAAGAGTTACTACAGGTATCTCTCTTGATACAAATTTGTCGTCACTGAGTTCTGTCAAATAAGATTGTATTTTTTTAGTTTAAATTCTTACGATGCAATTTTAATTAATTTACGGAAGACATTACTCAGAATTATGATTCGATTTGTTTATGGAAGACACTATTCAAGATTATCATTCTTTTTTTTTTCTTTAATAAGGGGTATGGTATAAGTTGCCCAAAGATCGAATCTAGGACAAGTGTATTTAACCACTTCATCTATAATTCAATTATAATGCTTTGGATGATGCATTACAATTTTGTTACTTTGCATCAAATTATAATTGTCTACACACTTGCCCCCGTCTGCGGGAGAGATAATTGTTGGGCCGAGAAAAACTCTTTTTATGGATGAAATATCCACTGGATTTGATAGCTCTACAACTGTACTTATGGGTCTGCTACAGCTTGCACCGGAGACATATGAGCTATTTGATGATATAATGTAGTTATCCGGGGGATATATGGTGTATCAAGGCCCTCGAGGAAAAGTTTTGGAATTCTTTGAGTCATTAGGATTCAAACTGCCACCGTGAAAGGGGGTTGCAGATTTTCTTCAAGAGGTATTCATTTCTTCACAGCTGCATATGTGGTTAGATCTTCTTTAGGTACTTACCTAACTAGTTGTTGTTTGTCGCCGCCGTCGTCAGTGACCTCTAAAAAGATCAAGCTCAATATTGGGCTGATCCGTCGGCCATATGTGTTCATTCTGTTTTGGAAATGGCCATTGCATTTAAAAATTCCAGATTTGGGAAGTCTCTGGAGTCAACACTTAGTGCACCATATAATAAATCTCAAAGCCATCCTTGACTTTGTCCAAAGCGAAATATCTTTGCATCAAGATGGGAGCTTTTAAATTCTTGCTTTTTGTGAGAAAAACTACGATGAAGGCGAGTTTCCTTTACATTTTCAGGACATTCCGGTATGCTTTGAGTTTCCACTTCTGCGCTTGTTATGTTTACGGATCAACTTTACATCATAATTTAACACTGACATTCTTAACCATCTATGGTTTGATGATATATGAAGTGAGAACTTTTGTGTATTATGCTTTTTCATTTTTCAGTAATAAACTTAGAATTGACTCACTACTTATCTACATATCTATCTGTGAGGTTTTTTTTTTCACTGTTACTTCTATTCTTTGCTTGATTTATATTATACATGGCATAATATTGTGATTTTTTTTTTGTCATTAATTTTTCTTTAGAAGTTTTTCTCACGTGTTTCACTTTTGAATTTATGCATTACGTGTTTAAGGTTGCATTTGTGGCTTTTTTCACGAGCATAATTTTTTTAAGAACAAAACTACATCCCGTAGATGAGATTAATGGCAACCTCTACCTCTCATGCCTTTTCTTCGGGGTGGTCCATATGATGTTTAGTGGATTTTCTAAGCTATCACTTCTCATATTTCGGCTCCCAGTGTTTTACAAACAACGAGATAATCTATTTCATCCTGCATGGATATGGTCCGTCGTCGGTTGGATTATACGTGTACCTTACTCTGTTATTGAAGTTTGTAGTATGGTCTTGTGTTTTATACTACACAGTTGGTTTTGCCCCTTCTGCTGGGAGGTATCTCCTATTTCACTCTCTCCCATGATGCTTTTTGCTATCAGGAATTGCTTCTCATTATTTCTAGTTTTTGGATTCAGATTTTTCCGCTTCATCTTGGTACAATTTGTAGTACACCAAATGGCAATTGGTCTATTTCGAACGATTGCTTCCCTTGCTCGAGATATGGTCATTGCAAATACCATTGGGTCAGCTGCACTTTTACTTGTATTTTTGTTGGGTGGATTTGTTATACCTAAAGGTATGTTGTGTAATATATTTTACCTTGGAATAGAAGATAAAATGTTTTTGGTGCTGATTCTTTAAAAAGAAATACATATATATATATTGTAACACCCCCAAACCCGGCCCACAAGTCTCGTCCGGATCTGGTTATGTCACTGCGGAATGACGGTTAAAAATCTTTGTCTTTAGAGTAAAACTTGAAAATTTTGCTAACTTTCGGGAAGTAAGTCCATTAAAATTATTAAATAATATAAGCTTGGTTTGAATTAAAACTTTATTATAATTTATTATAATATAAATCCTTTGTAAAAATATTACTAAATACGATATAACCTTTATCAACTATAAATAAAGTACTTTAATCAAAAGTGGCCCTTATTACATCAAATAAAAGTCCAAAATACTCGATAATATAATATACTTAAATAGAGTAAAACATCTTCTCGCATGAAAATCTCCATCGCATGGGCCACCTTGTATCCACTCCAACCCGGTCCGATCAACATGTCACTGCGATGTTTGAAAATAATTGGGTGAGTCATAATGACTCAAAGTGTGTAAGTTAACCACCGAAATCCACCCACATGCTAGCCACATAATATCCCAATTATCAAATGCAACAAGTAATATATATTCATTTTAACAATTACCACAACTGGGCTTGGCCCACATTCAAATCATACTCAAATCTTTGGGCTAGGCCCATTTCTCAATAGACCACATATCAACTGGGCTTGGCCCATTTCCACGTATGTTCCCAAAACATACCTATCCACATGTCATATTGGGCTTGGCCCATTTCCATATTATTACAAAAATAATGCAACATGATTCCCAACCCAACCTAGGGTCCATCCGCTACACACCCCCTTATCCAAACCTACCACACACGAGGGGACTATCGAGTCACCTCTCCTTTTCCCTCCAAAAAGGCAACCAATGCCATCCACGATGTAGCGTATAGGTGACATCAAACCACGATGGAGCACACAAAGCAATCCATCAAGCCACGATATGGCATAAAGCCCATATCAATCAAGGTAACCACGCGAACCAAATCGCAAAGATCCACAACGCGACCTCGATCGGCGCCAATCCACGATGTAGCACAAAGTCGACATCAACCACGCACTCGAAGTACACCCGTACCTTCTTTTCATAACCCCGCATGCACATGCCACATAAAATATAATCGTGATCATGCATGCACATGCTTATTAATGTCCATAAACATACTCATAAACAAATAATCACACCGCAATAGATCCGATACTAACTCGGTCATCGCTTATACCCTTTAGGGGTATATATGGCACACTCATTACTGCACTTGTTAGTAAAACATATAACACATAAAACCCGGAAACAGTGGGTTAGTTACACACCTTATTACTAGGAGTTCTAGACTCTCGATCCTCGACGCTATCGTTTAGTGAGACTACGGCTATTTGCCTAACATTTTTTGTTGCACGTCCACACCCCGGTGGCCAATCACGCACTGCCGAGACGGCTCTTTTCTTAAACTTTGGGATGGGGACTTTCCCTTTTCCTTCAAGACTGGTGTTGGCCTCCATCGAAAGTCACTTAATCAGAACCACACGATTAATCAACGAAGTCATAATCAACTAATTCTAAGTCACTTACTAATATCCTTACCGAAATAATCTGAGATCCCGAAGGCTTCCTTTGCTCTTGTCGATATGCCCCTAAAAAGAACATAGCCACTCTTCGGTCAACACAATATTACATAATAAGGCCTAAGGCCGAATACCTTACCACTCTTACCTTGATGAGTCCAAAGAATTCGAGACCTTCCTTTAGATTCCTTGGCGCTGGCTACAATCTTTAGATGTCGACAGCACCACACTTCACCGGTTCGGCTTCAAACTTGATAAAGTAGAAGAGAGATGGAGGGCTAAAGATTTCGGCTATCAAGGGATTAAAAGAAAACAAAAGAAATATTTGACTACAAAGGCCAAAGGAGAAATCGGCAAGGGTTGATGGTGTTTGGGAGGATTTTGGTTTCAAAGCATAAAAAGAAATAAAGATTGCTTGGAGGTTCGGTCAACTAAAAAAATATAAAAAAGAAATCAAAGAGTGAACTAAAATTTGGAAAAAGGAGAGCACACCAAGAGGGAGAGGGAGAGATTTGGCAAAAGACTTGAAGAATAATTGGCACTCTACCCCCTATTTATAGCATTCGCCAACTAATTCAAATCAATTTGAATTAGTTCAATTCAAAAACAATTTGAATTGTTCCACTATTATCCCACTTATCAAAAATAAATAATAATTATCCCACACTTCTAAATAACTTAATAGATAAATAAAAATAAACAAAAAAAAACATTATCCTCATCTAAATAAAAGTCTTCTAGCCGTCCAACACCTTCAAAATTGCTGCCAAAAAGGAATAAAAATTTAAACTCCAAAACGCAGACTCCTTGGTTCGAACACAGGACCGATCTGCACGCACACCCTCCTCCAACGCCTGTGCCACTCGGCCACATTGAATTTCATGCTAGAAACCCCAACAATTATTTTTAAACCCTTCTTATCTCAGCCCATAACCGCACAAAAAATAAACGCCTAACATGCGCCTCCAGCGCTCGAACTTGCGCCCTTGCTCTCCTCCAGCGCCTAAGTGGCGCATGAGAGCCACTTCACCAGCCCATCTTTCTTGTCCGAATTCCTCACCATATACCTTTAAGGCCTTACAAAGCCCAACGCCCAAAACAATAAAAATAAACGCCACTTTTGTTGCCGCTAAACTCGAACCCCAGCCCTCAATGGCCCTACTTCCACTTCTTAAAGCATGCAAGATAACCACTTTGTTAATCTGGACTTCCATGTCCATCAACTTGACATTTATTTCTAAGGCCTACCTAGCCTGGGCCCCGACGCGAAAATAAAACAAAATTGTGCCGCTTGGACTCGAACCCAAGCCCCCATCGGGCGCTACTTCCAGCCCCTAAAGCGGCGCATGCGCCACTTTGCAGATCCTTTCTTGTGCCTTAAACGCCCAATTAATTCTTTTTAAACCCTCGTAAAACCAAGCCCCCTCTTTATTACTTAAAATCCAAAATTTTCCACTGACTTTCCCCTATTATCCGAGCATTCTCAAAACCTCTAAAACACCTCTAAACACACCCAAAAACCTACCAACACCCGAATTACACACAACCCCGCATAGCCCCTAAACCGTGGTGTTACAATTCTACCCTCCTTAAAATAATTTCGTCCTCAAATTACTTTACTAACTAAAACGTCCATACAACCTATCTTACCACCTTATGCTTATCTTTATGCACTCTGATCTTACTAAGGCTATCGTGACCTACACAATCTCTAAGTTCGTGCTCAAAATTCAAACACCTCTCTTAGCAACACGAGAAAAGGCTAACTCATAAGCAAGCAAAGTAATTAAAGCATGTACCAAAGCAAAGGAGCTTACCCGATATCACATCCTTGGTTGACTCTCACTAGAACCATTCCTTCCATGACTTGAACCACGACCCTCGCCGCCGAGGACAATTCTTAACTAAATGTGCCTTAGATCCACACGAAAACATTCTTTACTATTTCCCCAACACTCTCTGTGTGTGAGGTCTTCCACATCGAACACAAGAACGATTCCGATCCACTGGGGCAAGTGCACGCACAGGATTCTCGATCCTTGGTCTTTTCTGGACATTACCAAACGATGCTGACGGTCCAATATTTCTCTTATCCTCGTTCCTATTCTTTTCTCGGTTCTCCCTTATAGTCTTCTTAACTTCTTCAGCTATACGAGCTTTCTCCACTAGCACCGCGAAGTCTCTCTCCCTCTGCGGAGCAATCAGCATTCGAAGTTCATCTCGCAATCCGTCCTCAAACCGGACGCACCTCTCATAATTAGTGGTCACAATTCCTTTGGCGTACTGACTTAGTCGCACAAATTCCGCTTCATACTCCGCTATCGACTTATTCCCTTGTACTAGATTTAGAAACGCTTTCCTTTGCGAGTCCAAATAGCTGGCTCCTACGTACTTTCCTTCAAACTTAACCTTAAAGAAATCCCAATCCAGTCGATCTGCCGGTACACCTTGTTTGTGATGAGCCACCAACGATAAGCCGTCGCGAAGTAATGAAACAACACCCTTCGACTTTTCTTCGTTGGTACGGTCCAAATCGTCCATGATTCTTTCGATCGCTTCTAGCCAATACTCCGCTACGTTCGAGCTACTCCGAGATACCCTCTAAAGATCTCACTCCGTTCAATCTAAGCCTTTCCGACACCGACTTAGAGTTCCATTTCCCTTACTAACTCCTCGCTACTCGTTTCTAGCACTCGTAACATGGCCCGCGATCATCGCGTCATCTTCACCTATCCGATCTTGCTCCTCTGCGCGCTTCTTTGGTGGCGGCACTTCACCTTCGACCCATGGCGGACCCTATCTGCCCGATCTTTCGCCATTCTACCTCTCTGCGTCCCCTAGAACTCATCTCTATATCGTCGTGATTTAATCGATTTAAGAAATTTTATGCATTAGAAATTTTGTTCCACTATTTAATCGCGAGCAAATTTTTATGAAAGAAGGGTATTTTAAAGTAGTTCTTTCGATCACACAAAGTCTCAGTTCCAGTTTGTTACCCTAATTCAAAGAATCACATTTACACACTCACACATTCATTCGTCCACAAGAACACATTTCTCCCTCAATAGAGGCACATTGATGGTATCTACCACCCACATTCACTATTCGGACCTTTCTGCCCGTTTCTACCCCAGGGGTATTTCCGTCATTTTGTCCTACAGGGACATTTTTGTAATTTTGCAAATCGGAGATATTTTGGGGAAAAAAAATTTTCACAACAATTTAAAGGGTAATTTAGGGATTTTCAAACTAGGAATTTTATAAAACGGCACGGCTAGTCCCTTTCGGGTTTTAATAATCGGTTTAGCCTATGAACAAGTCCTCTTGGTTAAGGTGAACCAGTAGCTACGCACTGTAGGATTCAGTGAAGAGGAGGTGAGTCACGAGGATTTGCTTAAGTACCTGTGCTCTTAGGATCCACTCCTAGACATGCGCACAATGGTTGCCACACCTTAACTCGTGACTTACTTCACAGGTTTGTTTAGTAACCTTAAGTCTTATGCATGTGTTTGAGTAGACTAGTCCTAGGGTTCAATAGCCCTAATATTCTAATCTACGAGCCCAAATAAGCCCATAACAATTCACATATAAAAAATTACTTCAAAAGTCCGAAGTACTTACAGCGGACTCGGGTAGGAGAATACAGTGCCATGCCAGAAAAACCTGAAAAAATTTCTTAAAAGCCCATATTTTTAAAAAGCCTATTTTGAAAATGTTTTTGGGCCCAAAACCCTCAAAGCCGAGTTTTGAACCGGGCTCGATACCAAATCAGAACACCCCAAACCCGGCCCACAAGTCTCGTCCGGATCTGGTTATGTCACTGCGGAATGACGGTTAAAAATCTTTGTCTTTAGAGTAAAACTTGAAAATTTTGCTAACTTTCGGGAAGTAAGTCCATTAAAATTATTAAATAATATAAGCTTGGTTTGAATTAAAACTTTATTATAATTTATTATAATATAAATCCTTTGTAAAAATATTACTAAATACGATATAACCTTTATCAACTATAAATAAAGTACTTTAATCAAAAGTGGCCCTTATTACATCAAATAAAAGTCCAAAATACTGATAATATAATATACTTAAATAGAGTAAAACATCTTCTGCATGAAAATCTCCTTCTGCATGGGCCACCTTGTATCCACTCCAACCCGGTCCGATCAACATGTCACTGCGATGTTTGAAAATAATTGGGTGAGTCATAATGACTCGGTGTGTAAGTTAACCACTTTGAAATCCACCCACATGCTAGCCACATAATATCCCAATTATCAAATGCAACAAGTAATATATATTCATTTTAACAATTACCACAACTGGGCTTGGCCCACATTCAAATCATACTCAAATCTTTTGGGCTAGGCCCATTTCTCAATAGACCACATATCAACCTGGCTTGGCCCATTTCCACGTATGTTCCCAAAACATACCTATCCACATGTCATATTGGGCTTGGCCCATTTCCATATTATTACAAAAATAATGCAACATGATTCCCAACCCAACCTAGGGTCCATCCGCTACACACCCCTTATCCAAACCTACCACACACCGGGGACTATCGAGTCACCCTCTCCTTTTCCCTCCAAAAGGCAACCAATGCCATCCACGATGTAGCGTATAGTCGACATCAAACCACGATGGAGCACACGGCAATCCATCAAGCCACGATATGGCATAAAGCCCATATCAATCAAGGTAACCACGCGAACCAAATCGCAAAGATCCACAACGCGACCTCGATCGGCGCCAATCCACGATGTAGCACAAAGTCGACATCAACCACGTACTCAAGTACACCGTACCTTCTTTTCATAACCCCGCATGCACATGCCACATAAAATATAATCGTGATCATGCATGCACATGCTTATTAATGTCCATAAACATACTCATAAACAAATAATCACACCGCAATAGATCCGATACTAACTCGGTCATCGCTATACCCTTTAGGGGTATATATGGCACACTCATTCTTGCACTTGTTAGTAAAACATATAACACATAAAACCCGGAAACAAAGTGGGTTAGTTACACACCTTATTACTAGGAGTTCTAGACTCTCGATCCTCGACGCTATCGTTTAGTGAGACTACGGCTATTTGCCTAACATTTTTTGTTGCACGTCCACACCCCGGTGGCCAATCACGATCGCCGAGAGGCGGCTCTTTTCTTAAACTTTGGGATGGGGACTTTCCCTTTTCCTTCAAGACTGGTGTTGGCCTCCATCGAAAGTCACTTAATCAGAACCACACGATTAATCAACGAAGTCATAATCAACTAATTTTAAGTCACTTACTAATATCCTTACCGAAATAATCTGAGATCCCGAAGGCTTCCTTTGCTCTTGTCGATATGCCCCTAGAAAGAACATAGCCACTCTTCGGTCAACACAATATTACATAATAAGGCCTAAGGCCGAATACCTTACCACTCTTACCTTGATGAGTCCAAACAATTCGAGACCTTCCTTTAGATTCCTTGGCGCTGGCTACAATCTTTAGATGTCGACAGCACCACACTTCACCGGTTCGGCTTCAAACTTGATAAAGTAGAAGAGAGATGGAGGGCTAAAGATTTCGGCTATCAAGGGATTAAGAGAAAACAAAAGAAATATTTGAATACAAAGGCCAAAGGAGAAATCGGCAAGGGTTGATGGTGTTTGGGAGGATTTTGGTTTCAAAGCACAAAAAGAAATAAAGATTGCTTGGAGGTTCTGGTCAACTAAAAAAATATAAAAAGAAATCAAAGAGTGAACTAAAATTTGGAAAAAGGAGAGCACACCAAGAGGGAGAGGGAGAGATTTGGCAAAAGACTTGAAGAATAATTGGCACTCTACCCCCTATTTATAGCATTCGACCAACTAATTCAAATCAATTTGAATTAGTTCAATTCAAAAACAATTTGAATTGTTCCACTATTATCCCACTTATCAAAAATAAATAATAATTATCCCACACTTCTAAATAACTTAATAGATAAAAAAAAAAAAAAAAAAACATTATCCTCATCTAAATAAAAGTCTTCTAGCCGTCCAACACCTTCAAAATTGCTGCCAAAAAGGAATAAAAATTTAAACTCCAAAACGCAGCTCCCTTGGTTCGAACTCAGGACCGTCATCGCACACCCTCCTCCAACGCCTGGGCCACTCGGCCACATTGAATTTCATGCTAGAAAACCCCAACAATTATTTTTAAACCCTTCTTATCTCAGCCCATAACCGCACAAAAAAATAGAAACGCCAACATGCGGCTCCAGCGCTCGAACTGCGCCTTGCTCTCCTCAGAAGCCTAAGTGGCGCATGAGAGCCACTTCACCAGCCCATCTTTCTTGTCCGAATTACTCACCATATACCTTTAAGGCCTTACAAAGCCCAACGCCCAAAACAATAAAAATAAAACGCCACTTTTGTTGCCGCCTAAACTCGAACCAGGCCCTCAATGGCCCTACTTCGACCCTTAAAGCAATAGATAACCACTTTGCCAACTGGACTTCCATGTCCATCAACTTGGACATTTATTTCTAAGGCCTACCTAGCCCAAGTCCACGACGCGAAAATAAAACAAAATTCTTTGCGCTTGGACTCGAACCCAAGCCCCCCATCGGGCGCTACTTCCACCCCTAAAGCAACAAGATGCACCACTTTGCGGATCCTTTCTTGTGCCTTAAACGCCCAATTAATTCTCTTTTAAACCCTCGAAACCAAGCCCCTCTTTATTACTTAAAATCCAAAATTTTCCCTGACTTTCCCTATTATCCGAGCATTCTCAAAACCTCTAAAACACCTCTAAACACACCCAAAAACCTACCAACACCCGAATTACACACAACCTGCATAGCCCCTAAACCAGGGTGTTACATATATATATTGTTGATTGATTTACTCTTCTTTCAGACCAAATTAAGCCATGGTGGGTTTGGGCTTCATGTCTGTCACAATTACAGTATGCGCAAAGAGCAATTTCCATTAACGAATTTACAGCGACAAGGTGGAAAAAGGTGCATTAATCAACATGCTTGCTTCAAATTTCTGTTTATTGGTAATTGTTGAAGAATGGTCTCTCATGCAGCCCATGCAGGCCTTGCAACGTCCAAAAGCAGCTCATGCAGTTTAGTTATGCTGAAACTATTATTT
The DNA here is from genome assembly GCA_025698515.1 of Gossypium sturtianum. Lineage (NCBI taxonomy): Eukaryota > Viridiplantae > Streptophyta > Magnoliopsida > Malvales > Malvaceae > Gossypium > Gossypium sturtianum. Next base: position 24,553,979 of record CM046949.1, on the reverse strand, counting down.
TATGTGAACAAAGTTCTCATTTTGTTATTTTGTAGTCCAATGACAATGTAACTTAGTTTGGTTTACTTTGAACTATGTTAGGTTGTGATCTTATGTCATTTTTGATAGTGACAAAGCTGATCATATCAGCAAGGCTAAGTGTACAAGTTATTATTTCAAGTTTCCATATGTTTAAGTGGTGTTAGGTGAAAATTAGGTGATGACAAGCTTGATTTGTTTTTTTTCATTAGCTGTAACTTGTATTAGATATAAGTCAATGATGTTTTGTAAAAAAGATCTATCTTTCATTCAACTCTAAGCTCCACTTTTTCTTCTTCCAGCTCTTACTTCATTTTTCTGTCATTTCTTCTTTCTTCTGCTGCAAGTCTCGAGCCTTGGTGCTCAAGCTTCAGCTTTATGCTAGCTGCTACTTGATTGTAACCCCAACAATTGGTATCTAGAGCTTCATTCTTAGAGGACCTGTTGCTGTTAAAACTCAAAATCAAATGGCTTCATCAAGCTTCTCACCTGCTCCACCACCTGTTTTCAATGGAGAAGGCTTTCACATATGGCAAGTCAAGATGAAGACTTATCTCCAGGCTTTCGATCTATGGGAGGTTGTGACATCAGATGTTGAGCCAGCACCTCTTCGAGCTAATCCAACAGTGGCTCAAATAAGACAACATGCAGATGAGAGGACCAAAAGGCACAAGGCCATGTCTTGCATACAAAATTGTGTGTCTGATGTGATCTTTACAAGGATTATGGCTTGTGAGACTCCAAGGCAAGCCTGGGACAAGCTCAAGGAAGAGTTCCAAGGCACTGAAAGAACCAGCAAAGAGCGAGCTCTTGAATCTTAGAAGGACTTGAGAATTTGAAGATGAAAGAAGAGGAGACTGTGAAACAGTACTCAGACAGAATAATGGCTGTTGTAAACAGCATAAGGCTCCTAGGTGAGCAGTTTAGTGAAGCAAGGATAGTGGAGAAAGTGCTATCTACCTTACCTGAAAGGTATGAAGCAAAAATATCCTCTCTCGAGGACTCAAGGGACCTCTCCAGCATCTCCCTAACCGAGTTGATCAATGCTCTCTATGCACAAGAGCAAAGGAGGGCAAGTAGGAATGAGGAGCACCAAGAAGGTGCTTTCCAAGCTAAGGCAAGGACTTCTTCTAGCAATACTGCCTACAAGGGCAAGAGGACCTGGAAAAATAGGCCTAAGCCTGATGCTGCAAGAAGCAATGACCAACTTTGTAGATTTTGCAAGAGACCAGGCCATCCAGAAGACAAATGTTGGTTCAGGCCAGATGCAATATGCCAGCATTGCAAGAAGAAGGGCCATGTTGAAAAGTTTTGCAAAAATAAAGGCAGACCAAGGCAGGCTCAACAACAACAACCAAAGGCTGAGGCTCTTGTAGCTGAGGAAGGTACTGACCATGAAGAGCAAGTTTTTACTGTGTCATGCTCTAGTGGCCAGAAGAAAAGCTCAGAAGCATGGCTCCTGGATAGTGGATGCACAAATCACATGTCACCTAATGCAACTATCTTCAAGACCTTGGATAGAAGCTTTCAGACCAAGGTCAAGGTTGGAAATGGACAATTCATCAAGGCTCAAGGCAAAGGAGATGTGCTCATATCAACTCCCATCAGGGTAACAAGGTGATTTCCAATGTGCTTCTTGTACCCGAGATTGATAGAAACTTGCTTAGCATTGCTCGGTTGTTAGACAAGGGTTACTCAATAGTGTTCAAGGGCAAGGAGTGCCAAATCACTGATGCAAGTGGATCAAGTTTCATGACAGTCAAAATGACTGATAAGTGTTTTGAGGTCAACTGGTCAGAAGGCTCGAATGTAGCCTACACTGCCTCAGCAAATGACTCCAAGCTATGGCACCAAAGACTTGGTCATGCAAACTTTAAAGCGATGGCAGGATGATCAATGAAGAGCTGGTTGAAAACTTCACCAATTCAAAGCATGCAATAATGAAGTTTGTGAAGTGTGTCAGCTTGGAAAACAGGCCAGGCAACCATTTCCCTCGAACCAAGCCTGGAGAGCCTTAGAAAAGCTCCAACTTGTGCACACAGATGTATGTGGCCCTATGAAGACTGAATCACTCAGTGGAAACAGGTACTTCATACTCTTTATTGATGACTATTCAAGGTTTTGTTGGATCTACTTTTTAAAGCAAAAATCGAGAGTTGCACAAGTGTTCTTAAAGTTTAAAGTTGAAGTGAAACACAAGCAAAGTTGCAAGCTCAAGACTATCAGTCGAGATAATGGAGTGAGTACATTTCATTTCGGCCCAAGCAATTTGCGTTGATACAGGTATTAAAAACCAACTGACCAATGTTTATACACCTCAACAAAATGGGGTAAGTGAAAGAAAGAATAGAAGCTTGCTAGATATGGCCAGGTGCCTACTGTTTGAGAAGAACATGCCTAAGGCAATGTGGGCTAAAGCAATTAACACTGCTGTTTATCTCCAAAACAGACCCCCAACAAAGGCACTAGCTCACCAGACACCCTTTGAAGCTTGGTGTGGATTCAAGCCATCATTGGCTCATTTGAGGGTTTTTGGATGCCTTTGTTATGCTCAAGTTCCAGCTGCTAAGAGAGACAAGTTGTCAAAGAGGGCACAACCTGGTGTTTTAGTAGGGTATAGCTTGATCAAAAAGGGCTATAGGATCTTAGACCCTACAACAAAGAAAATACAAGTGAGCAGGGATGTGGTCTTTGATGAGAAGGCATCTTTGGGCTGGAAAAGAATCAGCCAATGGTCACTTCAGAAGAACCTATAGCAGGCCAGATAGAACCTGAACAAGTTGGTCCAGAAATGAACATAGATGATGTCCCAGTCAGAGGGACTAGATCCTTGACTGATGTTTATGAAAGGGCCCAAGTGGCCATAATGGAGCCAACAAGTTTTGAAGAAGCTGAAGCACACCAGGGCTGGAAGGCTGCAATGGTTGAAGAGATGAAGATGATAGAAAAGAACCAAACCTGGGATCTAGTTAATAGGCCTTCAAACAGAAAAATTATAGGTGTCAAATGGGTCTATCGAGCCAAACAAAATGCTGATGGGAGTCTAAACAAGCTGAAAGCCAGACTAGTTGTCAAGGGATTTAGCCAAAGATATGGCCTGGACTACATGGAGACTTTTGCACCAGTAGCCAGGCTTGACACCATACGATTGGTAGTAGCTTTGGCAGCACAAATGCAATGGTGCATACATCAACTTGATGTTAAGCCAGCCTTCCTAAATGGTCTCCTTGAAAAAGAGATTTATATTGACCAACCTCAAGGCTTTGTTGTGCCAGGCAAGGAACATATGGTCTACAAGCTTAAAAAGGCCCTATATGGCCTAAAACAAGCTCCCCGAGCTTGGTATGCTCGAATTGATGGCTATCTTATCAGTTTGGGATTTCAAAGGAGCATCAGTGAGCCCACACTGTATGTTAAGAAGAATGAGGCAGAAACTCAGCTCATTGTGTCTCTTTATGTTGATGATCTCCTGGTTACAGGAGGAGACAACAATGACTTAAGAGATTTCAAGAACAAAATAAAGAAGATGTTCGAGATGTCAAACTTGGGCCACATGACTTACTTTCTTGGAATGGAGGTAAGTCAAGCTGAAGGAGAAATCTTCTTGAGTCAACAGACTTTTGCTAAGAAAATCTTATGCAAGTTCTCAATGGAAAATTGCAAGCCAACAAGCTCACCAATGGCTGTTGGAATGAAGTTATCAAGTCAAGGGGCTTATGAGCAAGTTGATGAATCTTCTTATAGAAGCTTGGTTGGCTGCTTGTTGTACCTAACAGCCACCAGGCCTGATATGGTTTGAAGCACCTACAAGCTTGGTATGCTGTCAAGATTCATGCACTGCTGCAATCAGAAGCACCTACAAGCAGCAAAAAGAGTGCTCAGGTACATTAAAGGAACCCTGAGCTATGGTTTGAAGTTTGACAAAGCTGAAAATTTAAAGCTGATAGGCTACACTGATAATGATTGGGGTGGATCGAGTGATAACATGAGGAGTACATCTGGATATGGATTCACCATCGGATCAACATTGTTTTGCTGGTGTTCAAAGAAGCAAAAACTTGTAGCTCAGTCAACAGCAGAAGCTGAATATGTTGCTATGGCAAAATCTGTTAATCAAGCAGTTTGGTTGAGAAAAATCCTAGCTGATCTGAATCTATATCAAGAGGGAGCAACAGAGATTTTCTGTGATAACAAGTCTGCTGTTGCAATTGCAAAGAACCCTGTCTTCCATGGTAGAACAAAGCATTTCATCATAAAGTTACATGTGGTAAGGGAGATGGAACAAGCTCGAGAAGTAGAGCTGATTTATTGCAATTCTGAAGATCAGACTGCTGATATCTTCACAAAGGCCCTCAGTCCTACAAGGTTCATTCATCTGAGAAAGAGGCTAGGAGTATGTAGCATGGAGACCAAGGAGGAGTGTTGAAGAATGGTCTCTCATGCAGCCCATGCAGGCCTGGCAATGTCCGTAGTACTCATGCGCTTTTAGCTATCTTTGGAACTATTATTTTATGTGAACTACGTTCTCATTTTGTTATTTTGTAGTCCAATGACAATGTAACTTAGTTTGGTTTACTTTGAACTATGTTAGGTTGTGATCTTATGTCATTTTTGATAGTGACAAAGCTGATCATATCAGCAAGGCTAAGTGTACAAGTTATTATTTCAAGTTTCCATATGTTTAAGTGGTGTTAGGTGAAAATTAGGTGATGACAAGCTTGATTTGTTTTTTGTCATTAGCTGTAACTTGTATTAGATATAAGTCAATGATGTTTTGTAAAAAGGATCTATCTTTCATTCAACTCTAAGCTCCACTTTTTCTTCTTCCAGCTCTTACTTCATTTTTCTGTCATTTCTTCTTTCTTCTGCTGCAAGTCTCGAGCCTTGGTGCTCAAGCTTCAGCTTTATGCTAACTGCTACTTGATTGTAACCCCAACAGTAATGATTAATAGGCTAGACATGTAATTTTTGAGACATGTATCAAATATCTGCTACCGGAAATAATACCGTCGGATACAATGTGCTTCATCAACATGGTTTACCTTCTGCTAAATATTGGTATTGGCTTGGAGTTGGTGTGTTAGTAGGTTATGCTGTGATTTTCAACATCACCGTGACACTGGCCCTAGCCTACCTGAATCGTGGGTTATGCTTTAAATTATTAAACTCATTCAAAACTTCCTTCCTCTAAACTTCATCATGTATCTAAAGATTCTCTTATATAGTTTTTCTCTTCACGACAGCTTTAAGTAGAGGCAAGGCAATTGTACCAGAAGACACAAACGAAAATTCTGTTACGAAGGATGGTTAGTCATATTTGATATATGCAGCATCAACTTATTTTTCATATATACGGCTTGTATGCCTGTTTTAAAGGATTGTGATAATTCCTTCACAAATTTCAAAATATCTTTGCAGTTGAAAGCAAAAAGTTGACATCAGATTCTGCATCTGCTCAGGGCAGCAGCAAGAAGGGAATGATTCTTCCATTTGAACCATTAGCAATGACTTTTCATAATGTCAATTACTTTGTGGATATGCCTAGGGTATGATTCTCTAGTGGTTTATTTATTTATTTATTGCAGTTATGTATATATTTTACTGATGTGAAGCCTCACATTTCAATTTCCCTCTTTTATTTTGTCAAATATCTTAGGAAATGAAAGCACAAGGCATACCTGAAACGAGATTGCAACTTCTCTCAAATGTTAGTGGAGTATTCACTCCGGGTGTTCTTACGGCCTTAGTCGGGTCAAGCGGAGCAGGAAAGACTACATTAATGGACGTACTTTTCGGAAGGAAAACCGGTGGATACATTGAAGGGGATATTAAGATATCAGGATACCCAAAGGTACAGAAACATTTGCGAGAATTTTGGGATATGTTGAACAAAATGATATACATTCTCCTCAAGTCACGGTTGAGGAGTCTCTCCGGTTTTCCTCCGGTCTCCATCTTCCCAAAGAAATTAGCAAGGACGAGAAAATTGTGAGTGCGTAATCCTTTTTCAAACAATTTATATTTGTTTTGTACTTAGTCTAGTTTCACTTCACTTCACTGCGTTTCTCATTTTCTTTTTGCATACTTTCCTATAGGAGTTTGTTGAAGAAGTGATGCGTTTGGTAGAGCTTGATACACTAAGGAATGCTATAGTTGGTTTACTGGGGGTAGCGATGGCTTATCAACAGAGCAAAGAAAACGTTTAACTATTGCGGTGGAGCTTGTTGCAAATCCTTCCATTATATTTATGGATGAGCCTACATCAGGACTTGATGCACGGGCTGCGACAATTGTGATAAGAGCTGTTTGTAATCATTGACCTTTGGGAGAACTGCGGTGTGCACTATTCATCAACCCAGTATTGACATTTTTGAAGCATTCGACGAGGTCTATTTGAGGATAATGTTTTAAGTGTCATTGCCATAGCTAGGCTAGGAAGCTTAAATAATACTTTACTTTTCATCTAAGTTTGCCTATAAATTTTCCTATCTAGCTACTGCTTTTGAAACGAGGAGGTCGGGTTATATATGGAGGGAAACTTGGAGTGCGCTCGCAGATTTTGATTGACTATTTCCAGGTGACTTACATTCTCACTATTGCTATCATTATTTTCAGGTTTTTGAATCTAAATAATCCATCATTGTGTCGAAGAGAAAATCATAACTAAGTAAGAATGATTAGCTGATTATTCACTTTTCATATTTACAAGAATACATTGAAGGTCAGTCATTAAAGAAATGCTATGGATTGCTTAAAATGATTGCTCTAAGATAAATTTGAGATTTTTATTTGGTTTCGTTCCATAATTCAGACTATTTGGAAACTATGAAGCACATACGCGTCTGAGAGCCTCTCATACCGGTTTTGTATTAGTGTCTGACACAGACATGCCGAAATACGTACCGAATATGTCGAGATAGGAGAAAAAAAAGATTGATCATGATCAAATACGATCAAGAGACGTGTGAATATGAGATTTTGGTGGTTGAAAGTGGCTGAAAACATCAAAATAGTGGTAGAAAATTTATGGTTGAAACTCTGGTCTCCTCTTTATTATAAAGATTTCCTAAAATCCAATTATAAAGGGTGATAAGGATGTGGTGAGGGTATTTTTAAAAATTATTCGACACAGATTAATGGTGGTCAAGAACAGCAATAATGACACTATTTCTAGGTTGAAGAAAAAGATGAGTTAGAAGAAAGTAGGTGAAGAGAGAGGAAATGGAAAGATGAAATTGAAAGACAAACAAAAAAAAAAAAAACTTCCTAATTTTACTGTCTAAGGATTTTTTTGGTAGGTTGGAAAGATGAAAAATTGAAAAAGTAAAAAAATAGAAGGATAGAAAAATTGAAATGATGAAAATGAAAGAAAAAGACTTTCTAATCTTACCCTTTAAGGCTTTCTTTGATAGTGCGGAAAGAAAATTAAAAGATAATAAATTGAAAAAGTAGAAAAATAGGATCATATCATTTTTCTTTCCATAAGCATGGTTGGTAGGAAAGATGGAAAAATTATATTTTTCTTTCTATTCAACAGTCGGTAGAGTAGAAATTTGAGAGGAAAACAAAATGAAATATTTTAAAAATGAATAATTTTGAACTAATATACGTCCCTCACCCATTTTCTCCCTTATCATTTCAATTTGGAATGATTATCATCTATCTTATTTTCTTTCATTTCATTTTTCTTATCCATCAAGCACACTTAATTTTTTGTTTTTCGCTTTTCCCTTCCCTATTTTCATCCTTTCATTTTTCTACTCAACCAAACACACATTGATAGTTTGAACTATTTTTAAGCTTTGACTCAGATGAATTGTATACTATTAAATTGATGTGTATTATTTCAAAAAGAAAAAATAATAGTACTACTAAGATATAAATTGAATTTATAAAATTTTATGTGGTAATAGAATTGTAAGACCCAATTTTCGCCCGACCCATTTTAAAACCATAAACCCATAAAATAAAACCAGAAATATTAAAACCAATAAAAAATAATAATAGTCCCAATAACAGTCCATTTTTACAAGTCCAAAATGCTACACATCAACCCGCCCAAATAGGTAGCCCAATACATAACCTAAATTTAAACTAAACCCTAGACCCAAAAAATTGGCAAGCCCGAATGACCCAAATTCCAGATTGTCCTGGTGCTTTCTCAGCTTCCTCACGCGCGTCGCTTGAGATACCAGGAGTACCCCACGCGCGCCCCTTTGGCTTCCCGCGTGCTCTACACGCGCGACTGCTCGTTTTCCCACGCGTGCGTCGCCATGTCTGCGTCTGACCGATGCAAAGACTTCCATCGCCCCGGCGCATTACCACACTCACGCCAAACGCCCAGTGTAGGCGGCAGACCCTCGTACACCTCGCGCCGAAAGTTACGTCGCCCCCGTACCTGCAAAAGAGACCACGACAGCAGCAAATACGAAATAGAAAAGGAATAAAATCATCCTTTTTGTATTTTTGATTTTTTTTCGGATTGGCTATAAGAAGGGCCGAGCCACAAACACTGTTTTTTACGCACAGATAACAAAGCGAAATCAAAAAATCAATAGCAGAAATTCAAAGAAAAGGTTGTTCATTCTATCTTTTCGAATATTTTTCTCTCTTTTTGTTTGAATCCATTTTTCCGTGTTTTTCATTTTGTTTTTTTTTTGTTTGTTATACACAAACATCCAAAGAGGAGGGAACATACCTTCAATCTCCACGACGATCGGCCTTCTCTGTCGAAATCGGAAGAAGGATGGTCGCCGAGTTTAATATCCGAGCCTAGTTTGAGAGGAAACAGTCGATCGTGACTGAATCGGCCCCTGATCGCCGGTTATAATGGCGCTGAGGTGGCCCGACGATTTTCTCTCTGCGGCGAATAAACCGAGAAAGAGGAGAGTGTTTAGGGTTTGATTTTTTTTGTTGTGTTGAGAGTGATTAGGGGGGTTAGAAATTAGGTTTAGTTTAGGTTTTATTACGGAGCACGAAATGGCACCGTTTAGGGCCTGTCTCAGTGGCCCTAAAACGGTGTCGTATTGGCTTATAACCGGAGACCCGACCCGAATGCGGCCAAGATCCGCGCGTTTCTCCAATTAATGGAGGATTTGCGCGTTTAGTCCCTTCTATTCCCATATGATTTTTAATTAATCCCCTTTCGTGTTGATTTTTTTTTGTTTAATTAGCCCCGGAATTTACATATACTTTTGATTTAGTCCAGTTTGTTCATCGATTACATTGTTTAAGTATTTACGATTTTAATCCCTAATCGTTTAAGTGTTTTTATTTAGTCCCCGCTTTAATGGCTTGTTTATCATTAAGTCAATGTTATTATTGTTGTTTTTATATTAGTATGAGTATTATTCCTAAGATTATTACTGTTATTTCTAGTCAATATCAATATTATTATTTTGTTTGATTTTATTATGTGCATCATTTTAATTATTATTAACATATTTTTAAATCGCTCTTGTTTATTTAGAATATATTGTACATTTGTTATGCTTATATACATTAAATTAATTTTCTTTATCATTGATCTAACGCTTGATAATTCTTGCTCTATATTTAAGTCTTGCTCCGTATTAATGCTTGATAATACTTGTATGTTTTAATTATTGCTCTATATTTATTTACTGCTTGAGATTCAATAGCATTGTATTTTACTCGTGAATGATGGCTCCATATTGTATGTTACTACATCATAGCACTACATTTAAAAAAAAAAAAAACATCATGTTTCAACACTATTCGATCTTTAAAATCGTTCTTGCTTTATATTTCCAAAAACAAGGTGATATTCACGCGTTTGGGAATTCGAAGAAATCGCGCCCAATCGTGCTGGGTGTGATTTTTGTTTAACCAAATAAGCGAATACCCTTTCAAAATTTGTTCATTTCCTCAAAATAAGGTAATATTCGTGCATTTGAAAATGCGAAGAAATCGCGCTCAATCGTCTTGGGTGTGGTCTTTTCGTTTAACAGAAAAAATGAATACCCTTTCAAAATTGGTCCATATTTTCAAAATAATTTGGAAATTCGAAGAAATCGTGCCCAATCGTCTTTGGGTGTGATCTTTTTGTTTGTCCAAATAATCAAATACCTTTTTAATTCCAATATATGTACTTGGAGAATTTTGGGGATGATCTTGGATTCGAGGACTCGGTATGCGTGTCCAATCGTCTTTGGATATGATATTCTATTCTTTGGAGCAAGGAATCTCGATATTCATCAAGTTATTTAAAATATAAAAAAATAATAATAATTTCAAAATCATTTCAAACTTTTCAACATTAGGACATTAATGAATCAATTTGGTACCAATTTGGGCGTTGCGAGGTGCTAATCCTTCCTCGTGACGTAACCGACTCTCGAACCCATTTTCTCGAGTTTGCGAGACCAAAATATTTTATAGGTGATCCGATCACACCGTGAATAAAAGTTCGGTGGCGACTCTGTTTCCATATTTTTAAAAGTCGATTCCTGTTTTTTTTTAAAACCCGATAAAAGATGGTTTCGACAGCTTGGCGACTCCACTGGGGAAGCGGTTGAGAGTCGAGCCATAAATTGATTAATTTTGTCCTTTTGATTGAAAACTTGATAAAATGTTTCATCATGTTTCTCATTAAAACATCTGTTTGTGCTATAACTGTTATAATGTCGAGGTCCATAATACTTTGGCATTGCATTGCACGACCGTTGTGGTCACGCCTTTAAGTGGGAGTGAGAAGCTATGCTTTCGTGAGGTTTTCACCTCCGCATGGGCTAGTGGACTGCTTCCGGGATACATCCGTACCTATGTCTTCGTGAGGTTTTCACCTCTGCATGGACATAGGGAAATATATTCCCCTGAACTGAACTTGATCCGTATGAACCTATAATGGGTGAGGATTGAGGAATTTGCAGGTTCGGGTACCCTTTTCTTAGGACTTTACCCCATGTAGTAGACCGTAGGAACCCGTCAAGTGTAGTAGTGTTGAATGTTAATGGTTACCCGTATAGGTGGTTGATTATTTTCTGTTTGCTTTCAATCTGATTATTTGGTACTAACCCGCATTTTTTTTGTGATTGGCATGACATTGCATATTTAAAGAGGAGTCGATTCGTGTTCAGTGGCTAAGTTAGAAGGTCTAACATGGAGAACGAATTCCTTGATAGAGTCGAAGACAATGCGGCCGTCTGCACATGGTCAGAGAGGCTACAACTAGAGAAAGGGGACAGTTTGGCTAAGGGATACGTGTCGGAGCTGTGGGACTTTACTCGCGTCAGTGTGGTGCAAAATGAGTTACAGGAGTTGAGAGATATATGGGCCAGTTGGGATGAGGGAACTAAGCTGATGTTCTACAAAAATTACGGTGATATATCCTATTGTTAGATGTTAAGGTAGACAACCATTTGTTTCGGGCTATGACCCAGTTTTGGAATCCTGCGTATAATTGTTTCACTTTTGGGAAAGTAGACTTGGTCCCCACTATAGAGGAGTATACAACCTTGCTCCATTGTCCAAGGATCTTAGTCGACAAAGCTTACATTAAAGCCGCTAACGCCCCAACCTTCGTGAAGAAATTAGTGAGTATTACTGGGATGAATGAGTCTTGGGTTACGGCTCGAATTCAGCAGAAAGGTAACGGTAAATGTATCCCTTGGGTGGTTATGAGAGACTTGATCTTAGCACACTCAGATGCGAAGAAGAGGGTGGATATCTTTGCCCTGAGCATTTACTGTGCAGTGATTTTTCCTAAAGCTCTAAGACATATAGATGAAGCCGTCACGACCTATTCGATCGTTCTGGGCAAAGGGATCACACCGGTACTGCAATCTTGGCCGAGACGTTTAGATCTTTGAGCTTATGTCGAGAGGAAGGTGAAGGTAGATTTATTGGATGTGCACTGGCGTTGTCGACACTGGTTTCATGGACACTTTTGGAAGATGGACAGGGTCTCTTACCGGGTCTTCTCCCAAAATTATTCCCCGTTAAAGGAAGAGGTAGCTATGCGAAGGAGAAATGACATCTCAGAAGAACAGTGGATGATGATCCTTCAAAATCTTAAAGAGGAGGATGTGGAGTGGAGAGCCATTTGGATGGTCCCTAACGAGATCCTCTATCGTTGTGGGAGTTTTGATTATGTGCCATTGATTGGGATTTGGGGGGCCACTGGATACACTCCGTTGCTTGCACTAAGGCAATACCAGTCAAGGCAGTTTATACCGGCGACTTATGGGCTGGCTCAATCTGAGTTCTCATATCAGGCGGACAACTACAAGAAAAGGGTTCGGGAGATTCATGACGCTTGGAAGCAGATTCGCCGAATAAAGAGATTATCCGTAGGCTCAATGATGACGCCGGAGTATAATAGTTGGTTCGGCCAGAGGGTTAACAATAATATACCTGGACCAAGTTTGGAAGGTGCCCGATCTATAGAAGAATGCCTACGAGTGTCCCGTCTAAATTGGAAATAATAAAGCAAGATTTTGAGAAGAGGAATCGAGAACTGGAAAAGAAAATAGAGCAATTAGAGAAAGAGAAGATGCATTTAAGGTTAGATGCTGACGTTCAAAAAGCAGAGGCGGAAAGATTCAAAAAAGGAAAAGAACGGGTTGAAGAGGATCTGAACAGCTTAAAAACTGACTATAAGAAGATGCGTCTGTCAATGAGGACCGCTGGTTTAGGGAAGACTTCAGAACAATGGCGTCAAGAGGTTCAAGACGAAAGTACTAAAGCTAACCAATGGGAGGAGAAGTTTCGAGAGACACAAGCACAAATTGAACCTATGGAAAAGAGCCTCTCAGAAAGCCGAAGTGAACAAAACAAGTTGAAGGCTAGAGTCGCAGAGCTCGAGAGATCTCTTCATCATCATCGAAGCCGTGACTCTATGAAAAAACTAAGAGCCAGTTTAAGCCAAATTAAAGAAATGAAGGAAAAGATTGATGAATTAGAAACGACCTTGCAGAATTACCAAAACCATATCGAGTCTCTAGAGGCGGATGAAGAACGAAGGAAACATGAGCTTCACTATTTTCAGAATCAAATCAGAGATAGGGATCACCTCATGGGAGAAGCTATAACCCAGATGCGAGAGATAGCCGATTATTTACAAACTTTGGCCATACAAGCTGATATATTAAGTATGCAGTTTGAAACGCGGTCAGATCACGGACGGGAATTAGCTTTACTACTCGAGAAAATTAGGGTTTTAGGTGCTAGGGCCATGCCTTATTTGTAATTCGATTCTATGTAAAGGACTTTATTCTCTAGTAAAGCTTTCTAAATAAAATTGAATCTGAATCGACACCTTCTTTGCATTCATGCGTCTTCATTCCATTCATATGCATTAAAAATCATTAAGAGGTCTTAATTATAGTAAAAAAAATTATTTCAGCAACCTGGAAACCAACAAAACTTTGCCAGAAACGCATCCCTACGGCACGAGAAAAAAAATGAAAGGCATGGATCGGAGGATAGAGAAACTCGAACAACTCCAAAAGGAGATGCAAGAAAAACTGCAACTTCAAATGCAAGAGCAGCTTGCCAAGATACAGCGTGATATGATGGAACAGATGATGGAATCACAGAGAACCATGATGTCCCAATTGACTCAGTTATTGGCAGACAAAGGGAAAGCCTCCATGGTTAATACTATGGAAGATAGTGAGGAACGACCATATCCCTCGGGTTTTACCCCAACACCTCCTGAAGAGCATCCCCGGAGGACATCCATTGTAATTAAACCTCAACAATTTCAAGAGGGTGTCTCTGTACCGCCAAATTTTCAAGCTGGATTAGGTTCCAATTTTGTTGACCATTCAATCAATGTTGCTATTCCCGACCTTGATGAGGCAGCGGATGAAGAAAAGGCAAAGTCTGAATTACCGAAACAGCTAGAAGAGCGTTGTAAGTGGTTAGAAGACAAATTTCGGGCCATGGAGGATGCTGATAGGCAACGCGGGGTCGACGCTAAAGATCTAATCCTGGTACCAAATCTAATACTCCTCCACAAATTTAAGATGCCAGAGTTTGAAAAATACAAGGGAATCACTTGCCCTGAAGCTCATATAACCATGTTTTGCCGGAAAATGACCGGGTATATTAACAATGACCAGTTGTTGATACATTGCTTCCAGGATAGCCTGGTTGGAGCAGCAGCCAGATGGTATAATCGGTGGCGAGATCGAAATCAGTTCTTAGAGAGATGCGCACGAGCATTTATGAGACAATACAGTCATGTAGCTGATATGACCCCTAACAGGATTGTTCTGTAAAACACGGAAAAAAAATCAAATGAGAGTTTCCGACAGTACGCACAGCGGTGGAGGGAGGTCGCCGTTCAGGTCCAGCCGCTACTTTTGGAAAAAGAGACTACAATGCTCTTTATCAATACGTTGAAGGCCCCGTTCCTTACTCATATGCTAAGGAGCGCAACCAAGAGTTTCTTAGACATTGTAATGACCGGGGAGATGATAGAGAATGCTATAAAAAGTGGAAAGATTAAGGCGGGGGAAAATAACAAGAGAACGACTACAAGAAGGAAAGAAAGCGAGGTGAATAACGCGAGTATGGGGTATTCAAAGTCAGTCACCGTTAACCAGCCTATGGTAGTGGCTACTGGGCATCAGGGTTTGTCCAGAAAAGAATCTGGCACCGCAAGACAGAACAATGAGAAGCTTCAATTTACACTGATCCCGATAACATACAAGGTAATGTATAAAAACTTATTTGACGCGCACATCGTGTCTCCTCGCTACCTAACACCAATGCAGCCCCCATACCCCAAGTGGTACGACCCGAATGTGGAATGCGAATATCATGCGGGAATCACGGGGCATTCAATAGAGAATTTCTTAGCCTTCAAGAAATTGGTGGAAAAGCTTGTCAATATGGTGGTTATAGAGTTGGCAGACTTGCCAAAAGTAGAAAATCCATTACTCGATCATAATAGGGTCAATGTAGTTAGCGAAAGTTCAGAAAGAAGGGTCAAAACAAGCGTTGCGGAGGTTAAGACTCCCTTAAGATTGGTCTGGAAAGAAATGGTCAAACAGGGGCTAATCGTTGCAAAAAAGAGTCAGGAAAAGTTGACAAATTATTGTGAGTACCATCAGAAATTGGGGCACGAGATTCAGAACTGTGAGGAGTTCAAGACTATGGTACAAAATTTGATGAACAATAAAGAAATGGAGTTTTGTGAAGAATGAGTAGAAGAGAAGAGCATATGCACCTCAGTGTCGATGACAAGAAACTCAAAAGTTAAATTCCCTTTGATCGTTATTTCGGCACCTAAGAACAATGGAGCTAGAATGCAGGCGGCATAGAAAGTAATAATACGCAGACCCACAGAACCCAGGTATAGCGGAGCTGAAATACAGGCAGCACCAAAAGTGATAATACAAAGACCTGCAGTCTTTGCTTATGAGGATAGTAGGAGGGTTCCCTGGAACTATGAATGCAGTGTGACGATCCCAGGGAAGGAGAAATTGGATAGTGCTTCAAAAGAAAAGTTAGATGCAGGTTTTCATACTCGCAGCGGGAGACGCTATGATTTGGTAAAAGGGAAAGCCCCGATGGAAGAGCCAGAAAGAGAAAAATCAGTCGAGTCCGAATCACCCACCAATGAACCAGTGAGAGAGGAAGAATCCAAGGAGTTCCTAAAGTTCCTGAAACACAGTGAATATTGCGTGGAAGAAGCGATTGCATAAGCGATCAGTGCGCATATACGTATTGGCTTTCTTCTGCAGAGTCGGAGGTACAGGAACGCATTAATGAAAGTCTTAAATGAGACCTATGTCGCCAATGATATTTCGATTGATAAATTAGATCGGTTGGTGGGTAACATAAGTGCAGACAACTTCATCCATTTTAGTGACGACGAGATACCACCAGGTGGTAGGGGATCCACCAAGGCTTTGCATATCACCACTAGATGCAAAGGGTACACGCTACCAGGGGTCCTAATAGACAACGGGTCGGCATTGAACGTACTGACCTTGTCCACTCTAAACAGATTACCGATAGATAGCTCGCACATAAAGGAGTGCCAGAGCATAGTAAAGGCATTCGATGACACGCAAAGGAAAGTGTTGGGAAGAATCGAGATACCTTTAGTGATTGGCCCGACTACTTACGAAGTGGATTTTCTGGTAATGGACATCAAGCCCTCCTATAACTGCTTATTAGGGAGGCCGTGGATACATTCGTCGGGGGCAGTCCCCTCATCATTACATCAGAAAGTGAAGTTGATAGCAGATGGTCTGCTAATAACGATAAAGGCTGAGGAGGACATTATTGCAGCTGTGACTAGTGAGATGCCGTACTTGGAGATAAACGATGAGACAACCGAATGTTCCTTCCGGTCTCTCGAGTTCGTGAATGCAACTTTTGCCACAGAAGGAAATAGAATCCTTATACCAAGAATCTCCAAGACTACAAGAATGGGGTGAAAATGACCATGGGGAAATGAGCTTTACCGGGAAGAGGACTTGGAAAATACCTTGGGGAGAGTTGCGGTACGACATTGAAAGAAAAACAAGATCGCTTTGGCTTAGGATTTAGGCCAGATGCGAAACAAAAAAGAAAAGAACTGGAAAAGAGACAAGAAAGAAGGCGTGCTCGTTTAAATGGCAAAGAATCCAAGTGGGAACCCATGATAATTCCACACATATCTAAGACTTTTGTGTCGGGTGGGGTAATCCATACTGAGCCCAGTGCACCAAAAGGAAAAGAAATCGTAGCAATGTTGGGTAATGTTTGCATCAATGTCGTATCTGAGGAGACAGTGGAAGAAGGGACCTTATCGGATATTCGACCCTACGAACCAGGAAGCGTTTTAGACAACTGGACTGCAAAGGAGATTCCTGTAGTATTTAAAACTTATTCAGAGTAATGCTCAGAATGCACTTATTACTTTAAGCCTAGAAGTGATAAGATTTCTTTTGTAAAATAGGCTCGTGTTCAAACATTATTATATTAATGAAGTACATCTTTGCTATCATTTAAAGCAGACATTCTTTTATTCCTTTCTTTGTTTTGCGACGCCTTCGAATCATTTTTTCATAACCATTATACATACAAATGACCATTCATAAATTCATTCATTCTTTCTATATTCTTGTGAACTACAACAGGTCTTCAGATATCAATGACGTGAGCAACGCTGCCATGAACTCGGAATATCCTTTCGACCAGGACATGTGTTTAGAAGGATCACAGGATTTTAAAGATGATATAGACAGTGATTTATCCCCTGACTTGTTAAGAATGGTAGAACAGGAGGACAAACAAATTCTACCTCTCGAGGAAACAGTGGAGACTGTGACATTGGAGGAGGGGAAGGTAGTGAAGATTGGAACACGCCTGACCTGGAAAACAAGACGAGATCTTGTCGAGTTGCTACAAGAATTCAAAGATGTCTTCGCATGGTCATATAAGGATATGCCTGGTTTAAGCACCGACATTACGAGACATCACTTTGCCTATAAAAGAAGATTGCAAACCCATTGTGAAGCTTCGAAGGATGAGACCAGATATTGTGTTAAAAATAAAGGAGGAAGTCAAGAAACAGTTTGATGCCAGATTCTTGCAAGAGACCAAATATTCGGAATGGGTAGCCAACATTGTGCCTGTCCCCAAAAAAGATGGGAAGGTACGGATGTGTGTGGATTATAGAGACCTAAATAAGGCTAGCCCAAAGGATAATTTTCCTTTACCTCATATTGATACTCTGGTAGATAACACAGCAGGTTACTCGTTGTTTTCATTTATGGATGGCTTCTCGGGGTATAATCAGATAAAAATGCATCCTGAGGATATGGGAAAGACTACCTTTATAACGTTGTGTGATACGTTCTGCTACAAGGTGATGCCATTTGGGTTGAAAAATGCGGGAGCTACATACCAAAGAGCTATGGTGACTTTATTCCACGATATGATGCATAAAGAAATTGAGGTTTATGTGGATGACATGATTGCCAAGTCTAGAACAAAAGAAGAACATATCCAAGTTTTAAGGAAATTGTTCTTAAGACTGAGAAAATTCCAGTTAAAGCTTAATCCCGCAAAATGCACTTTTGGGGCTAGATCAGGTAGATTGCTGGGCTTCATAGTCAGTGAAAAGGGAATTGAGATCGACTCAGATAAGGTCAGGGCTATACAAGAGTTGCCTCCACCGCGCACTCAAAAGGAAGTTCGAGGTTTCCTTGGGAGGTTAAATTACATCGCTCGGTTTATTTCACAGTTAACTGAAAAATGTGACCCCATATTTCGTCTTCTGAAGAAACATAATCCAGGTGTGTGGGATGATCAATGCCAGAAAGCTTTCGATAGAGTCAAACAGTACTTGTCGAATCCTCCAATTTTGACACCCCCTTGTCCAAATAGGCCACTAATCCTGTACTTGATAGTGTTTGATCACTCTATGGGGTGTGTATTGGGTCAGCATGATGAGTCAGGGAGAAAAGAAAAGGCGATATATTACCTCAGTAAAAAAATTACTGAATGTGAGATGAGATATTCGCCGATTGAAAAACTATTTTGTGCCCTGATCTGGACAACTCGAAGATTGAGGCAGTATATGTTGTACCATACGACCTGGTTAATCTCGAAACTAGATCCTCTTAAATATATGATAGAGTCGACCGCTTTGAATGGAGAATGGCTCGATGGCAAATCCTCCTCTCGGAGTTCGACGTAGTCTATGTAAGCCAAAAGGCTGTGAAGGTAAGTGCAATAGCAGATTTTCTAGTCAGCAGAGCACTAGACAATTACGAACCCTTGAACTTCGATTTTCCCAATGAGGATCTGATGTTTGTAGCAGCCGCTGAGGAAGATACCCCAGAAGTTTGTCCTTGGAAGTTGAACTTCAATGGAGTGTCAAATGCCGCTGGTAATGGAATTAGGGCAGTCCTGATATCCCCAAATGGAGATCACTACCCATTCACCTGCAAGTTGGATTTCGATTGCACAAATAATATGGCAGAATACGGCTTGTATCATGGGAATTAAAGCAGCCATAGACTGCAAAGTTACGGTGCTCGAAGTATATGGAGATTCTACATTGGTGATTTATCAGCTCAAAGGAGAATGGGAAACAAGGGATCCCAAATTGATCAGTTACCGAAAATTAATGTTGGAGCTAATTGAGAAGTTCAATGATATCGCATTCTTTTACCTCCCGCGCGATGAAAACCAGATGGCTGACGCATTAGCCACATTAGCTTCCGTGATCAGAATAAATAACCAGGAAAATATGAAGCCCATCCGGATGAGTATTTACGAAACCCCAGCTTGCTGTTGCAATATAGAGGAAAAAGAAAGGGATGATCACCCCTGGTACCAAGATATATTGCGATATGTAGGGAGTCGCGAATATCCTGAACAAGCAACCGAGAATGAAAAGAGGACATTGAGAAGGATAGCTTGTGATTATGTTTTAGATGGGGAAGTCCTGTACAAAAGAAGAAAAGATCAGGTACGGTTGAGATGTGTCAACGCTGCTGAAGCTAAGAAGATTCTAGAGGAAGTCCACGAGGGTGTTTGCGGAACGCATGCTAACGGTTTCACAATGGCTAGGCAAATCATGAGATTCAGATATTATTAGTTTACCATGGAAGGAGACTGCATCAAGTATGCTAAAACATGTCACAAATGCCAGATATACAGAGACAAAATTCATGTGCCTCCTTCACCTTTGCACGTTATGACCTCCCCATGGCCTTTCTCCATGTGGGGCATGGACGTCATTGGGCCGATCTCTCCGAAAGCTTCAAACGGGCAACGGTTCATCTTCGTGGTTATCGACTACTTTACCAAGTGGGTAGAGGCTGCTTCCTACGCCAATGTTACCAAATCGGCAGTCAGCAGGTTCCTAAAAAAGGAAATCATATGCCGATATGGAATGCCGGAAAGAATCATATCAGATAATGCGTTAAACCTGAACAACAGCACGATTGCGGAGGTCTGCGGTCAATACAAGATCAGACACCACAATTCATCACCATATCGTCCAAAAATGAATGGTACAGCAGATGCAGCCAATAAGAACATTAAGAAGATAGTGGGGAAAATGGCCGAAACCTATAAGAATTGGCACGAGAAGTTACCATTCGCTCTCTATGCGCACTAGAACATCGATCGGGACCTCTCAGGGGCAACTCCTTTCTCACTAGTCTACGGAATGGAGGCAGTGCTACCCATCGAGGTTGAAATTCCTTCCCTTCGAATCTTGTCAGAGCTAAAGTTAGATGAAGCCGAATGGATCCAGTCTCGATACGATCAACTAAACTTGATTGAGGAAAAAAGGCTAAAGGCCATCCGTCATGGTCAGATATACCAAAAGAGGATGATGCAGGCTTATAACAAGAAGGTTTGCCCCAGAGAATTTTACGAGGGGGACTTGGTTTTGAAAAAGATCCTCCCCATGCAAAAAGATTTCAGAGGGAAATGGATGCCAAATTGGGAAGGACCTTATGTGGTGAAAAAGGCTTTCTCCGGAGGAGCGTTGATCCTAGCCGAGATGGATGGGAAAAACTTACCCAATCCTGTAAATTTGGATTCTGTTAAGAAATACTATACTTGAAAAAGAAAAGAAGCCAAAGTGAAAACCCGCAAAGGGCGCTTTGAGATTTTCCAAAAAAAAAAGGGGGGGGAGAGGCCAGGGTGAAAACCCGCAAAGGGAGCCTTGAGACCAAAGGGGGTTTTGAGTCAAAAACTCGAAAAGGGTGGCTCAAATTGTGATCAAATCATAATGGGGCATGCGGTGATCCTTTCATACTTGAATTAACCAGGAAGAGGTATGTCGCGTCTTGGTGCTTCGACGAAATACTCAAGATCTTCTAAACACATGTCACACTCAAGATAGTCTTCCAGACACTGGGGCAGCGAAGTTCAGGCAGCGATATCTAGAGGTCGCACAGTAGTCATTTTTATTCGCACTAAATGTGCTATTTTTGAATATTTTGTTCTTTTCAAGATGTACCTTTGGATTAGTTTCTCTTATTAATCATAAGCTTTGCTTCACATCAATTTCTACTCTCGGCTATTGATATTACCCTCATGTAAGCGTATTGCATTGAAATAATGATGGATGAATTAATAATGCTGTTATAAAAGAAGTTCTGCGTATTACTCTAGAGGTTTCTAAATAAAACAAGAACCCAAAAACAGGACTGTTGTGTAAAACTCACCAGGATTAAGGGGTTAATGATATCGGGAAAGAGGGTATCTATATAAATGATGATTTCTCCGTTTTAAAGTACCACGGAAGAGGTGAGGCTTTAACAAACATTAAGAAAGAATACTGTTCCCAAAGATGAAATGCTGTGAGAATCGGTAACCAATTATTATGGATCCTATATGCTGAAGACATGGCATGGGACCATGCAAAATATAAACCCCACACCTTCAGGATATGAAGTAATAGACATTGAAGCTACAACATGTGTAAATCAGTGAAGCATAGTAGTGATTCCTTTGAGTTTCAGGATCGAATCACCGACTGAACAAGGACAACAGGATGCGAGCAAGGATGCCCTTAAAACATCCTAAAAAGATCATATTCATGACATTCTGCATTTATGTATACGTCGTCCATACTATATTTAGTTAGGAACATCAAATTCATTCTGATCATGGCATTCTAACCATTTTGCATAAGCATAAACACGAAACTGATTTTTCAGCATAGGTCCCCTAGAGGATGTTGTCGCAGCATCAGTAAGCTCGAAGATCTTGCCTTCTTGAGCGAAGCGGATCAAAGATAGCAGATTTGGCAATCCTGAGGTCCCAGGAGCAGATCGAAGCCATACAAGTCTTATCACCTCGAAGTTCCAGCGGAGTAGGTTAAAATTACAAATACCGTCTCCTTAAGTTTACAATGAGGATCCAACTTTATTTCCGAGAAGTTTCAGTAAGAAGATCGAAGTTACAAATCTCTTCTCTCTGAATTCTCATCACCTCGAAGTGCCAGCGGAGCAGGTTGAAATTACAAATACCGTCTCCCTGAGTTTAAAACGAGGATCTAACTTCATTTTCGAGAAGTTTCAGTAGGAAGATCGAAGTTACAAATCTCTTCTCTCTGAATTCTTATCACCTAGAAGTTCCAGTGGAGTAGATCGAAGCTACAAATCTCTTCTCCCTGAAATCCCGGTGGAGTAGGTCGAAGCTACAAATCCCTCCTCCTTTAGTGTATTAAGGATTAACTTTCATTTTCGAGAAGTTTCAGTAGGAAGATCGAAGCTACGAATCTCTTCTATCTGAATTCTCATCTCCTAGAAGTTTCAGTGGAGTAGATCGAAGCTACAAATCTCTTCTCCCTGAAATTACGTTGGAGCAGATCGAGGCGCTAGTTCCTAGGCTCTTGAAGATGCAGTGGGATGGAATGAAGCTACCCAAAGAAGAAAAGCACCGAAAGAAGTCAAAGATTTGAAGACCGGGCAAAAATGGTCATTCTTGAAGTCTTTGCTCTATTCTCGTTACACAACAACGAGCAAAGAGGGGCAGCTGTAAGACCCAATTTTTGCCCGGCCCATTTTAAAACCATAAACCCATAAAATAAAACCAGAAATATTAAAACCAATAAAAAATAATAATAGTCCCAATAACAGTCCATTTTTACAAGTCCAAAATG
This sequence comes from Gossypium sturtianum, assembly GCA_025698515.1. Taxonomy (NCBI): domain Eukaryota; kingdom Viridiplantae; phylum Streptophyta; class Magnoliopsida; order Malvales; family Malvaceae; genus Gossypium; species Gossypium sturtianum. Next base: position 24,531,361 of record CM046949.1, on the reverse strand, counting down.
CTACACATCAACCGACCCAAATAGGTAGCCCAATACATAACCCAAATTTAAACTAAACCCTAGACCCAAAAAATTGGCAAGCCCGAATGGCCCAAATTCCAGATTGTTCTGGTGCTTTCTCAGCTTCCTCACGCGCGTCGCTTGAGATACCAGGAGTACCCCACGCGCGCCTTTGGCTTCCCCGCGTGCTCTACACGCTGATCGCTCGTGTTCCCCGCTGCAAGCGTCGCCATGTCTGCGTACCAAGCCGATCAAAGACTTCCGCATCGCCCCAACGCATTACCACACTCACGCCAAACGCCCAGTGTAGGCGGCAGACCCTCGTACACCTCGCGCCGAAAACTACGTCGCCCCCGTACCTGCAAAAGAGACCACGACAGCAGCAAATACGAAATAGAAAAGGAATAAAATCATCCTTTTTGTATTTTTGATTTTTTTCGGATTGGCTATAAGAAGGGCCGAGCCACAAACACTGTTTTTTACGCACAGATAACAAAGCGAAATAAAAAAATCAATAGTAGAAATTCAAAGAAAAGGTTGTTCATTCCATCTTTTCGAATATTTTTCTCTCTTTTTGTTTGAATCCATTTTTCCGTGTTTTTCATTTTGTTTTTTTTTTGTTTGTTATACACAAACACCCAAAGAGGAGGGAACATACCTTCAATCTCCACGACGATCGGCCTTCTCTGTCGAAATCGGAAGAAGGATGGTCGCTGAGATTAATATCCGAGCCTGGTTTGAGAGGAAACAGTCGGCCGTGATTGAATCGGCCCCTGATCACCGGTTACAATGGCACTGAGGTGGCCCGACGATTTTCTCTCTGCGGCGGATAAACCGAGAAAGAGGAGAGTGTTTAGGGTTTGATTTTTTTTGGTTATGTTGAGAGTGATTAGGGGGGTTAGAAATTAGGTTTAGTTTAGGTTTTATTACGGAGCACGAAACGACACTGTTTAGGGCCTATCTCAGTGGCCCTAAAACGGTGTCGTATTGGCTTATAACCGGAGACCCGACCCGAATGCGGCCAAGATCCGCGCATTTCTCCAATTAATGGAGGATTTGCGCGTTTAGTCCATTCTATTCCCATATGATTTTTAATTAATCCCCTTTCGTGTTGATTTTTTTTTGTTTAATTAGCCCCGGAATTTACATATACTTTTGATTTAGTCCAGTTTGTTCACTGTATTCTGTTGTTTAAGTATTTACGGTTTTAATCCCTAATCGTTTAAGTGTTTTTTATTTAGTCCCTGCTTTAATGGCTTGTTTATCGTTAAGTCAATGTTATTATTGTTGTTTTTATATTAGTATGAGTATTATTCCTAAGATTATTACTGTTATTTCTAGTCAATATCAATATTATTATCTTGTTTGATTTTATTATGTGCATCATTTTAATTATTATTAACATATTTTAAAATCGCTCTTGTTTATTTAGAATATATTGTACATTTGTTATGCTTATATACATTAAATTAATTTTCTTTATCATTGATCTAACGCTTGATAATTCTTGCTCTATATTTAAGTCTTGCTCCGTATTAATGCTTGATAATACTTGTATGTTTTAATTATTGCTCTATATTTATTTACTGCTTGAGATTCAATAGCATTGTATTTTACTCGTGAATGATGGCTCCATATTGTATGTTACTACATCATAGCACTACATTTAAAAAAAAAAAATATCATGTTTCCACACTATTCGATCTTTAAAATCGTTCTTGCTTTATATTTCCAAAAACAAGGTGATATTCGCGCGTTTGGGAATTCGAAGAAATCGCGCCCAATCGTGCTGGGTGTGATTTTTTTGTTTAACCAAATAAACGAATACCCTTTCAAAATTTGTTCATTTCCTCAAAATAAGGTAATATTCGTGCATTTGAAAATGCGAAGAAATCGCGCTCAATCGTGCTAGGTGTGGTCTTTTTCGTTTAACCGAAAAAATGAATACCCTTTCAAAATTGGTCCATATTTTCAAAATAATTTGGAAATTCGAAGAAATCGTGCCCAATCGTGCTAGGTGTGATCTTTTTTGTTTGTCCAAATAATCAAATACCTTTTTAATTCCAATACATGTACTTGGAGAATTTTGGGGATGATCTTGGATTCGAGGACTCAGACTGTCGTGTCCAATCGTGCTGGATATGATATTCTATTCTTTCGGAGCAAGGGAATCTCGATATTCAGTCAAGTTATTTAAAATATAAAATAATAATAATAATAATTTCAAAATCATTTCAAACTTTTCAACATTAGGACATTAATGAATCAATTTGGTACCAATTTCGGGCGTTGCGAGGGTGCTAATCCTTCCTCGCACGTAACCGACTCTCGAACCCGTTTTCTCGAGTTTCGCAGACCAAAATATTTTATAGGTGATCCGATCACACCGTGAATAAAAGTTCGGTGGCGACTCCGTTTCCATATTTTTAAAAGTCGATTCCCGTTTTTTTTCAAAACCCGATAAAAGATGGTTTCGACATTGATAGTTTGAACTATTTTTAAGCTTTGACTCAGATGAATTATATACTATTAAATTGATATGTATTATTTCAAAAAGAAAAATAATAGTACTACTAAGATATAAATTGAATTTATAAAATTTTATGTGGTAATAGAATAATTTATTTTCAATATATTATTATATTAGTAAAAAATATTGATATATTTATTGAATATTAATATATAAAATATTAGTTTTGAATCCTAAGGTACCTCTATCCTCTAGTTTTCAAATATGTCTCCATGTCTATATCATGTCATACTCGTATTGCATGTCGGTGTTCGTACTTTATGGTCTAGAGCACTTTGAGTAATTAGTATGCAATTTTAGTCACAAATGCCATGCTTTACTGTTGGCATTTTATGTATGTTTACCTGGAGCATTCAAAGAGTAGTTAGCATGCAAGTTTAAGATCAAGCCAATTTTCGAGATTTCAACATATTCACAAATTAAAATACTAGTTAATAATTATCAGACTGGAGATTATTTATATCTTCATATTTCTTTACTCTATATAGAGAATTGATGGCATTCCCTCTATTCCTGATGGATACAACCCAGCAACGTGGATGCTTGAGATTACTAACCCTGTAGTAGAGCAGAGAATTGGTAGAGACTTCGCAGATATATACACAAATTCTGCAGAGTATAGGTAATTATTGTGTTGCCATGTTACTAATCGGTTTAACTTGCCTTCAAGCTGGATAAGTAGACATTTTGATACCCACGTTACAGGGAAGTGGAAGGTACCATTACGCGTTTGAGTGTTCCTCCTCCTGGTTCACAACCATTAAAATTTTCTTCCACATATTCACAAGACCAACTCTCTCAGTTCCTAATTTGCCTCAAGAAGCAAAATCTTGTGTACTGGAGAAGTCCTCGTTACAACTTGGTGAGACTGGTTTTTACGATGGTGTCCGCAGTACTATTAGGCTCCGTTTATTGGGATATTGGTAACAAAAGGCAAGTAATGTTGGTTATTTTATGTGTCGTGCTGAATTCCAAATACTCGAAAATGGCTTTAACAAAATCATTGTTCATTTGACCTCTATTTTCGTCATGCATGTCTATGATGTCATTTCCTGCCATTGTTCTACAAACCTACTAAATCGTTTGGTGTGAATACTGTTTATACAGGGATACAACTAAAGGTTTGTTTATGGTTATGGGTGCCCTTTATTCCGCATGCTTATTTCCTGGGATCAATAATGCTTCCTCGGTACAACCGGTTGTATCTATTGAGAGAACAGTGTTCTATAGAGAGAAAGCAGCAGGATTGTACGCTCCAACTTCTTATGCTGTAGCCCAGGTAATTTGTTTTAGTATACAGTTCATTTTGTCCTAAAAATTAAGTACTAACACATGCTTCGGTTGTTTTTGGAATAGGGCCTTGTGGAGCTTCCATACATAGCTGCTCAAGCAATTTTGTTTGGGATCATCACATATTTCATGATTAATTTTGAAAGGACAGCAAGTAAGATTCCTTATTTCACTTCAACAACGCCATTTTATGTAACAGAGTGATGGTCGCCCTGCTATTTCTTTAAATTAAGTCAAGTTGGCTTTTATTTGTTTTTGTTTCAGTTTACCTACCCTCAAATGAACCAACTCCTAGAGACTCTAGCCTGCTAGAGAATGAATGTGATTGTCTTTCATATGTAATAAGAAACAAACATGACTTACTTTTGATTAAAATATATGTATATCATGAACCCAATATCTGATTGTAGTCAGTACTAATTACTAGAAATATATGTGAACCAATTGTCTACAATAAATGCAACTTCGCTTATAAGAATCTCCCTCTTATTATGCAGGTAAATTTTTCCTTTATCTTGTCATCATGTTCCTTACCTTCACCTATTTTACCTTTTATGGTATGATGGCTGTTGGTCTCACACCTTCTCTGCATATGGCAGCCGTCGTCTCTTCTGCCTTTTACTCTTTCTGGAATCTCCTCTCTGGTTTTCTTGTCCCTAAGCCAGTAAGTAGTACAATGCTCTCTGCTATTCTACTGTTGATCTCCTATTTCTAACTTGCTCATTTCTAGGTATTTTGGGTACAAGTTGCTAACTTGTTCTATAATGATAAGGTCGAATTAAGGCTTTTATATTTATAAAATATGTGGCCATACTCCACAAAAGTCAAGGAAATGTTAAGGAAACCACTATTCAAACCATTGATTTTGGTCTATGGTTAAATAATCCCTGCTGTTTTTCTTTTTAAACTTTTTCTCTTTCTCCACTTCCCAGTAAATAGACATATCAGAGGTCAATTGATTTATGTAAATCATTGATAAAGAGTTGGTATTTGGGGAGTGTGGTTCCCAATCATGGAATGAACTATTTTGATTTCGAGTGCAGAGAATTCCAGGATGGTGGATCTGGTTGTACTACATTTGTCCTGTTGCATGGACTTTAAAGGGTATTATCAGCTCTCAACTTGGCGATGTCGAAATCATGATTGTTGAACCAACATTTAAAGGCACTGTGAAAGAGTATGTATCAACAGTCTTCGGCATTGATCCTGATATAAAAGGACCCGCGGTGGCAGTACTTATCGGCTTTTGCATCTTATTTTTGGTGTCTTTACTTTCTCTGTAAAATTTCTCAACTTCCAAAAAAGATAGAAGGATGAATTTGAGAGCTATGATCTCATTTTGTTGATGGTTTCGTTTTGAGTGGGAAAAATAAATTCATGAAAAGCTAGTATGTTGCCGATCTTCTTTGATGTCATCTACTTAAATTTGGTGGTCTTTAAGCTAGCAAATAACTCAACTACTCAATACAACATACAAAAAAAGAACAAATATAGTTTGTGTTTGTTGTTAATGTTGATATAGCAACAATAGTTTTTTGTTCTTTTTATTATTATTATTATCAATAATAGAAACAAAAGTTGGTTGTGATGGTGAATGTAATAAACATGTCATTCATTACTGCATCTTGCCATCTTGATTATTGTCAAACTTAAGAATTATCAATAATACCTTAAAATTCTTTAATAATTTGACTATTCATGTAATCTTAGTATTCTTTTTACGGTAAGCAATATGAGTAATGAAACAAAAAGAGTAACAAACAAAGAATAAACGAGGGAAATCTAAATCAAGACAATAGACCTCCCCAATACACTCGAACCTAAATCCCTCGAAAAACATTAACAGAAGACATAAAATCATAATGTAAACAATCAAGCAAAAAAGGAGGAGAGTTCCAAATAACATCATGAGCATGTAATAAGGTCACCTTAGTAAGACAGTGAGTCGCCTTACTTGCATCACGACACGCCCAATGGAAGGATAAAGCTTGGAAATACTTTCAAAGCTAAAGTCTCGATGTAGCTTTTAGCACAATAGCTTGCCCTTTGATAAATTGACCTTGGTCTTCGCAAATAATAGCCTGTGTTCCATTCCGACAAGATAAAAGCATTCATATTACATTTAAATAGCCAGGTAGAGGTCTCATCTAGTATAGTAGATGAGGAGGTTACCTAGAAGATGCATGATTTGCCACAATTCGTTGTGGCAAATTAAGTCCTTTTAAACACTTAGTGAGCTTGTTTTCATGCAATCTCGTATCGTTTTAGTTGATTTTTTGTTTTCGTACCTATTTAGTAAAAGTTAATAAAATGAGCAGTTTTAAGTGTTTTCTGACCTTTTAGGCCAATCCAGGTCTAAAGGAAAACTAACATGTTAATTAAGTGTGAAGGACATCAATTCAGGCTAAAGAGTCAGTGGACTACCCCTGATGTTGTGTTAGAATTAAGTGACCCGAATCCTTATTTAAATAAAATACAATGGTAAAATAAAATAAAAGAAGAATCCCTATAGAACTACACTTCTTTTATTTTATTTTAAATAAGGTTTTTAAACCTTATTAAACTCCATCTATTTGATATTGATTAGAATAAGGAGTTTCAATCTTACTACACTCCTATTAGAATATGGCTTTTACAAGCTTATAAATAGACATAGTCTATTCCTCTTGTAATTGATTCGAATTCGACATAGTGAATTTTCTTCTCCTCTGCCCGTGGTTTTTTTCCCGAAAGGGTTTCCACGTAAAATCTGTGTATGTGTTCTTTATTTTATTTCTCTTTTCTTTGCGACATATTTGTCATTACCGACGTTATATTTTTTCACAAATTGGTATCAGAGCTTCCAGGTTTTTTCATCTCGATCACGGTAATGGCGTCTTTGAAGTATGAAATTCCGCTGTTGGATCGCAACACGCATTCGCGTTGTGGCGAGATAAAGATGCAGCGAGTTCTTGCACGCAGATGGATTTAGAGGAAGCCTGCTAAGGGTAGATAAGATGCCTTCGACATTGACGGAGGAAGAGAAGAAGCGCAAGGATCGAAAGGCATTAACACGATTACATCCGCATTTGTCTAACGAAATTTTGCGAGGATGTGATGAAGGAGAAGACACTTGCATTGCATTATGGAAGAGGCTAGAACAAATATGTATGTCGAAAACTCTAACTAGCAAGTTGCATATGAAGCAACATCTTTATGCTCATCGTTTGGAGGAAGGTGCGTCTGTGCACGAACACTTAATGATGTTTAAAGAAATTCTCTCAAACTTGGAGGCCATGGAGGTTCAAAGATGATAAGGAAGATCTAGGGTTGATTCTACTTTGTTCGTTGCCCCGTCTTATTCAACCTTTAGAGACACGATTTTATATAGCCGCGAGTCTCTCACAGTTGATGAGGTTTATGATTCTTTGACCTCGCATGATAAGATGAAGCATCTTGTGGTTAAAACTGACTCTCAGGGAGAGGGTCTCATTGTTCGTGGGAGACAAGATCGAAATGCTAATGATGATCGTGAAAGGACATAGGATCGGAATCCTCGCAGTAAATCTAAGGGTAGATCGAAGTCTTCAAACAGAGGTAAAACTTGTAACTTTTGCAAGAAGAAAGGGCACATTAAATCTGAGTGCTATAAGCTACAGAACAAGATTAAAAGAGAGGTTGCGAATTAAAAGGGAAAGCAACTAGAAAATTCTGGTGAAGCTGATGTTGTAGAAGACTACAGCGATAGTGAACTTCTAGTCCCTTCTGTCAACAATTCTAAAGTGAGCGAGGAGTGGATACTTGATTCGGGTTGCACCTTCCACATTTTTCCCAATCGGGATTGGTTTACAAATTATGAAACAGTGTCTGAAGGTGTTGTTTTGATGGGAAATAATGCTTCGTGTAAAATCGCAGGTGTTGGAACAATTAAAGTTAAGATGTTTGATGGAGTTGTCAAAATACTTAGTGACGTACGGCATGTTCCAGAATTGAAGAGAACTTTAATTTCGTTAAGTACTCTTGATTCAAAAGGGTACAAATACACAGCTGAAAGTGGGATTTTGAAGATTTCCAAAGGTTCCCTCGTTGTGATGAAAAGGCGAGAAAGCGCGCCAAGTTATATGTTTTTGTGGTTCTACTATTATTGGTGATGCAAATTGTCGCTTCCTCTTCCTTTTCGGATGATGATATTACTAAACTTTGGCATATGCGCCTAGGGCATATGAGTGAGAATGGCATGGCAAAATTGAGCAAAAGAGGACTTCTTGATGGGCAAGGAATTTGCAAACCGAAGTTACGTGAGCACTTTGCATTTTTGGGAAGAAAAGAGAGTTCGATTCACCAGAGGAATCCATAACACGAAGGAAACGTTGGAGTATATTCATTCTGATCTGTGGGGGCCATCAATAGTGCCTTCGAGAGGTGGAGCTAATTATATGCTAACTTTTATTGATGAATTTTCCAGAAAAGTTTGGGCATTCTTACTGAAGCAGAAAAACGATGTGTTTTCCGCATTTAAGTCTTGGAAAACTATGATTGAAAAACAGACAGGAAAACAAATAAAATACCTTCGCACAGACAATGGCTTAAAGTTTTGTTCTGATGAGTTTAATAAACTGTGCAAGTCAGAAGGGACTGTGAGACACTTGACAGTTCGTCATACTCCACAACAAAACGGTGTTGCGTAAGCGAATGAACGAACGATCATGGAGAAAATTTGATGTATGTTGTCAAATGCCAACTTACCAAAGTCGTTTTGGGCGGCGACCCTCATTGTATGTTTTTGATCAACCGATCTTCATCCATTGCCATTGAGAAAAAAGACTCCACAAGAGGTATGGTGCAGTAATCTTTGCCGATTATTACGATTTAAAGATCTTTGGGTGTCCTACGTATGCTCATGTTGATAATGGAAAATTGGAACCGAGATCCATTAAATGTGTTTTTATTGGTTATAAAACTGGTGTAAAAGGGTATAAGTTATGGTGTCCTAAAAATAGAAAAGTTGTGATTAGCAGAGATGTTGTTTTTGATGAAACTGCTATGCTACCTAACTTATCTCTTAAAGACTCTTCCAATAAAGAAAATCAAAAGCAGGTGGAGCATCAGATTAATACAGAGTCGACTCCTCAAGCCAGTACAAAAATTGAGAATAGAGTTGCTTCTTCACCATAATACTCTATCGCCAAAAACAGAACTAGAAGAGAAACTAAACCTCCAAAGAAGTATGTCGAGGCTGACCTAGTTGCTTATGCTTTAAATGTGGCTGAAGATATAGATGCAAACCAAGAGCCGTCTAATTATTCTGAGGTGGTTAGCTGTGAAGACTCAGAAAAGTGGATGTTTGCTATGCAAGAGGAGATGGAATCACTCCACAAAAATAGAACATGGGATCTTGTGAAACTTCCTAAAGGTAAAAAGGTTGTTCGCTGTAAATGGGTGTTTAAAAAGAAAGAAGGGACTCCAGGAGTTGAAGAACCCAGATATAAAGCAAGGCTTGTTGCAAAAGGTTACAGTCAAATTCCAGGAGTGGACTTCACAGATGTGTTCTCCCCAGTTGTAAATCATAGTTCGATTCGAGCTTTGCTTGGTATTGTGGCCGTGCATGATTTGGAGCTTGAGCAGTTAGATGTAAAAACGCATTTTTGCATGGAGAACTTGAGGAAGATATTTACATGCAACAACTGAGAGGGTTTCTGATCTCGAGAAAAAGAGGACTATGTTTGCTTGCTAAAAAAGTCCTCTATGGTTTGAAACAGTCACCAAGACAGTGGTACAAGAGGTTTGATTCTTTTATGAATTCTCATGACTTTAAAAGAAGTAGTTTTGACAACTGTGTTTACTTTAAGAAAAACAGTGATGGTTCTTTTGTGTATCTACTTCTTTATATTGATAACATGTTGATAGCGGCAAAAGATAAAAGAGAGATAAGAAAGGTCAAAGCCCAACTAAGTGAAGAATTTGAGATGAAAGATTTGGGACCAGCAAAGAAGATACTTGGTATGGAGATTCTCAGAGATAGAAAAGCAAGTAAATTGTACCTAATTCAGAAGGGGTACATTGAGAAAGTTCTTTGCAGGTTCAATATGCAGAGTGCTAAGCTTTGTTAGTACTCCTTTTATGACCCATTTCAGACTTTCATCGGCTTTGTCTCCTCAATCAGATGATGAGATTGAGTACATGTCACATGTTCCATACTCTAGTGCAGTGGGATCTCTCATGTATGCTATGGTTTGTTCATGTCCAGATTTATCATATGCAGTTAGTGCAGTTAGCAGATACATGACGAATCCTGGTAAAAAAAATTGGAAAGCGATTGAGTGGATTTTAAGATACTTACGAGGTACTACGATGTTTGCTTACAGTTTGGAAGAACTAGAGATGGAGTCGTTGGGTATGTTGATGCTGATTTTCTTTGGAGACCTTGATAGAAGAAGATCTCTCACTTTGGTTATGTCTTTACAATCGGAGGTTGAGCAATCGGTTGGAAAGCTACTTTGCAAACTACGATCGCTTTGTCTACCACTTTGAAAGTGAGTACATGGCGACATCGAGGCTTGTAAAGAAGCTATTTGGTTGAAGGGACTCTTTAGTGAGCTAAATGAAGACCTTCAAATCAGCACATTATTTTTGTGATCAGAGTGCCATCTTCCTTACAAAAGATCAAATGTTTCATGAGAGAACAAAACACATTGATGTTCGGTATCATTTTGTTCGTGATATTATTGCTCGTGGTGATATTGTTGTGAGCAAAATTAGTACTCATGAAAATCCCTGCAGATATGATGACTAAGTCACTTCCTATAACCAAGTTTGAGCATTGCTTAGACTTGGTTGGTGTTCATTGTTGAAGTTAAACCCTTAAGGGGTTTTATGGAAGAGGTGAAGAACTTGTTCGTTGAGAGTTCACGATGAAGAACTTGTTCATTGAGAATTCGTGTCAAGGTGGAGATTGTTAGAATTAAGTGACCCGAATCCTTATTTAAATAAAATACAATGGTAAAATAAAATAAAAGAAGAATCCCTATAAAACTACACTTCTTTTATTTTATTTTAAATAAGGTTTTTTAAACCTTATTAAACTCCATCTATTTGATATTGATTAGAATAAGGAGTTTCAATCTTACTACACTCCTATTAGAATATGGCTTTACAAGCCTATAAATAGACATAGTCTATTCCTCTTGTAATTGATTCGAATTCGACATAGCGAATTTTCTTCTCCTCTGCCCGTGGTTTTTTTCCCGAAAGGGTTTCCACGTAAAATCTGTGTGTGTGTTCTTTATTTTATTTCTCTTTTCTTTGCGACATATTTGTCATTACCGACGTTATATTTTTTCACATGTTGCAACACCCAGCTTGGATGTCGTAGCACCCATTTCAAAACATCCAAGGGAGCATTCCACTGCTGATGTCATGAAACCAACCCTGTGATATTGCAACACCGGCCCTAAGATGGCGCGACACCGCTGTGTCGAGGCCAAATAATCTGCTAAGGGTGTTTTCATTCTCACAACTTCAATTAGACATGTTTAGTCATTTGTATTAGGCCTAAATCGCCATTTAACATAACTCTTATAAATAGTAATGCTCTAAGCAAAATGAAGGAGCTTTTCCTTATTCAATAAATTGAGTGATTTTATGTTATTTCTCATCATACTTTTATTTCGAATTAAACAAAATTAAGAATACTGAAACGAGTTAATCTTCTGTCTGCTTAATTAACTATCAATTAAACAAAATTACTAAGCCAAAATTTAATATATTTCTATACTAGCCTCATTAACATTAAATATTAATATTTACGGACTCGAATATTGAAAATGAGGTTCTAAAACCACCGTTTTCGACAGTACTGAAAAACGGGCTATTACACAAATATTATTCAGATCAGGATTTTTTTAATGCTTTTGAAGGTAGTAATATTTTTTTTTGTTTGAAGGAATATCTTTGCGACCACAAATTTGCTTTTTAAAGGTTTACGTTGGAGGTTGAGTAATGGAAACTCTATTTGGTCTTTTGAGACAAATTATGTTCTTACAAGGATACTTTTGTCTCTTTATATTTTTAATAAAACTAGTAAAAAAATTGTATATGGTGAAATTCGAACTCATGCCACTAACATCTATAAAAAAAATTTCCCTATCACTTCAACCAAAGTTTTGTTTTGATATTTATATACATTTCAATATTATTACATAATTTTTTTAACCCACATCATTTGTATATATTGATAATGTCATTGATTGAGTTGGTATCACAAATTAACTCGATACCAACTTAAGAAACTTAATAATACTATGATAAACCATTAGAGTGCATTTAATATTCTTAATATGATTTATTTATTTATTTAAATTTATTTTACTCACAATTTAATCTAATTTTTAATTTAATTTCATACATATTGCAAATGTGTTATAATTATTAATTTTAAAATTTAGGTTTCATTATTTATTTGTTATTGTATGTTATTTTAAACGCAAAAATATGTTTTAAATATGTGGTTTCTACACGCATATGCGTGTGATAGAATGTTTAATATTTTATTTGAAAAAGTATGGAGGGTCATATTAATGTATTATAGATGAAAGTCCATCAAATAGAACACCAAATTGATCAAACAAATACATTTTTTTTCTTTTTCCTTTTAGACGAAACATGCAATCTTTTTCCTAATATGTAGTTATTAATCACAGCAATCGCTGCCACCCCGAGTCTCGTTTCAGCTTTTCTCCACCATCACAGGAACTCCTCCCCTTGAAACTATTATTGCCCTAACTCTGTCACAAGTTATAGTAACAGGAAGGTTAAGGTTATTGTCTTTGGTGGTGATAACTATTGAAAAGAGTTATATTTCATGCCTTTAAACCTAGCTAATTGCTTGTACTTGGTACATTTAGTTGCATTTTTAGGACATTTCATTGATATTTTTATCATTGCATTAGGAGCTTGGACTGTGTTTAAATGTTAGGAACTTTTAATTGCATGTAGAAGGGTCGTGTTTGGTGGTTTGGCAGTTGCAAGATGTGGAGAAAGAAAAAAAAGAGTAAAGGTTTGCCAGGGTAAAAGGTTGGACAATTTGCCAACACGAATGCTGTGGCGATTTTAGGAAGATGATCGAGTCAATACTCAATGTATACCAGTTTTAGCCCAACTCTACTTGTACTAGAAAAATCGACCTAAAAAAGAGGAGAAGGTATCGTGGGTTGTTGGAGTTACCCTCGGAAGAAAAGCTTATAAAAAGCCAAAAGAGGAAACCCTAAAAGGGTGTGGAGATCCGGAGGCAACAATAGAGCGTAGCAGCTAAGTAGAGACGAAAGGAGGAAACCGAAGGCAGACCCTCTCAGCTACCACAGGACACTGTGCTGCTAGATTGTGGACTGACTTGGCGGCAACCATCTTTCTAAGTTTTTCCATTATTTCTTAATCTGTTCTCCTGTGCATTGATTTGGTCGAAACGATGTTAGGTGTTATTTTGAACTTGAATTTTAAATTCCAACCCATGAGATAAATCTCATAGGGTTGGGATTACATGATGAAACTTTTATTTTCGTTAATGGTTGAAGCATATATTTGATTTAATCTACTGTTTCATTCAATTGTTTTTATTTCTCAATTGTATGCGTACATTCTCTAGACATAGATGAATGCGCAATATGCCCATAAACTGAATTTAATTCTAAAAATGTTAGATTAGTTAGACTAGAATTAAATGATACAAGCGGGTATTCGACCGAATACTTGCAGCAGACTCTAGACATAGAGCAGTGTTTGTATAGAATGAAGACAAAACAGTGCAGGGTTGTAACACCCCTTACCCATGTTCATTGCCGGAATAGGATACGAGGCGTTACTGGGTTTAAACATAAACAAACATGTAAAACTGAGCCATAAAATTTCAAACTTCTCATTCATATGCATATCGTCCCTTTTTAAGGCTACGAGGCCCTAAACATACCTTAGGGGTGGTTAGGGACTAAATCGAGCACTTTCGAAACTTTTGGAAAACTTAGAAAATTTTCATGTTTTGGTGAGTCACACGCCCATGTGGGCAGGCCGTGTGGACTCACACGCCCGTGTTCCAGGCCGTGTCCAAAATAGGGGACATTCTGTTTGTGACGTCATCACCCAAATAAGGTCACACGGCCAAGGCACACGCCCGTGTCCTTAGACCGTGTGGCGAATTAAATTCCGAAAATTAGGTGCAGACTTCACACGGCCTGGGTACACGCCCATGTCCTGAGGCCATGTCTTTTACACGGCCAAGACACACAGTCGTGTCTCTGCCTGTGTGTTTACTACTGGACATTCTGTTTTACAAAATTAGGGTGCAGGGGACACACGGCCTATTCACACGCCCATGGGGCTGACCGCATGTCACACATGGCCTAGACACACGCCCGTGTGTCTACCCGTATGGACAAATATTAGGCTATTTACCAAGCCTTTTGCCACCCTGAAACATAAGCAAACTTACACCAATTCAAGGGCACATAACATAACATGTTTAAATTATCAAACATCTCAAAACCAAGTCATCCACACATCATGTACTTAGCCACTTAAACATGCAAGCCAACACTTCCATGAATAACATCATCATATGCATATACCATTAACCAATATTGGCCAATTTCATATGGCCTTATGCAAACGGATCATTCATCAAAATAAGCCAACATTTTGGCCAAATCAATATGACACATAAAAAAAAGACCAAGTCCCTATACATGCCATACTCAAAATGTTAAATCTAGTTATACCCAAATACTTCAAGTGATAGTGTGAATCGAGCTCCGACGTCCTACAATCCCTAAGCTAGCTTGGCGACACTATAAGAAAAATGGAAAAGAAAGGGGAGTAAGCATAAAGCTTAGTAAGTTTGCATGTAAATAATTAACAACACTAATCATGCGATATCATACATATGACATAAATATAACTTGATACAATGTCATCAAGTAACATGAATACATCTTAGATCATGTCCTTTACATAGTGTACGATAAAACTCAAGTTCTTGATTCCTTCATTCACTTCTTACCGAGAACTTATCGATGCATAACTCAAGAATTATGAGCTTTGTGTACATACCAGTACCCTTTCAACATGTTCATAACTTGTCATTTCACTGACATACTCTTGAATTACCCGTTGAACCACTTGGAATACTAAGGATACTTGGGAAATCTCGTACACATGGTAGGATGCCAATGCCATATCCCAGGTATGGTCTTACATGGGATCACAAATTGATGCCGATGCCATATCCCAGATATGGTCTTATACGGGATCCTATGTCGATGCCATGTCCCAGACATGGTCTTACATGGGATCACATATCGATGCCAATGCCATGTCCCAGACATGGTCTTACATGGGATCACACGTAACCCTAATGTCATGACATTTGTATCCTATCTATTCCTAAGGTTCAACCGGGATTTCAAAACATTAAACCTCGTTACATCGTCATCGAGTCATTGTAAATCAAATTCATAAAACAATTATATATATATCATAAAAAAAATAAAACATTAGATACATAATGAAGTAATGTTGCATTATTTACCCACAAACTTACCTCGGTAACAAAATATGACTAATTATTCAATTTAGTCCGCAACTTTGTTATTTCCTCGATTTAGGTTCGGACTCCATTCTTCTTGATCTATAATAGCAAATTTCACTTATTTAATCATCACATTGTTCAAATCAATCCATAAATCATATTTTGGCAAAATTATAATTTTGCCCCTAAACTTTTACATATTTACAAATTAGTCCCTAGGCTCGTAAAATGAAATGTGTCCATTTTCTTTGTTACCCAAGCCTAGCCGAACCTAACGCATGCTCATCACAGCCCACATTTTCCTTCAAATCAAACTTTCACTACTCATTTTACAACTTTTACAAAAAAGGTCCTTTTTAGGTGTTTTCATGAAAAATCATTTAGTAAAAGATGTTTATCACACATAAAACTTTCATATTCCTTCATTAAACATCAAAATACATGCATGTCACACATGGGTAAACTTTTGAACATGAACCCTAGCTCAAAATATGGCTAGAAATAGGTAAATAGGGTTACGAGGGTTTCAAAAATGTAAAGAGCATTAAAAACGGGGCTAGGATGTACTTACAATGAAGCTTGAAAATGTCAAAAACCCTAGCTATGGAGGGATTGTAAAATTCGGCTGCTACTTGGAGAAGATGAGCACATTTTTGCTTTCTTTTTCCCTTTTTATTAATTTATTAACTAAATGACTAAAATGCCCTTAAGGCCCTTCCTTGAGATTTTTCTCTTCCATGCCCATTTTTGTCCATTATGACATAAAATGGTCTATTTACTAAATAAGGACCTCTAATTTACACATGCATTCCAAATAAGTACCCCAAAGCTTCTAGAATCTCATATTTTACAACTTTTGCAATTTAGTCCAAAAAATTAAATTAAGCACTTATTCACAAAATTTCCTCATAAAACTTTCACACAATCATGCAAACATGCCATAGACATCATAAAAACCATAAAATAAATATTTCTACTTTGGATTTGTGGTCTCGAGACCACTATTCTGACTAGGCCCTAATTCAGGATGTTACAAGGGTACCGTGCTAAGGCATATTGACACAAGCCAGGTAACTTGAGATCTAGCTCTCGAAAGAAGCATGTCACTTTAGGTCTCTTCTGAGCAGTAGATTGAGTACGATTTTGTTTAGGAATTCTTGAAAGTAAAGGCAGATTCTTAGTAATCCCAACCTTCCAAGTTAGCATCGTAGACCCTTAATCCTTTGCCGTAGTATCTTTGCCATAGCATTCTTAGTTATTTATTTATTCTCTTGTAGATTATTTACATAATTATTCTCGTAATTGCCATTGCATTTTTACTCTTACTTTGCCTTAGCATTTTTCAGTATTAGTTAATATACATTTTGCACACGTCCTTACTACTTTAATTTACCACTGCATACTTAACTTAGTTTTGCCATAACATTAATCATAATTCGTTATAATAACTTGACCACTTTTATACCTAATTTGATCCTTGTGGAGACGATCTCACTTATCACTTTATTACTTGATTCAACGTGTATACTTGCACAATTCGCATACCATTTCACACTCGATAAGTTTTTGGCGTCGTTGCTGGGGATTGACAATTTGGTGAAATTTTGTTTTGTTATTTTATTAATTCCATCAGTGTAACACCCCTAACCCGTATCCGTCGCTAAAATAGGGTTATGAGACATTAATAAACTTTTAACACAGTTAACTATAATGCCTCAAATTTTGGGCCTAGGAGAAATGGGCTTCACGTATCGGAGGAATTGGAATTTAGTTGTGCAAGTTAATAACATAAAAGTATGTCTGCTTTGGTGGTTAAGGGTCCTGAGAAGTATTGGAGAAGTCTTGGGTTCAAACCTGGGCTTTAGCAAAATTTTGGTTTTAAGTGGATAAAACCCTTGGTACTTGTTAGTAGGCTTTAAGAATAGTTGGGGTAGAAAAATGACACAAAGAGAGTGGGTGATCTAGTGGCAAGGTGGCGCTACATGTATGGCAATGAGTCTAAGGTTCGAGGCTTGGCGTGCCCAATTGTATGTTATTTTGCTGCTTGAGTTGGGGAGGTGTTGGAGTTGGACTGGAACTCTGTGGTTGAATTGGTCATAAGAATTTGAATTGAATTTGAATGGGGAGTTGGAGTGAATTTCGGAGGATTTCGTGGAGGGATTAAGGGAGTGATTTATGGAGAAAAACAAGGAGTTTGAAATGTGTGGAAGTGTTGTGCCGAATTGGTAAGGGGAAGTATAGGAAATTCGGCTAGCATAGTTTTCTCTCATTTTCGGTTTGGTTTCGGTCACTCATGCCTTGGGAAAAACTGGTTTGTGCTACCGAATTGTTCTTTTGCTTTCACCTCTTTTGTTTTACTTTTTGTCTAGTCGATTATATTCTCTTTTCCCCTCGGTTTGATTCTTTCTTCTTGGTTATTCTCCTCTAGTCGATTGCCTCTTCTCCATCTTTTCTCTTTTCTCTTTCGATATTCCCCTCTGCTTATTGCTCTTTTGGCCGAATATTTTGCTTCTCTCCCTATTATTGGTCGACTGTTTCAGTGCTCTGACATTGGTGTTGTTTCGGTCTTGCAAGGGTTCTGAGGAATCGATAGGTACTCATAAGTTCTCTCTGTTGTTTCTCTGTTATTGCAATATGTGTTCAAATCCATTTCTTCTACTTTTTCTAAAAGCCGAATACTCCTCTATCTTATTCTTTGATTACCAAATGTTAGTTTCCTAAGTTGATCATTGGGTTTTTAGATTTCTACAAGAAGTGACGGGGTGCAAGCATTTCAGAAGCGATTGAAACTCTTTTGTTATTCAATCAAGAACTCTCGATGGGTAAAGAGGATTCTAGTAGTAAAGTGACGACAAAGGTGCCAGCTGGGATTGAGCGTGTAGCCTCTACTCCCAAGTTTAAGAGGCGTGCAGTGTCAGCTATTCGGGACTTTCCTCCGGGATACGGAAGGGTGGCTGCACCAAACTCTGGTTCGAGTCGGCGAATCACAGTTGACCGATCGAGTCAAGGCAAGTGGTAGTCGATCCTTCAGCTAGGGGGTTTGGTTAATGTTCTTTTAACTCTGTTGATAAGTGATTAACTGTTGTTATGTTTGAATAGGTTCTGGCGCACGGGAATTCTTAGTACTCTACGTGATCAGGTGTGTAACAGTACCCTGTATTCGATAGTTGGTGAGAAAGCTAATAGAGTGTGTGTAACCATACTCCTTCTGATCATAGATCGACAAGATGCCGAAAAGCTGAAATACTGACAAATGATGCCATACGAGCGTGCGATCGTGCATGTGGTGAACCAAGTCCACGAACATAGGCGTTAGTCTGTAGAGGCCACCACGAGCGCTCTCGTGGTCTTGGGTAGTTCTGGGCCTCGTTGGGCCGAAATGGGCTGTGGCCTACACGGATAAAATGTATGGGATGTGGTAAGTGTCGTTTGGACTGTGACGTTTGCATAACTGTGGCTGTTTCTGGGCTAATTGGGCCACACGAGCGTGTGGGCCCACTTAAGCCGAATAATGGGCCTTAGGCCCATTTACACCATTGTGTCTGTTTAGGTTACTTAAGTCGCTCGAGGCGACGGTGGACCTTCTATTGGGTCGCTGAGAACCCGTTTTACAAAATTACCTAAATACCCCCAATTTGTAAAATTATCGAAATACCCCTGATTTGTAAAATTATCGAAATACCCCCGATTTGTAAAATTACCGAAATACCCCAAATTTGTAAAATTACCGAAATACCCTCAATTTGTAAAATTACTGAAATACCTCCGATTTGTAAAATTACCAAAATACCCCTAATTTGTAAAATTACTAAAATACCCCTAATTTGTAAAATTATCGAAATACCCTCAGATTGTGAAATTATCGAAATACCCCCAATTTGTAAAATTACCGAAATACCCCTGATTTATAAAATTACTGAAATACCCCCAGTTTATAAAATTACCGAAATACCCTCGATTTGTAAAATTATCGAAATACCCTCGAATTGTGAAATTACCGAAATACCCCTAATTTGTAAGATTACCAAAATACCCCTGGTTTGTAAAATTATCAAAATGTCCCCGATTTGTAAAATTATCGAAATACCCTCGGATTACGAAATTACCGAAATACCCCTAATTTGTAAAATTACCAAAATATCCTTGATTTGTAAAATTACCGAAATACCCCCAATTTGTAAAATTACCGAAACACCCTTAATTTGTAAAATTACCAAAATACCATCGAATTGTGAAATTATCGAAATGCCCCTAATTTGTGAAATTACCGAAATACCCCCGGTTCGTAAAATTACCTAAATACCCCTGTAGGGTAGGATGACCGAAATACCCTTATAGGGTAAAATGACTATTTTGCCATTGTGGGTAAATGACTGACTTAGACTATGAATTTGGTGATTTGACTGTGATTGTATGATCGTGTTTTAACCGACTTGATCGTGGCGTGTGACTCGATATGCTTTTACTGTATGTTTAAATGACTTTACTGAGCATGGCCATTTTGCATACACGTGTAATGATTGAGCATGACATACACGACATATTGCATGGGGTTGGGACATTGATACGGAGGAAGTTTTGATAGGGTCGCACGGGTCGCATGAGACGACTGTGGATCCAGTATTGATCTGTTAAGGTCGCACGGGTCGCATGAGACGACTGTGGACCGACGAACTGCTTAAAGCCCCGTAATCTGATTATGGCTCTATGCCAACCTAAATTTGGCTCTATGCCATCTTGATTATGGCTTTGTGCCAATCGTAATTACCCGTGGCTGTGTGCCGATTATATTACTGTCGCTGATGGCTATGTGCCAAACTTATAACAATTACTGATAGCTTTGTGCCATCCTGATTATGGCTCTGTGCCATCTTGATTATGGTTTATAACCATTCTGTTTATGGCTTTTAGCCGTTCTGTCCACGGCGCCGAGCCGTTCTGTTGACTTAGTGCCACAACCGGTGCTAAGCTTGGTGTGTTGGCTGGGTGGCTCGATTTTATCCCTACAGGAGTGTAGGGTTGGTACGGGTGGGGTGTTGGCTGGACCGGGGTGGGATGCATCCTCACACTGTTGCATATCTGTTTATGAGATCAGCATTGTGTCTTGGGCTTAGGCCCACTTGTTCTGTTATTGGTTTGGGCTAGGCCCAATTAATTCTGTTATGGGCTGTGACCCAAATGATATTGTAGTGGGTTTTGGCCCACGTATGCTCTGGAATCGGATGTATTGTTATTCTTGTTAAAGGGCTTTGGCCTGCATCATTTTAGTTTCTATTTCGTCAGTATCTCGATTGTTACTCTAGTAAGGGGATTACACATTAAGTTTTCGTAAACTCACCCCGTTTTTAACTGCACAGGTAATCCCCAGCGTTAGGAGGATCGGTGCTGCGAGGGACTCGGAGGTGACCACACGACTGTGGCTGTTATGCTTTGGACTTTATATATGTTTTAAATTCCATTTTGGGTTTTAATTTCTTTAATAAGGCCTCTCTGGATTTGATTCTGAATTTGAGATTTTGTTACATTTTGTATCTGTTAGACGTAGACGAGTTTTCAACCCAATTACTATTTTTTTAAAACATACGTTTTAAACTTCTTTACCTTAAATTAGCTTCCGCAACTAAAAGATATTTTTAATGAAGTTAATAACGTTTTTAAAAGTGATTAACTTTTCAATGAACCACGTTTTGAAATTGAACGAACACAAACTAAGACTTTAGTTTTTAAATATTAAGGAGGGTTTTCAATGAAAACATGGTTTTCAAAAAACACTTCAATGTGACACGCCAGATTCGGGCCTAACTTCTGGGCCGGGTTTGGGGTGTTACATCAACATTTAGTTCTCATACATATTTCATCCATAAACATATATCAGTCATATACTATCACATCATCCTTAAAATGAGCCTACGAGGCTTCAAACATATATTCGGGACTAAACCGATAACATATGAACAATTTGGGAAATCATAGAAAAATTCTCAAAACAGGGGACACACGCCCGTGTGAATAGGCCGTGTGCCTCACACAGTCAAGAGACACGCCCGTCTCTCAGGTCGTGTGGACAATCAAAATGAGATAACATGGCCGTGTCCCACCCCGTGTCCTACCCCGTGTAACTCCTTGACTTAGGTCACACGGCCGACTACATGCCCGTGTGTCTAGCCCGTGTGCCTATTTGAAATGGCCATACACACCCTTGTACCAGGTCGTGTGCTAGGCCGTGTTGAAGCTGTAGGGTATATTGACTTATGCCACACGGATAGTCACACGCCCATGTGTGAGGTAGTGTGGAGCATACTGACTTGATTTCAAATACAACACCAGGGGACACACGGCCGTGTACCATGACCCGTGTGGACAAAAATAGGCTATTTACCAAGCCATTTTGCTACCCAACTTGCACATACCTACAGCAAATCATTTAGAACAACAACAAGGCACAAATAGGCAACCAAACAACCTCATCCAATGTACAATTCATGCCATTTCAATTTCAGCCATTTCAAAACTCAAATAACAACCATTTACCTATTCAAATCACATTCCAAATTCACATACTTTATTAAAATAAATACATATAAAACATGTCCCATAATTCAACCATTTGGCCATCCAACATCAATCCATAATCAAGCATTTTCAAAGCAATTATACATCACATATCAAAATGACCATTTGCACAATTACTTTCCATCATTAAACTTGCCAAAACATACCATATCATATAAACTTATACACCACCAAAACTTATGCCAAGTTAAGCCAAATCACATGGCTTAAACATACCAAAATATATAAGCTTCACAAATTAAAATGACCATTCACATCATCTTCTTAACTAGCCTATACATGCCATATTTACACATTTCTTAAAGTCCAAAAGTACCAAATCGTCAACTGGATAGTGTGATGTGAGTCTCCGACGTCTTCCGATTCGAGCGAGCTTTCGAATCTCTATAACATATAGGAAAGAAAACAGAGTAAGCTATATAGCTTAGTAAGCCCGTATAATATAGAATTAAACTTACCATTGTTCATAATTTAAGCAACCAAACTTAGTATAACCCAAATCAAATGGTTCAAATGCCTATCATATGAGTACATCAATAGGTTAGTTCCATAATATGCACATAACATTAATCCAATAATAAGGAATTCAATTAGCATTCAAGCTCATGTACTTGTATCTTTCCATCAATACCATAATTCAACATATAAGATCAATATCATACATTTCATATAACTCTTGTGCCAATCCGTACTCAATCATATAACCTGTAATAGTATTGTGCCCGTTGAACCAATTAGAATTTCAATAGATACACGGGTGGTACACACTAAGTGTACTAATCGGTAATCTGTCAATTCATTATCATATTCTCTCTTTTGAGCTATAATCGGTAAGCTCCTCCTAAGCTGATGGGCAGTAAGCTCTATCGAGCTGAAAAACAGTAAGCTCTTACGAGCTGAAATATCAGTAAGCTTATACGAGTTGTGGTGAGTCCACAATAAATGCAGGATCTCAACCAAATGGTAACCCTAGTGACATGTCACTCGTATCCTACGAATTCTTACGATTTAAATGGGAGTCGGTATTCAATAAATCTCATCAATTAGGTATTTAATACATTAGTATCTTATTTTCTCAATACAAATACATACATTTCAATCAAGTACATATAATTAAAATTCAATTCTAATTATACGAACTTACCTCGTATCGCTCGGATAACAACTATAGGCTAATCGTCAACTTTTCCTTTTCCCCGATCTAGCTCCAATCTTTATTTTTATTGATCTATATAATATCAAATTTATCTCATTCAATATCCATTCTATTCAATTTAGCCCACAATTCACATTTTAGCAAATTTACAATTTTGCCCCTAAAATTTCATCCTCTTTACAATTTAGTCCTTAACACATAAAAATGCAAATTTACACAATTAGACCATAAGCCATGCTAGCCGAATTTCAATGGGGTCCCTATTAGTCCATATATTTCATTTATTCACACATTTGACCACAAAATTCCAACATTTTTCAATTAAATCCCTAAATGGCAATTTTGTCAAAAATCACTTTACAAAAGTTGTTTATCTATCATTAAACCTTCATAATATATCATCAAACATTAAAGCTCATCTAGATTCATCAATGGAAACATGCTAAATCTTTAACATTTTCTCAAATTAGTCCCTCGGCTAGCTAGACTAAGCTGCAACGATATCAAAAACGTAGAATTAGTAAAAACGGAACAAAAATTACTCACCAATTGAGCTAGGAAGCTTGGCCAAATGAAAAAGGATAAAAATGTCTTCTGTTGCCCTACTTTCAGTGAAGAATGAAGAAGAAAAAGATGATACCTTATTTTATTTCATTTATTTTAACATTAATTTACTAAATTACCTAATTAACCTTTTAAAACATTAAAAAATTACACTTATACCAAGTCATTATCATCCACTAACTCTTTAATGGTCTAATTACCATTTAAGGACCTTTCCTTTGAAGTTCTATAGCTATTAAACCTCTTTAGCTAATAGAACTCAAATTTTACGCTTTACGCGATTTAGTCCTTTTTACCGAATTAAACACTTAAACGATAAATTTCTTTACGAAACTTTCACACAATTATTCCATCATGCTGTAAACCTTAATAAAATAATAAAATAATTATTTTTAATGATGTAAACCTTAATAAAATAATAAAATAATTATTTTTACTTTGGATTTGTGGTTCCAAAACCACTATTTTGATTTGACCAAAAACGGGCTGTTACAACTCTACCCCCTTAGGGATTTTCGTCCCCGAAAATCTTACCAGTGAAAAGGTTAGGGTACTATTTTCGCATAGCTTCCTCAGGTTCCCACGTAGCTTCCTCAATCAAGTGGCTATGCCAAAGGACTTTCACTAGGGATTTACGTTTATTTCTCAACTCTTTGATCTCACGAGCCAGAATTCTGATCGGTTCTTCATATGTCATATCAGGTTGAATTTCAACTTCAGTAAGAGAAATCACATGTGATGGATTGGATCTATATAGATGAAACATTGACACATGAAATACATCGTCTATCTTCTGTAACTCTGACGGTAAAGCTAGCCGATACGCTTCTGGCCCTATCTCTCGATAATCTCATATGGTCCGATAAATCGAGGACTCAACTTTCCTTTACGACCAAAACGAAGAATCTTTTTCCACGGTGACACTTTCAAAAACACTCTACCTCTGGGCTAAAACTCAATTTCTTTACGTTTCAAATCCACGTACGATTTCTGTCGATTTGAAGCTGCTTCTAAACTATCGTGGATTACTTTCACTTTTTCTTCAGTTTCTCTGATCAAATCAACCCCGTGAATCTTTTTCTCACTAAGCTCAGTCCAGTATAACGGAGTTAGACATTTACATTCGTATAGAGCTTCATACGGTGCCATTTTAATACTCAATTGAAAGCTATTATTATAAGCAAATTCAATCAATGGTAAATATTTCTCCCAATTGCCCTCAAACTCTAAAATGCAATAACGCAACATGTCTTTGAGAATCTGAATAACTCCATCAGATTGACGGTCGGTCTGAGGATGAAAAATAGTACTAAAATTCAACTTTATACCCAAAGCTTCTTTTACTTTCTTCCAGAACCGCAGCGTGAATCTCGGATCTCTGACTGAAATAAAAGAGACTGGTACCCCGTGCAATCTGACAATCTCAGAATTGTATAATTCAGCTAGTCTATCAAGTGAGTAATCTGTACGTACCGGTATAAAATGTGCAGATTTCTTTAGTCGATCAACGACAACCCAGATAACGTCTTCCTTTTCGGTGATAGGGGCAACCCCGATACAAAATCCATCGTAACTCTATTCCATTTCCATTCTGGTATCATCACAGGTTGTAGTAATCCCGACGGTACTTGATGTTCAGCTTTGACTTGCTGATAAATCAAACATTTTGATACAAACTTCGATATGTCTCGTTTCATACCCTGCCACCAGTATAACTGTTTCAAGTCATTATACATTTTAGTACTCCCCGGATGAATAGACAAACAACCACTGTATGCTTCATGTAGGATTTTCTGAATAAACTCTAAATCTCTCGGTACGCAAATTCTATTCCAGAATAGTAAACAATCATCAGCTCCAATTTGAAACTCTGAATCAGGAGTAGACTCACATTAAACTCGTTTAGCTTGCAATTTACTATCATATTTCTGAGCTTCACAGATCTACTGAAGAAATCCTGGTTTAGCTTTTAATTCAGCTAAAATCAATCCATCGTCACACAACATCAAATGAGTATTCATTGCTCGTAATGCAAACAAAGATTTTCTGCTTAGGGCATCCATGACTACATCTGCTTTCACTGGATGATAAGCAATTGGTCGTGTCTTTAACTAACTATGATCACAATAAAGGTAAGCGCACCTGTCGTTCAATAGTATAGTTATGGTAAGACTGGTAATATCGTATCCACAAGGACCAAGAGTACTAGTAATTACTATCTTTCTATTATCTAGCCTAAGAATTGGAGTGCTTTCTTTTAAACTAAAACTAATTAAAAGCACGATAAAGAATGAATTAGGAAAATACTTTTAGACAACTTATATGTTAAAGGCAATACCTAAGGAAGAATCCACCTAGACTTCACTTATTACTTTTGATTCATATGATTTATTCACTTGACTTAATCCGTAGAAATCCCTGATTTATGTTAATATCTCATTCGAGACTAAAAACAACTGACTCTAGGTTTATTAATTGAAATCTCTTTCTAATTAAAACCCCTATTGTCGCATTAACTCGATCTATGGATTCCCTTATTAGATTTAACTCTAATCTGACAGATTTTCGTCGCCCTATTTCTAGGGTTGCAATCAACTCCGCTTAATTGTGTTGATCTACTCTTAAACACAGGCTTTTGCTCCTCTAACTAAGCACATTCGACTTGTATCATGTAACGACCCGAATTTGGGCCTAGTAAAATTGGGCCTTGGGCTTGGGAGCGTTTAAAATTTTTGAGAACAAGAGAACGACACTAAGGCAAGTTGGACCTATTAGGTGAGTGATTTTGGAGGGTTAGGGGGCTTTCATGAAGTCCCGGGTTAAAACCTGGGCTTTAGGAAAAATTTTGGTTTTAGGTGAGTAAAACCCTGGGAGTTAGTAAGTAGGCTTTAAGAATAAAATGTGGAGAAAAATGACACAAAAAAGAGTTGTGGTCTAGTGGCAAATGGCTCCACATGGGAGACAAGGAGGTGACGCCAAAGAGGAAGCAAGGGGGTCCAAGGTTCAAGTCTTGGCGCTTGCAATTCTTTTTGATTTATTTTTAAGTGAACTTAGACTTTGGCCCATAGACTTATATTTAGTTGCGCATGATTTTAGACACAAAAGGAGCCAGTGTTGTGGTGGCATGTAGCGTCTGGAGCATAGGAGAGGGCAAGGGTTCGAATCCCATTGCAAGCAAAAAGGGATATTTATTTTGCTAAGTTGGGATGGCCAGAGTTTGTGTTGGAATTAAACTCTGCTGAAGGAGGGATCCCACATCGGAAAGCTAGCATGAGGGAAGGTGAGAAGCTGGCTTTAAATAGAGCAATGTATGAGGAGAGTAAGGATACCTTGGTGGGCGTTTGGGCATAGGAGTACTTGGAGCGCGGATTAGCAGCTTCAGATTCCTATCAGGTGTGTATTTCGCCCTACTCTAGCTGTAGAGCGGCAAATTCCGAAATGTCGGTCACACGACGATGGTAGCCACACGAGCGTGCGAGCGCACGTGTGGGGGCTTTGACGTGATAGTTGAGGCCATCATAAGTGTTCTTGTAAGTTTGGGCCGAAAGGGGCCAAGTGGGCCCAATGGGCCCGTGGGCCCATATGAGTAAATTGTATGATTGTGTAGTAGATATTGGACTGGTCTATGTGAATCTCATATCTGTGGCTAGATTTGGGCTGAATGGGCCACACGAGCGTGTGGGCCCATTTGGGCCAAGAATGGGCCCTAGGCCCATTCGCATCGTTATCTCTGTTTAGAATACCCCTGGTTTGTGAAATTACTGAAATATCCCCAGTTTATAAAATTATCGAAATACCCCCGATTTACAAAATTACCAAAATACCCATGGTTTGTGAAATTACTGAAATACCCCCAGTTTATGAAATTACCGAAATACCCTCGATTTGCAAAATTACCAAAATACTCCTAGTTTGCGAAATTATCGAAATACCCTCGATTTGTGAAATTACCAAAATACCTCTAGTTTATGAAATTACCGAAATTCCCTTGGTTTGTGAAGTTATCGAAATACCCCTGGTTTGTGAAATTACTAAAATACCCCGGTTTGTAAAACTACCGAAATACCTTCTGAGGGTAAAGTTACCGAAATGCCCTCGACGAGTAAAATTACCGAGATGCCCTTATAGGGCAAAATGACCATTTTACCCCTAACTGATTAAATGACCGTTGTACCCTCGTGGTATTACTAGTGTTGTATGTGTTAATTGTAGGATTAATTATGTTGAGATGCACTGCATACATGGATTGGTTATAAGTAGAATTACCGAATTACCCATATAGGGTAAGATTACCGGAATACCCTTATAGGCTAAATGACTGACTTGTGCTATGATTTGACTGATTTGACTGTGATCGTATGACTGTGTTTCAACTGACTTGACTGTGGGCGTGTGACTGATATGCTGTTAATATGTGTTGTAATGACTGTTACCGAGCATGGCCATTTTGGATACACGTGTGATGATTGAGCATGACATACAAGACATATTGCATGGGGTTGGGACATTGATATGAAGGAAGTACTGTACTGGTGGCTATGCCATGTTTTACTGATTTAGTGGCTTTGCCACGTATACTAATTTTAATGGCCTGGCCACGTTCACTGTTACTGCAGCTCTGCTGTGTTAGTACTATGTACGAGTGGCTCTGCCACGTTTTACTGTTATAGTGGCATCGCCACGTAATTTGGTTATGGCTCTGTGCCAACCTAAGTATGGCTCTGTGCCATCTTGATTGTGGCTTTGTGCCAATCGTATTTACCCGTGGCTATGTGCCTAACATATATATCGATGACTCTGTGTCGATCATATTTACCCAAGGCTGTGTGCCGATTATATTATCGTCGCTGATGGCTATGTGCCAAACATAATACAGTTACTGATGGCTTTGTGCCAATTATAATACCGCTACTAAAGGCTTAGAGCCATATATATATTAGCAGCTTTGTTGCGTTGATACTGGCAGCTCGGCTGCGCTCTTGGTGTATAGGGCTGGGTGGGTTGACTTGGTCCCCACAGGAGTGTAGGGTTGGTACGGGTGGTGTGTTGGCTGGATCGGAGTGGGATGCATCCTCATACAGTTGCATATCTATTTATGAGATTTGTCACTGTACTGGGCTTAGGCCACTTGTTCTGTTATTGGTTTGGGCTAGGCCCAATTGATACTGTTATGGGCTGTGTCCCAAATGATTTCGTAGTGGGCTTTGACCCACGTATGCTCGTCCGAATCTGCATCGTTATTACCATTGAAAGGGCTTCGCCTGCATCGTTTAGGTTTCTACCAGATACCGATCGTTACTGCGTAAGGGATTACATACTGAGTTTTCATAAACTCACCCCGTTGTTAACTGTGCAGGTAATCCCCAGCCTTAGAGGATTTGGAGCTGCGAGGGACTCGGGGTGGCCACACGTCCTGTATGTTTCTGGGGTTAATTTAGTCACTTTATTTTGGCGTACTTTATTTTAATTTTTGGGCTATTAATTTTTGTAATAAGGCTATTGGATTTGTTTTAACTTTAGTTCGGTAGTTCTTTACAAACTGCTAGATTACTTAAACATGAGTTTTAAAACCATAACTTTTATTTTTAAAATAACACAGTTCTGCAACTGTTTAAACCGAACTTTCATAACGAACAAAGTTTTTAAAATGAATTGGCGAATGTATAATAACATTTTTTAAAAGGTTTGGTTTTGTGCAAAGCTTGTTTTGGCTATAAGCAACGAGAGATGGGATTTTTGAACGATAGAAGGTTTTGATTCGTAAATGAGTTTCAAATGAACACAAAGTTTTCAAACAACACCTGATGTGGCACGCTAGATCCGGTCATAATGTCTAGGCCGGGTTTGGGGTGTTACATATCAATAACCTGAATTATCAAAACAAGAATAAAAACTTACAATTAAGAATAAGAACAATTATTTATCTTATAAATAAAATAATAATAAGATCTATCTTAGGTTTCATCCCCTTAGGTATTTAAGGGATTTAGTTCATACTGTTAGAGGGAAACATCTTAAAATAAGGAAAACAACAAAACATAAGAAAACCCAAAAACCTCAAGAGAAATTGATAGGAGATCTTCAGTCTTAATGGAGATCCTTCTTCCAAGCTGCTCCCGATGGCTGTCTTCAGGTATTTTCTGCCTTCTACTCTGCGTCCCCTTTTTAGGTTGCCTCTTAGGGTGTTTATATAGGCTTTGGAATGCCTTTCTTGGCCCACAAGTACCCTATTCCAATAGAATTAAACTTGGGTTCGGGAGGGACACGCTCTTGTGCAAGAGCCTTAGGCCGTGATCGATTCTGCTTGGTTCACACGGCCGTGTTCGATGGCTTAGGCCGTGCACGATTCTGGTCGTCACACATGGCCGTGTGGTCTGTCCGTGTGCGGAAGTTCAGGCCGTGTTGATTTCCAAGGTAGGCCCATTTTGTCCCTTTTTGGCCCGTTTCTCGTTCTTTTCGGCTCCTTAAGCTCTCCTGAGTGTAAAACATGAAATTAAAGTATTAGGAGCATCGAATTCATCAAATCTAATGAAAATTCATCCAAAAATAAGCCAAGCATGGGGTAAAAATATGTATAAATTATGGTTTATCAACAATAACAAACTCATAATCTTCCAGTAATTCGAGCCATCTTCCTTGACGCAAGTTTAAATATTTTTGTGACATCAGATATTTTAAGCTTTTATGATCAGTAAATATGTGGAACTTTTCACCGTACAAGTAATGTCACCAAATCTTCAATGCGAACACAATCGCAGCCAACTCTAAATCACGCGTCGGATAATTCTTTTCGTGCGGTTTTAACTGTCGGGAAGCATAAGCTATAACTTTTCCTTCTTGCATCAGAACACATCCCAAACCATTCAATGACGCGTCACTATAAATTACAAATTCTTTACCCAACTTGGGTTGAACTAGAACCGGTGCCTTAGTTAATAGTGCTTTCAACTGATCAAAACTCTGTTGACATTTTTCGGACCACTCAAACTTCACATCTTTCTGTAACAATCGAGTCACCGGTGTAGCAATCATCAAGAATCCTTTTACAAATCTCCAGTAATAGCCTGCTAAACCTTGAAAACTTCTGATCTCAGATATGTTTCTCGGTGGTTTCCAGTCGATAATTGCTAAAATCTTGCTCGGGTCAACTCTAATACCTTTTGTTGAAACAATGTGCCCTAAAAATCCAACCTCTTATAGCCAAAATTCACATTTACTGAATTTAACATACAATTTCAGAGCCTGTAACACAATCCTCAGATGTTCGGTATGCTCTATCTCATCTCAAGAATAGATCAGAATGTCGTTAATGAACACAAAAAATCTGTCTAAATACTGTCTAAAGATCCGATTCATCAAATCTATAAAAATGGCAAGAGCATTAGTTAATCCGAATGGCATAACTAAAAATTCATAGTGTCTGTACCTTGTTCTAAATGTAATTTTTGGTATATCCGATTCTTTAACTCGTAGCTGATAATAACCCGATCTCAGATCTATCTTTAAAAATATAGTAGCCCCTTTCAATTGATCAAATAAGTCATCAATCCGCGGCAGAGGGTACTTGTTCTTGATCGTCACTTTATTGAGTTGTCTATAGTCAATGCAGATTCCCATCGATCCTTCTTTCTTCTTTACAAATAATACTGGCGCACCC
This sequence comes from Gossypium sturtianum, assembly GCA_025698515.1. NCBI lineage: Eukaryota > Viridiplantae > Streptophyta > Magnoliopsida > Malvales > Malvaceae > Gossypium > Gossypium sturtianum. The sequence goes on along the minus strand of CM046949.1, from coordinate 24,500,037 downwards.
CAGGGCGAGAAACTCGGTCGTGTAAATCCTCTATCAGTTAACTCTTGCAACTGAGATTTTAATTCTTTTAATTCTGTCGGAGCCATTCTATACGGAGCTATTGATAGTGTTTCTCTCGGTAATAACTCAATACCAAATTCAACCTCTCTGATCGGTGACAATCCCGGTAGTTCTTCTGGAAATACATCCGGATACTCACAAACAACTGGCACAGATCCAATCTTTGATTCAGACACTTTTTTATCCAGTATGTACGCAAGATATGCATCACAACCCTTTCTTACATATTTTTGATCTAGCAGAGACGATATTACATTAGGCAATTCACTCGAATCATCAGACTCAATCTGAAGAATGTAACAGTATGGTTTAGACCCTAGTCAGAATAGTGGTTTCGGGACCACAGATCCGAGTCAAAAAAATATTTTAATATTATTTTCTATGTTTACAGTATGTGATTAAGTATGTGTGAAAGTTCCGTAAATTAATTTTTCTGTTTGTGTTCTTAATTTGACATAAGGATCTAATCGCGTAAAATGCAAAATTAGCATGCCATGTGTTAAAAGTACTTATGTGTTGTGTCTTTATAAAGATAATGTCCTTATGTGGTTATTTAACCATTGAATGTTTTAAATGTAAAAGATGGACATGGTTAGTGAATTATTTTTATGTTATTAAAAAGGGTATATAAGGAAATTGGTTATTAATGTAATTATAATTAAAATAAAAACAAAGTGGATGGCCATTATACTCATCCTTGTGCCGAAAATACAAAGAAAAGAAAAAGAAAAAGGATAGCTAGGTTTTGGCTATGTTCAAGCCAAATTAAGGTATGGATTTTGATCGGTTTTTGATAAATTCTACGTTTTTGTGATCGTTGCTTCATGTTCTTTCAAATCCATGTCTTAATTTTGAAATTTGATGAAGAATTTGAAATGTGCCATTGATGAATGCTTGAGCTTTGTGATGTTAGTTGATGAAATATGAAATATATGTGTTAGATTAACATGTTTTGTCTTTGGATTTTTGGTGAATTTGAGTAATTTGGATTAAATTGTGAAAATAATATTTTGAGGGACTAAAATGTGAAATAAATGAAAAATATGGGTTGCTAGGGACCTATAGAGAATTCGGCTAAACATGGGTATATGAAATTATGTGTATTTTATGATTTTTTGAAATAAAGACTAAAATGTCAAAATGTGAAAATGTGAGGGCTAAATTGTAAAATGCCCTAAATTTGTGTTTTTGGATTGAAATGAATGATTTGGTGAATAAATGGGTTAAATTTGAATATGTATAGATCAAGAACCAAAGAAAACATATTTAGACCGAGGAAAGTCGAAAGTGATCGAGTTGTCGAATCCGTCTGTTTATCCGAATCCATGGTAAGTCTATATACAAATAAATGTATTTAAGTTAATTTATTCATGTTCATATATTATTGAATGGTGATGAATGGCTTTGGAAGATATACATGTGAAATTCGAGAATGTATCGACAACGTGTCAAAGTCTGTAAAGTCCCGTACGAACCTTAGGAATAGATAGGATTCATATGTCATGACATAGGGTTCAGATATGTGATATCGTGTAAGACCACGTCTGAGACGTTGGTGTCGATTTGAGATTTACGTGTAAGACCATGTATGGGAAATTGGCATCGTATATGATTTCGTGTAAGACCTTGTCTGGGACAGTGGCATCGATATTTGATTACATGTAAGACCACGTCTGGGACGTTGGCATTGTACGAGTATTCCGAGTTACCTGAGTATCCTATCTAATTTCGAATGGTTTAACGGGCAATTCCGATAAATGAAAGACTATGTGAAATGTGTAACCGTTTCAGGTACGTTTGAAGTGTATGCTTTATTTAAGTATGAAAGGTAAGTATTTGTGAATTTGGAAAAGAGAAATATGTTCATAGATTCAGTGAGACAAAATGTAATATATGCATGATTGTGATATGAGCAAAAGAGATACTTTGAGATATGAATTATTGGTAAGCAAAGGCTAAACAAATGAGCCAAAGAAGATTTGTGAATTTGCAATTGAGAAACATTAATGATCTTATATTTGATATGATTATGTATGTTATATGTTAAGTTTATTTGTATATGGCTTACTAAGCTTTTGAAAGCTTACTTTGTGTGTGTTTGCATTGTTTTATAGATCGTTAAAGCTACGGAAGGCTCGGGGTGTTAGAGTATGCCCAAAGATAAACCATGAGATGGTTGTAATAACATACTTGATTTACCATGTTTATTAATATAAGGCAGTGTCATTATTATTTCAGTTTTTTTTCTGTGTGTACAAATAAACTGTTTTATAATAATGTCCTGAGAATAATATGATTATTCTTAAAAGATCCTTAGTCAAGTATTATTGTTGACTAGGAAAACAATAATGCATTAAGACTAACATGTAGTTGATTGATGATAAGGAGTTGTCATTAATATGGAGTGTCAAAATCAATGCATGAATATGTGTGTTAGAGAACAACATATTGGACTGACCCGCTATGAGTATGTTTCTTGGATTATTATGTAATTGTCACAATATTACTCATAGTGATTAATATGTATATGATCCTCAAACTTGAGATCATCATTATCCCAACATCGTGAGTTGTATATTTTGATACAATCAAACGTACACCATAACTGGTTGTTCTATAAAGGCTGATGTTGGATATACCACAATCTATGTAGAGGGATATAGTTGATCAATATAGGATAAGTCCTTCCTACATAATGGGAGTAATATTTTAGGCCACTTGATTGAGTGAGACTAGAAATGCATGGCCATGCTCAAATAAGTTGATATGAGATGTCATACTTATTTGTATATCATAGTCTACTTAAGATATCAAGAAACATGGGATGGACTATGCAAGTGTGACTATTCCATGACTTGTGTCCATTCCAAAGATAAAGGACTTAAGGATTAATGCATGAAAGGTTAATCACAAAAGGTTATGTTGAATCATGACTTCTTATAACTTAGGTAGAAATGGTGCATTGCTAGATGCCACTCATTGTTTGTAACATTAGAATTGTTCCAAAGATATCGCTAACATTACAAGAACCTCACAGGTCACACCCTATGGTTGAAATGAACGGAATAAAACATAGTTGGTATTGTGTTTGGTTGTCACATGAATTAAATTAATTATAGAATTAATTTAATTGGGCAATCAAATATTGAACATATTATATGTACAAGGATGTTGTACACATAATAAGAACATAGTTCTATTAATATATGAATTTGGTTCGTATATAAATTTAAATAAATATAGTTTACCGAAATCCTTGTTATAATTAATGTAATTATAATTTTCGGTTAAAACATTATTATATTTATTTATTTTTAATTATGACTATTATGTTCGGATAAAAATTTTATGAATTATGATTCATTATATATATACCAATTATAAAAGGTGAGAGTAAGAGAGAGTTCTTTTTAGAAAACCCTAAAAAAAAAAATTGAAACTTTGCTTGTGAGGTCTAGCAGCCGTCAAGCAAAGAAACCTCCAAAACAGTTTTGGAGATTTCTTTCGTTCATCGTCAAACTGGATGGATTACGTAGAGGTCGAAATCATAAAAGGTTATGACTTGATTCGATAGTAGATTAGAATTCTCGTTGCCGAGGCATCGCTGTCTACTCAGATTGAAGTTTAGGTAATTTTGAAACCATTATTTCACCTCGATTCGTTCCTCGCACATGGATCCATGGTTTGGATCGCCGAAATTATTTTTTTTTGCTGCACCATAGGGGTACCGGCATTCCAACACGGGGATCGTCGAGGATTATCACCACAGTATCAATATCTATTTTGGCACCTTTTGAAACTGTATATATTAAAGTATGGCATGTATAGTCTAGTGAGTTTTAGTTATGTTTTGAAATGTGTAAAAATAGCCATGTGATATGGCTAGATGATGAATGTGATGTGAATGAGTAGTTTATGCTATATGATGCTTAAATTTAGTATGGTTTAATGGCCAATGGTTGAACTATGAAATGGTCAAATTTATGATAAGTCTTATGATGCAAAATTGGCATATTGTTGATGAGAGGTTGTTACATTGAATTGATAGGTTTTTGAATGGTTTATACCTAGAATTGCTTATGATAAGAATGGGATAAATGTTGCAATTGTTGATTGATTGTTATGCTCACGAATGGTTAGAAAGATGAACATTTTGGTATGATTTGGTTGCTTTTGGTGTTTGAATGATGCTTGTATAATGCTTTTAGGTATAGCCCAAAGTGTAGGTGGCAAATTGGCCTTGTAAATAGCATATAATTGTCCACATGGTTGAGCACACGGGTGTGTGGCTCGACCGTGTTCTTCGTGGTTGTATTATAAAACAAGTCAGTTTTGACCACGGGCTAGACACACGGGCGTGTGACAGGCCGTGTGGTGCAAGTCAGTGTCGACCACGGGTGAGGCACACGGGCGTGTCTCAGGCCGTGTGGACAAGTTAGTATGTATGCCCTGTTTTTCCACGGCTTAGACACACGGGCGTGTCTGAGGTCGTGTAAGGCACACGGCCTGCCCATATGGGTGTGTGACCTCTGTAGTTTTGAAAAATGTTTAATTTTCAGAAATTTTTGTATGTGTTTGGTTTAGTCCTTACCCCTTTCTAATGCATGTTTCAGGTCTCGTAGACCTATTTAAGGGACACTTTGATTTGAATTGTTAAATTATGATGTGAAATGTTTGTAAAAGATCTGTTTTAACCGGTAATGCCTTTAACCCTAGACCGGCGATGGTTACGGGTTAGGGATGTTACATTTTATTGGTATCAGAGCTACGGTTTAGTCGATTCTAGGACTAACATAGCGTGTGAGAGTCTAGCTATACATTCCATATATATACGAACTGTGATAGTGTGATGAATCCTGACGTATAAAATGTGTTTTCGTATAGTAAATGGATCCCGAAAGAGCTGTAGCTGATGATGTTGAAAGCAATGCGCCTGCTTCCGCTCAAGGGACAGCGCCATCTGATTCGAGACCGGCTACTAGCGGTCAGGAAGGAGAGGCTAAACAAGCCTTCTTCCAAATGATGAATGAGTGGTTCACTCAGTATATTAGAACTAATCCAGCTGTTCCACAACCTCCGCCCCCACCCAATCCTCCTCAGACTTCTGTTGTACCACCGGTTATGAATCTGAATTAGATGAATAGGCCTTCGGTCGATAAAATTCGCAAATATGGATCCAAAGAGTTCAGGGCCACTAGTGAAGATGATGCTGAGAGAGCGGAGTTTTGGCTTGAGAATACAATTCGAGTATTTGATGAAATATCATTGACTCCTGAAGAATGTGTGAAATGTGTCGTTTCTCTGTTACGAGATGCAGCTTATCAGTGGTGGAAGACTTCGACTTCAGTTGTTCCAAAAGAACGAGTTACATGGGATTTCTTTCAGTTTGAATTTCGGAAGAAATATATCAGTCAGAGATTTATAGATCAAAAACAAAAAGAATTTCTGGAATTGAAACGGGTCGCATGACTGTCACTGAATATGAACGGGAATTCATGAGATTAAGCCAATATGCTTGGGAATGTGTTTCAACCGAAGCAATAATGTGTAAAAGATTTGAAGACGGCCTAAATGAAGATATTCGTTTGCTAGTTGGGATACTAGAAATAAAAGAGTTTGTTGTGCTTGTTGATCGAGCATGTAAAGCTGAGGCACTCGGGAAAGATAAGAGAAAAGCTGTGTCTGAAGCCAGGGATGTGAGAAAGAGATTTTCGAGTAAATCATTTCAATCTGCATCAAAGAAATTTAGAGATGAGCATAACCGTTCAAAGGCTAGTGTGGGACATTCGAATAGAGATCGAGTTAGATCGCAGTCGAACTTTAAAGCCCCAGCAACCTCAATAGCTAGTGTTGGAAATGTCCGATCCGAACGACCTGAATGTAGACATTATGGTAAAAGACATCCGGGTAATTATAGATTGAATGGTCGAGCCTGCTTCAGATGTGGATCATTAGATCATTTCATTCGAGATTGTCTCGAGTCTGTTGAACAAGAGATTGTGTAATATCCCGGGTTAGGGGCTGTTTTGCTGTTGCATGATATTGCATGTGTCTAGTGTGCTGCGTGGCTATTTCTATGTTTTGGGGGCTTAATTGAAGTCTAAATGTATGCCTGAGTGAATGGGAAAATTTTGATTTTTGGGTGTTAAGCCGTGGAGTCGTTGGAGCTGGGGTATAAGAGTTTTATTTGGTGTTCTTGAGCACGAAAGAAAAGCTAGTGGAGTGGCAAGGCATGCGTCACTTGGGGGGCTTGAGTGTGGCGTCATCTACATGGAGTGGAGGTCTAGTGTTCGAGCTGCGAAGTCCCCCTTTTTGGTTTTTTGGACGGCAAGGGAGGGAGGAGTTGGATGGAGTTCAAATTCCTCCTTGGACTTGGTCAAGTGGTGACTTGGTTGGTGGAGAGCAAAAAGTGGAGGGTGACTTGTTCAAACTTATTTGAATTTGTGGTTGGGAGTGAATTAGGGGATATGGCCGAATGTTGGTGAGGTTTGGGGGGGAGTGTGGACGGTTTGGTGATGGGAAGTGTGGTGTGCCGAAATGCACTTCTCACTTTGTGCATTTTCGGCCAAAAGGCATTTTGAAGCCAACATTTTCTTCTTTTGTCAAAACAACCCCAAGCAACTCTATTTGCCGAATTTTGTAATTGGTTTTTTTTACATTTTGTGTTGTTGGCCGAAGGCTCTTCTAGTTTCTTTCTTCTTTTCATTTGTGCAAACCGAAAGTTATCTCCCAAAATAATCCCATCATTTCATTTCTTCCCAAAATCTTAAGCCGAACCTCTCTTCTATTGTTGCCGATTTTTCTCTTTCTCTTAAACCATCTTGCCGAAATTCGATTCTCACTCTACTCTCATCTCACATTTGTTTTCTCTCTTCTCTCATTCAGAACCGAACACGGGTGTGTTAAACATCTAAAGACAATTCTCTTTTCTTTCTTTTAAGGTGTTGGCCGAATCTTTTCTCCCTTCTAATAGCTCCCTCTCTTGACCGAATATTAGTGAAGGGTGATCTTGTTGGTTGATCGATCTTGGGTGTTGGGTAAGTGTTTGGCCGTATGGCCATTTCTTTCTTTTCTTTTCTTAATCGATTCGGGTTTGATTAAGAGCCGAATATGGTAACTTTGGAGGAGTGTTAATCGCTTGTGAATCATCTCGTTATAGGATCCTTGATTTTGGAAGCAAACAAGAGAAGTCTCCCTGCTTCATGAATGATTGGTAAGGGTTGGTATTGTTGTTAGTTTATTCTCTTAGTTCTCGTTTAGTCAAAGCTTCAAGAGATTAATACTTTCTTCTTTATAGGTTGGCCGATTGTCAAAGGAACCACTATTTGGTTCGGGATTTGGTAGGAAACCAAATCAGGTGAAGGGTAAGGGCTTCGATATAAACCCTTTTGGATTAAATGGTTATGGCCGAATGGTCTTAGTACCTAACCCCTAAGTTTGGCCGATTCTAGGAGCAAGGAGTTTAAAGATTGTAGATCGTTTCTTTGGGATTAAGGCCTTCGTTATACCAGTGTGTGTAAACTAACACACTATACTTAGTAATATTGTTATTAGACCTGCTTGCCTATTAAAACCATGACAAGATGATGGATTATTGGATACCCGAACGGGTATATGTACGATCGGGTAAGTCTAATTTATTACAAGTTCTATTATGGATACCTTGGGTATTATGATCTATGATATGTATGCTATGAGAGGTAATGCTAGACATGTTGGCATGATATGCATGACTTGTATGATATGCATGATTACATGAGTATGGTATGTTGATGGGTGATACGAGTGGAGGAGCATGATATTTTGTCTTGTGAGCACCGTTGTTTTGGTAACACACCTTGTGACTTTGGGTCACCGGTGCTTTGGTAGCACATTTGTGTCTTTGGGACACCAGAGGTTGGGCACCTCATTGCGACTTGTCCCTCGTGGTTAACACCACCGTGGGTTGGCCCCACTTTGAGATATGGGATCGTCTCGCTAGTGATTGGGTATCACACGATGGGTTGGCCCCATCATTCGATTATCGTGACTACGGTCACCGGTGCTTGGGTAGCACATTGTGTCTTTGGGACACCGGTGTTTTGGTAACACATTGTGACTATAAGTCACCAGTGGTTTGGCACCACCCGGTGGTTTGGTACCACACGGGTAGAAAAGGCGATACGGATGGTTAGGATCGGGTTGCATTAATTATGTTGCTATGTATGATGTGTGTTAGCATGTTGTTTCATCGGGAGCGGATTTATGCATCGAGTCACTCGACTCACCCTCTCCTTTGACATTTCAGTGATTCGTAGACGCGGACATGGAGCCGGGGGGTGGACTCGAGGTGCACATGCCATGCTTTAATAAAAGTTTTGCTCCGACTATTCACTTTGGGTACTTTAGCTTACTTATTTTGATTTGAGATTTAGTTTGATTTGTAAAAGGCCTTTAAATTATATTTTTATGAGGGGTATGTTTTAATTAGATTCTCAACCTGCTTAACAAATAACTTGGCATGATATTTTACTAAAACTTGGAAAGACAACGTTTTCAAAATTATATCGCAATGTGTTTTAAACTATACCATCGGGTATCTCGCTATGTTTTGCTATACAATAAACTCAAATGATTTCCAAATCAAACTCGATTTTCTACTAAGTCTAAAATGTTTCAAAATGGCACTAAGAAACTATTGGAAGTGCTAAATGAAATCAACTCGCTTCAACTATATATTTGGATAAGTTTTCAAAATCTAATCAAACAAGCCTACTCAAATTTTCCTCAAATTCACTATGTTTTCACCCCACTTCTAAACGAGAAAAAAATCTGTTCACTCAAAGACGTTTTTCCCCGTAACATACCAGATTCGGGCGTGGTGTCTTGTCCGGGTTTGGGGTGTTACAATTGTGGTATCAGAGCTAAGTTCAAAGGCTCGGCTGTGGGCCTGAGGCCCAAAAGGTTTTCAAAAGATTGTTTTGTTAGTCTTTATTCTTAAAGTATGGTTTGAAAGGCATGGCACCGAGTCTCCGGCACCAGTTCGCCCAGGTGAGTACCCTTACTATTGCTTGTGAATTGATTGGATGTGATATGATTTGATGAATAGCAATAGTATATTACTTTAGAGATTGAAACTGATAGAATTCTGTGAACTCGCGAGAACAAATCCTCTTAAAATATTCATAAGACTTGCTTTTAAACAAGTGGAATAAATATCGATGCATAAAAATTCTTAATCGACACGTAGAAAGATTAGTCATGAGCGCTAGAGGTGGACGTGGTCGTGGACGCAGGTCGTGGTAGGATGACCGCTTTCGAGCCCGTAGGATCCGGGTCGGGGTTCGTAAAATGAGATACGGTTCCGCCACCAGTGGAGGTGGTGAGTTCCAAGATCGATCGGGACGACGCAAAGTTGTCACAGCGATGCCGCGAGTGTTGGAAAGAGTAGCTGGTGTTGGTGGTAACGCAGAGTTAGGAAATCGGTTCGAGCGACTTCGGGCCAATGGGGCCGAATTCTTCCGAGGTGTTTCGTGTTGCTCCCAAAGACTACTGAACATCGCTAGAGGCAAATCGAGCGGATCATGGACGATCCGACTTGACCGCCAAGAGAAGTCAAGGGCATCGACGCTTCTCCGGATGAGTCATATCGGTGGTGGCTCACGGTTCGGGACATGTGGTAGCAGAGGATCTAACATGGGATTATTCGTGGTCGCATATCAAAAGAAGTAAATCGGAGCTAGTTATGTCGACTCCAACAAAGGCTTTTCCGAGGCTTGTTCGTGGGAGTAACTGCTTTCGAAGCACGAGGCCGAGTTCCTCGGCCGAGTAGGTATGCCAGGGGCATTGTGGCCACCGAGCATGAGAGGTGTGTTCGTTTTCGAGGATGGTCCGCGAGACGACTTGAGGTCGCTGATTGCTCCTCGCCAGGAGCGCGAGTTTGTCTGCCTTAGTTGAGAAGGCTAAGGTGGCGGAGGGTGTTAAGGAGTCGGTGAGGCAGGTATGGACCGAAATAGGCATAAGAGGAGCTTTGGGTCCTCCGGGTCGCCGGGTAATCCGTAGAAGAGGGCTAGACCGAGTGGGCGAATCACCGCTAGGTTTGTTGTCGCTAGCGGTGGACCGCCGCAAAGGTGATCGGTCGTGGGAAATCTCATTGGGGTGGCCGGGGTGGAGGAAAAGGTTGCTTCGAGTGTGGTTCTCTGGAGCATCGTGAGGGATTGTCCGCGAGGTTGGCTAGATTCGGCCCGAGAGGCGGGCCGTAATCGCTCGAGAGGTAATGGACCGCCACCGCAGAGGGGCCGTGGTAATGGCAGAGGTGGTAATGGGTCCGTCGGGCCGTGGAGCACCCGCGAGGTGCGAGTAGTTCCGATGCTAGACAGCTACCGGATTAGTGTATGTCGCGAGGCGCCGAGAGGAGGGCGACGACCGGACGCCATAACCAGACGTTTTTGATTTTTGGTTCTCCTTATAACGCTTTGATTGATGTGGGATCGACGCACTCTTATGTTGCCGTGAGTATAGTAGAGACCATGGATTTAGACTCGAGATATCTTCTAGGCGGATGACCGTGATTAGCCCTCTAGGTCACTCAGTAGTAGTAGATAAACCGCTTAGAGAGGTACCCTTAGAACTCCAAGGGGTAGTGTTCACGATCCGATGGAGCCGCCGTCGGGAGTTCGATCCGATTCTTGGGATGGATTGGTTGGTCAAGTACCAAGGCGAGGTTGGATTGCGCGCCAAGCGCATGGTTCTTAAGACGGTTGAGGGTGATGAGGTGGTTATGATAGGTAACAGGAGGGATTACTTATCAATGTGGTATCCGCTTTGAAAGCGCAGAAGATGGTCGTGAAGGGTCGTGGAAGCGTATGTAGTTCATGCGTCTATGCCTTGGAGGCTAAAGAGTCCGCTTGAGAGAGGTTCAATCATTGTCAAGGAATTTCTTGATGTGTTTCGAGGAGCTTCCGGTTTGCCGCCAGATCGCGAGGTAGAGTTCGGAATAGATCTATTATCCGAATCAGCGCCAAAGTGTCTATTGCTCGTATAGGATGGCGCCAAAGGAATTGGTGGAGCTTAAGGCCCGAGATCCGTGGAGTTATTGGATCGAGGTTTTATTAGGCCTAGTGTTTCGCCGTGTGGGTGCGCGGTACTCTTTGTCAAGAAGAAAGATGGCTCGATGCGGATGTGTATAGACTACCGCCAGCTTGAACAAGTCGACGATTAAAAATAAGTATCCGCTGCCACGGATAGATGACTTGTTTGATCATTTGAAGGGTGCCGCAGTATTCTCGAAGATCGACTTGAGATCCGGGTATCATCGCTGAAGGTTAAGGAGGTCGATATCCATAAACGGCGTTTCGGACTCGGTATGGGCACTACGAATTTCTCGTAATGCCGCTCGGGTTGACTAACGACCGGCAGTTGTTTATGGATATGATGAATAGGTGTTTCAACAAAGATCCGGATCGGGGCCGTCGTGGTTTTCATAGACGACATCTTAGTGTACTCAAGGGCGACGAGGAAGAGCATGATAAGCATTTGCGAGTGGTGTTGCGATTTTGAGGAAAAGCAACTCTATGCTAAGTTCGGTAAGTGCGAGTTCGCTTAGAGAAGTGACTTTCTTGGGTCATGTAGTGTGTCGGAGAGGATTCGAGTAGATCCTCGTAAGATTGAGGCGCTTTTGGATTGAAGCCGCTAAGTCCGTGGCTGAGATTCGAGTTTTCTGGTTTGGCCGGATACTACCGAAGGTTTGTTGAGGGTTTCTCGTTGATAGCGCGCCGATGACCAAGTTGCCGAGGAAAGAAGTTCCGCTTGTATGGACCGAAGAAGCAGCAGAAAGCTTCGACAAGTTAAAGAAGATTTTGACCGAGGCTGCGTTCTAATTCAACCTCGAAGCCCGGTAAGGAGTACATAGCCTATTGCGATGCATCACATACGGGCTTGGGTTGTGTCTTTGATGCAAGAAGGTAAGGTTGTGGCTTACGCTTCTCGACACCGAGGCCACATGAGGTCAATTATCCGACGCACGATTTGGAGCTAGCACCTGTAGTCTTCGCTTTAAAGATTTGGAGGCACTACTTGTACGAGAGAGATCGATAGTCTACACAGCATCACAAGAGTCCAAGTATCTCATCGACTCGTAAGGATTTGAATTTGAGGCGCGCAGATGGGTTGAGTTGTTGAAAGATTACGATCGCTCGATTGAGTATCATCCGCAAGGCTAACGTGGTGGCGACGCGTTGAGCCGTAAGGTTGTTTCGAGTTAAGAGCATTGTTTGCCCACTTGAGCTTGTATGACGATGGGAGTATTCTCGCAGAGTTGCGAGTTAAGCCTACTTGGGTTGAGCAGATCGAGAGAAACAGCTTATTGGATGAGGTTCTCGAAAGCGCCAAGGTTACAAGTGCAGGATGCTTGGTTTGGAGGGTTACTGACTTGTCCGTGACGAGGTTCTCGTGTTTTCAAGGTAAGACTTGTATGCCTAAAGATGTTGAGTCGAGGCGTAAGATTCTCCAGACGCACGCATGTGTGTCCATATGCTATGCATCCCGGGGTAGTAAGATGTATAGGGATCTTAGAGAGCGCTTTTGGTGGCCCGGCTTGAAGAAGGAGGTGACAGAGTTTGTTGGGAAGTGTCCGACTTGTCACAGTCAAGGCCGAACATCGCTGCCGTCGGGGTTGCTTCACCGTGAAGATTCCTCGGTGGAAGTGGGAAAGGATAACCATGGATTTTCGGTGGGTTACCGCCACGCCAAGCAAGAAAGATTCATTTGGGTAGTGGTGGATCGATCGACTAAATCAGCTCACTTTATTCCGGTGAGGGTTGACTACTCACTTAAGCCAGCTAAGCCGTGTATGTTTCGAGAGATAGTGAGGTTGCACGGTGTGCCGCTTTCGATAATCTCGGATAGGGATCCTAGATTCACGCCAAGGTTCGGAAAGCATTGCATCGTGCTCGGGTACTCGCTTGGATTTCAAAGATGGCTTTTCACCCGCATGATCGATGGTCAATCGTAAAGGGTTATTCAGTGTCTTAGAGGATATGCCGAGAGGTTGTATCTTGGATTTCAGAGGTAGTTGGGAGGAGTTTTTACCATTAGCCGAGTTTGCCTACAACAACGCTACTACCAAGCGAGCATTAAGATGGCACCGTATGAGGCATTGTATGGTAGGAAGTGTCGCCACCCACGTGTTGGACGGAGTTAGGTGAACGCCGCTTGTTAGGACCCGAGTTGGTTGCCGAGACCAAGACAAGGTTAAGCTTAATTCGGTCTCGATTGAAGGAAGCTTCTGCACCGCGCGAAGTCTTGGCGCCGATCTTAGCGTAAGAGATATAGAGTTCGGCCGTGGGGATCGAGTGTTTCGGAAGGTCTCGCTTGGAAGAAGGTGTTGAGGTTCGGGAAGAAAGGCAAGCTAAGTCCGAGGTTTATTGGGCCGTATAAGGTTCCGAGACGAGTTGGACCAAGTGGCGACGCCTTGAGTTGCCGCAGAGCTTAGTCGATTCACGACGTATTCCACGCTTCGATGCTTCGACGTTATCGCTCAGATCCATCGCATGTAGTAGCAAAGCGGAAGAGATCGAGGTAAATCCAGCACTTGACCATGGAGGAGGAACCGTGGCGGATTCTTGATCGAGATGTGAAGGTCCCGCGTAAGAAGTCCGTGCCTTTGGTTAAGGTTCTTTGGCGGAATCATGGCGTAGAAGAAGCACGTGGGAACCCGAGGATATGATGAGACAAAGAATACCCGCAACTCTTTTCGATCGTCGTAATTTCGAGGTCGAAATTATTTTTAAGGGGGTAGAACCGTAATATCCGGGTTAGGGTCTGTTTTGGTTGTTGCATGATATTGCATGTGTCTAGTGTGTCATGTGGCTATTTCTATGTTTTGGGGCTTAATTGAAGTCTAAATGTATGCCTCGAGTGAATGGGAAAATTTTGATTTTTGGGTGTTAAGTCAGGGAGCCGTTGGAGCTGGGGTATAAGAGTTTTATTTGGTGTTCTTGAGCACGAAAGAAAAGCTAGTGGAGTGGCAAGGCATGCGCCACTTGGGGGCTTGAGTGTGGCGTCATCTACATGGAGTGGAGGTCTAGTGTTCGAGTGCTAAGTCCCCTTTTGGTTTTTTGGACGGCAAGGGAGGGAGGAGTTGGATGGAGTTCAAATTCCTCCTTGGACTTGGTCAAGTGGTGACTTGGTTGGTGGAGAACAAAAGTGGAGGGTGACTTGTTCAAACTTATTTGAATTTGTGGTTGGGAGTGAATTAGGGGATATGGCCGAATGTTGGTGAGGTTTGGGGGAGTGTGGACGGTTTGGTGATGGGAAGTGTGGTGTGCCGAAATGCACTTCTCACTTTGTGCATTTTCGGCCAAAAGGCATTTTGAAGCCAACATTTTCTTCTTTTGTCAAAACAACCCCAAGCAACTCTATTTGCCGAATTTTGTAATTGGTTTTTTTACATTTTGTGTTGTTGGTCAAGGCTCTTCTAGTTTCTTTCTTCTTTTCATTTGTGCAAACCAAAGTTATCTCCCAAAATAATCCCATCATTTCATTTCTTCCCAAAATCTTAAGCCGAACCTCTCTTCTATTGTTGCCGATTTTCTCTTTCTCTTAAACCATCTTGCCGAAATTCGATTCTCACTCTACTCTCATCTCACATTTGTTTTCTCTTCTCTCATTCAGAACCAACACGGTGTGTTAAACATCTAAAGACAATTCTCTTTTCTTTCTTTTAAGGTGTTGGCCGAATCTTTTCTCCCTTCTAATAGCTCCCTCTCTTGACCGAATATTAGTGAAGGGTGATCTTGTTGGTTGATCGATCTTGGGTGTTGGGTAAGTGTTTGGCCGTATGGCCATTTCTTTTCTCGTTCTGTTCTTAATCGATTCGGGTTTGATTAAGAGTCGAATATGGTAACTTTGGAGGAGTGTTAATCGCTTGTGAATCATCTCGTTATAGGATCCTTGATTTTGGAAGCAAACAAGAGAAGTCTCCTGTTTTCATTAATGATTGGTAAGGGTTGGTATTGTTGTTAGTTTATTCTCTTAGTTCTCGTTTAGTCAAAGCTTCAAGAGATTAATACTTTCTTCTTTATAGGTTGGCCGATTGTCAAAGGGAACCACTATTTGGTTCGGGATTTGGTAGGAAACCAAATCAGGTGAAGGGTAAGGGCTTCGATAAACCCTTTTGGATTAAATGGTTATGGCCGAATGGTCTTAGTACCTAACCCCTAAGTTTGGCCGATTCTAGGAGCAAGGAGTTTAAAGATTGTAGATCGTTTCTTTGGGATTAAGGCCTTCGTTATACCAGGTGTGTAAACTAACACACTATACTTAGTAATATTGTTATTAAACCTGTTTGCCTATTAAAACCATGACAAGATGATGGATTATTGGATACCCGAACGGGTATGTGTACGATCCGGGTAAGTCTAATTTATTACAAGTTCTATTATGGATACCTTGGGTATTATGATCTATGATATGTATGCTATGAGAGGTAATGCTAGACATGTTGGCATGTTATGCATGACTTGTATGATATGCATGATTACATGAGTATGGTATGTTGATGGGTGATACGAGTGGAGGAGCATGATATTTTTGTCGACGAGCACCAAGTGTTTTGGTAACACACCTTGTGACTTTGGGTCACCAAGTGCTTTGGTAGCACATTTGTGTCTTTGGGACACCAGAGGTTGGGCACCTCATTGCGACTTGTCCTCGTGGTTAACACCACCGTGGGTTGGCCCCACTTTGAGATATGGGATCGCTCGCTAGTGATTGGGTATCACACGATGGGTTGGCCCCATCATTCGATTATCGTGACTACGGTCACCGGTGCTTGGGTAGCACATTGTGTCTTTGGGACACCAGTGTTTTGGTAACACATTGTGACTATAAGTCACCGGTGGTTTGGCACCACCAAGTGGTTTGGTACCACACGGGGTAGAAAAGGCGATACGGATGGTTAGGATCGGGTTGCATTAATTATGTTGCTATGTATGATGTGTGTTAGCATGTTGTTTCATCGGGAGCGGATTTATGCATCGAGTCACTCGACTCACCCTCTCCTTTGACATTTCAGTGATTCGTGAGACGGACATGGAGCCGGGGTGGACTCGAGGTGCACATGCCATGCTTTAATAAAAGTTTTGCTTCGACTATTCACTTTGGGTACTTTAGCTTACTTATTTTGATTTGAGATTTAGTTCGGATTTGTAAAAGGCCTTTAAATTATATTTTTATGAGGGGTATGTTTTAATTAGATTCTCAACCTGCTTAACAAATAACTTGGCATGATATTTTACTAAAACTTGGAAAGACAACGTTTTCAAAATTATATCGCAATGTGTTTTAAACTATACCATCGGGTATCTCGCTATGTTTTGCTATACAATAAACTCAAATGATTTCCAAATCAAACTCGATTTTCTACTAAGTCTAAAATGTTTCAAAATGGCACTAAGAAACTATTGGAAGTGCTAAATGAAATCAACTCGCTTCAACTATATATTTGGATAAGTTTTCAAAATCTAATCAAACAAGCCTACTCAAATTTTCCTCAAATTCACTATGTTTTCACCCCACTTCTAAACGAGAAAAATCTGTTCACTCAAAGACGTTTTTCCCCGTAACATACCAGATTCGGGCGTGGTGTCTTGTCCGGGTTTGGGGTGTTACAAATGCCACTAGTAACAGTGAATGTGACAAAGCCACCAGTACAGTACTTCCTCCATACCAAAATCCCAACCCCATGCTGTATGTCATGTCATAAATAGTTCGTGTATGCAAAGTGTCATACTCAGTACAGTCTTACAAATAACATACACTCATCAGTCAACCTACCTCTAGAGGTATGATGGTCATTTCCATCTATTAGGGGTAAAATAGTAATTTTCCCTTTAGGGGTATTTTGGTCACTTTACTTATTTTGGGGTCTTGGTGCAGATAACAACCTCTCCGAAGGTCTACAGTCGTCTCGAGCGACACAAATAACCTAAATGGTCATAACGGTGTAAATGGGCCCAAAGCCCATTATTTAGCCCAAGTGGGCCCACACGCTCGTGTGGCCCATTAAGCCTAAATACGGTCACGGCTATGCGAACTACATAGCCCCACTACACCAAAACAGACTTTTAGCGGCGTTTTTATTGGCGTTTTAAATAAAAACGCCGCAAATATTCTAAATTAGCGGCGTTTTGTTGAAAACGCCGCCAAAAAATGAGCAATAGCGGCGTTTATCCACAAAACGCCGCTAAAAATGATATATAGCGGCGTTTTTACCTAAAACGCCACTAAAGGTCCGAGCATTAGCGGCGCTTTTTATGAAAACGCCGCTAAAGGTATGAGCATTAGCGCTTTTGGAAAAATGCCGCTAAAGGTCCGAGCATTAGCGCGCTTTAGAAAACCGCGCTAAAGGTCCGAGCATTAGCGGCGCTTTTGGAAAAACGCCGCTAAAGGTCTGAGCATTAGCGGCGCTTTTGGAAAAACGCCGCTAAAGGTATGAGCATTAGCGGCGCTTTTGGAAAAACGCCGCTAAAGGTCTGAGCATTAGCGGCGCTTTTGGAAAAACGCCGCTAAAGGTCTGAGCATTAGCGGCGCTTTTGTAAAAATGTCGCTAAAGGTATGGGCATTAGCGGCGCTTTTGGAAAAACGCCGCTAAAGGTCTGAGCATTAGCGGCGCTTTTAGGAAAAATGCCGCTAAATGTCTGATCATTAGCGGCGCTTTTGTAAAAACGCCGCTAAAGGTCTTTTGAACATAAAGGCACAAATATGTTAATCAATACAACGACGTTTTGTGGTTGAGAAACAAAATTATTTAGTAAATTGAAAATACTATTTAAATTTCCTGAAATATTGAAAAAATATTTATTATTCAAAATTTATCAAAATAATTAAGGGTTTAGTGGTTTGTACGGGCTGACTTGGGTTTCGAGTTCAGCGTTTCAAGATTTAGTGTACTTTATCAGTTTATGGTTTACGATTAGTCTTAGGATTAGGGTTATAGCTAGAGTTTATGAGTTTATGGGTTTGTGGGTGTATGGTTTAAGGTTCACGGGTTTAGCGTTTAGGATTTAGGAAATGAAGACAGAATATCAAATTTGATTTAATCATTAAAAAATTATAAAAATATATGCTAAAAAATGGTGGGATTGCAATTTTTACTTACAAATAAATTTCAGCCCCTAACAAAATCTGATTGTGTATCTGTTTATCCTTATTAGACCCTAAACTTTAAATCTTAAATCGTCTAATCCCTAAACTATAAACCATAGATCTAGTTTCTAAACCCTAAATCATAGCTCTAAACACTCGACCATAAACCCTTAAACTACAAACACTAAACCATTAACCATTAAACACTAACCTTAAACGCCGCTAAATGTTGAGCAACAATTCTATTTTCATTAGGTTAATCGACACTCATTTTGATTTTATTCGATTTAGTTTTCATTTTTTCTTATTTTTGTTTTGAATTTAATTTTATTTTGCTATTTGAAATTAAATGACTTAATTATGAAAAGTACGTTACAAATTGATAAGTAAACCCTTAAGAAGTTTTGCTTTTATCAAACCCCTTAAACCCTAACTAGTAATGTTAATTAAAATACCATTTATTTTTAATTGAATATATAAAATATAAATATTTTATCTTAATTAAAATATAAATTATTTTTAATCAAAAAATAATGACACTTAGAAAAATTTGAAAGTAAAAACATAGAAAAATATTTGTTAAAAATGAAAAATTATTAAATAATTATATAATCATAAAAGAGTTATATAGTTTTAATTTTAAAATATTAAATTAATTCTCATGATAATTTAGGGTTTATGTGGTTTAATTTAGGTATATAGTTTATGGATTAATCTTTCTGCTTTAGGGTTTGGGGATTATGTTTTAGGGTTTAGGTTTAAGCTTTAGGTTAGGGGTTAGGCTGGTTTTATTATGTTTTAGGGTTTAGGGTTTAAGCTTTAGGTTAGGGTTTAGTCTTTACAGTTTAGGGTTTGGGGATTATGTTTTAGGGTTTAGTGTTTAGAGATTTAGGTATTAGGGATTTTGATAAAATAGATAAAAATCATATTATTGAGAGGGTTTATGGAAGCAATTAGATTATACTTCTGCAATGTAATATATA
Organism: Gossypium sturtianum; assembly: GCA_025698515.1. Lineage (NCBI taxonomy): Eukaryota > Viridiplantae > Streptophyta > Magnoliopsida > Malvales > Malvaceae > Gossypium > Gossypium sturtianum. Next base: position 24,480,868 of record CM046949.1, on the reverse strand, counting down.
TATATATATATATGAGTTAAGGTGTATATTTTAGGATTTTAGTATTTAGGATCAAAACAAATTTAATTAAAATAAAAAAATTAATTTAAAGGAATATAATTAATAATTATTTTAAACATATTGTTAGAATCAAAACAAAATTAATTTAAAGGAATATAATTAATAATTAAAATAAAAAAATTATTAGCGGCATTTTTGGCTCAAAAACGCCACTAAAAATACGACGCCGTTTACTTGGCCTTTAGCGGCGCTACACATAAAAACGCCGCAGATGAGTACTATTAGTGGCGTTTGTTTTAAAAAATGCCGCAAAAATCCATTAAAACGACGTCGTTTTTTAGGGGATTTTAGTGGCGCTTTTTAAAAACGCCGCAAAGGGCAATTTTTTTAAATAAAACGCCACCGTTTTTGTTTCGCCATTTTGTTTCTGTCGTTTTAACAAAACGATCCATCTCTCCATCAGAAGAAATCCCTAACTTCCCTAATTTCTCTCCCCAAAACAGCAGAAGAAATCCCCCCCAAAACCCGATTAAGAAGAAACCCATCTCTCCATCTCTCCATCTGCTCTTATGCAAAATCCCTAATATCTGTAATTTCTCCCCCCCCAAAACAGCAGAAGGAATCCCCTCAAAAATCCCTAATTTCTGTAATTTCTCCATCTCTCCACAGTACGATACCTGTTTGGGTGACTTCTACAGTGTTGCTTGGATAGAAGACAGGTATGGATAAATATAATGGATCCATTACATGCATGTTCATCATTTGCCCATATTTGTTTTCTCCATATCTCTTAATGTTGTATATTTAATCAGCATCTTCCATCGATTTCATAGCTCCACCTTGTTCTGAAATTAATAATTAATAATATATGGACAAATAGTTAAGGAGCAAAGTGGGTGACATACGGGCAATTTTGCTTCTATTAGTGTTTGGACTAAATTACGAAATTTTCAAATGTTGAGGGTTCTTTTATTCAGTGAATTTGTTTATATTGCTGTCAAAGTCCTCCTACCCCAATTTGATTTGTTTGATTTTTTATTTAATTACATTGGTTGCTTTTGGACTGAAATAGTTTGATTAATTACTGTGTTTTCTAGATGATTCTGTATGCAGAGGTTTAGGTCATTGTGTTTTTTGAATCAAAAGTGCCAACAACATTTATATACGGTTTAGGTCATTGTGTTTTCTGAATCGAAGGAGCCTAAGACACTACTAAGGTAGGACGGACATTTTAATTTATTATTATTAAATTTTTTTTTACAATTACGGTCTGAATGTCTAAGCATACTTTCCTTTAGCATTTTTTTTAATACGAGTATAGATTCCTTATAAAACCCATGCTGGGAAAACCCAGAAATCACTGAATTATAACTAACAAGATTTCTCCTTGGCATTTGATCAAACAACTTACAAGCACTATCAAAGTGCCCATTTTTGTGAATACCCAGAAATAAGGATGTTCCAAGAATGGTTGTTTTTCACATGAAGTTCATCAAAGGCCTTTTGGGCACTTTTTATTTCATTGAATTTTGAGAACATGGCTATAAGATGGTTGGTTATAAAGGGTCTAAGAGTTAAAGCTTTTTTGATAAACTGTGAATGCAAAAGTAAGCCTAGATTCAAGTTGTTGCTTTTTATGGATTTTGAGATAAGAAAGGTGAAAAAGTAATCAAGACCCAGATCTTCCTTCATTTTCTTTTTCTTTCTTGTTTTTGGGTTGTCTTCTAACTGCTGAAATTCATGAATTTGGAAAGTACATTTATAGCTTAAAGATTAGTTCTTCCAGAAAAGCTTAAATGGCGAAAGCTTACAGTTATAGAGCTGATGAAACCCATTGTTGAACAGCTTTCTCTCCGTTGAAAAACCATTGCCCGCAAAACTCAACATTCTTCTTTTCTCGGAAAATTCTTTTTGAAGTTTTTTCTAAGCTTTGTTTAACACATATTTTAGGTTTTGGAGATAAAAATTGTATGAATTTTGCTAATTTACATCTATGATCCTCACTTTCTGGTATATTTACATGCTTGTCATCATAGAATTTCAAAGGGATTAAATAGAAAAATTTTCAATTTTATACCCCATGTATTCACTTATTCGCTTACTACTTTTATTATACTTTAGTCTACAGTACACCAAAGCATATAAGTTATACAGTGCAAAGTAATTGAATATGAAAGTGTAATTGTTCAGGTAGTAATTTCCCCCTCTTGTAATTATAAAGAATTGTAATTTTTAGACATGTTTAGCTGATAAAAAGTGCTAATTATATTGTAATTTCTTATGTCAATTTTGTAGTATGAATAATTTTAATTACTATAAAAAATTATTAGTATGACAAAAAAAATTCTGAACAAGTAATAAAATTTTAAATTAAATGATTATATGCATTATGTTAGCCCAAAAAAATGGTTGACAATATGATTACTAATAAAAATAATAAGAAAATTTATGTCATGTGTAATTGTTTTAGTGTGTTATGTTTGTTGAGTTATTTCTTTTTTAATATTTAACTTAAATTCATTTTCATCAAATGTTTCTCATTAGTCAACTTTATTATCATCTAAATTTGAATTGTATCAAAAAAATTATCAAGATCTTCTTTTATGTATTCTTTGAAGTTTGAATAATTTTAGATTTACCTATAAATGACGCTATGAAGTATGTACCATGTTAATACGATCCAACTTTAATTAATCAATAGCTTTTGTTAATTCATATGTTGTTTGTATTTCAGTTACTGCTTCCTACTGCTCCTGCAACTGTCGGATTGGATTTGCTGGTAAGATTTTACGGTTCGTTTTAGTTCAAAATTCAGATCAATAACAGTTATATCAAGATGAATTTGACCAAATTGTTGTCCAATTTGCTTGGTTGGTATACCTAGATTTTTTTAGGAAAATATAAAAGTTAATTTTTTTAAGAATACCTAGATTTATATGGCTTTTTGGTTTATTACTAATTACTAATTTTTTATATTAATAATGAGCGATTTTAATATTTAATATTTCCAATGTTTTCCAAAATGGTAATAATATTTTGTTATCAGTATAATAATATTGATCATTATTTAAATATGTTTTATTATTAAAAATAGATTATTTTTTAGAAGAAGTAATTTAAAAACTTTTTAAAATTAAAAACTTATAAATATTTTGTTATCAATATAATAATATAGATCACTATTTAAATATGTTTTAATATAGAAAATAAATTCTTTTTTTTAAAAGAAGTAAGTTAAAAACTTTTTAAATTTAACAACATCACAACAAATTTCAATTATAAAAAACATATAATAAAATTTTCCAGCCTACCTCAAACGAAAAACTAAAACCAATCAATATTAAAAAAAAAACTACAATGTTTAACTTACTTGTTTAACTTACATAATTCATAACTTACACAACTTACTTGTATAGATTAAAAAAAAAAAGATTCAAAGTATATAGGTCGAAAACTCGACGGGTTGCCTTATATCTCATCGTTAGATATAATGGATCCTCCTAGGTGTAACAATGCCACGTATGATGAATCTTAAAGAATACATAACTCGCTTATATATGTGATCATATCAAGACTTACATAAATTATAAATTAACAATTTAGCCGTGTAATTTATTGCCAACTTTAGACTTCAACAACTACGAAATGGATAGGAGTTGGATGAAATTGTCAAGGGTAAGCAACGACTATCGAAATGGAGTAGAAACTTTTCTGAATTTCGCATTTCAAAATGCAAGCCGAGAGAATATGATTCTTTGCCCGTAAGAAGTGTTGCAATAGCAATTGGCATTGTCGTGAAGTTGTCTACTTAACATCTAGTTGTTGATGGTTTTGTCCGGGGTACAAAAATGGATTTTCCATGGAGAGTGTACATCTAGTGGAGCATCTTCATCGATGAATATGGGTTATCCTCATACTGCTTACAATCAGAATGTTAGAGATGATAATATGGAAGGCATGTTGCAGGATGCTTTTAATATGCGCAGTGATGGTTTCGGGTCGTTTCCACCTGACTTGGGTGCAATCGATGCTTATAATTTTGGTGGAAATACTTTCACCGAAGGGGGAAGAAGTGTACCGATGAAACACCAAATGAAGAAGCGGCAGGTTCTACACGTTACTTGGTGAAATGAATGAAGAATCAGTATGAGGGGTCAAAATTTTCCAAATTGTCTTTCTCAGATTCGTCTTTTTCACTTGAAATGTTTGGGAGGATGGATCGGAAACTCGTTGACAATGTTGTTAGAGTTTTTGCAAGAAATGTTTCCGTTATGAAAATCCTCAATCTTCGAAAGACATGAAGAAAGCGATAAAGGATTTGGGCCTTGGCTACAACAAAATCCATAGTTGCCCAAATGATCGTGATGTTATCTTTGGGGCACCGGATAAACAAACAAATCTTTGTCATGTATGCGGTCAATCCCGCTGGATTAATAGAAATACAGAGGATGGTAACGAGGATGAACATGATGCACAATCAAGGAAGCAAACGATTAAGATTTTGCGGTATTTTCCGCTAATACCAAGGCTTCAACGGCTTTTCATGTCGTCGAAGACACCGAATCAATGACGTGGCACCGTGATGGACGAAGCAGATGATGGGTTGTTAAGACATCCTCGCAGATTCTTTAGCTTGGAAATCTTTTGACTCCAAATTTCCAAGCTTTGCAAGCGATCCTCGGAGTGTGAGGCTTGGGCTAGCATCCGATGGATTTAACCCTTACAAACTCATGAGCACAACGTACAGTACTTGGCCTGTAGTACTTGTTCCCTACAATTTGCCTCCATGGGTTTGCATGAAACAATCTTCTTTTATCTTGTCCATGATTATACCTGGAGAGAAAGGTCCGGGGAATGATATTAACGTCTATTTGTAGCCACTTGTTGACGAGTTAAAACAACTATGGGCTGGTGTTCAGACATACGATGCAATGAGAAAAGAGAACTTTAATTTATGTGCGGCTTTAATGTGGACTATTATCGACTTCCCGGCTTATGCTAATTTATCTGGTTGGAGTACCAAGGGACGTTATGCTTGTCCGTGTTGTGCTGCGCAGACATGTTCGCAATGGTTATATAATGGGAAGAAGTTCTCTTACATGGGGCATCGTCGGTGGTTACCGGAAAATCACACATTTAGATTTCAGAGTGCTCAGTTTGATGGTACTGAAGAGTTCGCATCAGCTCCTTCGCAGACCGGTGGATCCAAATATTCTTAATGTTGAAAGATATGAATTTCATTTATGGCAAGACGAATCAACCGGCAAACCCGCATAGAAATAGAAGATTTAGGGATGAATCTGATGATGAATCTGATGAAGAGGATGATCCAAATGAGGCGGACTTGTGGAACAAAAGAAGTATTTTTTTCGAGTTGCCTTATTGGGAGCATCAGATTTTACGCCATAATCTTGATGTCATGCACATAGAGAAAAATGTCTGCGAGAACATCATTGGGACTATTTTGAATGTCGATGGAAAATCGAAAGATAATCTTCAGAGTCGACTTGATTTAGTCCACATGGGAATTTGGCGTGAGCTTCATCCCCGGGCACTTCCGAATATGAAATATCGCTTGTCGCCGCTATTTTTTCAATGTCGAATACGGAGAAAGAAGTGTTGCATACAAGTGTTGAAGGATATAAAGGTCCCGGATGCGTATGCATCAAATATATCGCGATGTGTGAGTCTTAAGGATCAAGATTATATGGCTTAAAATCGCATGACTATCACATTTTGATGCAAGACTTATCGCCAGTTGCTATGCGGTGTTGTATGTCGAAAAAGGTGACGGCTCCTCGTAATTGAATCACAAATATAATGAAAGGCATTTGTGGTAAAGTTTTGAATGTTCAAGAACTTGAGAGACTACAAGAACGAGCCGCATTGACTTTATGCAATTTGGAGAAGATATTCCCGCCTTCCTTCTTCACTATTATGGTGCACTTGTTAATTCATCTCCCGCGTGAAGCACTTCTTGGTGGACCTGCTTTCTATCGATGGATGTATCCCATTGAAAGGTCTTACTTTATTTGCAAAATATTCCTTCATTCACTCAATGCCTTTAGTTGCAACTTTTGATAATGTTGTATATCGTGTTTAGGTTCCTTTCCAAATTGAAGTCATCGCCGCAATAAGCGTTATCCGGAAGGATCAATTGCCGAGGGCTACTTGGCAGAGGAATGTATGACTTTCTGTTCGAGGTATTTGGAAGATGTTGAAACAAGAATGAACAGACCGAGTAGAAATGCTGGGCTCACAGATCATAATTTGGCTGAAACTTATTTATTTCAAAGTTTCGGAGAACCGATCGGCAAAGTCGAATTTACAGAATTAGACGATAGATCGTGGGTCCAAGCACATCGATACGTTCTTTTTCATCAGGATTCAATGGAACCATTTCGGAAGTAAGTTCTACAATTTGGTAAACACTCATCAATTATGATTTGTTTGTCTTCTAACAAAGTAAAACCTTTTTTACCGTAGTGAGTACAAGCAAATATTGAGAGCTCGTTCACGATCTCGAAGATTAAATCGACGAGAAATTAATAAGTTGTTTGCAGAATCATTCCATGAATGGTTAAGCCAAATGGTATGCAATTTAAGTTTTCATTAACAAGTAATAAGGTTTTCTCATAATAATTACTCGATTTACTTTCGACTCGATAGGTTTGGAGTCGGAATGAAGTAAATGACGAAGTTAAATGGCTTTCACAAGGTCCAAACAGATTAGTTAAAAGATATAGTGGATTCCTTATCAACGGATACAGATTTCATACAAAGTACCGCGAGAGATTGAGGAGAACCCAAAATTGCGGAATTGTTGTTAATTCTTCGATTACAAGTTATGCTAGTGCTAGGGACAGTAATCCGGTCGAGGGGAATCTGGAGTATTACGGACTTATTACTGACATCATTGAGTTGGATTATTACGGAAAATGCAAAGTTGTCTTATTTCGAGGTGATTGGGCTGATGTGAATACGCTCGCGGAATTAAAAACGATCAATATGGCTTTACAATGGTGAATTTCTCTCGATTGATTCACACCGAGAACAACCGATGGACGAGCCGTATGTGTTTTTTCTTCTCAAGTTAAACAAGTTTTTACTCGGAAGATCCAATCGATGAGGGTTGGTACGTTGTACTTTGAAACACCCCTAGAGACTTCTTCGACATTGGCAAGTGGAAGTAGAGATGACATAGTCGAAAGATCGAAACATTGCCTTTCCGTAACAAAACTTAAATGAAAATATCCCTAGTACTAGTCAACAATTTCAATGGGTTCGTCAAGATGTGGACGAAGATATTTACGAAATATGATTTAGTAAGATTTTACGATTTATTATTTATATGTAATATTATAATTTTAATGTTGGGCATGTTATATAATTTAACTATTTTAAATGTCCTATTATTGTTGTTATTTGTTACTAAAATTTTGAACTATTTTACGTGTATTGCAGGAAAAATGCCTAGAAGACGATTATGAGATTTCAATATTGTTCACGATACTACAAATCCAGAAGAAGCATGTAACACCCTGAATTAGGGGCTATTTGTAATTTAAATAAATTCCATGTGGGCTTCAAGAAATGAATAAATATTATTTTATTTAGCATGATTTAGGGTCTAGAAATAACCCTGATTTAGGTCGAATTTGGGTTAAAAAAAAAGAATTAAATTAAAGTACTTAAAAGGAGGGAGCTAGGTGGAGATAGGGTTTAAATAAAAATCGAGGGAAACATGACACAAGAATGTATTTGGTGTAGTGGCTTGGTGCGTCTAAGGGAGGGTTACAAGGAGGAGGTTCGATCCGTGGAACCAGCAAGGGAATTGTTTTTTTTTATGATTAAAGGAAGGGCCAGGTAAAGAAGGCCTTAAAGAAATTTTGGGTAAGGTTCATGGCATGAAAGTTTAATGTGGAGAAGTGGCAAAGGACGTTGGAGAGTGAGGGTGCAGTGAGGACTCGGGTTCGACTCATGGTAGGCAAGGAGGGCGTTGTTTTTTTAGGCTTTGGCGTTGAAAGGAAAAAGGGCCCGATTATAAAGGCTTTATAAATAAATGGAGAGGGATTTGACATGGAATTCGGGTTGGAAGAGTTGGCTTAGGGCGCATCATGCGCAAGGGATCTAATTGGTCCTAGGTTCGAGTGGTCAAGCAAAGGTTTTGTGTTTTAATTTTTATGCGATCACGGGCTCACGTTGGAAGGCCTTATAATTAAATGTGGTGGTTAATTGACATGAAAGTCAATTGGGAGAGTTGGTCTGGGCGCTTTAAGGGGGAGGTGCTGCTGCCGCGCCGCTGGGGTCGCTGGTTCGAACCCCGGGAGCAAAGACCTTGACATTATTTTTATTTTTCCTCTTTTTCACTTGGCGTGAAGGAGAGAAAGAATTGGCATGAATGTGGACTCTTTAAATTGATAAAGATAAGGTTTTATTTTTGCAAAAATTCTGCTGGAAGTGGGGAAGCTATTAGTGTTTTATTTGCTATTAAATTGTGAAGGATTAGGAGATTAAAAACATGATGAGGTTAGATTTATTTGTGATAATTCAAGGTGGAAATTATCACAAAATAAGGGAGTGTTTGCCAATTTTGGACTCCTTGGGGTTGTCCATATTTGATTTTTAATAGCAAAGAAGTGCCAAACTCACCAATCTTTTCTCTCCAATTTCTTTGCACGCCGAAACCTCCATTGTTTTATAGCCAAAACCATTAAAAATTCCAGCATCTTTTTCTTCTACTTTGTCGCGAATTTTTCCTTGTTCTTAAGCCAAAACTGTTCAAAATTTCCAAGATCTTTTTCTTCTCAAAATTTCAGCCCTTCCATTAGTGTTGGCCAAACCTTCTTTTTCCCCTAGCTAGGTCTTTGCGCAATTTCATGGTGTGGTAAGGGGTCGGTCTAAGCTAAATCTTTGTTCTTGATATGGCTAGCCTTGTTAAGAGTTTGGCTAATCTCTCTTTGAATCGATATCATCTAGGAACTACGGGATTTTCAAGCAATAGATTTGACTCTCCATCAATCGATTTTGGTAAGAATCTATTTATTTAATTGGTGTTCAAAGCCGAAGGCTATTAAGTAGCTACTAATGGTTGCCGATTATAGGGTGCAAACAGAAGGCTAGTACTCAAAAGCGAATAGGTAGGGATTCGGGTTCAAAAAGGAGAACTCTTTTAAATAATTGGTTTGGCCGAATAGGCCTTTGGTATTAACACTGACATTTGGCGGAATGTAGGATCAGGATCTAGCGTCATAGATCGGCTTTTCGAGATCTAGGAATTTCGATAATAACAGGTGTGTAAGATCTCTATACACACTTTATTAATTTACATGCTATTATTATTTGCCTTAGATCTTTTGGTTGTGATTAGCTTGTGGCATAGTCATGGATTTCGGGTAAGTCCCCTAACTTGAAATTTTTATATGTTTGCATGCCATCACATGATGTTTAATACTATGACATGATATATGAAATTTGATGTGTAAGCATGTGATGGTGGGATTGATGAGAGGAGGGGATGAACTATGGGACATCGTCGGTGGTTTTGACCACAAGATGGGTTGGCCCCATCAGATTATTTGTGACCTATGGTCATCGGTGGTTTTGACCACAACGATTGAATATTCGCGACTAAGTCCCAAAGTGGTTTGGTACCACCAAAGTGGTTTTGACCACACTTGATATTTTGTGACCTATGGTCATCAAGTGGTTTTGACCACACGATGGGTTGGCCCCATCATTTAAATTGTGACTTTAAGTCATCGGTGGTTTTGACCACACGGGGTAGAAAAGGAGTATGGATGGCTAGTTGGGTTGCATGAGCATGTTATTAATGAATTTTGTATGAGATATATTTTCCGGGTGGGGATTTACACACTCGGGTCTTGGTGACTCACCCCTTCCCTTAACATTTTGCGAGATGGGTAGATCGCGGAGATGGAGTGGATGGACTCGAGGTGGCCATGCGGTGGACATTTTAATAAATGAACTTGGATTTTATTTTATCTTATTTTATGTTGGTTTATTTTTATTAAGTTGTAATAAGGCCTCCTAGAATTATTTTATTATTGTCACATGCTTTGAATATTTGTTTAAACTATATAATTATGTTAAAAATGAATTCACATGTTTTTTCCAATCAAACGTAAAATGTTTTAAAATGCCATCGGGCACATTTGCAATCTATAAACAACTCGACTTAATAAATATTTTTAAACAACACTAAGTATGGTTTTTAACAAGAGACTTGAAGTTGAAAGATTTTCACAAAACTTAAATCGGTTCAAATGGTTCTCAAATTGTTTTCTCTCAGAGCAAACCAAATTCGGTCGTAATGTTTGGGCCGGGTTTAGGGTGTTACAAAATCGTATCGAGCTGGGTTCAAAGCTCGGTTGTGGGCCCAAGGCCCAAAAATGTTTTGGTAGGCCTTATGGAATGATTTTTGGTTTTGAACAAGATGGCCCGAGTCTCGGCACCTATCCGCCTGTAAGTATATCTAAACCTCTTGGTGAATTATATTCTGTAGAAGGGTAGGAAGCATGGAACGTAGATAGACTTATAGGACTTGGACCCTAAGGTTAGATTACTCAAACACAAACGAAGCATAAGACTTAAAGGACTAAACCAACCTATGACTTAGCCAATGAGCTAGGGTGTGGTAACCCGCAGACGCATGTCTCAGGATTGGATCGGAAGAGCCACGGTATTTAAGCGGTCCTAGTGACTCACCTCCTCTTCGCAGTATCCTACTGGTGCGTAGCTTTGGTTCACCACGACCGGGAGGGCTCGGTCATAGGCTAAACACAATGATTAAAACCCTAAAAGGGAATTAGCCTTGTTTCGAAATAGAATGAAACAACAAACCCTAATGTTTTCAAAACTTGTGCAATAACTTTCTCAAATCCTAGAACATTACTTTTACAACGTTCTTCTCGAAAAACTTGACTTGTGAAAAATTACAGAAATACCCTTAGGAGTAAAATTACCAAAATGCCCCTGACCCATAAAATATTAGTTTAATGGTTTTGCCCAAAAATTTTAATGATTTTATAGACATTCAAAAACCCTGCTTCGAAAATCATCAGCAAAATATTTTGGTTCTAGAAAAAGACGAAAATACCCCTGTAGGAAAAAGACGAAAATACCCCTGGGATAGAAATGGGCAGAAATGTCTGATGAGTGAATAGGTATGGAAAGTATTAAGGAATGGATGCATGAACTTCTTTGTGTGAATTAGGATAGGAAACTGAAACTTTGTTTGCTCGAAAGAATCTCTGATTAAACCTTATCCATAAAATTTCGTCATGAGTAATAAAAGTGAAACAAATGCTAACGCATAAAATTTTTCTTAATCAGATTAAAAGCGCGGTAGATAGAATGAGTTCTAGAGGACGTGGACGCCGTGGACGTGGTAGGGGTAGGATGACGGTGTCTGAACCCGTCAGGTCAGGACAAGGTTCTGAAAATGAGGTACCACTGCCACCACCACCTCCTACTTTTAGAGCTGAGGAGCCGGATCGGATCGGTGGCGGAGGCGGTATCGCAAGCTGTGTTGCGAGTTTTGGAGATGGTGGCTGGGGCTGGTGGAAATGTAGGAGCTCGGAAATCTGTCCCCGAGCGACTCCGATCTAACGGAGCGGAGGTATTCCGAGGTGTGTCAGGAGTGGCACCAAAGGCAATGGAACATTGGCTAGAGTCAACCGAAAGAATCATGGATGACCTTGACCGACCGAGGAGGAAAAGTCGAAAGGCGCGTGTCGCTTCTAAAGGATGAAGCGTATCAGTGGTGGCTTACGGTTCGAGATGGGGCGACAGCAGATGATTTGACTTGGGAGTATTTCAGAACCACCTATCAAAAGAAGTACATCGGAACTAGCTACGTAGATGCACAGCGAAAGGCTTTCTTGAACTGGTCCAAGGCAATAAGACAGGACATGGCGGAGTATGAGGCCGAATTCTTCTTGGTTGAGTAGGTATGCTCGTGGTATTGTGGGTACCGAGCATGAACGCTGTGTTAGATTCGAGGATGGGTGAGAGATGAGTGAGGATGATGATAGCTCCACAACAGAACGAGAGTTTCTTGTTCTTGTGGAGAAGTCTAAAGTTGCCGAGGAGTAAGACAGTCAGTAAAGCGGAACCAAGAACGGAATTGGAATAAGAGAAGCTCGGAACCTTCAAGGTTCTTGGGTAATGAACAGAAGAGGACGAGGTTTGATGGGTGGATCAAACCGCTAGGCCTGCCGCCGCTAATACTCAATGGCCGCCACAATGTGCTCGGTGTGGCAAGCCTCACAAGGGTGAGTGTTGGAGTGGTAATCGAGGGTGCTTTGAGTGTGGATCGCACGATCACCGTAAGGGATTGTTCTCGGAAGTTAGCTAGGAATCAACCGGAGGGTCGAACCGCGCTCGGGTTAGAAATGAAGGACCACCACAGAGGGGTCGAGGTGCAATGCTAGAGGTAATGATAATGGTAACGGGCGTGGTCGAGGTCTTTGAAGGTGCAGAGGCGAGGCAACCAAGGGTGGTTTATGCGGTTGGTCGTCGCGAGGAGGAGGATGCACCAGATGCGACAACGGGTATGTTCCTTACTCGAATACCCTTAATTGCTTTGATCGTTGTAGAGTTTTCTTGTTTTACTAGGGAAGTGCCTCAAACCTTGGTTGTGAACTTAGAGATTGTGCCTAGGAAGTAGGATAGTTCTATTAGGATCGAATGCGCAAGCATAAGCACAAAGACGGTGAGTTAGATGTATGACTATTCGTTAGAAAGTAATTTCGAGGACGAAATTATTTTTAAGGGGGTAGAATTGTAACACCCCGAATTAGGGGCTATTTGTAATTTAAATAAATTCCATGTGGGCTTCAAGAAATGAATAAATATTATTTTATTTAGCATGATTTAGGGTCTAGAAATAACCTCGATTTAGGTCGAATTTGGGTTAAAAAAAGAATTAAATTAAAGTACTTAAAAGGAGGGAGCTAGGTGGAGATAGGGTTTAAATAAAAATCGAGGGAAACATGACACAAGAATGTATTTGGTGTAGTGGCTTAGTGCGTCTAAGGGAGGGTTACAAGGAGGAGGTTCGATCCGTGGAACCGGCAAGGGGAATTGTTTTTTTATGCATTAAAGGAAGGGCCTGTAAAGAAGGCCTTAAAGAAAATTTGGGTAAGGTTCATGGCATGAAAGTTTAATGTGGAGAAGTGGCAAAGGACGTTGGAGAGTGAGGGTTTGCAGTGAGGACTCGGGTTCGACTCATGGTAGGCGCAAGGACGTTGTTTTTTAGGCTTTGGCGTTGAAAGGAAAAAGGGCCCATTATAAAGGCTTTATAAATAAATGGAGAGGGATTTGACATGGAAGTCGGGTTGGAAGAGTTGGCTTAGGGCGCATCATGCAAACAAGGGATCTAGCCGGTCCTAGGTTCGAGTGGTCAAGCAAAGGTTTTGTGTTTTAATTTTTATGCGATGATTGGGCTCACGTTGGAAGGCCTTATAATTAAATGTGGTGGTTAATTGACATGAAAGTCAATTGGGAGAGTTGGTCCGGGCGCTTTAGGGGGAGGGTCTGCTGCTGCCGCCGCTTGGGGTCGCTGGTTCGAACCCGGGAGCAAAGCACCTTGACATTATTTTTATTTTCCTCTTTCTTTCTTGGCGTGAAGGAGAGAAAGAATTGGCATGAATGTGGACTCTTTAAATTGATAAAGATAAGGTTTTATTTTTGCAAAAATTTACTGGAAGTGGGGAAGCTATTAGTGTTTTATTTGCTATTAAATTGTGAAGGGATTAGGAGATTAAAAACATGATGAGGTTAGATTTATTTGTGATAATTCAAGGCTGGAAATTATCACAAAATAAAGGGAGTGTTTGCCGATTTTGGACTCCTTGGGGTTGTCCATATTTGATTTTTAATAGCAAAGAAGTGCCAAACTCACCAATCTTTTCTCTCCAATTTCTGTCACGAAACCTCCATTGTTTTATAGCCAAAACCATTAAAAATTCCAACATCTTTTTCTTCTACTTTGCTGCCGAATTTTTCCTTGTTCTTAAGCCAAAACTGTTCAAAATTTCCAGCATCTTTTTCTTCTCAAAATTTCAGCCCTTCCATTAGTGTTGGCCAAACCTTCTTTTTCCCCCTAGCTAGGTGTCGCGAATTTCATGGTGTGGTAAGGGGTCACTCTAAGCTAAATCTTTGTTCTTGATATGGCTAGCCTTGTTAAGAGTTTGGCTAATCTCTCTTTGAATCGATATCATCTAGGAACTACGGGATTTTCAAGCAATAGATTTGACTCTCCATCAATTGATTTTGGTAAGAATCTATTTTATTTAATTGGTGTTCAAAGCCGAAGGCTATTAAGTAGCTACTAATGGTTGCCGATTATAGGGTGCAAACAGAAGGCTAGTACTCAAAAGCGAATAGGTAGGGATTCGGGTTCAAAAAAGAGAACTCTTTTAAATAATTGGTTTGGCCGAATAGGCCTTTGGTATTAACACTGACATTTGGCGGAATGTAGGATCAGGATCTAGCGTCATAGATCGGCTTTTCGAGATCTAGGAATTTCGATAATAACAGGTGTGTAAGATCTCTATACACACTTTATTAATTTACATGCTATTATTATTTGCCTTAGATCTTTTGGTTGTGATTAGCTTGTGGCATAGTCATGGATTTGGGTAAGTCCCCTAACTTGAAATTTTTATATGTTTGCATGCCATCACATGATGTTTAATACTATGACATGATATATGAAATTTGATGTGTAAGCATGTGATGGTGGGATTGATGAGAGGAGGGGATGAACTATGGACATCGTCGGTGGTTTTGACCACAAGATGGGTTGGCCCCATCATTATTTGTGACCTATGGTCATCGGTGGTTTTGACCACAACGATTGAATATTCGCGACTAAGTCCCGGTGGTTTGGTACCACCAAATGGTTTTGACCACACTTGATATTTTGTGACCTATGGTCATCGGTGGTTTTGACCACACGATGGGTTGGCCCCATCATTTAAATTGTGACTTTAAGTCATCAAAGTGGTTTTGACCACACGGGGTAGAAAAGGAGTATGGATGGCTAGTTGGGTTGCATGAGCATGTTATTAATGAATTGTGTATGAGATATATTTTCCGGGTGGGGGATTTACACACTGGGTCTTGGTGACTCACCCCTTCCCTTAACATTTTGCAGATGGGTAGATCGCGGAGATGGAGCTGGATGGACTCGAGGTGGCCATGCAGTGGACATTTTAATAAATGAACTTGGATTTTATTTTATCTTATTTTATGTTGGTTTATTTTAATTAAGTTGTAATAAGGCCTCCTAGAATTATTTTATTATTGTCACATGCTTTGAATATTTGTTTAAACTATATAATTATGTTAAAAATGAATTCACATGTTTTTTTCCAATCAAACGTAAAATGTTTTAAAAATGCCATCGGGCACATTTGCAATCTATAAACAACTCGACTTAATAAATATTTTTAAACAACACTAAGTATGGTTTTTAACAAGAGACTTGAAGTTGAAAGATTTTCGACAAAACTTAAATCGGTTCTGAAATGGTTCTCAAATTGTTTTCTCTGTAGCAAACCAAATTCGGTCGTAATGTTTGGGCCGGGTTTGGGGTGTTACAAAGCAAATAGTGAACAGGAAACAGTTGTTGGATCTTCTACTCTGCCGGACATAGATGATGAGCCTGGAGAATTTGAAAGTAATGTTAAGTTTATTTTACATGCATGTTGAATTTTATTATTGATTCATTTTTCAATTTTAATATAATAATATATCATTTTTCAGCTGAAGGTGGTGGGACGCGCAGAGCTCGGGGACGTACACTACTTAAAGATTTATACTACTTAAAGCCTACCGATCGTGTTAAAGTAAGGAGAAACAATCATGGCCAGCCTGTTGGATCTGAAGCTCGACTGTTAGGAAGCTATTTGGGCATTATTGCACGAAATTCCAATATGTTGCCCATTAACTACGAATCATGGCATCACATGCCTGATGCCAACAAAAATCAGGCTCTCGATAATATTAAGGTAGCAAAACGTGAATGTAATTTATAATACTTTAATTTAATTTCCATTTATATTAACTTTTATACTTTTTCTTCTTCAGCTAGATTTACTTTAGAGGTCTCGATGACTATGTTAAGAAGACATTGGGTAAAAATGGAGAGACAATAAAAGTACGCTCAAAAACAATATTTTAAGAAAGACATAAGCCTCGATTTAAAAATTAAGAAATGTTCCACCGGGAATGTTGAGGTACCAATGGGAAGATCAAGTTAGATTTTGGAATTCAAAAAAGGAGAGGTATTACGTGACTTCTAAAATCTTATAAATTATTTGGTTTATAGTATTTACTATATATATAATTCAAATTGCATTATGTAGGACCGTGAGCGAGTTGGAATAAGCAGCAGACAAACAGTAAATTCATTTATTACGGCGAGTTCTAGAAGTTTTGCCTGTAGTGGGTTTAGGTATTATAATTTATTAATTCTGTCAAATATTAATTACTTTATACTATTAAATTATATTTTTTCTCGCTAAAATGTAGGAAACTTGATTGGTCAAAAAGTTGGACAGCGTTCACTTTTTGACATTACTTATAGAAAGAAGGATGGATCTCCAGATGACATCCAAGTCGCAGAAATTTTGGTATATTTACTTAATAAAATTTTATTTTTATAAATATTTATAATGTTTAATTATAATAGTTTAATTCATCGTTTATAGTTTTAAATTTATAATGTTAAATTATGTTGCATTCTTTCTTATTTATATATTTCGTTTCTAACTCTTTCATTGATTTATTAGGATAAACTAAAGGAGAAAAAGGCGAGAGTATGAAGCGTTTGCTTGATCGATAGTTCGCTAATCTTAAGGAGATTGATAATGAATTATTACAGATGTTTTGGGTCCCGAAGGTACGATCGCTTCGATTGATAATTCTGTTAATCTTTAGTATATTTTTAATAGAATTATCACCGATGTTTTTGGTCTTGAAAGGTATGGTGGGTTCGATCTAAAGGATCCGTGTTACCCCGACCCAATATTTGGATCCGCCCCAGAAGATACATGCCTTCCGAGAGTCAATCTCGTCTTTGAAGTTCAGAGGCTACAAGACCAGATAGCTCATATGCAAGAGAGCACGGTTGAGTTGAGCGACAAGCTGGCGATGTTCAAAGAAAATATGAAGAACTCAAAGCAATAGCTTAGAGCGGATGCAAGCGGCAAAGAATGAGGAGGCAAGCAAAGGCAGAATGAGAGAGGCAGCGGCAGCTGCGAGGGAGGCAGAGGCAGCATCGATGCTAGCAGAGCAGAACAGAAAGTACGAAGAGCTCCAGCACCAGCTTCAGCATATGATGCAGATGTTTCAACAGTCGCAGAAACCGCCATCTTAGACACATTTAGTTTCTCGTTGTAAGAATGTTTTGACATTATTACATTTAACATTATTGTTACAATATTTTCAGTCATCATTCATTTAATTTATTAAATTTCAAGTATTATTTAGAATTAATGTATTTGGAGTGATTTTTATGCTAAATTTGCTGTTTTGCGTTGGAATTATATGCTATATTTACTGTTATTGGTTGGTTTTAGTGCAGGAGGGGTATAATATTGAAAAAACTGTACCCCAGAAATCTGTACAAATTAACGGCGTTTGTAACAAAGCACCGCTAAAGAACATGACTTTTAGCCGCTAAAAGTCATGGTCTTTAGCGGCGTTTTTAAGATAAACGCCGCGCAAAAATTTGGCGAAGAATAATGGCGTTTTTGTGGCGCTTACAAAAGCGCCGCAAACACTTTTAGTGGCGCTTATAAACGCCGCTAAAGGCCAAAAAAAACGCCGCTAAAAGTCTGTTTTGCTGTAGTGCCCAGTCCAGTATTTACCACTTATCATTGATTTTATCCGTGTGGGGCCCACGAGCCCTTTGGGCCCACACGGCCCATTTCAGCCAAACGAGACCCATATCGGCCCAAGAGCACGAGGGTGGCCTCCACCGTCTACCGCCCACGATTTGTGGGCTCGGTTTACCACACGAGCCATCGCACGCTCGTGAGGCCTCAAATGCTGAAGTTTCAGCTTTTTCGCTTTTGCCGATTCACAGAAGAGAGGGGTGTGACTACACACCTGTTTGCGCAACGAATAGATTACCCCACGCGCGATCAACCTTGACCAAAAGTTATGCGACCATTACAGTTAGATTGCTGGTTGAAGACGATCGCACCCTTCTTTTCGATTTACCCACAATATTTAGCCAAAAAAGTATTCGAAGAAGAAAGCAGAGATTGTTGCTCCACCGATTGTTAGAGACAAAGTGTTATGAGCAAAAGAAGGAATCGACGCCCACTACCAAAACCGATTAGCACAGCAGGGAAAGAAAAAAAGAGAGAGTCAACCACTTAGTCAAAGAGAAAAAGAGAACTGTTGAGAAGAAAAACAAGAAAGGTTCGACTATTTCTTTAAGAATAGAGGAAGAGAGGCGAAAGCAGAAATGATCCAGAGATAGTATATTCGACCAAAGTGATTTACGATGCCAAGACACAAAAACCAATTCGGCCAGGGAGAAACAAAAAAAGAAGAAAAAAATGCCAAGATAAAGAAAACCGAACAAGGACTATACCAAAAGAAGTCTCTGCCAAATTTCTGAATAGCTAGACTCCAAATTCGGCACTACTCTCCCTACAAGCAAAGTCCTCGATTTCCTCCTAAAAACTCTCCCCAATCCTCTCCATGATTTGCACCACAATCCACTCCTCAAATCTCTCCAATCTCTCATCTATCAAAATTTTACTGCAACTCAACTACTAGCCGAACCATCAGCAAAATAAATACCCCCTCATGCTATGCCAACACTCGAACCTCAAACCCCTTGCCACACTTGTAACGCCATAACCAATGCACCAATAGGTTTTTTTGTTATTTCAAACAAGCGGACCTATGTGCCAGTGTCCAGATTCTTTTAAGAGCAAATTTTAAAAATTCTGCAAAAGCCAAGACTTGAACCCAGGCTTCTCAACCACTCTCGTCCACACCCAAATCACTTAGCCATTAAAGCAAACAAGTACTTTGTGTTAGAACATGCAAAATTAAAGACCCTATATTTTTGGGGCGTTACACAAAAGGCAAAGTAGCTCAACATACATTCCAGTAAAACATATGTTTACCAATCACATACAAATATCTCAAATGGCAATCCGATATACAAAAAGTTACCTTTAACAAACCAAACACATTTATATTATCATTCCAAACACTCATGCAATCCAATCGCAACAGACTATTCAAAGCATTTCATAAATGTCCCAATGATCATACAAACAAACATATATTAAGATGCGTAAAATATGCGATAGTCAGAAATTCCACCCATCCAACCGAACACCTCTCTGACCCCCTGCACACCATGAATGAGCTATAGAAAGCCCAACTGACCCTACACACTAGATTTCAGGAAACTAAGCCACTCAAAATCACAATATGTAGCTGAGCTGAGATATATATAGAATTACACGATAAACCACTGTTCAAAAATATTGTAGTTGAACTGGCGAATCAGACTCCCTTCTCTTCACAACCAAAACCCCAATTTTATGCACATGTATGAATGCACATCAAACACTAATAGTCTCACAGATATAGAAGCTCGTATTCAGTCAATAAATTGTAGAATTTTTATGCGATTGCAAAATGCACACAACATAAAAACATTCATACAGAAACTGAAATGCACAAGCTCAAGCGATTAGATTTAGAATCAATTAGGCTTGTAACTATTTACTAGTAACATCACATAACATTTAAACAAATCATTAAATTAATGCTATGATTATAAATAGCCACACAAATCTGAGCTGAAACAGGGTCCTAACCACCCTTACTAAGGCCTAACTGAGGGTCGGAACACACAGAAACAAAAAATGATTCAAAATCCAACATAGAAGAAAAATTTGTAAAACAGGGCCATACGACCGTGTGCCCCGGCCTTTTGGAAGGATACACGCCCATATGAAAGCTATACATGCCCGTGTAGAGGGGACACACGCCCGTGTGTGTACCCTATGTACCTCAGTGTCCAAAAGTGCCAAAATTAAGTGCAAAGCATACACAGCCGTATGGAAATCTAACACGCCCATGTGGCTAAGGGACACGGCTGTGTGACCAAGGCATACGCCCATGTAAAAGTCGACAAAATTCCCAAATCGTAGTCATACAGCTATGTGGCCAGGCTGTGTGGCACCAAAAATCGCCCAAAACCTTAATTCCCAATGTCACACGACCATGTGAGCTGCCCATGTGTGGCACACTCTCGTGTGGCCACCCATGTGGTCACGAAACCACACCGAAACATGTTACAGGTCATACAATTATTTTTGAAATAAACCCCAATCCTTAAACTAAAAAAAAAAACACCAAAATATAATGAATTCCATACAATTCAACAGTAAGACAATACATCAATTAACTAATTCTCGAATTCCACAAAAATTATCGATTTCTACAAAACCCACTCAAAAATTTGACACCGAAATTGAAGAGTTTCTGAACACACACCTGAGTCGCGATAAAAAGCACCAAGACTGATCGATTCGCTCCCACCACACCATTTGAAAACTTCAATTTCACACACAACTGCACTATAAGAATTCCAATTCAATAACAAAAAGAAAAGGAAAGTGATTCTATCAACAACCCCAAAAATGAAACCTACCTTCTTCGATTCTGATTAAACGAACACACGAGGACAAAACTCCCTTGACAGACAACAACTAACGATAAAACAGGAAAAGCAAAGAATCAAAAGAAACTAAATTTTTGGAGAAGAAAAAAAACAGAAAAGTTACAGAGGAACAAAGTGGGAAAAAACGTGCAGTGAAATGGGGAAAAACACGTGAAACTGTTGAGTTTTGAAATGAAAAATAAATTTAAATTTAAATTTAAAACATAAAACTTAAAACCAATTTAAGATATAATAAAAAATATTTCTTCAAAACACACATGAGGACTCGAACCTAGAACCCATAGGTAAACTAGCACACATCCAACCACCGAACTAGCAGACTCATTCTGACATTAAAATGCAACTACAAACCCAACTTCTCAACCTACTCACTGACCCTAACTACAAACCTCAAAACTTCTAACCCCAAAATTTGAGATGTTACAAAAACAATAAAAGAAAATAAGAAATAAAAAAATAAAGAGAGAGCAAGAGAAAGGAACTATATTGAAGAATATCTACTTTAAGACGCAATTTTACAAAAGAGCATGGTACATGGTTCACAGTCGAAATAGTCCAAAGTCAGGAAAATGAAATTTGATTTCACGAGAATTATTGAGTTGACTCTCGATGCAAGACATTTATGTTTCAAGGGTGGATTTATGAAATCCATAGTACCAAGTTTGTTAAGTGAATTATCATCTGAGAATTTAATTTACGAGTCATAAAATCATTTTGAAATTTGTTAATGTGATATCCTATGGAATTTGATTTTCATTATTTGTTGTGTGTGGACAAGGATTTGATCTTTTTCAACCTAAAAACATGATTCTCAAAATGATTACCTTTTATGAAAAATTCAAGAAAGGAAAGCATTCATTGCATTTAAAGGCCCAAGTGTGAATGTTCATTTACTTTTCATTGCATTTAAAGGCCCAGGTGTGGAGGTCTATTTACTTTTCATTTCATTGTATATGAAGGAAAATAAGCGATTTATTAAGTTCAAGTGGTATGACCCTAAGGTCATTAAGTTGGTACAAAAGTTTTGTTGCAAAATTTTAACATTTCGATAGTTAATTAATTAAAAAGGACTAAATCGTAAAAGATGTAAAATTTAATCAATATTTGACATGAGCGATTAAATGTTTAATTGAATGAAGGAAAAGGGACTTAAATGGTAATTATACCATTCAAGGTGTTAGTGGACAATAATGGGCATGTGTAACACCTTGAATTTGGGCCTAGCAGAATTGGGCCTATTGGGCCTTGGGCATGGGAGCGTTTAAAACTTTTGAGAACAAGAGAGCGGTATAAATGTATGTTGGATTTGTTAGGTGAGTGATTTTGGAAGGTTAGGGGGCTTCTATGAAGTCCTAGGTTCAAGCCATGTCATTTGGAAAATTTTTATTTTTAGCATTAGGGGAGCCCTGACTCCAGGTTGTAAGCCTTTTAATTATTTGTGATTAAAAAGAGGAAAAAAGAGAGCTTGTGGTTGAGTGGTTGTGGTGTCACAGGTGTGGCAAGGAGGATAGAGGTTCAAGTCTCACTGCATGCAAAAATGGATTATTTATTTTTCACATGAGTGGGCAAGAGTTTGTGTTGGATTTGAACTCTGTGTTGGGAAGTTTGAATTGGTCTTGAGTTGTTGGGAGAAGATTTTGCAGCAAATCAAGGAGGAATTTATGGAGATGTTTAAGGAATTTGAAAAGGGGGAGAAGTTGTAGCCGAATGGGAGTGTTGGTATGTGCAAATTCGGCTAGAAGGTTTTAGGTGCTTACGTTTTGCTTTGTTTGGTTTTCAGCATTTTGTTTTGTGCTTTTCAAGTTCTTTTGATGTGACGAATTGTGTTTTGGGGTAGCCTTTAGCACCATTTTTCTCTCATTTTCTTTTCTGGTGTCTGAATATTGCATTTTGGGTATTTTATGAGTGGTCGATTTCTCCTTTCTTAATTTTGCCGAATCTTTCCTTTCTTTCAGTTTCTCATTTCTTTCTTTTCTTTCCACTGGGTTGGCTGAATCTCTATCTTTCTCCTCTCATATTTCTAAACCGATTATACCTTTCTTTTCCCTTTCTTTTCTTTGCTGAATCAATTGTTCTCCTTTTCTTCTCCTATATCGGATACTCTTTTCTTTCTTACACCTAAGTGCCTTGAATCTGTTGGCCGAATATCACATCTTGTAGCTTGGGTTTTGTGTTGACCGGTTGTTGCTCTTCTTTTCATCTCATATTCGCTTGACAACGGTTCTCTGGAAATTGTAAGTATGATCGACTATTGCTCTGTTTCTTTAATTTCTTTTTTTTTGTTTTTGTTTCAAGAGACCTCACTCTTTGGTTCTGCTTAAAACTGAGTGCCATTTCTCCCTATCTCTAATTTTGAGACTTGGTTGGACAATGGGTTTGTTTCAAGCCTTTGGGCATGCGAGTTTGTTAATGGGTGGTGCGTTTCGTGTGTAGATACTAATCAAGAAGTGGGTAATCGCTTTTAATCAGCAGTTTAGTTGCAAGTATCCATTGGTTCAAGCAAGGTAGGTGATTGTGGTTTGAGTGATGAGGTTTGGTTGATTAAGGCTGGTTATGTTTTGTTGTTATGCATGTAATCATGTGTTGTGAATGATTATAGGTTGGGCTCGAAGGCAATGCGCGAGTGTTCACAAGCAGGTGTGTAACTTTGTGCTCTGTTGATGATCGACTGAAAAGCTGAAGGTGTGTATTCCATACTAATTGGTTTGTAGATCGGCAAAATGCTGAAAAGCCGAAGTACCGGTGAATGATGCCACACGAGAGTGCGATCGCACGTGTGGTGGACCGAGCCCACGAATATGGGCGTAAGATGGTTGAGGCCACCATGAGCATTCTCATGGGCTTAGGTCGTTTTAGGCCGCGTTAGGGCCGAAATGGGCCGTGTGGGCCCCACACAGATTAAATTTGCATATTGTGGTAAATGTTAGATCGAGCCGTGTAGTCCACATGGCTAGGGTCGTTTTTAAGTAATGGGCCGTGTGGGCCCACTGGGCTGGTGGGCCCCACACAGATAAAATGCATGTTATATCGTTACTATTGGTTTGAACTGTGCTGTTCGTATAACCGAGCCTATTTTTGGGCTGATTAGGCCACCCGAGCGTGTGGGCCCACTTGGGTCGAGTAATGGGCCTTAGGCCCATTTACACCGTTGTGTCTGTTTGGGTTACTTAAGTCGCTCGAGGCGACGGTGGACCTTCTATTGGATTATTAAGCCCCGATTTGCAAAATTACTGAAATACCCCTGATTTGCAAAATTACTGAAATACCCCTGATTTGTAAAATTATCGAAATACCCCTGATTTGTAAAATTACTGAAATACCCCCGGTTTGTAAAATTACTAAAATATCCCCAGTTTGCAAAATTACTGAAATACCCCCGATTTGTAAAATTACTAAAATATCCCTGATTTACAAAATTACCGAAATACCCTCGATTTATGAAATTACTGAAATAACCTCGATTTGAGAAATTATCAAAATACCCTTGTAGGGTAGGATTACCGAAATACCTTTATAGGGTAAAATGACTATTTTGCCCTTGTGGGTAAATAACTGACTTGTGCTATGATTTGACTGATTTGACTGGGATTGTCTGACTGTGTTTTAACTAACTTGACGGTGGCTGTATGACTGATATATTTTTAATATGTGTGTAAATGACTATTACTGAGCATGGCCATTTTGCATACACGTGTAATGATTGAGCATAACATACAGGACATATTGCATGGGGTTGGGACATTGATACGGAGGAAGTTTAGATAGGGTCGCACGGGTCGCATGAGACGACTGTAGATCCTGTATTGATATGTTAAGGTCGCACGGGTCGCATGACGACTGTGGACCAACGGACGGCTTAAAGTCGCGTAATCTGATTATAGCTCTGTGCCATCTTGATTATGGCTTTGTGCCAATCGTAATTGCCCGTGGCTATGTGCCTAACATATATATTAATGACACTATGTTGATCATAATTACCCGTGGTTGTGTGCCGATTATATTACCGTCGCTGATGGCTATGTGCCAAACTTATTATAGTTACCGATAGCTTTGTGCCATCCTGATTATGGCTCTATGCCATCCTAATTATGGTTTATAACCATTCTGTTTATTGCTTTTAGCTGTTTTGTTAACTGGCAGCGTTGTTGCGATATTTACGACTTATAGCCGTTCTGTCTACGGCACCAAGCCATTCTGTTGACTTAGTGCCGCAACCGGTGCTAAGCTTGGTGTGTTGGCTAGGTGGGTCGATTTTATCCCCACGTAAGTGTAGGGTTGGTACAGGTGGTGTGTTGGCTGGATCGAGGTGGGATGTATCCTCATACTGTTGCATATCTGTTTATGAGATCTGTCTCTATACTGGGCTTAGGCCACTTGTCCTGTTATTGGTTTGGGCTAGGCCCAATTGATTTTATTATGGGCTCTGACCTAAATGGTATTGCAGTGGGCTTTGACCCCGTATGCTCTGAACTGGACTGTACTATTACTGTTAAAGGGCTTTGGCCCAGACTGTTTCGGGTTCTGTTTTTGTATACTGACTGTTACTCTAGTAAGGGGATTACACACTGAGTTTTTGCAAACTCACCCCGTTTTTAACTGTGTAGGTAATCCCTAGCTTTAGGAGGATCGGTGCTGCGAGGGACTCAGAGATGGCCACACGACTTCTTTTGAACTTCATTTATGCTTTAGATTCTATTTTGGGTTTTAAATTTTGTAATAAGGCCTCTTTAAGGTTTTGGGTTTTAAGTTGGGGTTTTTATTTACTTTGAATTATATCCGTTAGAAGTAAATCACGGTTTTCCAAAATGTTAACTATTTTTAAAACAACACTACGTTTTTGCAACATTATCGAAATGGTTTTGCGACTTAATCTTTTTCGTAAATTGATTACTCTGAAAATTAGTTTTTGCAACTAAAAAGATATTTTGGGAATAAAATTATTAATTTTTCAATGTACCATGTTTTAGAAATAAACTAACGTAACTGGGATTTTACTTAAGCTTTTAAACAAGAAGGGTTTTCAATGAAAACATGGTTTTCAAAAAACACTTCAATGTGACACGCCAGGTTCGGGTCTAACTTCTAGGCCGGGTCTGGGGTGTTACAACATGAATTTGATGTTTTGTTTAATTATTAACTAATGTTAATATGGTAATTTTATAATTAAATTAAATAAAGTTTGTATCATCTTTTCCAATTCATTTCTTTCACCGATTTGAGAAAGGATAAAGCCATTGTTAAAGGCTTGAAAGCTTCGGCCAAACTTCATTGTGTGCATGTAAGTCTGATTTAGCTCCTATTCCATCAGAAAAGTGGGAACTTATGAGAAATCCAATAAGAGCTGTTGGAGTAGATGGTAATGAAACTTTAATTCTTTTTAAAGCAAAAAATATACCAATCTACATAAATAATGTAAGATTTGTGATACCTAAAATATTATGTTTTCATGAAATGCATGGAGATATATTATTAGGTAATAATTTTATATATCAACATTTACCATTTTCTATTGATAAAAATTTTGTTATATTAACTATTGAAAAAACTTGAGTAGAAATACCCTTAGTTGAAAACCATAAATTTATTTGTGATAAAGATTTTTCACCTTCTAAGAAAGAACATGTTAAACAACTTGAAACAAATCATTGGTTGTTTAAAATATTAGAAAATAATTTTAGTGAAGAACCATTAAAATTATGGAAAAATAGTCCTAGATATTGTACTATTAAATTAGAAAATCCTAATAAAATTATTAGAGTAAAACCTATGATCTATACTAAACAAGATATAGATGAATTTGATATACAAATAAAAGAATTATTAGAAAAAGGATTAATAGAAGAAACTAATAGTCCACATTCTAGTCCTCGCTTTTATGGTAAGAAACCATGCGAGAAATAAAAAGAGGAAAAGCTAGAATGGTTATTAATTATAAAAGATTAAATCAAAATACTATTTTTGATGGTTATTTTATTCAAGAAAATAAGTTTTAATAAATCAAGCTAAACAAGCAAAATATTTTAGTAAATTTGATTGTAAATCGAGATTCTCGCAAATTATGCTAATGTGAAGAATCTAAACCATTAATGACTTTTAGTGCTCCTAATGGACATTATCAATGGAGAGTAATGCCATTTGGACTCAGTAATGCACCACAAGTCTTCCAAAGATGGATGGACTCTATATTTAAAAATATAAAAATTTCGTGATATATTAATATTTTACGATACATTAGAAAATCATAGAAAACATCTAAATATTATATCTAGAGAATTCATAAAACATGGAATTATACTAAGTCCTAAGAAAATTGAATTAGAAAAGCTGAAATAGAATTCTTAGGATTAATATTATCTGCTGATGGTCTTAAACTCCAAGATCACATTATAGTAAAAATAAAAGAATTTCTGAAAATATTGTTGATAAGAAATGCAGCTTCAACAATTTTTAGGAATTGTTAATTATGGTAGAAATTTCTTTCCTAACTTATCTAAAAATTAGATGAGTTATATGAAAAACTAAAAAGGAAAAACCTTTTGAATGGTCTAAAAGAGATTCATATATTATAAAAATATAAAATCTGAAATAAATTATATTCCTAAAGTTTATTTACCTAAACCAGTGATAAATTAATTCTAGAAACAGATGCCTCGAGAAAAAATTGGGGATGTGTTTTAAAAGCAAAAACAAATAATGAAGAATTAATTTGTGGATATAGTTCGGGAAAATTTAAACCAAATGAAATAAATTATGCTATCTATGAAAAGAATTATTTAAAAAAAAAGGAATAAAAAATTCTTAATATATTTAGCTTTGAACATTTTATTATAAAAGCGATAATCAAGCGGTTAAACAATTTCTAACTAACAAAAGCTTAGAAAGCTGTACCTAGAAGAATTAGATGGTATAACGAATTATGCCAATTTAATTTTGAAGTTATTTATATTAAAGGAACTAATAATATGATTGCTGATTTTCTTAGCAGGCCTTATGGATAGAGGTAAAAAACCTCTAGAAAAATTTGGAGAATGGACAACTGTCCATAAAAAACACAATAAGTCCTAAACAAGGATTTATTACTATACCTGCTCAAGTACCATTTTATCCTAATCAAGGATATGTCTATATCATAAGTAAACAATCTTCTTGATATATTCCAATATTTTATTAATAAAGGAACAAACAGTCCTATTATTAATAAAATGTTTAGAATATGTCTATATAATAAATGTAGACAAATTCTACCACAAGAATTATTTTCAAAAATAGAGAGAGCTGTAACATCCCAAAGATGGGGCTATTTGGTAGTAAATTATTTTTCTTAGGTTGAACCACTGTGATATTATTTATGGGAATATATGGGTTAATCTAAGGCTTTGAGTAGGCTCGGTTTGGTAAAAATTTTAGTTTTTAATTTTAAAGGAAGGGAGCCTTAGCAAGAGGGGGGTTATAAGAATAAATGTGGATAATTTGACATGAAAATCAACTTGGAAAAGTGGCAAAAGGAGAGTCACTTAAGAGCTAGCATGTGACGCCACATCAAGCAAAGGGGATCTGGGTTGAGTCACAAAATTCCCTTTCTTTTGCTCTTTATTTGGACTGGCAATGAGAGAGAAAAAAGGCTCAAATTAGTTTTAATATTAAAGGATAATATGAGCATTTTTTTTAAATTGGAATTTTTATTTGTTAATTCTAAGGATAATAAGGATGTTATTTTAAATGAATTATCATGGGATCAATTGAATGAGGATATTACTTGGTATTATTTGGATTATTAAGAGATTAAAAGTGGATTATTAGGAGATTAATTTAAATTATTTTGAATTAGTTCAAATGTGTGGCCAAGAGTAACTTGGAGTGTGTTGCCGAAATTTAAACTCTTTCTATGAAGAGTGGACGGCAAGCAATAAGAGGGGGGTGCCGAAATCCTTTATAAACCCTTAGCTACCATCTTGATTTTTCTTTTAGACATTTTTAGTAGTAGCCGAATTTCTTCTTCACTCCCTCCTCCTCCATTATTTTCTCTCCACTCTCATCTTCTCAAAGAAACCAAAAACTCTTCTCCTCTTCTTTGACTCGAGTTGCATCCTCATCACCTCCTATTGGCCGAATATTCCCTCTCTTGTTGCCGAAACTCCATCTTCTTCTCCCACTGTTTTTATTCTTCTTTTTCCAATAGCCAAAACCACACCTTTGGTTGCCGAAATTCCCTCCTCTATTTTATGGTATTGGCCGAATATTAAGTGGATAAATCTCTTCAGATTTTTGGTGGTCAATCGACTTGGGAAGGGTAAGTGTATGGCCGAATACTGTGGATTTTCTCTTTAATGTTCTCATCGACTTTTATAAGGAAAAGTGCCAATTTCGCAATTGATTATGAACCCTCTAAACACTTCTCGATAATCAATCTCTTTTAGGTACTCTAGAATTTTAAGCGATCGACCCAAGCCTCTAATCCCTAGTGTTCGTTTTTGGTAAGTAATGGTAAGATCTAATTTAAGCAAGTTATTTAGTTAGTGTTTAAGCCAAGACTACTAACATAAGGTTGCCGATTAATAGGAAAGCGTAACGCTTGGAGTAGTTATTCAAAGGCACTCGGGTAAGGATTAGGGTTCAAAGGAGAACCCTTTTAAATATTTGGTTTGGCCGATTAGGCCATAGTGCTAAATTCTAAGGTTGGCCGAATATAGGTGCAGAGAGATCTAGGAGGCCGACTCCTCTTTCGGGATTTAGACTTCTCATCGACATCGGTGTGTGCGTACACACTTATAGCGATTAATGTTTGTGTTAAATATATGTTGCTCAGAATCGCTTGATATAGATACGGATCTAGTACCTCAAGGGTACAAGCGAGGATCCCTGTAAGTCTCTCATAATCTGAGATTATTATGCTTTTGGGAAGCATGGTTCATGTGTTACATGTGATAAATGTATGAGATCTATTCATGATTATTTGACTATTGTGGGTTAAATGAGTGGAGGGGCAAGTGATATTTTGTCTTGTGAGCACCGGTGTTTTGGTAACACACTGTGACTACGGTCACAGAGGTTTGGTACCTCCAGAGGTTTGGTACCTCATAGCGACTCGTCCCCGTGGTTAATACCACCGTGGGTTGGCCCCACTTGAGATATGGGATCGTGCGCGGTGATTTGGTATCACATGATGGGTTGGCCCCATCAATCGATTGTGTCTACGGACACCAGAGGTTTGGCACCTCCAGTGATTTGGCATCACATCTGTGACTATATGTCACCAGTGGTTTGGCACCACCAGTGTTTTGGTAACACATTGTGACTACGGTCACCAGTGGTTTGGTACCACATGGGGTAGACAAAGGCGTTTGGTTGGCTAGGTTGAGCACATAATATTCTCGCATATTAAGCGTTATATGTTGTGTATGGAAATGTTTTTTTTAAAACGGGGGGAAGGGTTACATACTGAGTCTTGGTGACTCACCTTCTCCTTTAACCATTTTCAGGTGTTGCTTAAAGCTGGACCGGGATCGGAGAGGACAAGGTGGCCCATGCCGAAGATGATGTTCAATTATTTCATGTTTGATTTTGATATAAGTACTTTATTTGAATTGTTGGGTTGTAATAAAGGCCATTTTATGTTTTTGGTATTACTTTAACTATGGTTTATTTAAATTAAATTGCTACGTGAAAATGATTTATGGTTTGCAACCTATTTATTCAAATTGGATATTATAAACTAAAGTTTTAAAAATGAATGAGTTTAATAGCAAAGTTTTATTCCAAAGATATGTTTTCCAAAATTCAGCAAACTACGATGTTTTATTTTAAATTAAGAAGATTTTCAACCGTCTTTTCCCAGTGACATAACCAGATTCGGTCGTAGTGAATGGGCCGGGTTTGGGGATGTTACAAGAGCTATTTGCAACCAGCAAGCTCAATTTATAGAAACTTTTTCAAAATATTTTTTACAAGCTTATGTTTTTACTAATGATATAGGAGAACAATTTCCTACTATCAAATTTAGGCTTAATCATGAACCATTTGATATAACCAGATATTGAATGGGGATTTGTTAAAGAAATAATGATCCAAAATCTTTCTTTTCATTTATTAAAAGATTTTCCTGCTATAGTAAAATCTAGATTAACAAATTTTGTTGATATAGATGATTTTGTCTATTATTTTCATATAGAAATATGTAGTTTCATAGGTATTCTTTGAGAAAGAAAAATTTTATCACCATATCAAATTTGGAATCTTAGTACTATGTTTTGGGAAAAGCCCTTTCAGTAGTAGAAGAAGACCAACAACACTTGGCAAAAATCATTGACAAGTGTTATAATAATTTTTCCAATTATCAAATCCAAGTAGGAATTGATATGATAACCATGGCCCAAAGATCTTCTTCATCAAGAAACTTATTTATTCGGACCGATGGAAAAGAATTCTAGCATATGACACTGGAAGAACCTAGGAAGAAAGAAATAGAGAAGCTGTTCGGCTATTAAAAAGATAGCAGACATGGAGATAGATGATTATCCGCTAGCAACGGAGATCAAAGACACGTGGGAAAGCTGGAATACACGGTTCCTTCACGAGTCATTACACCTTGATGAAATCGAGGAGATGAATCGAGAAATATCCAAGAAGGATAAAGACAAATCCAAAAAAGGAGAAATTTAATTATTGGATGTGACAATCCATCACCATCCATAGAAGATGATGCAAGCAATGATGTAAGAAGTCATCAAGAAGTCATCAATGATGTAAGCAATGATGCAAACAGCAATTGATGAATCTTGTGATTTTTTATGTTAGATGATGTATTTGGAATGTTGATTGATAATTAAAAATATCTTGTTAAGTGATTTTTGATGAATATACCGATTAGGGACTATTGTTAAAATAGTAAAAATACAAGGGTTTGTTGTGAAATTATTGCAAAAATGGGTTGTATTGAATGCTATGAAAATTCGGCTAGCTTGGGTTTGTATTAAAAATGGTTAATTTGCATGTTTTGGGCTCAAGGACTAAATTGAATAAAAGTAAAACTTTATGGGAAACTTTGTAAAAATGTCAATGATAAACCGTAAAAGTAACATATTTTAAGCCCACATTTAGCATGCTTTTGGATGATTTAAGCCTTAAATTATATAATTTGGTGCTCTTAATCCTTTGTTTTCATGATTTATACCCAAGAGAGCACCGGATGACGAAAAGAACGGAAAACGGGCCCAAAAAGGAGTAAATGGGCCATATCACGAAATCCACATGGCCTGTGCCCAAGACCACACAGCCGTGCCTCATTCAATAGGCTCGAACACGGCCTGGCCACGACTCACACGGGCGTGTGCCATGGGCGTGTCCCTGTCGTGGGAAAGAAGAGTTTCACTCGGATTTGGATACTTAGGGGCAAAGAAACATATTCATAAGCTTATATAAACAACCTAAGTATGACCAGAAAAGGGGGGAACCCAAGGCCTTAGTCAGGGGGCGTCCAGCTAGGCTAAAGAAGGCAGATTTGTGGGGATTTACTCGAAGAGAGCCAGTTGATCCATCTCAAGAAGCCGGAGTTATACTCAAGACGGCGGATCTCTCTTTCAATTCCTTCAGGGGGTTTTATGGATTTCTTATGTTTTATTTTATCTTTTCTTTTGAGATGTTTTCTTTTATTATTATGAACTAAACCCTCAGATACCTGAGGGGGATGAAACCTAAGATGAATCTTGTTATCGTTTGCTGAACTATATGATAAATATTTGACTTGTTCTTAATTATGTGTTCTTAATTCTTGTGTTGATATTTCTGGGATATTAATTCAAGTATGATGTGCTTAGGTGGAGGAGAAAAAGTCCCTGCCTAAGAGTAAATCTAGCATAATTAAGCGGAGTTGATCGCGCGCCTAGAGATAGGGTGACGAGATTTTGCTGGATTAGGGTGAAACCTAATATGGAAAGCCATAGATCGAGTTAATGCAATTCTAGGGGTTTTAATTAGAAAGAGATTTCAATTAATCAACCTAGGGTTAGACGTTAGTCGCCTCGAGAGAGAGATTAATATAACTAAGGGAATCTTACGGATCAAGTCAAGTGAATAAATTGTTTGGTTCAGAGTTAGATAACAAGTGAAGTCTAGGTGGAATCTTCCTTGGGTATCATCTTAATCAATTGGTTTTTCCTAGAGTTATTTTCCCAATTTCTTTCTCTTTGTCTTTGCATCTTTAGTTTAGCAGTTAATTAATTTAGATTAGATAAATAAATCCCTTTATGCTTAGGCTAAATAATAAAAAGAGAGTTAGTATTAGTACTTTTGGTTCCTTTGGATTCGACATTCTGGGCTTGCCTAAACTATACTACTGTTCGATAGGTGCGCTTGCCTCAAAAATCGTTGTCATAGTTGGTTTCTTGGTTCGATCATTCTTTTTATAAATTTTAAGACACTGACACGCGATCAAGTTTTTTGGCACCGTTGTCGGGGAACTGAAATATTAAGAAAGCTCAATTTTTATTACTTTAGCCATATTTATTTTTATTATATTTTTATTTTTGCAATTAGATTTTTTTTTTTGTTTTTCTAAATTTTCTTCTTTCACTCCTTTCAGGTACCTCTAGTTTATGACTAGAAGGAACCCGACAGAACCCCTACTTTACAACAGTGATATTGAAGGCACCATTCACAAAAATCGTAGAGAAATAAGGCGAAGCTTAAACTACATAGAAAAAGAGCAAGAAGCCGAAATTAATACTAAAGAAGAGATGGCAGAGAATAATCCGCCACCTCCAGAGATGGCCGAACATCATGCTCCACGCACTATGTATGATTATACTAAACCTAGTTTAACAGGAATTGAGTCTAGTATTGTTAGGCCTACTATTGCTACAAATAATTTTGAACTGAAACCTAACACTATACAGATGATACAACAATTTGCTCTGTTTGATGGTTTGCAGGATGAGGATACTAAGACACACTTAGCAAAATTTTTAGAATTCTGTGATACCTTCAAGATAAATGGTGTTTCTGATGATGCCGTCTTCAGTTATTTCCCTTTTCTCTGAGGAATAAAGCCAAACAGTGGCCGTGTGGATGCACCGATTCACCGTACTGACATGGCAGAGATGGTACGAGTGAGAGAGAATTAATTTTCAAGAGTCACAGACTCAAACCACCACACCACGAGCACCAACAAAACCCCACGGCCGTGCGATGCGGCCGTGGTCGACACTGTTAGATCACACACGGGCGTGGCAACCTGAGCATGGACGTGGGAGAAACGAACGAAGCCCACCACGGCCTTGCGACATGGCCATGTGAATCGACACGCCTAGGGTACACGGGCGTGGGGATGTACTAGATTTGGAATTCTATATAAACCAACCCTCCCTCCCTCTTCTCAACCACTTCCCATCCCCTTTCTTCCATCCTATTATTCAGAATTCTCCCCTTCCATATCTCTCTTCCTTAATCCTTCCCCAATTCCCGATCCCCAAAAACTCAATATCGAAGAAACGGCGGAATCTAAGCACAGTCTCCCAGTGGGAGACCAATCTACATAAGTTCATGCCCGCCGCTTCATTCAAACAACAAGCCAAGGATCTTTAAGGCCATTTAACTCTTCTTTTTCTTTACTCTTCTCCTTTATTTTCCTTCTCTTTGACTATCTTATGCTTAATTTAGTTTATTTTATTTTAGTTTCTTAGTGTCAGGTTCAAAAGGCTATTAGGGAATCACACCGGAACCACGACCACTACCTCAATGCAGCCTTAGAGGTTCTAAAGGGTGTTTGGGAATTACGCCACTTTTGCCACCACCAGCACCTCCGCAGCCTTAGAGGTCACACCCACCTGGCGAACCATCCAACAATAAGGACTATTTGGTCAATTCATCTTTCATTTTAATTTTGTTTACATTTTTATTTGCTTTCTCTTTATCTTTCTTGTCTTTAATTATATATTTAGTTTATTTTAAATGTGTCTTAATAATTCCTGGCTAATTTTCTACGAGCTCCCCAATTTCTTCATCTAGCGCAGAGCTCGGTAGCAGCCACCACCCCTATCGGCTTCCAACTCCAAGAAACCATCCAAATTCAGGAAGTCTCACCTCCCTCTCTCTCTTAAAATGCATATATATCTTTGTACATTGAGGGTAATTTACATCTTATGTGTGGGGGGTTAATTATAGTACGATTTGAAAATCCCTGAATTATGCCTTGTTCGAAAAATAAGTTTCTCATATTATGATTAGAATGAAATTTCCTTTTATTTATGATTTTTATTGATATGTTTTAGAGTAAGCCATTGATAATTGTGCATTGATGATTAAAATTGAAGAATACTAGAGAATCAAGCATGATAAGTCTATTTTTCAAAATTTAAAAAAAAAATTTAGGTTGTCTACCTGAATCTGAATGTTATCTTGAAGTTTGAAATTTACGAGGTTGACATCAAATACCCATAATTTTTGTGAGACTTTGAGCCTATTAGAGCATACATTCCTTTTCATGCTAACCTTATTGATTATGAGTGTGTCAACATTGATTTGTTATTCTAGAACTTGCATTAATTATACATGTCGAGACCACACCTATGATTTGATAAACCGAGATGATAAAGGCACCTAGGTTTTAACCCACTTACTCCATTAAAAAGCCTACCTTCACAATTAACCCCTAGTGAACCCCGTTTAATCCTAACAACCCTTTTTTGTAACACCCCAAACCAGGTCTATGCGTTAAGACGAGATTTGGTTTGTCACACCGAACGAACATCCAATATTCTCTAATGATTTAAGTAAAACAGTAATGCAAAACCTTTAGAAATAAGGTTTAATAAAAACTAAGTACAATGATTAAAATTTATTGTAACACCCCAAACCCGCCCATTCACTACTTAATCGAATTTGAAATGCCACGCTGAACACACGTTCGAAAATATTCTTACTTAAGAGTAAAAATCGTTAAAAATTTGTTTCCTTTAATAAAACCTTTTCGTGACTTAAAATATTCCAGGTAAAAATTAAATTATTATGAAAACACCGGATTCAAAACTTTATTATACCCACTTAAGAAAATAAAATCATTTGCAATTAATATTTAAATTGTCAATCCATAATAAATATAATAATTAAACTTAATGAAAAATACTTAAACAACCTTAAACACTTTAATGGGCCTTAATACAATAAAGACTTAATCAAAATACTGAAACTATAAAGACTTAATTAATTAAATTATCTTCTTCTCAGATGGGCCACCTCGTATCCACTCCAACCCGGTCCGATCATCATATCACCTGCGATGTTTGATAAAATATTTGGGTGAGTCACACGGACTCAGTGTGTAATTAAACCACTGAATTCCACCCACATGTTAACCACATATTAACCCATATATCAGATATCAAGTATCATATTCACATACTACCACATTCTGGGCTTGGCCCATATTCATATCACATTCATATAATAGGGTAGTTAACCACAAAATTTCCACATACTGGGCTTAGCCCATTTCCACACTGATCCACATTCATATACTGGCTTGGCCCTTTTCTTAATAATCCACATATCAACTGGGCCTAGCCCATTTTCACATTAATCCACAAATCAAAATAATATGCAAAGTTATGCAATTATGAAGCCCAACCCAACCTAGGGTCCATCCGTTACTCCTACCTTAGCGCACTTCGCCCAAGGCCGTGGCTAATCCACCGCTCACATAGTGAACCACATATCTTACCTTGGCGGACTTGCCGCCAAGGCCGTGGCTAATCCACCGATCACATAGTGATCCACATATCTTACCTTGGCGGACTTGTTGCTTCAAGGCCGTGGTTGAGCCACCGATCACCTAAGTGATCCCACATATCATTCAGATCCACAAGTGATGCACACACGGCTATCAACCGCCGAGGTGGGCACCTAGCTAACACCTCCCTTGATGAAGCACACAAACTAACATCAAGCGCTAATGTAGCACAAGGCTAACATTAGACCACGCATATAAAGTACACCCTTTCCTTCCTTCATATCCATATCCCACCCATGCACATGCAGCATGTAATAGTGGCGTAATAATAATAAATGCATGCACATGTTATTAAGGCAGACAATCACATTTTTATAGGCATTATCACATTCACATCGGCACTTTCACATTCCTATCAACAGATAATACTAACCTGATTATCGTTATACCCCTTTTCAGGGTAATCACCACATAACTGCCATTGCACTGGTTAGCACATAAATCACACATGCAAATATAGCAAAACCCGAAAAATGGTGGGTTAATCACACACCTGACTTTCTAGCGAAATTCCGAACTACTCGAATCTAACACGATCTAGAATCCCGATACTCTGCTTACTTGTCGATTAGCCCCTTGCTTACCGAAAATCCCGAATCACCACTTAACTATGAAACTGTCGAAATCCCTTGAGTACTCCAAATCCCGAAACTCCTTTAATGCTTCCACTATCGTTGCTTGCGAAGACTAAAAGAGAATGGATCCTGACTTTTAGAAAAGGTTCGACTAAGCCTCCCAATAATGGTGAAATATTCGGCTATCACTCTTAATGGCAAAGGGGCATTCGGCTTTCAAGAAATAGGAAGGAATTTGGTGTTGAAAGAAAATAAGGAAGAAGAGGAGAAGAGTAGGGGAATTTCGGTACAATGAAAATTAAAGAAGGAAAAGATATGAAGGATGATTACTCCCCCTTATAAAGAATTCGACTACTACATCCTTGCTCTTATCAAACTCCAAATCAATCTCCTATTTTATCTCTTCAAACCTCATTCAAAAATAATTGAATTAAACAAATCTTTATCCCTCATATTTCTCTTATCACCTATTAAACTAAAATAAATAAAAATAAAACAATAATTATCTTCTATCTACTAATCTAAACTAAAAATAAATAAATTAACAATTATCCTACTTTTAGCGGAATATTGAAAATAAATATTAACCAAGCTTATCCCCTCCTTTATCACATTATCACATAGCCAAATATTTAAAAGAAAAACAAGGCTTATCTCTATCTAATTGAAGTCCAAGTGCCGTCCACTTCTTCTCTCTAACGCCAGGATGCAAAATAAAACACCAAACCGCTCGCCCCCATGGTTCGAACATGGGACTGATGGAGCAAGCTGCAATAACGCCCCTAGCCACTCTGCCAAGGCGTTTCTTTGAGACATAAACTCCCCACTTATCCTTTTAAGGCCTATCTAATAAAGCTCCTCTTCTTGACGCAAAAAGCGAAAATAACAAAGACTCTTATGTCGTCAACGGGACTCGAACTTGAACTCTCCTGCACCTCCCTTTGCTGCAAGCGCCCCACCCACTTTGTCTGGTTCTTTTGTGTCATCAACTCCCCATATTTTCTTTTAAAACCTCCTTCTCCCTTAACGCCAACTTGCAAAAATAAAACACGCTTATGCCGCGCCCAAAACTCGAACTCCGGACCTGTTATGGCGTTATTTCCAGGCCTTAAGTAGCGCCTTGTAGCCACTTTACCAAGGCCTGCTTTATGCCAAGAACGCCCACAATTTTTCCTTAAGGCTTCCCTGGCCCAATTCCTCTTTTAAACCCAAAAATCCAATTATTTTTCAAAGCTTTCCCTTTCATCCTAGAATTTTAAAAACTCTTAAAACATCTCCAAATACCCTTAAAACCCACTAGAACTTGGGTAATGCTCCAAACGCATAACCCCTAATCTAGGGTGTTACATTTATGAATTAAGAAAAATACTTGTTTGAAATCTTATATATATTAGTCAAAACGTTAACGTAGTTTTAAAAGAATTTGAAAGAAATTGAAAAGTAATTTAGGTGTCCAAAATTATTATAAAACACAATATTTTTAATTAAACTTTTCATTTGGGTCCATTAAACAAAATAGTATTTAGCCCATTTAGCAATCTAGCGAACTTTGGCCCATATTTCAAACTAGAAGGTTTTGGCCCATTATATCGATCTAGCGCTTTTTAGGCCCAATTTATCGAACTAGCGATTTTTCTCGCCAAATTTATCGATCTAGTAGTTTTCGACCCAATTTAACAATCTAGCGATCTTTTCGCCCAATTTAACAATCTAGCAATCTTTCGGCCCAATTTAACGATCTAGCGATCTTTGGCCCAATTTAACGATCTAGCGGTATTTCGCTCAATTTATCGATCTAGCAATATTTCAAATTCAATTTATCGATCTAGCAATATTTCAGCTCAATTTATCGATCTAGCAATATTTGGCTCAATTTATCGATCTAGTAATTTTTCCGACTTTAACCGTTTTCATGCATTTACACAAAAGTGTTAATTATCACATAATTTTCGATTTTGCCATTTTTACGGTTTATCATAATACTTATTGTTTAGTATCTAACCCAAAAGATAAGTGTGAAGTTACACACCTGGTTATAGTGAGAACTAGACTTTCCCGCGTCACAACACCTATACGTATCACGATAAATTAGAATCACTATATTTTAATAACGAAATCAATCTTAGGAATTAACGATCTAACTTTTACCCTCGGATTTTGAACTACTTCTACTTGCGGTTTCTCCCGATTGATGGTTCGTTAACGAATCAAATCCACGAACAAATAATGGTTCGGGAGTACGAACTATTTCAAACAATTGATTCTCCTCGGATGAACGCCCACAACCCGGTGGGAAATCCGGATTGACATCAAACAGTCATTTGCTTATACTTAGGGGGATTAATGGAACCTCCCTTCTTCCGAACACTAAACACCGCCCTTTTCTTCCCTATCTTGATTGTCTTCAAAGACAAAAGATCGTTAATCCAATCTATTATTACATCGAAATATGACTAAGGGCTTAAGGGTGAAATTCGCTTACCACAAAGATCCTTGTTCCAAAATATGAGAATCGATCAAACGTTCCTTTATCACCTTAAATCGATTCCAACGTTCTAAGATACCCACGAACACTTGATTTCCGATCTTCCGCTATCGCACTAAAATATAACCATTGGAAACGTTTAAGAGATGGAATGGTAAAATTTCTATCCAAGAAATCCTTTTTACCATCATCAAAATTCGGCCAACATATTTATTAACTAATCGTAAAATAAAAAGAACCCTTACCTATTATCCACGATTGGAAAGAGACGATTGAGAAAAATGTTTGTGCAAGATGGAGGATTCGGTTATATGACCAAAGAAAATAGAAAAATGATTCGGCTATGGGTACATCAACATTCGGCCATGAGAGAAAATAATAGAGAAAGTATGAGTATCAAGAACAAAAGATGAGAGAAGAATGATGATGATGTTGTTTCAATTTTCAAAGAGAATAAAAGAGAAAGAAAGAAAGAGATGAGTTTTGGGAGCAATGTATATTCGGCAATGGGGAGAAGAAAAGTAAAGAATGGCTTTTTGGTGTTGGTAGAATCGGCACTATGAGAAAGGCACAAAATTGAACACTAAAGTGAAAAGCAAAAATGACCAAATGGTCAAAATAATCAAGGCTTACCAAAAGATCAATTTCGGCCAAAGGGAAAAGTTGAGAAGAGGAATGCAAAATTTTGCACAAAAACTAAAATGACCAAAAGCAAACTCCTAAACCTTACCAAGCTACAAGCAAAATTCGCCAACCTTCCCCTAGCCATAATGCCGTCCAAATTCATTGGTCAAATGACCATGAATTTGTTTCCAAAACACTTTCCTTGATACTTGCCCTATGTCTCCATATCTTTCCATATTTTCTTGATTCCCTACCATAAATTCACTCTTACCTTATTCCTTTGATATACTAACCAAAAATAACAAGGTCAACACTTACCATAAATAAGCTTGGCCGACACTTACCATAGAAGAGCAAAATAAAAGTTGTCCAAATGTTATACAAGGGATTCGAACCACTCCCCTCATGCAATATCTCATGCGCCAACACCACCTTGCCATTTACTCATCTTATGCTACTTTTTAACACTTAATTTAACTTAAGTGTCAATGCCACTTGCTCCACTTCAATAAATTCTCAAACTAAAAATTATTCCATACCCGAATAATTCTATACTCTTCTTCAGGACTATAATAGGCACGAAAAGAAATAAGAAAATTTTTCCTTCATAATCTAAACACCAAAACATGCAATAAATCGATACTTGAATTTTAGGGTGTTACAACTCTACCCTCCTTAAAGAAAATTTCATCCTCGAAATTTACCTGGTTGAAAGAGATGAGGGTATTGTTGACGAATTGTATCCTCAGGCTCCCATGTAGCTTCCTCCACTCCGTGATTACGCCATAAAACCTTGACCAACGGCACGGTTTTCTTTCTTAGCACCTTAACATCTCGGTCTAAGATTTCCACTGGTTCCTCCTCAAAAGACAAGTCCGAATTCAACTCCACTTCTTCTACTGGGTACTATGTGCGAAGGATCCGATCTATAGCGCCAAAGCATGGAAACATGAAAAACATTATGAATCGACTCAACTCGGAGGTAATTCGATCGATAGGCCACTGGACCAACACGCTTCACCACATGATATGGTCCAATGTATCTAGGACTCAACTTGCCCTTCTTCCCAAACCGAAAATCTTCTTCCAAGGTGAGACCTTCAAGAAAACTTGATCCCCACAAGATACTCGATACTTCTACGCTTCGGATCCGCTACGACTTTTGTCTATCCAAGCTTCCTTTAACCCGTGCTCGAATAGCTTTTACTTTTCTTCCGTTTGAAGATCATTTCCAGGACCTAACATCCATCGTTCGCCCAATTTAGTCCAACAACTAGGAGAACGACACCTACGACCATATAATGCCTCGTAGGGTGCCATCCGAATGCTAGACGATAGCTATTATTGTAAGCAAATTTTGCCAATGTAGAAAATCCTCCCAACTACCTTTGAAGTCGATTACACATCCCCTTAACATGTCTTCCGAATCGAATTACTCTTTTCGATTGACCATCCGGTGAGGATGAAAAGTCAGATGAAGTTTAGCTTTGTTCCCAAAG
This sequence comes from Gossypium sturtianum, assembly GCA_025698515.1. NCBI lineage: Eukaryota > Viridiplantae > Streptophyta > Magnoliopsida > Malvales > Malvaceae > Gossypium > Gossypium sturtianum. The sequence continues at coordinate 24,439,149 of CM046949.1, read as the reverse complement.
CTTCATGCAAAGTTTTCTAAAATCGTGACGTAAACCTAGGATCCCTATCTGATATAATAGACATAGGTACCCCATGCAACCTCACGATTTCGGATACGTGCGACTTAGCCAACTTCGTAACGAGTAATCCGCATTTAACCGGTAGAAAATGGCGGTCTTCGTCAAACGATCAACAATTACCCAAACGGAATTTTTCTTAGTAGGTGTTAGAGGTAATCCACTAACAAAATCCATTGTTATCTGCTCCCATTTCCAAAGAGGAATCTTTACCGGTTGTAATAATCCTGACGGCAATTGATGCTCCGCCTTCACTTGGCGACAAGTTAAACATTTTCCCACAAATTCGTAAATCTCACGCTTCAACCACGCCACCAATATTATTCACGAAGATCCCGATACATCTTATTTCCTCCAGGGTGCATAGCATAAGGGCTACTATGCGCCTCCCGAAGAATCATTTGTCTCAGATCTGAGTCCTTAGGTATACAAACTCTCCCACGAAAACATAACACACCTTCCGCGTTTATGCTAAAATCCTCAATTCCACCATTTTCAACTTGTTGAATTAAAAGTCCCAACTTCTTATCTGATATCTGTTTTTCCTTGATTTGCTCTAACCACAGAGGCTTCACCTGAAGTTCCGCTATCAGACTACCATCCTCGTACAAACTCAAATGGGTAAACATTGTTCTCAAATCAGATACCACCTTACGACTTAACGCGTCTGCTACCACATTAGCTTTTCCAGGATGATACTCGATTGAGAAATCATAGTCCTTTAACAGCTCCACCCATCTTCGTTGTCTCAAGTTTAATTCCTTCTAAGTAAGAAGATACTTAAGACTCTTGTGATCCGTATAGATGATAGACTTTTCACCGTAGAGGTAATGCCTCCAAATCTTTAGAGCAAACACTACTGCAGCTAACTCCAAGTCATGAGTAGGGTAGTTTACTTCGTGCGGTCTCAGCTGACGAGAAGCATAAGCCACCACTTTCCCACTTTGCATCAATACACATCCTAAACCCGTGTGTGACGCATCGCAGTAAACTATAAACTCCTTTCCACCTCAAAGTTGAATCGAGATCGGCGCTTAGTTAAAATCTTCTTCAATTTCTCGAAACTTTCTTCTTTGTTTATCGGTCCATATATTTGGTACTCCTTTTCGCAAAAAGCTTAGTTAGGGGTGCAGCAATCAACGAAAACCCTCAACAAAGCGTCTATATAGTAACCACCAAACCCAAGAAACTCCGAATCTCACTAATGACTTTGGTGGTTTCCAATCCAATCTGACCTCAATCTTCCGAGGATCCACCCTTATTCCTTGGTGATACCACATGACCCAAAAAAGTCACTTCCTTAACGAATTCACATTTATCGAATTTGGCATAAAGTTGATTATCTCGAAGTAATTGCAATACAATTCGCAAATGCGATTCATGCTCCTCTTCATTCCTTGAATATACCAGAATGTCATCTATGAATACCACCACAAATCGGTCTAAATATGGTTGAAAGACCCGGTTCATCATATCCATAAATGCAGCTGGTGCATTGGTCAACCCAAACGAGATCACCAAAAACTCATAATGTCCATAACGAGTTCGGAAAGCCGTCTTGTGAATATCCGCTTCTTTCACCTTAAGTTGGTGATAACCTGATCTCAAATCAATTTTGGAGAAAACGGAAGCTCCCTTCAATTGATCAAACAGGTCGTCAATTCTCAGCAGAGGATACCGATTCTTGATCGTCAATTTATTCAATTGCCTGTAGTCAATACACATACGCATTGACCCATCTTTCTTCTTAACAAACAAAACCGGTGCTCCCCACGGAGACACACTCGGTCGAATAAAGCCCCGATCTAGCAATTCTTGAATTTGAGCTTTAAGCTCAGACAACTCCTTGGTGCCATTCTATAAGGAGCAATGGACACTGGAGCTGTTAGGGCAAAAGCTCAATACCAAATTCCACTTCACGATCCGGAGGTATGCGGGAAGTTCTTCAGAAAAACATCCGGAAATTCCTTCACTGTTCTCACATCTTCCATCGACAACTCTTTGGCATCTAAAGCACTAATAAAAGCTAGAAATGCTCCATACCCTTTTCGCACCAACTTTTCTGCCTTAAGTGTAGATACCACATTTGCCAAGTAATTCCTTCGCTCACCTATCATAATTATCTCCTTATCCTCCACAGTTCTTATTGACATCTGCTTTTCGGTACAATCCACTTGCGCCCGATGCTTAACCAACCAATCCATACCCAAAATGATATCGAACTCGCCGAAAGGCAATTCCATCAAATTTGCCATAAATATTTCTCCTTGAATTACTAAGGGCACGTCTCTAAACAGTTTATTTACCAACACCGACTGTCCTAAAGGACTAATTACCTTCATCTCACTATTAGAAATTTCAGAGTCTAAATTCAAGTTTCCAGATATGGTGCTAGCGACATACGAATGGGTAGAACCAATATCTATCAAAGCAATAATGGTACATCAAAGATGAAGAACGCGTGCCGCTTATCACATCAGTGCATTGCCATCCTCACGGCGTCTAACCGCATATACCAATCTGGTTTGTCTTGCATCCGTGTTGCCTCTAGGACCATTACCTCGACCATTGCACCTTGACCACGTCCACCCCATTACCACCACGACTGGTCCACGACCTCTCGGTGGTTCTTTGAATTCCTCTTGCGGTGGTGCATCGGTGTTACGAGCTTCCCGAGTTGTATCCATTCGACGAGGGCAATTCCTATATTGATGATCCATTGACCCGCATTTATAGCAAGCACCGTTTTCTTCCAAAGACTCTCCAGAATGCCTTTTCCCACAATCGGCACAATCTCGACTCTGATTCATAGTTCTGGTGTTCTACCTTGAGTGGTTCATCATTCCGAGGCCTCTTGAAACCTTCTTGAAGAACCCGAATACTTCATATCTCTCTTGCCTCTAGCTCGTTCCCGATTCTGACATTCCGAGTTCTTAGCCTCTTCAGCTATCTTGGCATTTTCCACAAGCGTGGCAAAAGTTCTAACTTGTTGTGGGGCTATCAAAACCCACAATTCATCGTTCAAGCCATCCTCAAAGCGTAGACAACGCTCATGATCCGTTGCCACTATTGTTCGAGCATAGCGACTCAAGCGCAAAAACTCAGCTTCATATGCTACCACTGTCTTATTCCCTTGGACCAGATTCAGGAATTCCTTCCTTCTGGCATCAACATAACTCGTTCCTACATATTTCCCTTGGAAGGAAACTTTAAAGAATTCCCAATTGACTAATGCAGCTTCAGTGCCTTCTCGGACAGTAAGCCACCATTGGTATGCTTCGTCCCTTAACAAGGACACCGCTCCCCTTAGTTTTTATTCCACAGTGCACTCAAGATCGTCCATAATTCGCTCCCGCGCCTCAAGCCAATATTCAGCGACATTTGGAGCTACACTGAGACACCTCACGAAAACCTCAAGACCACTTGATTTCAATCGTTCCGATATCGACCCACGAGCTGTTGGCCCAGTTCTAGCTCTAGTGACCCTTTCAAGGACTCGCAGCATTGCTCGTGTCACCGCATTATCTTCTTCCATATGATCATGTGATCCCGTCTCACTTTCGAGTGACGCAGGTGCATCCATTTTCGGCATATGATCCGGCGCTTCAGTTGCGCCTCTAACACCTCGTCCTCTACCACGGCCACGTCTACCGCATCCACGACCACGTCCTCTAGTGCTCATAGTGACTAATTCAATTTAATCTGATTAAGAGTTTTATGAATCAGAATACTATTTCAGTGTTTATTAACGATATTTTATGATATGAAAGAGATAGAGTTGTTTTCGTAACCATATCCTATTGTCTCAATCTATACGATTTTCAACACCAAAAACTAGAAGTTCTAGAGTGTTTCTTATGATCATATCACAATGATAATAAACAATTAATATACAGATACTTACTTGACTTGGCGCGGGATGCTCATGGTGCCATACTACCTTTAAATCAAAAAGTCTAGAAATTTGAGTTGTTTCTCAAACAAATATCTTTGTTGAACCCAAACCACAGTCGAGTTTTGAAACTAGCTCTGATACCATTAAATGTAACACCCCAAACTAGGTCTATGCGTTAAGACGAGATTTGGTTTGTCACACCGAACGAACATCCAATATTCTCTAATGATTTAAGTAAGCAGATAATGCAAAACCTTTAGAAATAAGGTTTAATAAAAACTAAGTACAATGATTAAAATTTATGAATTAAGAAAAATACTTGTTTGAAATCTTATATATATTAGTCAAAACCTTAACGTAGTTTTAAAAGAATTTGAAAGAAATTGAAAAGTAATTTAGGTGTCCAAAATTGTTATAAAACACAATATTTTTAAGAAAACTTTATAGATTTTAACATAAGCCCATATTAAGAGTCTTAAAATAAAATTAAATCCATCCACACATAAAAATCCATAAAAACATAATTAGAGGCCTTATTACATCATACCCAAATAGTAATTAAAATAAGTAACTTAAATAAAGTTCATAGTTTATAAAACCCAAGCTCGTAGTATGGCCTCCACCAAGTCATCCCGGCCCAAGTCCACATCAATTTCCATTTACGAGATGGATAATAAAGCGGGGTGAGTTACAAAGAACTCAGTGTGTAACTCACTTACCACCATTATTGGGCCGGACCATCAAGGCATTAATTTGGGCTTGAGCCCTATTACAAATTTTAACAATATAAAAATGAAATAAAATATATAAAATGCATGTAAAATGAATTTCCCAACCAAGCCTAATTTCCATCCGCTACACACCCCGTACCAACCAAAGACACACCTGTGGGGATCAAGTCAACCCACCCCGCCAAACACACCAATCGTAGGCATTTAGCCTTTTAAATAATATTGTAGTGCACTCACCGAACTAGATTGTGACATAGTCACCGAACTAGAGGCATTAAGCCAAATTTGTGGCAGAGCCACCGAACTAGATTCATGGCCACAGGCCTTACTTCTCTTCATCATGTATCCCATCCCATGCAATTATGTATGAATAACAAACTTTAATCATAAATAATTTATCAAGTAATCCATAATACAAATGAGTTTTTAATTAAACTTTTCATTTGGGTCCATTAAACAAAATAGTATTTAGCCCATTTAGCAATCTAGCGAACTTTGGCCCATATTTCGAACTAGAAGGTTTTTGGCCCATTATATCGATCTAGCAGTTTTTAGGCCCAATTTGTCGAACTAGCAGTTTTTCGGCCAAATTTATCGATCTAGTAGTTTTTCGACCCAATTTAACAATCTAGCAGTCTTTCGGCCCAATTTAACAATCTAGCAATCTTTCGGCCCAATTTAACGATCTAGCAGTCTTTCGGCCCAATTTAACGATCTAGCAGTATTTCGGCTCAATTTATCGATCTAGCAATATTTCAGCTCAATTTATCGATCTAGCAATATTTCAGCTCAATTTATCGATCTAGCAATATTTCGGCTCAATTTATCGATCTAGTAATTTTTCCTACTTTAACCGTTTTCATGCATTTACACAAAAGTGTTAGTTATCACATAATTTTCGATTTTGCCATTTTTTACGGTTTATCATAATACTTACTATTTAGTATCTAACCCGAAAGATAAGTGTGAAGTTACACACCTGGTTATAGTGAGAACTAGACTTTCCCGCTCGTCAACACCTATACGTATCACGATAAATTAGAATCACTATATTTTAATAACGAAATCAATCTTAGGAATTAACGATCTAACTTTTACCCTCGGATTTTCGAACTACTTCTACTTGCGGTTTCTCCCCGATTGATGGTTCGTTATCCGAATCAAATCCACGAACAAATAATGGTTCGAGAGTACGAACTACTTCAAACAATTGATTCTCCTCGGATGAGCGTCCACAACCGGTGGAAATCCCGGATTCTTTGAAATAGTCATTTGCTTATACTTAGGGGATTAATGGAACCTCCCTTTTCCGAACACTAAACATCGCCCTTTTCTTCCCTATCTTGATTGTCTTCAAAGACAAAAGATCGTTAATCAATCTATTATTACATCGAAATATGACTAAGGGTTTAAGGGTGAAATTCGCTTACCACAAAGATCCTTGTTCCAAAATATGAGAATCGATCAAACGTTCCTTTATCACCTTAAATCGATTCCAACGTTCTAAGATACCCACGAACACTTGATTTCCGATCTTCCGCTATCGCACTAAAATATAACCATTGGAAACGTTTAAGAGATGGAATGGTAAAATTTCTATCCAAGAAATCCTTTTTACCATCATCAAAATTCGGCCATCATATTTATTAACTAATCGTAAAATAAAAAGAACCCTTACCTATTATCCACGATTGGAAAGAGACGATTGAGAAAGATGTTTGTGCAAGATGGAGGATTCGGTTATATGACCAAAGAAAATAGAAAAATGATTCGGCTATGGGTACATCAACATTCGGCCATGAGAGAAAATAATAGAGAAAGTATGAGTATCAAGAATAAAAGATGAGAGAAGAATGATGATGATGTTGTTTCAATTTTCAAAGAGAATAAAAGAGAAAGAAAGAAAGAGATGAGTTTTGGGAGCAATGTATATTCGGCAATGGGGAGAAGAAAAGTAAAGAATGGCTTTTTGGTGTTGGTAGAATCGGCACTATGAGAAAGGCACAAAATTGAACACTAAAGTGAAAAGCAAAAATGACCAAATGGTCAAAATAATCAAGGCTTACCAAAAGATCAATTTCGGCCAAAGGGAAAAGTTGAGAAGAGGAATGCAAAATTTTGTACAAAAACTAAAATGACCAAAAGCAAACTCCTAAACCTTACCAAGCTACAAGCAAAATTCGGTAACCTTCCCCTAGCCATAATGCCGTCCAAATTCATTGGTCAAATGACCATGAATTTGTTTCCAAAACACTTTCCTTGATACTTGCCCTATGTCTCCATATCTTTCCATACTTTCTTGATTCCCTACCATAAATTCACTCTTACCTTATTCCTTTGATATACTAACCAAAAATAACAAGGTCAACACTTACCATAAATAAGCTTGGTGACACTTACCATAGAAGAGCAAAATAAAAGTTGTCCAAATGTTATACAAGGGATTCGAACCACTCTCCTCATGCAATATCTCATGCGCCAACACCACCTTGCCATTTACTCATCTTATGCTACTTTTTAACACTTAATTTAACTTAAGTGTCAATGCCACTTGCTCCACTTCAATAAATTCTCAAACTAAAAATTATTCCATACCCGAATAATTCTATACTCTTCTTCAGGACTATAATAGGCACGAAAAGAAATAAGAAAATTTTTCCTTCATAATCTAAACACCAAAACATGCAATAAATCGATACTTGAATTTTAGGGTGTTACATTTTTATTGACTCACCCACTAATATTAACCCAAAACCCTTTGTATTTGTTATCACCATTCCTTTTGACTACCCTTATATCGAGATCTGACTTGATCGGTTACTTAACTATTTCGTTTATTTCAGCTGTCAATTTCTTTCTTATTATGTAAATATTTGACTTGTTCTTAAAAAAAAAAAGAACGAAGTATATTCATTATTAGTTCTATAATTAAGTGAGCTTACATGTTTAAATTTCAAATCTTGAAGAAAAAGCTCGTATTATTAGTCCCAAATTGATGTAATTATTCATTATTAGTTCGTTATTTCTAGTTAGGTAATTTGTCAGGTCAATCTCAATTCCAACCATCTAATTCAGCCTATATCCATACCCTTGAACCTAAGCTCCGTTACAACCCTGTAAAGAGCTTTTGATTTGTGTATCATCTCATATTTTAGTGGTGGAGATTTGATTTTCATGCAAGCCTATGGGTTTAACTCTTCATGTTTGACTTTTGAGTGCTTGATTCTGAACCTTAAATACTTCGAGTGATTTGAGTGAATCTTTAGTGAGGATGTCAATTCTTATCGGTTTTGAATCAGAGGTAATTATTTAGGTAAGGGGAAACACCTATGTTTTCATACTATAAAAACTATGACTTTGATTGTTTGAATCTTTAGGACTCCTCGAGTTGAATTATCCATGTATAAATTATCTATGAATTATGATGAAACATTATCGATGAATATTATGATTTAGGGAAGTTCGTTTTAATTATAAGTTGAGAATTTTTCTTGAGGACAAGCAAAAGCTTAAGTCTGGGGGTATTTGATAAACCGTAAAAGTAACATATTTTAAGCCCACATTTAGCATGCTTTTGGATGATTTAAGCCTTAAATTATATAAATTGATGCTCTTAATCATTTTTTTTCATGATTTATACCCAGGAGAGCACCAGATGACGAAAAGAACGGAAAACGGGCCCAAAACGGAGTAAATGGGCCATATCACAAAATCCACACGGCCTGGGCCCAAGACCACACGGTCGTGCCTCATTCAACAGGCTGCTAGGGAATCACACCGGAACCACAAACACTACCTCAATGCAACCTTAGAGGTTCTAAAGGCTGCTTGGGAATCACGCCACTTCCGCCACAGCCAGCACCTCCGCAGCCTTAGAGGTCACACCCACCTCGCGAACCATCCAACAATAAGGACTATTTGGTCCATTCATCTTTCATTTTAATTTTATTTACATTTTTATTTCCTTTCTCTTTATCTTTCTTGTCTTTAATTATATATTTAGTTTATTTTAAATGTGTCTTAATAATTCCTGGCTAATTTTCTACTAGCTCCCTAATTTCTTCATCTAATGCAGAGCTCGGTAGCAGCCACCACCCCTATCGGCTTCCAACTCCAAGAAACCATCCAAATTCAGGAAGTCTCACCTCCCTCTCTCTCTTAAAACGCATATATATCTTTGTACATTGAGGGCAATGTACATCTTAAGTGTGGGGGGTTAATTATAGTACTATTTGAAAATCCCTGAATTATGCCTTGTTCGAAAAGTAAGTTTCTCATATTATGATTAGAATAAAATTTCATTTTATTTATGACTTTTATTGATATGTTTTAGAGTAAGCCATTGATAATTGTGCATTGATGATTAAAATTGAAGAATACTAGAGAATCAAGCATGATAAGTCTATTTTTCAAAATTTTTAAAAAAAAATTAGGTTGTCTACCTGAATCTGAATGTTATCTTGAAGTTTGAAATTTACGAGGTTGACATCAAATACCCATAACTTTTGTGAGACTTTGAGCCTATTAGAGCATACATTCTTTTTCATGCTCACCTTATTGATTATGAGTGTGTCAACATTGATTTGTTATTCTAGAACTTGCATTAATTATACATGTCGAGACCACACCTATGATTTGATATACCGAGATGATAAAGGCACCTAGGTTTTAACCCACTTACTCCATTAAAAAGCCTACCTTCACAATTAACCCCTAGTGAACCCCGTTTAATCCCAACAACCCTTTTTATTGACTCACCCACTAATATTAACCCAAAACCCTTTCTATTTGTTATCACCATTCCTTTTGACTACCCTTATATCGAGATCTGACTTGATCGGTTACTTAACTATTTCATTTATTTCAGCTGTCAATTTCTTTCTTATTATGTAAATATTTGACTTGTTCTTAAAAAAAAAGAACGAAGTATATTCATTATTACTTCTATAATTAAGTGAGCTTACATGTTTAAATTTCAAATCTTGAAGAAAAAGCTCGTATTATTAGTCCCCAATTGATGTAATTATTCATTATTTATAACATCCTAGATTAGGGGTTATGCGTTCGTGTGTAATTCATGAGATAGTGGGCTCAGTGGGTGTGTTGGATGTGTTCTGAGGAGTTCTAGGAACCCTAAGGTGCATGGAAATGTATGGAAATGTAAGGCAATGTATGGAAATGTAAGGAAATGTAAAGAAATGCTTTGGAAACGTTAAGTTTAAAAGAGGAAAGTGAACATTTTTGGAAACTAGGGGATGTAAGGAAATGATGTGGAAATGATTCAAAAGAGGAAAGTAAACATTTCTGGAAACTTGGAAATGTAAGGAAATGTCAAGTTTAAAGAGCCAAACGAAAATTTTTGGAAGCTTGGAAATGTAAAGAAATGTCAAGTTTTAAGGCTTAAAAAGAGAAAACTAAGGCAAGGTGGCCTTAAGAAAAATAATATGAGGAATTTGACACAAAAACAGGCTTGGAAAAGTGGCCTGAAGATGGCACTTAGGGCCTCTGGAAATGGCGCCACATGCAAGGTGTTGGGCCTGAGTTCGAGTCACATGGGAAGCAAATAAAAGAAATTTTATTTTGCTTCGAGAAAAATGAAGTGTGGACGACACATGGCTATAAATTAGGAGCTTTTATTCTTTTATTTTTAAGAGATAAAGGGTGGATAAATAAGGGATAAATAATGGATTTATTTTAGATTATTTTCAAGAGATAAATGTGGATATTATTTCTTTTATTTTGATAGATAAGGAAGAGATAAAAGAGGATTATTATTAGTATTATTTTTATTAAGAGATAAGAGATAATTATTGGATTAAGTTTTATTAAAGTGATAAATCAAGGGATAAAGCTATCAAAATAGAAGAGTGGTGGCCAAGTAAAGGACTCTAGCTAGTAATTTTGGCTATAAAAGGAAGAGTAAGGCTATTCTTCATTCATTCTTTTCTTTTCAAGAAAACCTCTGTAGAAATTCTCTAAAGTTTCTCCTCTTCTCTCTGTAGAATTTTCTCTGCCATTATTCTCTTTTTCTCTTTTCTTTTCTTCTTATATTACAAACACAATCAAAAGCCGAAGATACCAATAGCCCTAGTCGATTTCTCACTAAGCCTCAAGAGCCGAAATTGTTATCCACATCAAAGCCATAGCCAGAATCTTTGCTAAGGGTTCAAGCAAGAGTTCCATCAAATTCTTGAAGAAGGGTAAGATTAGGTTAGATTCTCATTCTATTTCTTTTAAAAATTTTGTCGAAATTAAGATTCTAATACCCTTAATATCTACATTTGCCAAAGAGATCTTTCGGGATTTACTAAGTGTCGACTACAAGGAAGGAGAAGTTCTTTTCAGAAGGTACACCATAAAGCGCGTGTTCCCTAGTTATTCGGTGAATTTCAGGATTTAAGAATCTAAGGTAAGTCATATTTAACATACGGCTAAGGGTTATTTGTTGTGAATAAATGTTAGAAATTGATCTAACATGTAGTTATAGGGATTTCGATGAGAGGATACAAGGATTTTGGGATTTGAGAATTTCAAGGTAAGTTTTAAGAATACTAATCCTACTAGGGTTTGGATTTATGGCGAATGGCTTTTTATTAAATTATTAAGTGATTAATCAAATGTAGGAATTTGAGATCTAAGGCGATAGATCGATTTTGGGATTTCAAGGAATTCGTTAAGCAAATCGGTGTGTACCCTACCCTAAGTTTTGATAGGTTCATGGCTATGTTTAAATTAAATGTATTATTAAGAATGTGTGTACTCACACTAACTTTCAATATATCATATGGCAATTATTTTAATATATGAATATGCATAAGAATGTGAATGTGGCTAAGTACCACAAATGTGGTAAGAGTACCAGTGCACGTTTCCTACTTTCGATAGGATTACGAATATGTTATATTGTTAACATGTGAATAATGAGAAATTAAGTATGTTATGCATTAATGGGGCATTCGGGATATATGAGAAAGGGAAGAAGGTGTTGACTTGGTCTCACCAGCGGAATATGGTGACTACGGTCACAAAATTTGAATATGGTAACCGGTTACATTATACGAATTTGGTAACTTCGGTTACATTATTTGAATATGGTGTCTAATGACACAAATTATATGGGCGATGAGCACGTCATTGCAATGTGCCTTCGATGGTGTGTAGCGGATGGAGGGTTGACTTAGTAGTCCCCACGGTGTATTGGCGAGTACGGGTGGTGTGTAGCGGATGGTTAATTAGGTTTGGGTTTGGGAATGCATCATTAATTGTATTCTATGATTTGAATGTGTATCATTTGCATGCCTGATTCTATTATGACTTAGTGTTGTGTACACATTGAGTCATTGACTCACCCCGTTTGGGAATATTTTTGAGTGATGAGCGATAATGGACCAAGGTCGGCGCGGGAGCTAAAAGTTGGCCATGCATAGCAACAAATTTATGATTTGGACTTTCAATTTATTTTAAGTATTTTAAGTTTTACTTTGGGATCATTGATATAATAAGACCATTGTGGTTTACTTTATTTTTCTTTTATTTATTATGTTTATGGATTTTTATCAATTAAAGTTTAAGTAAATTCCTTTTTAAAAATTAACTCTAAATGTTTTGTCACCTTAAATAAATGGGTTTTAACATAAGATAATTTTTTTTTCAACTCAAGCCCAACCCAAACAATATTTTTTAAAAATCATACAAGTTTTTCCTAAGTAACAAAAGAATTTTGAACCGGTTTACTTGAGGAACATACCAAATCTGGTCAAAGCTCGTGGGCCGGGTTTGGGGTGTTTCATTATTAGTTCGTTATTTCTAGTTAGGTAATTTGTCAAGTCAATCTCGATTCTAACCCTCTAATTCAGCCTATATCTATACCCCTGAACCTAAGCCCCGCTACAACCCTGTAAAGACCTTTTGATTTGTGTATCATTTCATATTTTAGTGGTGGAGATTTGATTTTCATGCAAGCCTATGGGATTAACTCTTCATGTTTGACTTTTGAGTGCTTGATTCTGAACCTTAAACACTTCGAGTGATTTGAGTGAATCTTTAGTGAGGATGTCAATTATTGTCGGTTTTGAATCAGAGGTAATTATTCAGGTAAGGGGAAACACCTATGTTTTCATACTATAAAAACTATGACTTTGATTGTTTGAATCTTTAGGACTACTCGAGTTGAATTATCCATGTATAAATTATCTATGAATTATGATGAAACATTATCGATGAATATTATGAATTAGGGAAGTTCGTTTTAATTATAAGTTGAGAATTTTTCTTGAGGACAAGCAAAAGCTTAAGTCTGGGGGTATTTGATAAACCGTAAAAGTAACATATTTTAAGCCCACATTTAGCATGCTTTTGGATGATTTAAGCCTTAAATTATATAAATTGGTGCTCTTAATCCTTTGTTTTCATGATTTATACCCATGAGAGCACCAGATGACGAAAAGAACAGAAAACGGGCCCAAAACGGAGTAAATGGGCCATATCACGAAATCCACACGGCCTGGGCCCAAGACCACACGGCCGTGTCTCATTCAACAGGCTCGAACACGGCCTGGCCACGACTCACACGGGCGTGTGCCATGGGTGTGTCCCTGTCGTGGGAAAGAAGAGTTTCACTCAGTTTTGGATACTTAGGGGTAAATAAACATATTCAGAAGCCTATATAAACACCCTAAGTATGACCAGAAAAGGGGGGAACCCAAGGCCTTAGTCAGGGGGCGTCCAGCTAGGCCAAAGAAGGCAGATTTGTGGAGATTTACTCGAAGAGAGCCAGTTGATCCATCTCAAGAAGCCGGAGTTATACTCAAGACGGCGGATCTCTCCTTCAATTCCTTTAGGGGTTTTAGTGATTTCTTATGTTTTGTTTTATCTTTTCTTTTGAGATGTTTTCTTTTATTATTATGAACTAAACCCTCAGATACCTGAGGGGGATGAAACCTAAGATGAATCTTGTTATCGTTTGCTGAACTATATGATAAATATTTGACTTGTTCTTAATTATGTGTTCTTAATTCTTGTGTTGATATTTCCGGGTTATTAATTAAAGTATGATGTGCTTAGGTGGAGGAGCAAAAGTCCCTGCCTAAGAGTAGATCTAGCATAATTAAGCGGAGTTGATCGTGCTTAGAGATAGGGTGACGAGATTTTGCCGGATTAGGGTGAAACCTAATATGGGAAGCCATAGATCGAGTTAATGCAATTCTAGGGATTTTAATTAGAAAGAGATTTCAATTAATCAACCTAGGGTTAGACGTTAGTCGCCTCGAGAGAGGGATTAATATAACTAAGGGAATCTTACGGATCAAGTCAAGTGAATAAATCATCTGGTTAAGAGTTAGATAACAAGTGAAGTCTAGGTGGATTCTTCCTTGGGTGTCGTCTTAATCAATTGGTTTTTCCTAGAGTTATTTTCCCAATTTCTTTCTCTTTGTCTTTGCATCTTTAGTTTAGTAGTTAATTAATTTAGATTAGATAAATAAATCCCTTTATTCTTAGGCTCAATAATAAAAAGAAAGTTAGTATTAGTACTTTTTGTTCCTTTGGGTTCGACATTCCAGTCTTGCCTAAACTATACTACTGTTCGATAGGTGCGCTTGCCTCAAAAATCGTTGTCATAGTTGGTTTCTAGGTTCGATCATTCTTTTTATAAATTTTAAGACTCTGACACGCGATCAGTCAAAAATGACTAAATTGCATAAAATATATTTTTATACTATCTAAATGAATAGGTTTAATGAAATTATTAATTTCGATCAAGATCGAGTGGAAAATTGAGGAGAATGGAAAATTACTAAAATGCCCCTGTACTTTGTCATTTCTGCAAATTAGCCAGGTAAGTTCGTATGAAATGTATTATGTATAATGTTGGTTAAATTGAATGTTATTATATGGTTTTTTATTGAAAGTGAATTAATATATATAAGTTATTATACAATTTATCATGTTATGAAATGACGCAAATCCAACTGTGCTATCGAATATGAAAAGTGATAGCTTCGGCTATCGAATATGAAAAGTGATAGCTTCGGCTATTGATTATGAAAAGGGATGGTGACTATCATCAACTATGAAAAGGGATGTTGATGACCATCGAATATGAAAAGGGATAGCTTTGACTATCGAATATGAAAAGGGATAGCTTTGGCTATCGATTATGAAAAGCGATGTTGATGACCATCAACTATGAAAAGGGATGGTGACGACCATCGATTAATGAAAAGGGATGGTTTCAACCATCAAAAATGAAAAGGGACGGTTACGACCATCATTTAGTACACTTTGTGTAAGCTCCGGTAAGGGTTCCAATTAACTTCACTACGACAAATATGGAAAGGTATGTTGTACCAATGATCAAAGTATGAATACTTATGTTTATGAAAGATATGATATAATTGATGCTATGTTATGTTCCATATCTTAACATGTGATGATATTGTTAAGTTATGTGTTTAATCACTAGCTTGTGGCTATGGTTAATGCATTATTTATGTCATATGTGTATGCAAATGAAATGGTAATTGTTCAATAAGAACCAAGATATGTTTATATAAAACTTAGTGTGATGGTGATACATGGAAAGACATGATATGTTGTGGTGCATGATAAATCCAATTGAATCATACTCAAGTATAATGGTTATCCATGTCAAATTCATATGAATCATGTTTAAATGAACTAACATGTGTTGTTGATGTGCTAAGGCTTATACCAAGCTTGTGGATATGACTAATGTTTATGATTATGCTTGTACTATACATATGAAATGGGTAATAAAAAGGAAATGAATGGTAAGTATGTAATTGGGATGTATTATGATGTTATAAAAGGTTTAATGTGATAAATGATGTATTATATGATGTTATAATAGTGGTTTCGGGACCACAAATTCGACGAGGAAAAAATTTATTTTTACTATATTCTTATGGTCTAAAATTTCACGGAATGATTTCGTGAAAATTTCGTTCGAAATTTTCGACGTTTGGGCACTCAATTTAGTCTAAAGGACTAAATTATAAAAAGTGCAAAAGTTGAGTTCTACATGTTAGAGGTGTCCAATTGTTATCAAATTTTAAATTGGATGTCCTTATATAGTAATTAGACCATTGGTTAAGTTGGTGGACAAAAATGGACATGGTTTGGTATATTTCTAAAGTTTTTCATTAAGGGCTATTTGGTCATTTGGTAAATAAAATGAATTAAAAACAAAATTAAAAGCCAATTTTTGTCCATCTTCAACCCCATGGCTGAATTTCACAAGGGGAAACCATGGCTAGGGTTTTTCAAGCTTCCAAGCTCGATTGTAAGTCCGTTCTAGCCCCGTTTTTAATGATTTTTTATGTTTTTGAAGTCGTTGTAACGCGATCTATCTATTCCTACAACTAATTTGAGAAATGGTTAAGGTCTAGAATTTGAACCATGTATGACTTGCATGTGTTTTGATGTTTAATGGAAGAATATGAATGTTTGATGTCTGATAAACATCTTTTACTAAGTGATTTTCGGTAAAAATACCTAAAAAGGACCTATTTGTAAAAAGTTGAAAAATGGGTAGTAAAATCTAATTTGGTGAAAAATGGGGGCTGTTCTAAGTGCATAATATGTTTGGCTAGGTTTAAAGTACAAAGAAATTGAATGAAAATCATTTTATGAGCATAGGGACTAAAGTTTAAATATGACAAAGTTTAGGGGAAAAAATGTATTTTTTGCCAAAATGTGATTTTGGGCTAAATTGAATAGTATAATGATTAAATAAGCTAAATGTGATGTTTTAGATCAAGAAAACGAGGTTCGGACCTAAATCAGGGAAAATCAATTATTTGACAAATAAGTCCTTTTCACCGATTTTGCTTTCGAGGTAAGTTCGTATGTTTAATAAGCATTAAATTATATTTATATAAATGCTTAATTGTTATAATTGTGATAAATACTATATTATTGAAATGAAATGTGAATGCTATTAAGTACGATATTACGGAAATGACCAACAGAGATTCTATACAGCGAAAGTCCCAGTTGAACCTTAGGAATCAAATAGGATACAAGTAACATGTCACTAGGAAACCAAGTGTTTAAGAGATAAGTGAGAAGTGATAAGTGGTAGCTTCGGCTACAAATGATAAGTGGTAGCTTCGGCTAGAAGTGATAAGTGGTAGCTTCGGCTACAAGTGATAAGTGGTAGCTTCGGCTACAAATAAGTGTGGCGCTTATGTGCAAAAACTTTTGAGTATCCTTTAGAATTCCGAGTGGTTCAACTGGTGATTCAGGGAAATAACGAAGTGTGAGTGCAAGTGATTATGTAAGGGTTGGCATAGGTACGTATGTGAAACTCCTAGAAGATGAGTTCGTTATGTGATGAACTATTGGTAAGGATGTAAATGTGTAAGTCATATATATGAGAATGATCTTGTGATGACCTTGCAATTATAGGTCTATACTTATGATGTGTAAATATGTGGTAAATTTGATTTATGATCATGTATGAGGCTTTTAAACCAAATTAAATTGAGACATGATATGTTTAAGTCTTTGTTGTTGATGTATAGGTTAAATTGGCCAATGAATGGCTTGTAAATATTTGATAATGACTAACTATTGGAATGGCTAGCTATGGATATACTTTGGTGTTAAGTGTGTCTAAATTAAAGTTAATACAAAGAAATCATGAAAGAGTAAAAATTAGCAATAAAATAGTTTTGGACAGCAGCAGTTGTATAACTTTTAAAAATTACCAAAAATTATGGAAATTGAATTAGAGATTGAATAAGAAATGAAATTAAAGCTTATTGAGTCTAGCTTCACATAGAAGAAACTGTGTAAGAAAAATAATTCCATATTATGAGATATTTGAATTTTTGTTTGACAAGGTCAGAATGATTCCGGAATCTCCTATTCTGACTTTGGAAAATCATTAAAAATTGTATAAAATAATTATAGGTTATAATTTATATGCTTAAAATTCTTAATGAGTCTAATTTCAAGAGGAACAAACAGGAACATCATCCGAATCCCGTACTAAGAGATAATTAATTTTTAATGAAGAAGGGTCGAAACTGTCTAACAGCAGAACAAGGATGACTTTAAAGAATTAACTTTGCTTATTGGCTAAACCATAAATCCTATAAATTTTTATGTAAGAAGATATGTGAGTCTAGTTTTGTAAAAATCAAGAGGGTCTTAATTTGAAGCTCTGTAGCTCAAGATATAAATAATTTAGTGACTATGACTTGAGTAGAAAACTTGATATGAATATGAGTAAATAGTGGAACTATGTGCAATTATGATTGTATTATCTTGAGAATATATTGTGAGGATTGGTAAAAGCATGTTAATAAATTGCTTATTATTTACATACCAACTTACTAAGCTATATAGCTTACCCCTTCCTTTTCCTTTTCCTATAGTGTCTCAGATGTTAGCTCGGGTTGGAGATCATCGGAGATTCTATCGCACTATCAAGCTATTGATCGGTATCAATGATTTCAAGCATTTTAAGTCTATGGCATGTATAGGGACTAGGTTATTTGTGTATGTGTTATTATAATTTTGCCAAATGTATTGGCTTGTAATGGTTAAAGATTTGTTTTATGTATGGCCATGTATTATTGGCTTATATTGGCTAATTGGTTGTAAGCCTAATATTTGTTCGTATACCTATGCTGATGCCTTTGTACGAAGTGATTTATAATTGCATGTTAAGTGGACGAAAATTGGTTTGATGACATGATAACGGAATCAAGTTAGATGATACATATGGGAAATTGACATGTTGAGTGAAATTGAGTATGTTGGATTTGATGAAGTATAATGTGTCGTGCAATGTGTTTGTTGGCGTTGAAACGATATGTTTGTGTCTTAATTGTGGATATATTGGTAGTTTAATTATCTCATAAATGTGCCATGAAAGTTGTGTTTAGGTATGTGCATGTGAGGGTGGCAACTGGCTTGGTAAATAGCCATTTACTTGTCCGCACGGGCAGAGACACGCCGTGTGTCTCAATCGTGTGAAGGACATGGCCCAGGGACATGGGCGTGTTCCCAGGGCGTGTGACGTTTGCACTAAATTTTTGGAATTTAATTTTCCACACAGCCTAGCACACGGGTGTGTGACTTGGCCGTGTGACCCTCATTTGTTGATGACGTCATAAACAGAGAGTTACACGGGCTGAGGACAAGGACGTGTCCCAAGCGACACGGGCGTGTGTGACCACACGGCCTACCCACACGGGCGTGTGACCCTGTTTTCATGAAAAAATTTCTATGTGTTGGGAAATTTTCTAAAGTTCTTAGTTTATTCCCGAACCACTCCCAGTGTATGTTTTGAGCATCGTAGGCTCGTTTAAGGGACGATATGAATGTTTTTGAAAAGTTTTAAATTTGAGTGGAAGTTCATGCCCTGGTTTTGAATGTTTGATTGAGTTTAAGTCCAGTAATGCCTCATACCCTGTTTTGGCGTCGGATACGGGTAAGGGGTGTTACATTTAGTGGTATCAAAGCTATGGTTTAGTCGATTCTCGGACTAACATAGCGTACGTGAGTCTAGCTATACATGCTATATTACCACCTGTGATAGTGTGATATCTCCTGACTCCAATGAGATTTGTTTTGTTTAAGTAGAGATGCTTCCAACCGAGCTACCTTTGATAATGCTGAAAGGGTTAAGTAAGTTCGTGTAACTTAGTAAATATATTGATTTGCTTGAATTGATCTCTATGATTTGCGATGATATGTATGTGTTAATGACCATAATGAATTAATCATAGGTTGAGAAATATAGATAAAATGTCATCGTTCCGATTGAATGTTGCATTTCAATGGATCAGGGTGACTTTTTGCAATAAATAAAATGAAAATTTATTTTATGATGAGTTTATTATGATTGATTGATATCCATGTGAGATAATGCTGAACGTGTTACTAAAATATTTGAAAATGTGTTCATGATGAGTTGAAACCTAGAGATGTATGAATTAAAGTACATGATCTTATGTTGATATTAAATGCTATGCTGTATACGTGTATGTGTGTGAGAGTCAAAAATTTAAAGGCTTTACAATATTCACCCCCTTACCAGTATAGTTCTATATGATGAAGTTCACGAGATTTATATTGAATAAGCTCACAAATGAGGAATTAAAGAGTTCAATGGTGGAATAATTAATAATGTGATTAGAGATGAGAATGGCTTAGCGAGAAAAAGGCGGTTATGAGAGAGATATCAGATTGTTTTAAAGATTATTCGGACTATGCGATGTCAAGATTAAATGAGTTAATCTTGGCTAATCGACTCATTCAGGTATGATGTCTAAGGACTGTACTTACGGGGAACTCTTCTGAATTGATTTTTGTTAATGAAAGGGATATTATGGGATTAGTGATGACATAATTAGTAAGAGGAATAATGTTTGAATTGCAAATATGTTTGAGTATTATAGATACAGTTGAGTAATTTATGACTATCTCTTCTAGGTGTTCTATGTGTTCATACAATCTCAAAGACATATGTAATTACTCGTTTTCTGATGAAATTCTTATTGTATGAGAATGATAGTTAACTAAAATGTTTGATGAGAGCATCGTTGTTCTGATTGATTCACGATTGGCATTCTCTATTTTTCTTTGGTATACTATTCTGTTACGATAGAGATAAAAGTCAATGATGGGATTCGTATGTATTGGAAATTATATTTTCTCGGTCATAACTAATTTCAGAGCATGTGAACAGTGTTTTCTTCTGGTTTTTCTCCGAAAAATTTTTAAAATCTTTATCACTCCATATGGGATCCTATTCTATTATGTTTGGAAGAGAAGTCGATGTTGAGACTTACATGAGGCTATTCTTCTGTTTCTTCTGGTTGTTGTTTTGTCTTATGTTTATATGGAAAATATATTATTTCTGTTACAATTGATTTCAGAATGTATGAACAGTGTTTCCTTTCCTTCTTGTTTTTCTCTGAGGAATCGTCAGGATCTCTATTGTTTCATATGAGTTGTGTTTTCGGACATTCAGTATGGTCTTGTATCTCGGATTACATTATCTCCATTTTCTTATTATCCTTATTGTTTAATTTATCAAGCATGGCTTACCTTTAAAGTATGTTCAGTGGCCGAAGATAATTATGCTTATTATGGTTATATTTCTGGTTCGATCATAGGAATATGATGATACTGATATCTAGATTTTTTTTATAATTTTCATGAAACGGGTCGATATCGGAAAAAGTGTGGATTATGACAGTTCAAGTTCAAATTGTATATTAGTTTTCTTTCCTCAGGTCAGATATGATTATTGTTATTGTTATTCTGAGATAGAAGTTTACATACCGAGGAACTCAGGGTTTATGTAGAGAATTTTGTACAGAGCTTATAGTAGTATCTTGTCTATTCATCCAAAGAGTAATAAAAAGTACAGTGGTTTGAAGTAAATGTTCTGGTATACGGATATGAACCCGGTATTTCTAATTTTGTGTTCAGATGTTGATTTGTCAACATGGTAAAGTCGAATGTCAAGTGTATTCAGGATTAATACTGTCAGTGATGATATTGAAATGATAATGAGATAAGGTTATTATGAATTTTGTATTTGGATTTCCCTTATCTCCGGATTAAGAGAGATGCTAGCTGGGTTGTTGTCAAGCGTTTGACAAAATTCACATAATTATTTCAGTACGTACGGATTTCTTATTTGACAGAGTTGGCCGAGTTATGTGTTTATGGGGTAGTTAGCTTCCATAAAGTGCCAGTCTCTATTATTTTCGTATAGGAATTTGAGGGTTATATCACGGCTATGGAAAAAGCTACAGAAAATTTTAAGCACAAGGTTGAGTTGAATTGTGATTTTGATAAAGAGGTGAAAGTAATTTGTGAAAGTTGAAAATAGATTCAAACAGACATAAATGGTACATAATTGAAATTTTAAGGATATTAGATCTCAGATTTATGGCAGAGTGTTTTTGAAAGTATTGCCTCGAAGAGGACATTCCAATGGAATATAGAAAATTTCGAGAAAAAAGATAACAAACTAAATTGCTGGTAAGATTTCTGGGGACAGAAATCCCTAAAGGAGGGAAGAATTGTAACAGCCCGATTTTTGGTCTAGTCGGAACAGTAGTTTCGGGGCCACAAATCCGACAAGAAAAAAATATTTTTATTATATTCTTATGATCTAAAATTTCAACGAATGATTTTGTGAAAATGTCGTTCGAAAATTTCGACATTTGGGCACTCAATTTAGTCAAAAGGACTAAATTGTAAAAAGTGAAAAAGTTGAGTTTTACATGTTAGAGGTGTCCAATTGTTATGAAACTTTAAATTGGACGTCCTTAAATAGTAATTAGACTATTGGTTAAGTTGGCGGACAAAAATGGACATGGTTTGGTATATTTCTAAAGTTTTTCATTAAGGGCAATTTGGTCATTTGGTAATTAAAATGAATTAAAAACAAAAGTAAAAGCCAATTTTTTTCCATTCTCAACCCCATGGCCGAATTTTCACAAGGGGAAACCATGGCTAGGGTTTTTCAAGCTTCCAAGCTCGATTGTAAGTCCGTTCTAGCCCCCTTTTTAATGATTTTTTACGTTTTTGAAGTCGTTGTAATGCGATCTATCTATTCCTTCCACTAATTTGAGAAATGGTTAAGGTATAGAATTTGACCCATGTATGACTTTCCTGTGTTTTTATGTTTAATGGAAGAATATGAATGTTTGACGTGTGATAAACATCTTTTACTAAGTGATTTTCGGTAAAAATACCTAAAAAGGACCTATTTGTAGAAAGTTGTAAAATGGGTAGTAAAAATCTAATTTGGTGAAAAATGGGGGCTGTTCTAAGTGTGGAAAATGTTCGGCTAAGCTTAAAGTACAAAGAAATTGAATGAAAATCATTTTACGAGCCTAGGGACTAAAGTGTAAATATGAAAAAGTTTAGGGGCAAAAATATAAATTTTGCCAAAATGTAATTTTGGGCTAAATTGAATAGTATAATGATTAAATAAGCTAAATGTGATGTTATAGATCAAGAAAACGAGGTTCGAACCTAGATCGGGGAAAAATAATTATTTGACGAATAAGTCCTTTTCACCGATTTTGCTTTCGAGGTAAGTTCGTATGTTTAATAAGCATTAAATTATATATGTATAAATGCTTAATTGTTATTGTAACGCCCTAAAATTTAGGGGTTTGTAATTTTGCTTAAATTCATGTTGTGCTTGAACGACTAGCTATTTGAGCGTGTTTGGGGGTCCTAAGGAGGCCTGGGTTCGAGTTTGAGCTATAGAAAAATTTTAGTTTTTGGCCCTTAAGGGGAGAGGGCTGTTTGCAGTAGGACTTAAGTGTATCTGTGTGTGTTTAACTGTCACAAGTGAGCTGGTGGCAAGATGGCTATGGCGTTATTGGGATAACAAGGAAGAGTGGGGTTCGAATCCCACTAATTGCAATTGGAGGCTTTTATTTTGTGACTTGAAAGTGGAGGAAGCAGAGTTCGGATCAAACACTTCAAGGGGAGTTGGAGACTTGGTCAACAAGTTTGAATGGGAGGCTAGGAGTGATTCAAGGAGAAGATAGTGGAGAAAATCAAGGAAGGGAAGAGAGTGGGAGAGTTGGCCTGATAAACCGTAAAAGTAACATATTTTAAGCCCACATTTAGTATGCTTTTGGATGATTTAAGCCCCGATTTATGTAAAAAGGTGCTCTTAATCCTTTCTTTTTATGTCTTATACTCAAGAAAGCACCCGATGACAAAAAGAACGAGAAACGGGCTTAAAACGGACCAAATTGGGCCAAGCCCCGAAATCAGCACGGCCTGGACTTCATGCCACACGGCCGTGCCAACTTCCATTCTAGAACACGGCCTGACCTTCGATTCACACGGCCGTGCCTCACTAAAGAAATCTGAACACGGGCTAAAGACTATCCACACGGGCGTATGCCAAGGCCGTGTCCCTGTCATGGCAAAGAGCAATTTCAGTCGGATTTTGATACTTAGGGACAAAGAAACACATTCCAAGAGCCTATATAAACACCCTAGGTACTAGCTGAAAAGGGGCGGTGAGCTAGGCCAAGGAGCCGAGCCAAAAAGGTTAGATTCGTGGGAATCACTCGAAGATAGCCAGTTGATCCATCTCAAGAAGCCGGAATTCTACTCAAGACGGCGGATCTCTCCTTCAATTCCTTCAGGGTGTTTTAGGGAATTCTTATGTTTTGTTTTATCTTTTCTCTTGAGATGTTTTCTTTTATTATTATGAACTAAACCTTCGGATACCCGAAGGGGATGAAACCTATGATGAATCTTGTTATTTGATTTTTGAATTATATGATAATAACTTAGTTTGTTCTTAATTGTGTGAACTTAATCCAAATCTAATGTGCTTAGGTGGAGGAGGAATAGACCCTGCCTAAGAGTAGATCCGACATAATTAAGCGGAGTTGATCGCACACCTAGAGATAGGGTGACGAGATTTTGCCAGATTAGGGTGAAACCTAATATGGGAGTCCACAGATCGATTTACTGCTATTCTAGGGGGTTACTATAAGAGAAAGAGATTTCCACTAGTTAACCTAGGGTTAGACGTTAATCGCCTCGAGAGAGGGTTTAATATACGTTAGGGAGTCTCACGGATCAAACTAAGTAAATAAATCGTATTGTTCAGGGTTAGATAACAAGTGAAGTCTAGGTGGATTCTTCCTAAGGGTATCGCTTGAGTCAACTGAGTTTTCCCAAAAGTTATTTCCCAAATTCATTCTTTTTGTCTTTGCATCTTTGCTTAGTAATTAGTTAGTTTTAGTTTAACAATCAATTACTTTAATATTAAGGCTAAATAATAGAAAGAAGGTGAGTATTAGTACTTTTAGTTCCTTTGGGTTCGACAATCCGGTCTTGCCTAAACTATACTACTGTTTGATAGGTGCACTTGCCTTTAATTATTGTCAGAGTTAGTTTCCAAGTTCGATCATTCTTTTATAAATATCAAAACTCAACAAAAACAATGATCAAGTTTTTGGCGCCGTTACCGGGGAACTAAAATATTAAGAAAGCTTTATTTTTATTACTTTAGCCATTATTTTTATTTTTCGCACTTTATTTTTTTTTATAGTTTAGTTTTCAATTTTGCTAATTTTCTTTCTTTCTTTTCCTAACAGGTACCTCTAGTTTATGACTAGAAGGAACCGGACAGGACCATTAGTATACAATAGTGACATTGAAGCTACCGCTCGAAGAAATCGTAGAGAAATTAGGTGAGCCCTAAACTACACGGAAGAAGAGCGAGGAGACAAAGCCAATCCTACTGAAGGGATGGACGAGAATAATCCACAACCACGTGATGTGGCAGAGAACAATGCTCCTCATACTATGTATGATTATACTAAACCACATTTAATAGGAGTAGAATCAAGTATTGTTAGGCCTGCTATAGCTGCTAATAATTTTGAATTAAAGCCTAACACTATTCAAATGATTCAACAATTTGTTCAATTTGATGGTTTGCAGGACAAAGATCCGAACACTCATATAGCTAACTTTTTAGAGTTCTGTGATACCTTCAAAATAAATGGCGTTTCTGATGATGGCATACGTCTTCGGTTATTTCCCTTCTCATTAAGAAATAAAGCCAAACAGTGGTTAAACTCGTTACCACGAGGGTCAATCACTACTTGGGACCAAATGACTGAAAAGTTATTATTAAAATATTTTCCACCGGCCAAAACGGCCAAATTACAGAATGATATCTCTTCATTTGTGCAGATGTATTTAGAGACATTATACGATGCATGGGAGAGATACAAAGATCTGTTGATGAGATGCCCACACCATGGCTTACCATTGTGGCTCCAAGTCCAAACCTTTTATAACAGTGTGAATCCCTCAACAAGCCAATTAATTGATTAAGCCGCCGGTGGAACTTTGAATAACAAAACTCCTGAGGCAGCCTACGAATTTATAGAAGAGATGTCACTGAACAACTATCAGTGGCAAGTTACAAGAACAAGGCCAACAAAATCAGCCAGAGTTTACAACCTCGATGCAGTAACCATGCTATCAAATCAGGTAGAGATGATGAATAAAAAGCTTGATAGTTTGTGTTCTTCGCAGGTACATCCAGTGATGCAATGCGACACAGGTGGAACCGTGGCGAATCTTGAGTACCCACCATACCAACCAGAAAGCGAAAAGATGAACTATATAGGTAACAATTTCAGATCTAATAATAACCCATATAGTAATACTTATAATCCAGGTTGGAGGAACCACCCAAATTTTTCATGGGGAGGACAAGGAAATCAGGGAAACCAAAGACAACAACCTCCTCAAAACTTCCAAAATCAGCCCTATCCGCAAGAGAAGAAGCCAAATCTTGAAGAGACGCTGAACAAATTCATAGCATCCACAGATGCCCGTCTCCAAAAGACTGAAGCAACACTTGAAACCCAACAAACATCGATCAAAACGATCGAGAACCAAGTTAGAGGGCTTACTAAAGCAGTCGGGGAAATTACGCAGTCAGTCGGTCAAATAGCAAAGATGCTATCCGAGCGACCACAGGGGCGTCTACCAAGCAACACTGAGATTAATCCAAAGGAGCAAATTCAAGCCATAACAGCTCAGGAAAATACAAAGGTAGATGAACCCATCTCAACACAAGAAAAAGAGGAAGAAGAAGGTAAAGCTGAGGAAATTCAAGAAAAGCCAAAACCGGTAATCAAAAAGTACCAACCTCGCATACCTTATCCCGAAGCATTGAAAAGGGATGATACAGAGGAACAGTTCGGTAAGTTTCTGAAACTTTTAAAGAAATTACACATTAACTTACCGCTTCTTGAAGCTCTTTCGCAGATGCCCGACTCCAGAAAATTTTTAAGGGAGCTGTTAACGAAAAAGCGAAGGATAGACGAGGAATCACATGTGGAACTCAACGCGAAGTGCTCAGCAATTATACAAAATAAACTACCACGGAAATTAAAAGATCCAGGGAGTTTTACAATTCTGTGCACAATTGGTAGTTTATCCATAGATAATGCGTTAGCTGATTTAGGGGCAAGCATTAATGTCATGCCTTATAAAATGTTTAAACAACTAGGTCTAGGGAAACCCAAACAAACTAGGATGAGCATTCAATTAGCTGATAAAACTGTTAGAATTCCTAGGGGTATTATCGAAGACGTTCTTGTAAAAATAGACAAATTCGTTTTCCTAGTAGACTTTGTAGTTCTAGACATGGATGAGGACAACACGACCCCTTTGATTTTAGGAAGACCCTTCTTAGCAACCGCTAGAACTAAAATTGATGTCGATGCAGGTGAGCTCATACTTTTTGTAGGTGAGGAAACAGTCACTCTCCAAGCTCTCGACTCAGCCCGAGCATCAATTGACCAAGGTAAGAAACTAAATTCTATTGATAACGATTCAGTTAACCTTTCTTTTCAGGAAGCACCTAAGAAGGACACGATTGAACCTGATCATGAATCTTGTGCCAACAAAGAAATAACTCAAGAGAAATAAAGGATTCAATCCGATGACCTAGACGAGTGGAAGACGCACTTCAAGGAAAAATTAAGGATACACGAAGAAGAAACAAATCCACTCCACGAGACAGAAAAAGTCAAGATCGAAGACCAGGTATTGTTAGCAGACCCACAACTATTCCCTCCGGACCCTGACACGAACAAGGAAATTTTCTTTAAGGTAAAAAATGTTTTCCCGCACAGAACGGTCGAGGTAAGTAATTCTACTTTCGGTAATTTTGAAATAAATGCTACTCGACTCGAACCATATCATGAAAATAAAATTGATAACATGAGGGAAGATATCCAAACCTTTAAACCACCCTGATTTTGCAAACACAAGGAAAGTCTAGCTTAAGACTTTAAACGAGCGCTTCTCAGGAGGCAACCCGAGCACTAAAACTATTTTAACTTTTATTTTTGATTTCTTATTTTTTTTAAACCTACTTTTATTTTTCCTTTCCAGAATTTGAACTAACTGAGAAGTGCAGATTTCCAGGTCACACGGCCTTACACACGGCTGTGTCCGTGGCCGTGTGTACCCCCCGAATCATTGTACTGACATAGCAGCAAAAGTACGAGGTAGTTGAAACAGATTCACGGACCCAACTACTACCCCACGGCCACTGACAAAGTGGCACGGTCGTGCCCCACGACCGTGTGAAGCTACTGACTTGCCAACCACGGGCAGAACACGCCCGTGCCTCCCAACCGTGGTCGAATTGAACTTCTCAAAAATGAACGTGGGGAATCGACACACCCTGAGACACGACCGTGCTAAGTGGCCGTGTAAATTGACACACCCTATGTACACGGGCGTGGGAGAGCATCAGAAACCAAAAATTTTGTTTAAATACTTCTATTTCTTCCCACCTTTCTTCCACCCACTTTCTTCCTTTCTTCCTTTCTCCTTTCCACTCTCTCAAACACCTCCTATCTCAGGCTCCTATCTCAATATCCTCAAACCTTACAATGTCAAAGAAGCGTAAAAGGCCAATCTCCTCAAAGGAGAATGATTTACATGAGTTCATGCCGGCAGCTTCATCCAACCAACAAGCCAAGGATTTTTGAGGCTATTTAGTTCTTACTTAGTCCTTCTCTTTTGCTTCAATTTCCTCATCTACACTTCTCTTCTGCTTATTTTGGTTTATTTTATCTTAATTTCTTAGTTTCAGGTCCTAAAGTTTGCTTGGGAATCACGCCACTTCCACCACCACCAGCACCTCCATCATCATCGAAATCACACCCACCTATCAAACCGTACTACAATAAGGCACCCACAGCCCATTTATCTTTGGTTTTAATTCTAGCTTTATTCTTGTTTTTCTTCACTTTAGTTAACTTTTCTTTTATAATAAACTTAGTCTATTTTAAATTTTTCTTCTTACACCCTGGCTAATTCTCCACGAGCCCCCCAATTTCTTCATCTAGCGCAGGTTCGTCATCCAGACGGCCCATCACCAACACCAAAGGCACATTCTCCATCTCAAGTAGTCCATCCGAAAATTCAGGAAGTGTTACTTTCCCCTTCTCTTTTGATTTTACATGATTAATTATATACCTTTGTACATTGAGGGCAATGTACATCTTAAGTGTGTGGGGGGGGGGTAACAGTACTTAAACATTTGCATTATTCTCAAATCCTGAATTATGTCTTGTCATAAAGTGATTTTCTCATATTACTAATTAGGATGAAATTTCTCATGATTTATGATTTTTATTGACATATTTTAGATTAAATCGTAGTTAATTGTGCATTGATGATTAAATCTGAAGATACTAGAGA
Organism: Gossypium sturtianum; assembly: GCA_025698515.1. Lineage (NCBI taxonomy): Eukaryota > Viridiplantae > Streptophyta > Magnoliopsida > Malvales > Malvaceae > Gossypium > Gossypium sturtianum. The sequence continues at coordinate 24,410,184 of CM046949.1, read as the reverse complement.
ATCAAGCATGATAAGTCAATTTTTCAGAGAATAATTTTTTTTTGCTAGGTTGTTAATCTGAATCTGAATATTACTTTGAAGTTTGAAATTTACAAGGTTGATATCAAAATACCCATAATTTTTGTGAGATTTTGAGCATTATAAGAGCATATATTCTTTTTCATGCTCATTTTTTGATTATGAGTAGGTCAACATTGAACTGTTATTCTAGAACTTGCCTCGTTTATACATGTCGAGACGACACCATTGATTTGATATATAGAGATGATGAAGGCACCTAGGATTTAACCCACTCACTCCACTAAAAAGCTTACCTTAACAATTAACCCCTAGTGAACCCCGTTGAATCCTAACAACCTTTTTCTTGATTAACCCACTAATATTAACCCCAAAACCCTTTGTATTTGTTATCGCCATTCTTTTTGACTACCCTTTTTGTCGAGATTTAATCTTGAGCAGTTACCTAACTATGTTCTATATATCAGCTGTTAAAGTTCTTATTTGTAGTTTGTTCTTAAAAAAAAAGAAAGAGAAACGAAGTATATTCATTATTAGTTCTGTGATTAAGTGAGCTTATACGCTTAAATTCCGATTATTGAAAAAGAGCTCGTATTATTAGTACTATAAAATTTTCAATTGATGTAATTACTCAGTATTAGTTATTTTTCTAGTTAGGTAATTTGTCAAGTCAATTTCGGTTCTAACCCTCTAATTCAGCCTGTATCCACACCTTTAACCCTAACCCCGTTACAACCCTAACTAAAGACCTTTTGATCTGTTTGTCATCTCATTTTATAGTGGTGGAGATTTGATTTTCAGGCAAGCCTATGGGATTAACTTTTCATGATCGACTATTGAGAGCTTAATTTCTGAACCTTAAACACTTTGAGTGATTTGAGCGAATCCTTAGTGAGGATGTCAATCCTTGTCGATTTTGGATCAGAGGTAATTGTTTAGATAATGGGAGACACCTAGGTTTTCAAGTAACAAAATCATGACTTATGATTGTTTGAATCTTTAGGACTCTTCGAGTTAAATTATCCATGTATAAATTCTCTATGAATTATGAGGATACATTGTTAATAGGAATTATGAAACATGGAAAGTTTGTTTTAATTGTAAAGTTGAGAATTTTGCTTAAGGACAAGCAAAAGCTTAAGTGTGAGGGTATTTGATAAACCGTAAAAGTAACATATTTTAAGCCCACATTTAGTATGCTTTTGGATGATTTAAGCCCCAATTTATGTAAAAAGGTGCTCTTAATCCTTTCTTTTTATGTCTTATACTCAGGAAAGTACCCGATGACAAAAAGAACGAGAAACGGGCTTAAAACGGAACAAATTGGGCCAAGCCCCGAAACTAGCATGGCCTGGACTTCATGCCACACGGTCGTGCCAACTTCCATTCTAGAACACGGCCTGACCTTCGATTCACACGGCCGTGCCTCACTAAAGAAATCCGAACACGGGCTAAAGACTATCCACACAGCTGTGTGCCAAGGCCGTGTCCTTGTCGTGGCAAAGAGCAATTTCAGTTAGATTTTGACACTTAGGGACAAAGAAACACATTCCAAGAGCCTATATAAACACCCTAGGTACCAGCTGAAAAGGGGCGGTGAGCTAGGCCAAGGAGCAAAGCCAAAAAGGTCAGATTCGTGGGAATCACTAGAAGATAGCCAGTTGATCCATCTCAAGAAGCCGAAATTCTACACAAGACGACGGATCTCTCCTTCAATTCCTTCAGGGGGTTTTAGGGATTTCTTATGTTTTGTTTTATCTTTTCTCTTGAGATGTTTTCTTTTATTATTATGAACTAAACCTTTGGATACCCGAAGGGGATGAAACCTATGATGAATCTTGTTATTTGATTTTTGAATTATATGATAATAACTTAGTTTGTTCTTAATTGTGTGAACTTAATCCAAATCTAATGTGCTTAGGTGAAGGAGGAATAGACCCTGCCTAAGATTAGATCCAACATAATTAAGCGGAGTTGATCGCACACCTAGAGATAGGGTGACGATATTTTGCCGGATTAGGGTGAAACCTAATATGGGAGTCCACAGATCAATTTACTACTATTCTAGGGGGTTACTATAAGAGAAAGAGATTTCCACTAGTTAACCTAGGGTTAGACGTTAATCGCCTCCAGAAAGGGTTTAATATACGTTAGGGAGTCTCACGAATCAAACTAAGTAAATAAATCATATTGTTTAAGGTTAGATAACAAGTGAAGTCTAGGTGGATTCTTCCTAAGGGTATCGCTTGAGTCAACTGAGTTTTCCCAAAAGTTATTTCTCGAATTCATTCTTTTTGTCTTTGCATCTTAGCTTAGTAATTAGTTAGTTTTAGTTTAACAATCAATTACTTTAATATTAAGGCTAAATAATAGAAAGAAGGTGAGTATTAGTACTTTTAGTTCATTTGGGTTCGATAATCCGATCTTGCCTAAACTATACTACTGTTCGATAGGTGCACTTGCCTTTAATCGTTGTCAGAGTTAGTTTCTAGGTTCGATCATTCTTTTATAAATATCAAAACTCGACAAAAACAACGATCATGGCCGAATGTGGGAGTGTGGCTAAGGGGGAGATTTCGGCTAGGGGGTGGCATTTGGAAGCATTTTCGACAGCCTTGAGTGTTAGTAGAAACCGAAACCCCTTTGGCTTTTGGAGCTCTCTTCTTGTTTTCCTCGGGTTTTCTTCTCTGAAGCTTTTCATGCGTTTTTCTTTACCTTTCGTGCTCTTTTTCTTCTTTTCCTCTTCTCATCTTGCTAATAGATGTTATAAACTTTTGTCACTCGTTTTAGCTTTCTCTTGGTTGGCCGAAACTTACTCTTCTCCCCATAATTCTTCACACTTCATTCGTGTTCCTTTCTTTGCCTCTAGGCCTTATAGCTACACTACCTCCTTTTTGATTTTTCCTTTAGCTGAATATCATTTTCTTCTTAAAGCCTTGGTCCTCTTCCTGCTGGCCGAATCTTATAAGTCTGAATCTACATACTTCTTCATTCTAAATCTTTTTGTTCTTGGTGGTTAGGGTCGGATCCTGTTGTCGAACAACTGATGATTGTCGTCGTTCTTTGGTGCTGGTAAGGGTAGTGTAATTCAAATGCTTTCTTAATTCGTTGCTAATCTGTATTCTTGTGACATCAGAAGTAAACTTCGGTCTCCCTCTTTTCTCTGTGGGGGCTGAATGTTGGATGGATGCTAACCCTCTTTTGTGCATCAAATATTAATAGAGACCCATTTTCATTAGTCAAGGAACAAGGCCGATTACCGTTAGGGATCGCGTCTCGTGGTAAGTGAAGTTGGATGAGTAGGGTATTTCAATATTACGAATCTTCAAAGGCGTTGAGACTAACTAATGATCTCTGTAATCATAGGTACCTTGGGGAGGTGTCTCAAGCAGTAAACCAAAACAGGTGTGTAGTCTCACACCTCTGTTTATTATGTTAATGCGATGTTCTGTGAATTGGCTAAAAGCCAAAATACTGAAAAGCCAAAATATCGGCATCTGAGATCACTCGAGCGTACGAGTGCTCGTAGAGATAACTGAGCCACAAGTGTTGGCGATGGACTATTGGGAGTGCCACGAACTCTCTCGTGGGATTGAGGCTGTAATGGGCCTTATTGGGCCGTAGTGGGCCAAGTGTGCCAAGTGGGCCTAATGGGCTAATCGGCCCACAAAGACAAAATCCATGGTAAGTTTCAGATAACAGATGCGGCTACGAAGTCTTCAAAACCATGACCGAAAATGGGCTGAATGGGCCGCACGAGCGTGTGGGCCCGCTTAGGTCGAAATTAGGCTTTAGGCCCAATTGCATCGTTTTGATCAAAAAGGGTATCCGTGTCGCTCGAGGTGAAAATAGGCCTTCGAAAGGGCCGTTATGGGGGTAAAATTACTGAATTACCCTCGATGGGTAAAATTACCGAAATGCCCTTAATGGGTAAAATTACCTAAATACCCTTGAGGGGTGAAATTACCATTTAACCCTTAAATGACAAAATAATCGTTATACCCTTAGTGATAGTTTAAATGATGTTTATGTGATATTTATATGGTTGTATATAATTGTGATACACTGCATACATGACATATTGCATTGGGTTGGGTTGTCCGATTTGGAGGAAGTACCATTATTGTGGCACTGCCACGTATTCTGATTCTAGTGGCTCAGCCATGTATACCGTTATTAGCAGCTAGGCTGCACCATTGGAGAGTTTGGATGGGTGGGTCGACATGGTCCCTACATGGAGAGATTGGTTGGTACGGGTGGAGAGTTTGGTTGGTATGGGTTGGGTACATGTCCATTGCATTGATATGATTTTGGGGCTTAGGCCCAGATTATTACCGAATAGGGCTTACGCCCAGACTGATACCGTATGGGCTCGGGCCCAGATTGTGACTGTAATAGGGGATTACACACTGAGTTCTCGTAACTCACCCTTTCTCTTTAACTGTGCAGGTAATCCCCAACCTTAGTGGATTTGGAGCTGCGAGGGACTCGGAGATGGCCACACGTCCAATATGTTTTTGGGTTAAATTTAGCGACTTTATTTTAGTTTATTTTACTTTAAGTATTGGGTTAATAAATTTTCTAATAAGGCCATTGGGTTTCTTTTTAACTTTTATTTGGTATTTCCTTAATTGCGAACTACTCGTCTATTAAACACGGGTTTTTAAAACAATAACCACTGATTTCAAAATAACACGTTTCCGCAACTGTTTCAAACAAACTTTCGCAATAAACAAGGTTTTATAAAATGGTAATATTTTTGTAAAGGAATGAGTTTGAGCAAAATTGTTTTGTCATTAAGCAACACAAATCGGGATTTTTAAAGGGTAGAAAGTTTTGATCCTTGAAAGGGTTTTCCAATGAACTTATAGTTTTCGAACATCACTTTGATGTGGCACGTTAGATCTGGTTATAACGTCTAGGCCGGGTTTAGGGTATTACATTTAGTGGTATCAGAGCCAGGTTGCAAAACTCAGCTAAGGTATGGGTTTTGAAATTTTTCCTTAAACTTTTAAAATTTTGGTTGGAAAGTGATAGTGTTACTGAAAGTGTTGCACACCGAGTCTCTGGCACCAAATCCGTAAGTTTCCTGACACTATACTCTGTTATATGCTGAAATGACTGTATTGAGAAACTACTAGGGATAGTAGTAACATACTGAACTCCTTAGTTATAGAAACTAAGACTATAGGAGACTGAAACTGTAGTAAATTCGATCTGCAAGAACAACCCTAATTACTGCTTTTCATAAAATACTTGTTAATAATTATGAGAACTATAAGCTGATACATAAAACTCTTTAATCAGATAAATATGTTACAGCGATATGAGTACAAGAGGTCGTGGAAGAGGTACATGGGACCGTGGTAGAGGCCGAGGTGCTAGGGCTGAGTCCTCAGCATCAGGACATATGCCTGAAAGGGAAGCGCCGGCATCACCAGTGACTGAAACGGGGTCTCATGACCGAGTTGGTAGGGATGATGCTCTATCCCAAGCGATGTTGTGAGTTCTTAAAAGGGTTGCTGGGGCGTGTACTGGGTCAATGGGCCGAGGGTCAATTTCTGAGCGACTCTGGTCGAACGGGGCAAAAATCTTTAGGGGCATCTCTGGTGTAGCCCCGAATGTAGCAGAATATTGGTTAGAGGCTGTCGAGCAAATAATGGATGATCTTGACTGCACGGTGGAGCAAAAACTAAAGGGAGCAGTGTCTTTACTATGAGATGAGGCATATCAATGGTGGCTTACCGTGAGGGAAGGTACGCAGGCCGACCGTGTGACATAGGCATTCTTTAAGGCGCCTTTCAAGGAAAATATGTTGGGGCAAGTTATGTGGATGCCCGGAGGAAGGAATTTCGAAGTCTGGTTCAGGGGAAATAAGTTTGTAGCAGAGTAAGAGGCAGAGTTTCTGCGGTTGAGCCAGTATGCTCGGGGCATAGTTGCGACTGAGTATGAGCACTGCGCGCAGCTTGAGGATGGACTCCGAGATGAGTTGTGGGTACTGATAGCCCCGCAGAGGGAAAGAAATTTTGCTGCCCAGATTGAGAAGGCAAAGATTGCCGAGGATGTGAAACGCTCTGAGTGTCAAAATCGTGAGAAGGAAAGGGGCAGAAATAAGAGAGATTTTGGGCCCTCAAGTTCTTCTGGTGGGCCTAAGAAGAGGCCTAGGTTTGATGGGCCAGCCCGAGCTGGGGTTCTAGTTGTTGCTAGTCGACCATAGCCTTGCGTTGAGTGTGGGAGACCTCATTTGGGAGAGTGCTAGAAAAGAACTCGGGGGTGTTTCAGTTGTGGGTCCAAGGGTCATTAGTTTAGAAATTATTCTCGGGAGCCTGTTCAGATGCAAGCGGTAGGACAGGGCTATGTGCAGCCAGGGAGAGGTGATCAGCAGACACCGAGAGGCCGTGGTCTACCTTGATGGGGAAATGGGTTTGGACGAGGTCGTGGAGCACCGGGCAGAGGTACTGGTAACACAGAGGCGAGACAGCCAGCGTTGGTTTATGCTGCTCAGCGCCGAGAGGATGGCGACGCACCTGACGTCATAACTAGTACGTTCCTCATTCATAATGTACAGTATACAACTTTAATTGATATTGGGTCTACGCACTCATATGTCGCATGTACTGTGATGGGGTTGTTGATCATACCGTTCGAAATTACTGATAAGGAAATGTCAGTGATTAGTCCACTGGGATAGTCGATTAGAGTGAATAAACTGTTTAGAGATGTGCCCCTAGAGGTTCAAGGGGTTGTCTTTCCAGCGGATTTGATGGAACTGCCGTTTGGCGAGTTCAATCTCATTTTGGGCATGAATTGGTTAGTGAAACACCGTGCGAATTTGGATTGCGCTGCTAAGCGTATGGTACTGAAGTCTTTAGAGATTGAGGAGGTGGTCATTATAGGGGAGCAAAGGGATTATTTATCTAATGTAATCTCAACATTAAGGGTTGAGAAGCTGGTTTGCAAAGGTTGCGAGGCGTTCTTAGCTTATGTCAGCTCATCTGATGTTAAAGGTTTGTCTGTTGGGGATGTCAGGACAGTAAAGGACTTTTTGGATGTATTTCCTGAAGAGCTTCCGGGGTTGCCACCAAATCGTGAGGTCAAATTCGGCATTGAACTCTTACCGGGAATGACTCCGGTGTCCATCGCCCCTTATAGGATGGCGCCGAAGGAGCTGGTAGAAGTAAAGGCTCAGATCCAAGAGCTACTGGATTGATGATTCATCCGACCGAGTGTGTCTCCATGGGGAGCATCGGTATTGTTCGTGAAGAAGAAGGATGGGTCAATACGCATGTGTATCGATTATCGTCAATTGAATAAACTGACGGTTAAGAACAAGTATCCATTACCAAGAATAGATAATTTGTTCGATCAGCTGCGAGGAGCTTCAGTTTTCTCTAAGATAGATCTCAGATCGGGGTATCATCAGCTAAGGGTTAAGGAGATAGATGTGTACAAGACTGCATTCCAGACTCGTTATGGACATTACGAGTTTCTGGTCATGCCGTTTGGGTTAATGAATGCACCAGCTACTTTCATGGATATGATGAACCGGGTCTTCCAATCCTACTTGGATCAGTTTGTGGTGGTGTTTATAGATGATATTCTGGTGTATTTAAGAACCGAGGAGGAGCATGATTCACATCTCCGGATTGTTCTGCAATTGCTGAGAGAAAAGCATCTTTATGCCAAGTTCAGTAAGTGCGAGTTTTGGCTGCGAGAGGTGACATTTTTGGGTCATGTAGTGTCTGCCGAGGGGATTTGGGTTGATCTCGTAAAGTTGAGGCCGTATTAGATTGGAAGCCACCAAAGTCGGTATCTGAGATTCGAAGTTTTCTGGGTCTGGACGGGTATTACAGATAGTTTATTGAGGGTTTTTACTGATTGCTGCACCCCTAACTAAGTATTGCGTAAAGGGGTACCGTTTGTTTGGACTGATAAACAGTAGGAGAGTTTTGAGAAACTGAAGAAGATTCTGACTGAAGCCCTGGTATTAATACAGCCAGAGGCTGGAAAGAAATTCATTGTTTACTATGATGTGTCGTACACGGGTTTGGGTTGTATGCTGATGCAAGAGGGTAAAGTGGTGGCTTATGCGTCCCGTCAGCTTAGGCCGCACGAGGTGAATTACCCCACTCATGACTTGGAATTAGCAGTGGTGGTTTTCGCACTAAAGATTGGGATACACTACTTGTACGGGGAGAAGTCGATCGTTTATACTGACCATAAAAGTCTCAAGTATCTCCTTACTCAGAAGGAGTTGAACCTTAGGCAACGAAGGTGGATAGAGTTGCTTAAGGATTATGATTGCTCAATTGAGTACCATCCGAGAAAAGCTAACGTGGTAGCAGATGCACTGAGTCATAAAGTTGTATCTGATCTAAGAGCAATGTTTGCTCGTCTCAGCCTGTTTGAGGATGGTAGTCTATTAGCAGAGCTTCAGGTGAAACCGACTTGGATTGGTCAAATTAAAGAGAAGTAATTGCTGGACGAATCGTTGATTCCTCGTTTTCAACTGGTGAAGAAGGGAGAGACTACGGATTTTGGGCTGAATAGTGAAGGAGTGTTATGCTTTCGTGGGAGAGTTTGTGTACCAAGGGATTCTGAGTTAAGACAGTCTATACTGCGGGAGGCGCATAGTAGCCCATACGCTATGCATCCTGGCGGGAATAAGTTATACCAAGATCTACGTGAACTGTACTGGTGGCCAGGTCTTAAGCGTGAGGTTACCAATTTTGTAAGTAAGTGTTTGACATGCCAGCAAGTGAAGGCTGAGCATCAGTTTCCTTCTGGATTACTACAACCTATTAAAATTCCACTCTGGAAGTGGGAGAGGGTAACCATAGATTTTGTTAGTGGGCTACCCCTGACGCCTACTAAGAAAGATTCGGTATGGGTAATTGTTGACCGGCTGACTAAATCTGCCCACTTCATACCGGTTCGCACTGATTACTCGTTGCAAAGGTTTGCCAAGTTATACGTGGCGGAGATTGTGAGATTACATGGGGTACCAGTGTCTATCATTTCGGACAGGGACCCCAGATTCACATCACGATTCTAGAGAACATTACACGAAGCTTTGGGTACAAGGCTAGATTTCAGCACGGCATTTCATTCGCAGACTGATGGTCAGTCGGAGAGGGTAATTTAGATTTTAGAAGACATGTTGAGAAGCTATGTAATTGATTTCAAGGGCAGTTGGGAAGACTACCTGCCATTAGCGGAATTCGCTTATAACAACAGCTATCAATCCAGTTTTCATATGGCACCGTACGAGGCGTTATATGGTCGTAGGTGTCGTACCCTTACTTGTTGGACAGAATTGGGCGAGCGGTGACTGTTGTGTCCAGAACTAGTCTCTGAAACTGAGCAGAAAGTGAAACTGATCCGGGGTCGGTTAAAAGAAGCATCTGATAGGTAGAAGTCGTATGCTGATTTGAAGCGTAAAGAGATTGAGTTCGCAGTGGGAGATTATGTTTTCTTGAAGGTCTCATCGTGGAAGAAGATTCTGAGATTTGGGCGGAAAGGTAAGCTGAGCCCTAGATTTATCAGACCTTACCAAATATTAAAACGTGTGGGACCAGTTACCTATCAACTGGAACTGCCTCCCGAGTTAAATCGTATACATAGCATGTTTCACGTCTCTATGCTGAGGCGCTACCATTCTGATCCCTCACATATAGTGCCGGTAGAAGAGATCGAGGTAAGACCTGATCTGACTTTTGAGGAAGAACCAGTGCAGATATTGGCTTGTGATGTTAAGGTGCTGAGGAGGAAATCTATTCTGTTAGTCAAGGTGCTGTGGCATAATCACGGTTCAGAGAAAGCCACGTGGGAGCCTGATGAGGCAATGCAACGGCAATACCCTCATCTCCTCTGATCAGGTAAATTTCGAGGCTAAAATTTCTTTAAGGGGGTAGAGTTGTAACGCCCCCAAAGTTAGGGGTTTGTAATTTTGCTTAAATTCATGTTGTGCTCGAACGGCTAGCTATTTGAGTGTGTTTGGGGGTCCTAAGGAGGCCTGGGTTCGAGTCTGAGCTTTAGAAAAATTTTAGTTTTTGGCCCTTAAGGGGAGAGGGCTGTTTGCTGTAGGACTTAAGTATATCTGTGTGTGTTTAAGTGTCACAAGTGAGCTGGTGGCAAGATGGCTGTGGCGTCATTGGGATAACAAGGAATAGTGGGGTTCGAATCCCACTAATTGCAATTGGAGGCTTTTATTTTGTGCCTTGAGAGTGGAGGAAGCAGAGTTCAGATCAAACTCTTCAAGGGGAGTTGGAGACTTGGTCAACAAGTTTGAATGGGAGGCTAGGAGTGATTCAAGGAGAAGATAGTGTAGAAAATCAAGGAAGGGAGGAGAGTGGGAGAGTTGGCCGAATGTGGGAGTGTGGCTAAAGGGGAGATTTCGGCTAGGGGGTGGCTTTTGGAAGCATATTCGGTAGCCTTGAGTGTTAGTAGAAACTGAAACCCCTTTGGCTTTTGGAGCTCTCTTTTTGTTTTCCTTGGGTTTTCTTCTCTGAAGCTTTTCATGCATTTTTCTTTACCTTTCGTGCTCTTTTTCTTCTTTTCTTCTTCTCATCTTGCTAATAGCTATTATAAACTTTTGTCACTCGTTTTAGCTTTCTCTTGGTTGGCTGAAACTTATTCTTCTCCCCATAATTCTTCACACTTCATTCGTGTTCCTTTCTTTGCCTCTAGGCCCCATAGCTACACTACCTCTTATTTGATTTCTCCTTTAGCCGAATATCATTTTCTTCTTAAAGCCTTGGTCCTCTTCCTGCTGGCCGAATCTTATAAGTCTGAATCTACATGCTTCTTCATCCTGAATCTTTTTGTTCTTGGTGGTTAGGGTCGATCCTGTTGTCGAACAACTAACGATTGTCGCTGTTCCTTGGTGTTGGTAAGGGTAGTGTAATTCAAATGCTTTATTAATTCATTGCTAATCTATATTCTTGCGACATCAGGAGTAAACTTCGGTCTCCCTCTTTTCTCTATGGGGGGCGAATGTTGGATGGATGCTAACCCTCTTTTGTGCATCAAATATTACTAGGGACCCGTTTTCATTAGTCAAGGAACAAGGCCGATTACCGTTAGGGATCGCGTCTCGTGGTAAGTGAAGTTGGATGAGTAGAGTATATCAATATTATGAATCTTCAATGGCGTTGAGACTAACTAATGATCTCTGTAATCATAGGTACCTTGGAGAGGTGTCTCAAGCAGCAAACCAAAGCAGGTGTGTAGTCTCACACCTCTGTTTATTGTGTTAATGCGATGTTCTGTGAATTAGCTAAAAGCCAAAATACCAAAAAGCCAAAATATCGGCATCTGAGATCTCTCGAGAGTGCGAGCGATCGTAGAGATAACTGAGCCACAAGTGTTGGCGATGGACTGTTGGGAGTGCCACGAACTCTCTCGCGAGACTGAGGCTGTAATGGGCCTTATTAGGCCGTAGTGGGCCAAGTGCGCCAAGTGGGCCTAATGGGCTAATGGGACCATAGGGGCAAAATCCATGCTAAGTGCCGGATAACAGATGCGGCTGCGAAGTTTACAAAACCGTGACCAAAAATAGGCTAAATGGGCCACACGAGCGTGTGGGCCCGCTTGGGCCGAAATTAGGCTTTAGGCCCGCTTGTACTATTTTGATAAAAAAAGGGTATCTGTGTCGCTTGAGGTGACAATAGGCCTTCGGAAGGGCCATTATGGGGGTAAAATTACCGAAATACCCCCGAGGGGTGAAATTACCGTTTTACCCCTAAATGACAAAATGACCGTTATACCCTTAGTAATAGTTTAAATGATGTTTATGTGATATTTATATAGCTGTATATGATTGTGATACACAGTATATATGACATATTGCATTGGGTTGGGTTATCCGATTTGGAGGAAGTACCGTTATTGTGGCACTGCCACGTATTCTGATTCTAGTGGCTCAGCCACGTATACCGTTATTAGCAGCTAGGCTGCACCATTGGAGAGTTTGGCTGGGTGGGTCGACATGGTCCCCACATGGAGAGATTGGTTGGTACGGGTGGAGCGTTTGGTTGGTATGGGTTGGGTACATGTCCATTGCATTGATATGATTTTGGGGCTTAGGCCTAGATTGTTACCGAATAGGGCTTAGGCCCAGACTGGTACCGTATGGGCTCGGGCCCAGACTGTGACCGTAATAGGGGACTACACACTGAGTTCTCGTAACTCACCCTTTTTCTTTAACTGTGCAGGTAATCCCCAGCCTTAGTGGATTTGGAGCTGCGAGGGACTCGGAGGTGGCCACACGTCCAATATGTTTTTGGGTTAAATTTAGCGACTTTATTTTAGTTTATTTTATTTTAAGTATTAGGTTAATAATTTTTGTAATAAGGCCATTGGGTTTCTTTTTAACTTTTATTTGGTATTTCCTTAATTGCGAACTGCTCGTCTATTAAACACGGGTTTTTAAAATAATAACCACTGATTTCAAAATAACACGTTTCCGCAACTGTTTCAAACAAACTTCCGCAATAAACAATGTTTTAAAATATGGTAATATTTTTGTAAAGGAATGAGTTTGAGCAAATTTGTTTTGTCATTAAGCAACGCAAATCGAGATTTTTAAAGGGTAGAAAGTTTTGATCCTTGAAAGGGTTTTCCAATGAACTTATAGTTTTCGAACATCACTTTGATGTGGCACGTTAGATCTGGTTATAACGTCTAGGCCAGGTTTAGGGTGTTACAGTTATAATTGTGATAAATACTGTATTATTGAAATGAAATGTAAATGCTATTGAGTACGATATTACCTAAATGATCGACAGAGATTCTATACAGCGAAAGTCCTGGTTGAACCTTAGGAATCAAATAGGATACAAGTGACATGTCACTAGGAAACCAAGGGTTTAAGAGATAAGTGATAAATGATAAGTGGTAGCTTCAGCTAGAAGTGGTAAGTGGTAGCTTCGGCTACAAGTGATAAGTGGTAGCTTTAGCTACAAATAAGTGTGGCACTTATGTGCAAAAACTTTCGAGTATCCTTTAGAACTCCGAGTGGTTCAACGGGTGATTCAGCGAAATAACGAAGTGTGAGTGCAAGTGATTATGTAAGGGTTGGCACAGGTACGTATGTGAAACTCCTAGAAGATGAGTTCGTTATGTGATGAACTATTGGTAAGGATGTAAATGAGTAAGTCATATCTATAAGAATGATCTTGTGATGACCTTGTAATTAAAGGTCTATACTTATGATGTGTAAATATGTGGTAAATTTGATTTATGATCATGTATGAGGCTTTTAGACCAAATTAAATTGAGACATGATATGTTTAAGTCTTTTTTGTTGATGTATAGGTAAAATTGGCCAATGAATGGCATGTAAATATTTGATAATGACTAACTATTGGAATGGCTAGCTATGGATATACTTTTTTGTTAAGTGTGTCTAAATGAAAGTAAATACAAAGAAATCATGAAAAAGTAAAAATTCGCAATAAAACAGTTTTGGACAGCAGCAGTTGTATAACTTTGAAAAATCACAAAAAATTGTGAAAATCGAATTAGAGGTTGAATGAGATATAAAATTAAATATTATTGAGTCTAGCTTCACATAGAAGAAACGATGTATGTAGAAGAATTTCATATTATGAGATATTTGAATATTTGTGAGACAAGGTCAGAATGATTTTGGAATCCTCTATTCTAAATTTGGAAAATCATTAAAAATTATATAAAAATAATTATGGGTTATAATTTATATGACTAAAATTCTTAATGAGTCTATTTTCAATAGGAACAAACAGGAACATTATATGAATTCGGTACTAAGAAATAATTTATTTTTAGTGAAGAAGGGTCGAAACTATTTGACAGCAGAATAGGGATGACTTTAAAGAATTAATTGTACTTATTGGCTAGACCATAAATCCTAAAAATTTTATGGTAAGAAGATATTTGAGTCTAGCTTTGGAAAAATCAAGGAGATCTTAATTTGGAGTTCTGTAGCTCAAGATATAAATAATTTAGTGACTATGGCTCGAGTAGACAACTTGATATGAATATGAGTAGATAGCGGAACTATGTGCAATTATGATTGTATTATCTTGAGAACATATTGTGAGGATTGGTAAAAGCATGTTAATAAATTGCTTATTATTTACATACCAACTTACTAAGCTATATAGCTTACCTCTTCCTTTTCCTTTTCCTATAGTGTCTCAGATATTAGCTCGGGTTGGAGATCATCAGAGATTCTATCGCACTATCAAGCTATTGATTTGTAACAGTCCGATTTAGACCCTAATCGAAACGGTAGTTTCGGGACCACGAATCCGAGTCAAAAAAATTTTTAAATATTATTTTCTGTGTTAATTATATGTGAATTAGCATGTGTGAAAGTTTCGTATAAAAATTTGATTGTTTGTGAGCTTAATTTAATAAAAAGGGCTTAATCGCGTAAATTATAAACTTGATAGTTTAATGTGTTAGAACTAAATTGAGGTTGTCTTTTTAAATGGGAGCATTTAAAATGCAATAAACCCATTTTTATGAGATAGTGCACGGCAACATGGTTATAATATATAGTTTTTATGTATATTAATTTTATAATTAATATTATTATATCATATTATTACATTAGTTTAATAAAACAAAATCATAACTTTTAAAAGCCATTTTTCTTTCTTCTTGACCGAAACAAAGAAAAGAAAAAGAACATAGGAAAGCTTTGGGTATTTGGCATAAAATTAGCTTGATTAAGGTATGTTTAGGTTTCAGTTTTTGATAATTTCTACGTTTTTGAGATCGTTGCTATGAGATGCATAAAGCCCATGTTTTAATTTTTGATTTTGATGAATATTTTGAGTTGAGCCATTGATGATAGCTTGTTGTTTATGTTGTTTGATGATGAAATATGATATATATGTGTTAGATTAACAAGTTTTGTCTTTGAATTTTGATGAAATTGAGTATGTTGGACTAAATTGCAAAAATAAATTTTTGAGGGACTAAAATGTGAAATAAATAAAATGTATAGACTTGTATGAGGACTAGGAATATTCGGCCCTTAAGGTGTATAGTCAAATTTTGTGTATTTTGTGTTTTGTTCAAATAGGACTAAATTGTAAAAAGTGTGAAATGTTAGGGGCAAAATGGTAATTTGCACATTTATGTGTTTTTGGACTAAGTTGAATGAAAATATGATTGAATGAGCTTAATTTGAATATGTTTAGATCAAGAACCAAAGAAATCAGACTTGGATCGGGGAAAAGCCAAAATAGTTGAATAGCCGATTTTTGTCGTTCGACGATATCCGAGGTAAGTCTTTAAGCGATTAAACATTGTAAACTGTATATATAATTTAATAATACGCTGATTTGGAATTTGTGGACATTGTATTGAGATATCCGAAAATGATTAAATTTAGAACTATTACGTTTAAGTTTATTTCGTTTGAGATATAATATCTGAAAGTTCGTATAAAGATTATGAAGTACATGAAAGTTTTATTACATGATATGTGCGTGAGAAAGCTATTAAGTACTGTTATTTGGGCCTTAGGCCTAGGGCCTAGCAAGCTTTGAGCTGCTGAACTTAAATCGGTCTTCGTGCCTAGCAGGCTTATTGCCGGTGATTAAATATCAGACCTTGAGTCTAGCTGGCCTAGTGCCGGTGTGTGATTCAGGCTTACGCCTAGCAGGTTTGATAAACCATAAAAGTAACATTTTTTAAGCCACATTTAGCATGATTTTGGATGATTTAAGCCTTAAATTATATAAATTGGTGCTCTTAATCCTTTGTTTTCATGATTTATACCCAGGAGAGCACCGGATGACGAAAAGAACGGAAAACGGGCCCAAAACGGAGTAAATGGGCCCTATCACGAAATCGACACGGCCTGGGGCCAAGACCACACGGCCGTGCCTCATTCAACAGGCTTGAACACGGCCTGGCCACGACTCACACGGGCGTGTGCCATGGGCGTGTCCCTGTCGTGGGAAAGAAGAGTTTCACTCGGATTTGGATACATAGGGGCAAAGAAACATATTCAGAAGCCTATATAAACACCCTAAGTATGACAAGAAAAGGGGGACCCAAGGCTTTAGTCAGGGGCCGTCCAGCTAGGCCAAAGAAGGCAGATTTGTGGGCATTCACTCGAAGATAGCCAGTTGATCCATCTCAAGAAGCCGGAATCATACTCAAGACAGGGGATCTCTCATTCAATTCCTTCAGGGGTTTTAGGGATTTCTTATGTTTTGTTTTATCTTTTCTTCTGAGATGTTTTCTTTTATTGTTATGAACTAAAACCTCAGATACTTGAGGGGATGAAACCTAAGATGAATCTTGTTATCGTTTGCTGAACTATATGATAAATATTTGACTTGTTCTTAATTATGTGTTCTTAATTCTTGTGTTGATATTTCTGGGATATTAATTAAAGTGTGATGTGCTTAGGTAGAGGAGCAAAAGTCCCTGCCTAAGAGTAGATCTAGCATAATTAAGCGAAGTTGATCGCACGCCTAGAGATAGGGTGACGAGGTTTTGCCGGATTAGGGTGAAACCTAATATGGGAGTCCATAGATCGAGTTAATGCAATTCTAGGGGTATTAATTAGAAAGAGATTTCAATTAATCAACCTAGGGTTAGATGTTAGTCGCCTCGAGAGAGGGATTAATATAACTTAGGGAATCTTACGGATCAAGTCAAATGAATAAATCGTCTGGTTTAGAGTTAGATAACAAGTGAAGTCTAAGTGGATTCTTCCTTGGGTGTCGTCTTAATCAATTGGTTATTCCTCAAAGTATTTTTCCCAAATTTTATTCTTCTTTGTCTTAGATTCTTTAGTTTAGTAGTTAGTTAATTTTAGATAAAAAAATCACTTTAATTATTAGGCTAAATAATAAAAAGAGAGTTAGTATTAGTACTTTTGGTTCCTTTGGGTTCGACATTCCGGTCTTGCCTTAACTATACTACTGTTCGATAGGTACGCTTGCCTCACATCGTTGTCATAGTTAGTTTCCAGGTTTGATCATTCTTTTTATAAATTTTTGAGACTCTAACACACGATCAAGTTTTTTGCGCCGTTGTCGGGGAACTGAAATATTAAGAACACTTAATTTTTATTACTTTAGCCATATTTATAATTATTTTATTTTTGCAATTTAAATTTTTTTTGTTTTTTTTTTAATTTTTCTTCTTTCACTCCTTTCAGATACCTCCAGTTTATGACTAGAAGGAACCCGACAGGACCCCTACTTTACGACAGTGATATTGAAGGTACCATTCGTAAAAATCGCAGAGAAATAAGGCGAAGCTTATACTACATAGAAGAAGAGCAATAAGCCGAAATAAATATTACAGAAGAGATGGCAGAGAATAATCCGTCACCTCCAGAGATGGCCGAACATCATGCTCCACGTACTATGTATGATTATGATAAACCTAGTTTAACAGGAACTGAGTCTAGTATTGTTAGGCCTACTATTGCTGCAAATAAATTTGAACTGAAACCTAACACTATACAGATGATACAACAGTTTGTTCAGTTTGATGGCTTGCAGGATGAGGATCCTAATACCCACTTAGCGAATTTTCTAGAATTCTGTGATACCTTCAAGCTAAATGGCATTTCTGATGATGCCATCCGTCTTCGGTTATTTCCCTTTTCTTTGAGGAATAAGGCCAAACAGTGGTTGCATTCTCTTCCACGAGGGTCAACCACTACATGGGATCAAATGACCGAGAAATTTTTATTAAAATATTTCCCACAAGCCAAAACGGCCAAATTAAGGAATGATATCTCTTCTTTTGTGCAGATGGATTTAGAGACACTTTACCATACATGGGAGAGATACAAAGATTTGTTGAGGAAGTGCCCACACCACGGTTTACCTTTGTGGCTACAGGTCGAAACTTTTTACAACGGTGTGAACGCTTCAACAAGGCAACTAATCGATTCAGCCGTCGGCAGAACCCTGAATAACAAAACTCCTGAAGCAGCCTACGAGTTTATAGAGGAGATGTCATTGAATAACTATCAGTGGCAAGTTACAAGGACAAGGTCAGCCAAAGCAGCCGGAGTTTTCAACATCGAGGCAGTGACCGCGCTATCAAATCAGGTAGAGTTGTTACATAAAAAATTTGATGGTTTATATGGTTCTCCACAGGCACATCCAGTTATGCAGTGCGACGCAAATGAAGGAGTGGCGAATCCTGAGTACCCACCCCACGGACAGGGCATGGAAAGCGAACAGATGAACTATATGGGTAACAATTTCCGATCTAACAATAACCCTTATAGTAATACTTATAATCCAGGTTGGAAGAACCACCCCAATTTCTCATAGGGCGGTCAAAGAAATCAAAGGCAACAACCATCCCAAAACTTCCAACAACAGCCCTACCCACAGGAAAAGAAGCTGAACATTGAAGAGATGCTGACAAACTTCATAGCAGCCTCAAAAATATGTTTCCAAAAGATAGAAGCAAAACTTGAGGCATTGACATAAGAGTTCAATGATCAAATCAGGCAACTTACTAAGTTAGTCACAGAAACGCGATCAGAAAGCTTACCTAGGGAAAAAGAGCAGGTACAGGAAGTGACACTAAGAAGTGGAAGGGAGTTAATCGAAACAAAGAAAGAGGTACCACATGAAACCGATAAGGCAAAGATAACACCAACCCGTGAGGAAATCAAACCAACAATTCCATACTCAGCAAAGTTGAAGAAAGACCACTTACACGCACAATATGGTAAATTTCTTGAACTTTTCAAACAGTTACATATTAACTTACCTTTTGTTGAAGCTATTTCGCAGATGCCAACATATGCAAAATTTTTAAAGGAGCTTCTAACAAATAAAAGGAAGTTCGAGGAAATTTCAACAATGGAACTTAATGAAGAATGCTCAGCTATCATCCAAAATAAGCTGCCAACCAAATTGAAAGATCCAGGAAGTTTCACTGTTCCTTGTTTAATCGGTAGTTTGAGCATAGAGAAAGCATTAGCTGATTTAGGTGCCAATATTAATCTAATGCCTTATAGAATGTTTAACCAACTTGGTCTCGGGGAAACAAAACCCACTAGGATGAGTATTCAGTTAGCTGACAGATTTGTTAAGTATCCTAGGGGAATTATCGAAGATGTTCTAGTAAAAGTAGATAAATTTATATTTCATGTTTATTTTTTTGTGCTTGACATGAATGAGGACGTAGAGGTACCTTTAATTTTGGGACGACCCTTTCTAGCTACTGCTAAGGCTGTTATTGATGTTGGTGATGGTAAACTTGCACTAAGGGTAGGCAATGAGGAAATTGTGTTCCAAATTTATGATGTCATGCGATGTTCTAGAGAACAAGATGATTCTTGTTACTTTGTTGATGCCACTGATCAAATCTTTCAAGAGTCTTTGCAGGAAATCATACACAATGACAAGATGGAACTGTGTCATTCACAAGGAGAAGAGATAGATGACGATATCGATGCATTAAACACATCATCCCCTAGACAGATGAAAATAGAGGATATTTAAATCACTGACAAACAAAGACAAAAATCCTCTGTTGATGAACCTCTCAAATTAGAATTAAAACAGTTTCCAAAACATTTAGAATATGCTTTCCTAGGGGATAATTCTACGCTACCAGTAATCATCTCTTTAGAACTAGGACCCAAAGAAAAAGAAGACTTGCTAAGGGTACTAAGGAAACACAAAAGAGCCATAGTGTGGAAAATGTCTGATATTAAAGGAATAAGCCCATCATTCTGCACTCACAAAATTTTAATGGAAGATGAGTATAAACTGTGTGTACAACCTCAGAGACGTTTGAACCCCAATATGAAAGAAGTTGTCAAAGCTGAGGTAATTAAACTTCTAGATGCAGGAATAATTTATCCTATTTGTAACACCCCAAACCCGGACAAGACACCACGTCCAAATCTGGTATGTTACGGGGAAAAACGTTTTTGGGAGATCAGATTTTTCGTCTAAAAGCGGGGTGAAAACATAGTGAACTTGAAGAAAATTTGAGTAGGCTTGTTTGACTAGATTTTTGAAAACTTATCCAAAGTATATAGTTAAAAACGAGTTGATTTCATTTAGCATTTCCAATAGTTTCTTAGTGCTATTTTGAAACCTTTCTGACTTAGTCGAATATCGAGTTTGGTTTGAAAATCACTTGAGTTTACTTTATAGCAAAACATAGTGAGATACCCGATGGTATAGTTTAAAACACATTGCGTTATAGTTTTGAAAACATTATCTTACCAAATTTTTAGTAAAATTTCATACCAAGTTATTTGTTAAGCGGGTTGAGAATCTAATTAAAACATAACCATCATAAAACATAATTTAAAGGCCTTTTACAAATCCAAATTAAATCTCAAATAAAAATAAATAAGCTAGAGTACCCAAAGTGAATAGTCCGAGTAAAACTTTTATTAAGCATGGCATGTGCACCCGAGTCCACCCGGCTCCATGTCCGTCTCACGGGTCACCTGAAATGTCAAAGGAGAGGGTGAGTCGAATGACTCGGTGCATAAATCCCGCTCCCGATGAAACAACATGCTAACACACATCATACATAGCAACATAATTAATGCAACCCGATCCTAACCATCCGTATCTCCTTTTTCTACCCGTGTGGTACCAAACCACCGGTGGTGCCAAACCACCTGGTGACATATAGTCACAATGTGTTACCAAAACATGGTGTCCCAAAGACACAATATCCATCAATGTGGTGCCAAACCACCGGTGTCCCAAAGACACGTTTGTGCTACAAAGCACTTGGTGACCAGAAGTCACAAATCCAATGATGGGGCCAACCCATCGTGTGATACCCAATCACTAGCGAGCGATCCCATATCTCATGTGGGGCCAACCCACGGTGGTATCAAACCACGGGGGACGAGTCGCAATGAGGTGCCCAACCTCCGGTGTCCCAAAGACACAAATGTGCTACCAAAGCACTTTGGTGACCGTAGTCACAATAATCGAGTGATGGGGCCAACCCATCGTGTGATACCCAATCACTAGCAGACGATCCCATATCTCATGTGGGGCCAACCCACGGTGGTGTCAAACCACAGGGACGAGTCGCAATGAGGTGCCCAACCTCTGGTGTCCCAAAGACACAAATGTGCTACCAAAGCACTGGTGACCGTAGTCACAATAATCGAGTGATGGGGCCAACCCATCGTGTGATACCCAATCACTAGCAGACGATCCCATATCTCATGTGGGGCCAACCCACGGTGGTATCAAACCACAGGGACGAGTCGCAATGAGGTGCCCAACCTCTGGTGTCCCAAAGACACAAATGTGCTACCAAAGCACTGGTGCTCGTCAGCACAAAATATCACTGCTCCCTCCACTCATATCACCCATCAACATACCATACTCATGTGATCATGCATATCATACAAGTCATGCCTATCATGCTAATATGTTTGACTCATACCCCATATCACATACATACATAGTCATGATACCATATAGATCATCAGTAAACTTGTAACAATACTGACTTACCCGAGTCCAAGATCATACCCAAAAGGGTATCATATCAATCCATCAAACTGCCATGATTTTAATAGGCAAACCGGTTTAATAATAATATCACTAAGTATGGGTGTGTTAGTTACACACCTGGTATACACGCCGTCTAAAAAAAAATCCCAACGAATCGATCTAAGTCCCTTGATTATCCGGCCCTATAATCGGCCAACATAGGGGTTAGTACACATAAACCATTCGGCCAAAGGCTTTATACCAAGAGAAGTCATCTCAAACCCTTACCTTCACTTCTTAACTTGGTTTCCAACCAACCCCGAACCACAATGGTCCTTCTAAGATGATCGGCCACCACCTTGAAAAGAATAACGATTAATCCTTTATCATTCACGACTTAATCGAAGCGCACGATTAAACTAACAACAACCAATCACTTACCCTTACTAATCAATTGTGAGAAGAAAACGGCTCCTCTTGCTTGCTTCCACAATCCAATGATCCTATAACGAAGAGATTAGAATCCTTCCAAAATGACCATATTCGGCCCTTAATTAAACCAAAATCGATTGAGAAAAGAAAGAAAATAAATGACCAGTCGGCCATGGACTTACCAACCTCCAAGCGGTTGAAGCAAGAAACCCCAACACTCTATTGATGTTCGCCACAACAACCACTAGGAGAAGGGATGGATCCGGTCAATGCTTTGAACCAAAGAGAATTCGGTCTAGAATTAAAATAAAGCAAGGGAAATATGTGATCAAGAAGAAAGAATCGGCCAAAGTTTGAGAAGAAAAGAAAGAAAAAATGGAAAAGTGGTAGGTGCTTTTCGGTTTTTGAGATGACAAGAAATGGAAGGAATGAATAGGAATTTTCGGTTTAGGCAAGGTAAATTTCGGCTTTAGTGTTTTCAAAAGGGAGAGAAAACGAAACAAAAATGAGATATGAGAAGGCTAGTTTGACTTAGCTCCAAAAGAAGATAAGAAGGAGAAATGGAATGAGCATTCGGCCAAAAGAGACAAAAAGAAGTACAAGCTTGAGGCTCAAGAACTTTCGGCTACAAACACTTTAGGAGACAAGAAATAAAATGAAACTTTCGGCAATCCATTTTGAGTTTTGGTCTTACGGTTCCAAGAGTAAAAGAATGAGAGAAATTCTCTTGAAAATTCAATGACAAAAGAAAGAAAGAATAGCCTTCCAACTTGACCGAAAATGCCTCAAAACTCCAAATGAATTTCGGCACTACCCACTACAGCACACCACCAAGCCGTCCACCCACTCCACAACTCCCCAACATTCGGCCAAATCCCCCCTATTCACTCCCAACCACAATTTCAAATGAGTTTGAACAAGTCATCCTCCACCAATTTCTCTCCACCATCCAAGTCACCCCTTGACCAAGTCCATGGTAGAATTCAAGTTGCTCTCAACCTCTTCCTCCATGCCGTCCAAAATGAGAACCAAAATGGGAGCTCTACGACTTGAACTCTGGACCTCCCTCACACTGTAGATGACGCCACACCAAGCTCCTCCTTGCCACTCTGCCCACTCTTCATTTGTGCAATAAAACACCAAAGAAAACTCTTATACCCCAGCTCCAACAGCTCCCCTGACTTAACACCCAAAAACCAAAATTTTCCCATTCACTCAGGCATACTCCTAGACTTCAATCAAACCCCTAAAACACCGAAATAGCAACACAACACACTAAACTCATGCAATATCATGCAACAACCAAAATAGCCCCTAACCCGGGATATTACACTATTTCTGACAGTACTTGGGTAAGTCCTGTACAGGTAGTTCCAAAGAAAGGAGGCATGACTGTTGTAGCCAACAAAAAGAATGAATTGATTCCTACGAGAACAGTCACAGGTTGGAGAGTCTGTATTGACTACAGGAAGCTGAACAACGCCACCAGAAAAGACCACTTCCCTTTGCCTTTCATTGATCAAATGTTAGAAAGATTATCTGGGCATATGTACTACTGCTTTTTGGACGGACTCTCTGGCTATTTCCAAATTCCAATAGCTCCTGAAGATCAAGAAAAGACAACATTTACATGTCCATACGGTACGTTTGCTTATCGAAGAATGCCTTTTGGATTATGTAATGCTCCTGCTACTTTTAGTAACAGATCTTTGGCCATCTTTGATGAACTTGTGGAAGACATTATGGAGGTATTTATGGACGACTTCTCTGTATTCGGTAATTCTTTCCACCTTTTCCTTAAAAATTTAGAACGAGTTTTAATAAGATGCGAGGAAACTAATCTTGTCTTGAATTGGGAAAAATGTCACTTTATGGTTAGAGAAGGGATTGTGTTAGGTCATAAGATTTCTAGTAAATGGATTGAGGTAGATAAAGCAAAGATTGAAACCATAGAAAAATTACCTCCCCCTAGTTCAGTCAAGGCTATTAGAAGCTTTTTAGGACATGCTGGATTTTATAAAAGATTCATTAAAGATTTCTCTAAAATAGCTAAGCTTTTAACAAAATTACTAGAAAAAGATGTTCCTTTCAATTTCGATCAGGAATGTTTAGATGCATTTAATATCCTCAAAGATAAATTAATAAATGCTCTGATTATAATTGCACCTGATTGGAATTTACCCTTTGAACTAATATGTGATGCGAGTGATTTTGTAGTAGGTGCCGTTCTGGGACAACGAAGAGACAAGCATTTTCAGCCAATTTATTATGCTAGCAGAACATTGACACCTGCACAAGAAAACTACACCACCACAGAGAAAAAATTGCTAGCTGTAGTTTTTGCATTTGATAAATTTAGACAGTATTTAATATTATCTAAAGTTGTCGTTTACACTGACCATTCAGCTCTACGTTATCTCCTTACTAAATTTGATGCAAAACCTCGACTCATACGATGGATCTTACTCTTACAGGAATTTGATTTGGAAATACAAGATAAAAAGGGAGCTGAAAATCTTGCAGCGGATCACCTCTCTAGGCTTCAGAACCCACATATCGAAGAGCTCGACGAAAGTGAGATAAACGACTCATTTCCCGAGGAACAACTCTTTTCTATAACCAACTCTGAGGTACCATGGTTTGCAGATATTGCGAATTATTTAGCTGCTAACATCTTACCAAAAAGATTAACACATCATCAAAAGAAGCGACTCTTTGCTGATGTGAAAAACTATTTTTGGGAAGATCCCTTTCTTTTTCGCATATGTGCAGATCAAGTAATTCGGAGATGCGTTACAAAGACGAAAGCGAGTAAAATCCTAGAACATTTCCATTTAGGACCTTCAGGAGGACATTACAGCGGGATTAAGATAGCACACAAAATGCTCGAATCAGGACTTTATTGGCCAACTCTTTTTAAAGATGCCAACAGGTATGCCGCTTCGTGTGATAAATGCCAAAGAATAGGTAATATTTCTAAACGCGATGAAATGCCTCAAACATATATGTTATCATGTGAAATATTTGATGTATGTGGTAATGACTTTATGGGTCCATTCCCTAGTTCATTCGGAAATAAGTACATCTTAGTAGCAGTAGATTACATGTCAAAATGGGTAGAAGCCCAAGCTTGTAGTAAAGTTTCTTAAGAAACTTTTTTCTCGTTTTGGAAAACCCAGAGCAATCATCAGCGATAGGGGCGCTCACTTTTGCAATACTCAATTTGATAAAGTCTTAAGAAAATATGGAGTACACCACAGAACAGCTACCCCTTATCATCCTCAAACCAGTGGGCAAGTGGAAGTGGCAAATCGAGAGCTTAAGCGAATCTTAGAAAAACCAATTGAATCAAGTAGAAAAGATTGGGCAATAAATGTAGATGATGCTTTATGGGCCTATAGAATAGCATTTAAAACCCCTCTAGGAACATCCCCATACAAACTTGTCTACGGAAAAAGTTGTCATCTACCATTTGAGTTAGAGCACAAAGCATACTGGCTATAAAATTCTTGAATTACGATCTTAAAACCGCAGGTGAAAAGAGGATGATGCAGTTGAACGAATTAGATGAATGGCGAGCTGAGGCCTACGAAAACTCACGATTATATAATGAGGCAACAAAATGATGCCATGATGGTCGTTTGAAACAATCAAAGCAATTCGAAGTAGGAGACTTGGTCCTGTTATACAATTCAAGACTCAAACTATTTCCTGGAAAGCTTAAATCAAGGTGGTCAGGCCCATTTGTGATCAAAACTATTTTCCTTACGGCACACAACTCAAGGAACATTCAAGGTAAATGGCCATCGACTGAAAATTTATAATGGTGAGGATTTCAAGGAATTAAGAGAGGAGCTTCAGCTCCATGAACCTTCTTTTAGAAATGAAAATAGGGTGAGTCTAGCTTAAGACTTTAAACGAGCGCTTCTCGGGAGGCAACCCGAGCACTGACTTCACTAACCCCATTAATTTTAACATTTTTACTTTTATTTTTCCTTTTAGTACCTAACCCAAACTAACTAATACAGTAAAGCGCAGGTTCCCCACCACACGGCCTTACACACGGGCGTACCCGTGGCCATGTGGATGCCATGGGATAAAAAAACGGGTGTGCAGGTAATCGTGCGAGATGAAGAAGAAAAATTTTCCCACACACGGGCTGCGATAATAGGACCACGGTCGTGTGATACAACCATGGTCTATCCTGAGTAACTAAGCACGGGCATAAGCCACGCCCGTGCCCACCAACCGTGCGAGACACTGACTATATACACACGGGTGTGGCGACCTAAAGCACGGGCGTGGTGACCTAAAGTACGGGCATGGGAGAAGAAAACATAATAGCACATGCCCAAGGAACACGGGCGTGGGAAACGTCTCAAACGCGCCCAAATTTGAAAATTGCAAAAAACACGGGCCGAATAACAGACACGCAGGCATGGCCTCTGCCCGTGTCCCCTTCCCTATTTAAAGAACATCACAACCATCTCCCACAAATTTTTTTCCCCAAAGCTTCAACCGTAGCCATTCCCCTCTAAATTTTCTTCTCCACTCCAGCCACCATCAACGAATCCACCACCATTTATGCCTCTATCTTTATTTTTACTTTTATTTATGTTGATTCTATCTTAGTTTACTGTCTAAAAAGACTTGAAAGTTTCATTACTACTATTAATCTCACTTTATCACCGGCTATCTAACCCTAAGTCTCCATAATGACATCCATTCACTAAACTTAATTGATGACTTCACTGATAAAATAGATTTAATGCAACACTCAAGGAACGAAAGTACCACTTACACCTAGTCATCACATTCGTCATGGAATATTCCTCAAGGATTTCGTCCAAATTCAGAAAGTTTCACTGCTCTCCCTATCTTTTGATCACTCTATTGCATATATATCTTTGTACATTGAGGGCAATGTACATCTTAAGTGTGGGGGGTGAATATTTATTTCGAGAAAGTGCCTAACTTTCTGCATTATTCTCAAATCTCTGAATGATATCTTGTCTTAAAGTAAGTTTCTCATACTATGATTAGAATGAAATTTCCTTTGATTTATGATAAGTATTGATATGTTTTAGATTAAGTCATTGATAATTGTGCATTGATAATTAAATTTGAAGAATACTAGAGAATCAAGCATGATAAGTCTATTCTTAAAAAGTTTGTTAGGTTGTCTACCTGAATCTGAATATTACTTTGAAGTTTGAAATTTACAAGGTTGATATCAAAACCCATAATTTTTGTGAGATTTTGAGCCTTTTAGAGCATACATCTTTTTCTTGCTCACTTTATTGATTATGAGTGTGTCAACATTGATCTGTTATTCTAGAACTTGCATCGATTATACATGTCGAGACCACACCTTTGATTTGATATACAGAGATGATAAAGGCACCTAGGTTTTAACCCACTTACTCTACTAAAAGCCTACCTTCATAATTAACCCTTAGTGAACCCCGTTTAATCCTAACAACCCTTTTTATTGACTCACCTACTAATATTAACTCAAAACCCTTTGTATGTGTTATCACCATTCCTTTTGACTACCTTTATGTTGAGATTTGATTTGATTAGTTGCCTAACTATACTTTTTATTTCAATCGTTAAATTTATCCTTTATTACACATTTGACTTGTTCTTAAAAAAATCGAATTATATTCATTATTATTTGTGTGATTGAATGAGCTTATATGTTCGAATTCCAATTATTGAAGAAGCTCGTATTAGAGTATTATCAATAGTAGTATTATTAGTTTCCATTTGATGTAATTACTTATATTCAGTTCGTTGTTTCTAGTTAGGTAATTTGTCAGGTCAATCTTGATTCTAACCCGTTAATTCAGCCTTTATCCACACCTTTAACCCAAGCCCCATTACAACCCTGTTAAAGACCTTTTGATTTGTGTATCATCTCATATTTTAGTGGTGGAGATTTGATTTTCATGCAAGCCTATGGGATTAACTCTTCATGTTTGACTTTTGAGTGCTTAATTTTGAACCTTAAACACTTTGAGTGATTTGAGTGAATCTTTTGTGAGGATATCAACTCTTGTCAGTTTTGAATCAGAGGTAATTATTTAGGTAAGGGGAAAAACCTAACGTTTTCATGACTATAAATGTATGACTTGGATTGCTTGAATCTTTAGGACCCTTTGAGTTGAATTATCCATGTATAAATTATCTATGAATTATGATGAAACATTATTGATGAATATTATGAATCAAGGAAGTTCCTTTTAATTGAGAGTTGAGAATTTTGCTTGAGGACAAGCAAAAGCTTAAGTGTGGGGGTATTTGATAAATCGTAAAAGTAACATATTTTAAGCCCACATTTAGCATTCTTTTGGATTATTTAAGCCATAAATTATATAAATTGGTGCTCTTAATCCTTTGTTTTCATGATTTATACCCAGGAGAGCACCGGATGACGAAAAGAACGGAAAATGGGCCCAAAACGGAGTAAATGGGCCATATCACGAAATCGACTTGGCCTGGGCCCAAGACCACACGGCCGTGCCTCATTCAACAGGCTCGAACATGGCCTGGCCACGACTCACACGGGCGTGTGCCATGGGCGTGTCCCTATCGTGGGAAAGAAGAGTTTCACTCGGATTTGGATACTTAGGGGCAAAGAAACATATTCAGAAGCCTATATAAACACCCTAAGTATGACCAGAAAAGCGGGACCCAAGGCTTTAGTCAGGGGTCGTCCAGCTAGGCCAAAGGATGTAGATTTGTGGGGATTCACTCGAAGATAGCCAGTTGATCCATCTCAAGAAGCCGGAATCATACTCAAGACGGAGGATCTCTCCTTCAATTCCTTCAGGGGGTTTTAGGGATTTCTTATGTTTTGTTTTATCTTTTCTTACGAGATGTTTTCTTTTATTGTTATGAACTAAACCCTCGGATACGAGGGGATGAAACCTAAGATGAATCTTGTTATCGCGTTTCTTTGAACTATATGATAAATATTTGACTTGTTCTTAATTATGTGTTCTTAATTCTTGTGTTGATATTTCCGGGATATTAATTCAAGTGTGATGTGCTTAGGTGGAGGAGCAAAAGTCCCTGCCTAAGAGTAGATCTAGCATAATTAAGCGGAGTTGATCGCACGCCTAGAGATAGGGTGACGAGATTTTTCCGGATTAGGGTTAAATCTAATATGGGAGTCCATAGATCGAGTTAATGCAATTCTAGGGGTTTTAATTAGAAAGAGATTTCAATTAATCAACCTAGGGTTAGACGTTAGTCGCCTCGAGAGAGAGGATTAATATAACTTAGGGAATCTTACGGATCAAGTCAAATGAATAAATAAATGCAGTTGAGTTAGATAACAAGTGAAGTCTAGGTGGATTCTTCCTTGGGTGTCGTCTTAATCAATTGGTTATTCCTCAAAGTATTTTTCCCAAATTTTATTCTTCTTTGTCTTAGAGTCTTTAGTTTAGTAGTTAGTTACTTTTAGATAAACAAATCACTTTAATTCTTAGGCTAAATAATAAAAAGAGAGTTAGTATTAGTACTTTTGGTTCCTTTGGGTTCGACATTCCGGTCTTGCCTTAACTATACTACTGTTCGATAGGTATGCTTGCCTCACATCGTTGTCATAGTTAGTTTCCAGGTTTGATCATTCTTTTTATAAATTTTTAAGACTCTGACACACGATCAAGGTTTAATACCGGTGATTTATTTTCAAGTCTATGTCTATAAGACCTCAAATTGATGTGGAAATTGAGCAAGTAAGTTGATTTAATTGACCTTATATGTTCGGCCACAAAGGTATGTACATATGTGATGATGAATTGAATTTGTATACAAGTGGTCATATGTGATGTTATATTTAATTCGAATGTATGAGTACATGTGATAACTGATCATGTACGTTAGAGTCTTAAAAATTTATATAAAGAATGATCGAGCCTAAAAACTAACTGTGACAACGATTGAGGCAAGTGCACCTATTGAACAGTAGTATAGCTTACTGGCAAGATCGGTTTGTCTAACCCAAAGGAACCAAAAGTACTAATACTAACTTTCTTTCTATTATTTAGCCTAAGATTTAAGCGAATTGTTATCTAATCTAAAATTTTACTAACAACTATGCTAAGGACGCGAAGACAAAGAGAATGAATTGGGAAAACACTTTTGAGAAAAACCAATTGATTAGGACAATACCCGAGGAAGAATCCACCTAGACTTCACTTGTTATCTAACTCTGAACTAGACGATTTATTCACTTAACTTGATCCGTAGGATTCCCTAATTTATATTAATACCTCTTTCGAGGCTACTAGCGTCTAACCCTAGGTTGATTAATTGAAATCTCTTTCTAATTAAAACCCTAGAATTGCATTAACTCGATCTATGGACTCCCATATTAGGTTTGACCCTAACCGGTAGATTTTTGTCATCCTATTTCTAGGGTTGCGATCAACTCCACTTAACTATGCTAGATCTACTCTTAGGCAGGGACTTTTGCTCCACCACCTAAGCACATCAATACTTGAATCAATATCCTGAAATATTAAAGCAATAATTAAGAACACATAGTTAAGAACAAATCAAGTATTTATCATATAGTTTAGAAAACAATAACAAGATCCGTCTTAGATTTCATCCCCCTGAGGTATCTGAGGGTTTAGTTCATAATCATAAAGGAATACATCTCAGAAGAAAAGATAAAGCAAAACATAAGAAAACCCTAAAACCCCCTGAAGGAATTGAATGAGAGATCCTCCGTCTTGAGTATGACTCTGGCTTCTTGAGATGAATCCACTGGCTTTCTTCGAGTAAATCCCACAATTCTATGCTCTCTGGCTCGGCTCCTTGGCCTAGCTGGACGCCGCTTGAAGGTTGGACTTTAGGGTGTTTATATAGGCTTTTGGAATGTGTTTCTTTGCCTCTAAGTATCCTAATCCGAGTGAAATTCCTCTTTGTCACGTCAGAGACAAGCCCATAGCCCACGCCCGTGTGAATCGTGGCCAGGCCGTGTTCAGGTCTGTTAAGGAGGCATGGCCATGTGGTCTTGGGCCCAGGCCATGTCGATGATCGTTGATGCAGAGTCTTAAAAATTTATATAAAGAATGATCGAACCTGGAAACTAACTATGACAATGATGGAGGTAAGCGTACCTATCGAACAGTAGTATAGTTTAGGCAAGACCGGATTTTTGAACCCAAAGGAACCAAACGTACTAATACTAACTCTCTTTTTATTATTTAGCATAAGAATTAAAGGAATTTTTATCTACTTCTAAAATTAACTAACAAGTAAACTAAGGATGTGAAGACAAAGAAATTGAATTGAGGAAAGACTTGGGAGAAAACTGATTGATTTAGACAATACCTGCGGAAGAATCCACCTAGACTTTACTTATTATCTAACTCTGAACCAGACAATTTATTCACTTGACTTGATCCGCAGGATTCCCTAAGTTATATTAATACCTCCGTCGAGGCTACTAACGTCTAACCCTAGGTTGATTAATTGAAATCTCTTTTTAATTAAAACCCATAGAATTACATTAACTCGATCTATGGACTCCCATATTAGGTTTCACCCTAATCTGACAAAATCTCGTCACCCTATGTCTGGCCGTGCGATCAACTCCGCTTAATTATGCTAGATCTACTCTTAGGAAGGGACTTTTGCTCCTCCACCTAAGCACATCAAACTTGAATTAATATCCCGGAAATACCAAAACAAGAATTAAGAACACATAATTAAGAACAAATCAAGTATTTATCATACAACTCAGAAAACAATAACAAGATTTATCTTAGGTTTCATCCCCCTCAAGTATTTGAGGAGTTTAGTTCATAACAATAAAGGAAAACATCTCAGAAGAAAAGATAAAAGAAAACATAAGAAATCCCTAAAACCCCCTGAAGGAATTGAAGGAGAAGTCCCCCGTCTTGAGTATGAATTCCGGCTTCTTGAGATGAATCAACTGGCTTCCCTTGAGTGAATCCCCCAATTCTGGCCCTCTGGCTCGGCTCCTTGGCCTAGCTGAACCGCCTAACTGAACTCTCCCCTTAAGTTGGCCTCTAGGGTCTTTATATAGGTTTTTGGAATGCCTTTCTTTGTCTCTAAGTACCCTAATCTGACTAAAATTTTTCTTTGCTGCGACAGGGACACGCCCATGGCACACGCCTGTGTGTTTCGTGGCCAGGCCGTGGTCGAGTCTGATGAAGAGGCACGACCGTGCTTTTCGGGGTCCAGGCCGTGTGTGGCTTTTCTTAAGAGGCACGGTCGTGTGGTCTTGGGCCCAGGCCGTGTTGATTTCGTGATATGGCCCATTTACTCCGTTTTAGGCTTATTTCTCATTCTTTTCATCCTTCGGTGCTTCTCTGAGTATAAAACATGAAAACAAAGGATTGAGAGCACCAAATTACACAATTTAAGGCTTAATTCATCCAAAAGCATGCTAAATGTGGGCTTAAAATATGTTACTATTACGGTTTATCAAATACCCCCACACTTAAGCTTTTGCTTGTCCTCAAGGAAAATTCTCAACTCATAATTAAAACGAACTTCCTTGATTTATAATATTCATTGACAATGCCTCATCATAATTCATAGATAATTCATACATGGATAATTCAACTCAAAGAGTCTTAAAGATTCAAACAATTTAAGTCATAAATTTGTAGCACGAAAAAGATAGGTGTTTTCCCTTACCTAATTAATTACCTTTAATTTAAAATCGACAAAGATTGACATCCTTACTAAAGATTCACTCAAATCACTCAAAGTGTTTAAGGTTCAAAATTAAGCACTCAATAGTCAAACATGAAAATTTAATCCCATAGGCTTGCCTGAAAATCAAATCTCCACCACTGTAAAATGGGATGATACACAAATCAAAAGGTCTTTCAAGGGTTGTAACGGGGCTTAGGTTAAAGGTGTGGATAAAGGCTGAATTTAAAAGTTTAAAATCGAGATTGAATTGACAAATTACCTAACTAGAAAGATAAACTAACCCTAAATAAATACATCAATTGAAAAATTGTAATAATACTAAAACGAGCTTTTTCTTCAAGATGTTGAATTTAAACGTATAGGTTCACTTAATCACAGAATTTAATAAATATACTTCGATTTTTTTAAGAACAAATCAAATTACATAATGTAAGATAAATTCAAATACTGAAATAAAATAATTAGGAAACTTGATCAAATCAAGTCTCGATAGGGGGTAGTCAAAAGGAATGGTGATAACAAAGTTAGTAGCGGGGTTTCGGTTAAAATTAGTGGGTGAGTCAATAAAAAGGGTTGTTAGGATCAACGGGGTTCACTAGGGGTTAATTGTGAAGGTAGGCTTTTAGTGGAGTAAGTGGGTTAAATCCTAGGTGCCTTTATCATCTCTGTATATCAAATCAAAGGTGTGGTCTCAACATGTATAATCGAGGCAAGTTCTAGAACAACAAATCAATGTTGACACACTCATAATCAATAAAATGAGCACAAAAGAAAATGTATGCTCTCACAAAAAATTATGGGTTTTTGATATCAACTTTATCAATTTCAAACTTCAAGGTGATAATTAGATTCAGGTAGACGACCTAAATTTTTTTTTTTTTGAAAATAGACTCATCATGCTTGATTCTCTAGTATCTTAAAGTTTAAATTATCATTGCACAATTATCAATGACTTAATTTGAAACATATTAATAAAAATCATGGATCAAAGGAAATTTCATTCTAATAGTAATATGAGAAAATTACTTTAAGAATAAGACATAATTCAGGGATTTTCAAATAATACTATAGTTAACACCCCCACACTTAAGATGTACATTGTCCTCAATGTACAAAGATAGATAATAGCAAAATAGTAATAAAATCATAAGAGAGAGAGAGAAGTGAAACTTCCTGAATTTGGATAGAGTTAATGAAGAGAAACGTGTGGAGTGCCTCGAGCCGTTTTGAAATTGAATCCTCAAAGCAGCTGGTCGAATTTTATTGTATCCTAAGCTAAATCTAAATGTCATAAAGAATACGAAGAAAATAAAATAAAAAAAATAAAAAAAATAAAAAAAATAAAAATAAAAATAAAAGTAAATAATGGAAAATGAAAGAAGAAAGACAACAGGAAAAGAAAAAGGAATAAGGGGCTTTAAATAGAGATGCATCTCACGCCCGTGTTCCTTTCTGTGGTGCCCACATGGCCACGGCCATGGCCGTGTGTAAGGCCGTGTGGTATGGAAATATGCATTTGGGTTAGTTTTTTTTTAGATAGGTGCTAGAAGTAAGAATGTAAAGAAAATAGAACAAAAATAAAAATGTGAAAATTAATTGGATTAGTGCTCGGGTTGCCTCCCGAGAAGCGTTCGTTTAAAGTCTTGAGCTCGACTTACCTGTTATTCGTATGGCCATGGTGGTTCACGGAATCGCAACTCATTTTTCTTACTATTAATTCTATCGACATATGGTTTGAGTCGGGTAATATTTACCTCAAAAGTGCCGAAATTAAAATGTGTTACCTCGACCATAAAAGGAGTCGCACCATTTGTATTGAGCTTTGAAGCGGCTATTCGAGGGTCGGTTGCATCTGACAGTATCTGGTCCCCAACTTTGAAGTGATTGGTTCCACCTTTAATACTCGATGTCCTACCCATGTCAAGAACTGCGTTTGGCTCAATATACGACGTAACGTATAACTTCCGTTTGTTTGTCAAAAACTCTTTTAAAAATTTGCTTGAACCTGGTATATGCGAAAGAGCTTCAAGAAACGGCAAGTTAATTTGTAATTTCTTTGGAGGGTTAAGAAATTTACCGAATTGTTCCTCTATGTGGTCTTTCTTTATCGCATTGGAGTATGGCACACGAGATTGGTACTCTGTAATTACCAGGTTTGGTTTATCATGGCTTACCTCAACCTTACCTTCACTTACCACAGGATCTTGCCTTGGGTCAGACTCAGATTCCACTAACCTTTCACTGTCATGAGCTGTTACGACTTGAATTTGCTCTTTTGGGTTAGTTTCAGTATTGCTTGGCAAGCTTTCTTATGGTTGTTCTGAGATTAGATTAGCAAGCTAACCTAATTGATTCCTGATCCCTTGAATCGATGCTTCTTGATCTTTGAGTGTTATTTCAGTGTTTTGGAAACGAGTTTCTGACACCTCTATAAATTTTGTCAGCATCTCCTCAAGGTTTGGCTCCTGTTCCTGCTGGTGAGGTGGTTGTTGAAAATCTGGAGGAAGTTGCGGTCCTTGACTACCTTAATCATCCCACGAGAAATTGGGATGGTACCTCCAACCTGCATTATAAGTGTTACTATAAAAAATATTTTGAGGTCTAAAATAGTTACCCATATAGTTGACTTGTTCGTTCTCTGTGCTAGGGTTGTAGGATAGATATTCTGTGTTGTTCACACCTCTCCCATTCATATAGTACTGTATTACCGGATGTACCTGTAAAGAATTACATACGCCATCAATCTTTTTATTCATCATCTCTACCTGGTTAGATAACATGGTGACCGCGTCAAGGTTGAAAACACCGGCTGCTTCAGTAGGTCTTGTCCTCATGACTTGCCACTGATAATTATTCAGTGACATCTCCTCTATAAACTAAAATTATCTGCCAAAAACAAATAAAGGAAGAATTAGCCAAGTAAAAGAATAAAAAATAAAAAAATAATAATGAAAATAAATTGCAACAATAATAAAAAAAATGGCTAAAGTAATAAAATTTGAACGTTCTTAATATTCAGTTCCCCGGCAATGGCGCCAAAAACTTGATCGTTGATGCAGAGTCTTAAAAATTTATATAAAGAATGATCGAACCTGAAAACTAACTATGACAACGATGGAGGCAAGCGCAGCTATCGAACAGTAGTATAGTTTAGGCAAGACCAGATTGTCGAACCCAAAGGAACCAAAAGTACTAATACTAACTCTCTTTTTATTATTTAGCCTAAGAATTAAAAGAATTTTTATCTACTTCTAAAATTAACTAACAAGTAAACTAAGGATGCGAAGGCAAAGAAATTGAATTGAGGAAAGACTTGGGAGAAAACTGATTGATTTAGACAATACCTGAGGAAGAATCCACCTAGACTTCACTTATTATCTAACTCTGAACCAGACGATTTATTCACTTGACTTGATCCGTAGGATTCCCTAAGTTATATTAATACCTCCGTCGAGGCTACTTGTAACATCCCAAAAATTATGGGTTTGTCATATTTGTGTAATTGCATGTTCTGCTGGTTCTGTGCGATGTTTAAGGGTGTCTAGGGGCCCTAGGGAGGCCTGGGGTCGAGTTGGAGCCTTGGTAAAATTTTGTTTTTTGGGCACTTAAGTGGGGAGAGCTAGTGGAAGCAGGATTTAAGTGTAATTGTTGGTATTGTGTTAACAAAAAAAAACAAGGTGGCCTAGTGGAGTTGGCGTCACTTGTGTAGCAAGGGAAGTGGGGTTCGAATCCCATGGCATGTAATTGTGGGTTTATATTTATGCTAAGGGAGAAGAAGAGGTGGAGTTGGAATGGGATTCTGCTAGGTGAAGGTTTGAAGTGGTCAAACCATTTGAATGGGTGTTGGAGAGTGAGTGGGGGAGTAAATCAAGGAGAGAATCGTGGGAGTTGGAGAGTGGAGGTGTTTGGCCGAAAGTGGGGAGGTGCTTAGGGAGCATATTCGGTTTTGGTTAGTGTGTGTGTGTGCCGAATTCTCTTTAGTTTCCTAAGCAATTTCAGTATATTCGGTCATAAGTGTGTGGGGAGAGTGTCGTTTCTCCAAGTGTTCATTTGAGAGAGAATTTTTACTCTTTTTGCATTTTGGCTAAGAATATTTCAAGTCTTTTGTTTCTCCCATTCTCCTTGCCGAAACCTTAAATATTCAAGTAACTTCTTCATCTCATTTCTTTTTCGTTTTAGACACTTTCTTCCCTTGGTTGTCGCCAAACACCTGTAGCCGAATCCTTCTCTGACCTCTCTTCTTCTTCTTCTTCAAGTGGTTGAATCTCTTCAACACCTATTCTTCATCAGGTGTTCTTTAAGTGGTAAGTCTCTATGTCTATACTCTTTCTTTTTCTTTTGTCATCACCTTTCTTTCTTGGACGAATGCCTTACTCTCACGATTTCATTCTTCTTTCCTCTGTACTTAGCCAAGCCGAATTCCTCTTAGGGTGTAGGCTGATTCTCCTTTAGTAAACAGCAGGCTTGGGCTGTCAACGTTGGTTTTGTGGTAAGGTGAAGTTTTGATTATCTCTTTATTGTGATGTTAAGGTGTATGGGTGACCCTTTTTGGGGAGTTAGTTTCGGTCTCCTTCCTTGTTATAGGAGGGCCGAATGTTGCTATGGTGCTAACGTCTTTGGTGTGCACTACTCTCTTTTAGGAACGTGTGGTGGTAGTCAGAAGGCGGGGCTAAATATCGAGACTCAGTACGGGGAAATCATGTTGTGGTAAGTGATTCAAGTGTGGTAATACGTTTGGGTATATGGAATCTTCTGGAAGCTAACTTTTGAATGGTATTATTCTAGGGTCAACAAAGAGTGGTTCTACTAGTAATCCAAAATAGGTGTGTAATCACACACCCTTCTGATTGACTTCTTGTGATGACTTGTGAATCGGCCAAAAGTCAAAAAGCAAAAAAACCGGCATCTGTGCCACTCAAGCGTGCGAGCGTTCATAGTGGTAAATTAAGACACGTGTAGTGTCGGTAAGTCGTTGAGAGTGTCACGAGTGCTCTTGCGACATTTGGGCTGTAATAGGCCTAACCGAGTCGATACGGGCTTAACGGGCCCAATGGGCTTTCTGACCCACATGGGCGAAGTTGGTGAAAAATCGTCAAAAGGGTAAGTACGGTTGTGAAATCTAGAAATTTGAAACTGAAACCATGCGAAATGGGCCGCACGAGCGTGTGGGCCTGTTTGGGCCTGAAATGGACTTTAGGCCCATTAGTTCCGTAGAGACTCAATAAGGGTCCCGTGTCGTTCGAGGCGACAGTGAGCAATTGAAAAGCCGTAAATTGGTAAATTACTGAAATACCCTCAGTGGGTAAATTATTGAAATGCCCTCGGTGGGTAAATTACTGAGATACCCTTATAGGGTAAAATTACTGTTGTACCCTTGGGGGCAGTTTTGGTATGATTGTGTATAAATTGATTGTTTGCCATGATGATACATTTTGCATACACGAAATTATTATGCCATGACATGTTGCATTGGGACGGGTTATAATGTTTGAGGAAGTGCTATACTCGTGGCTATGCCACAACATATTGATATTGGTGGCTATGCCACAATATACTGATACTGGTGGCTATGCCACAATATACTGATACTGGCAGCTTTGCTACATTTATACTGGCAGCTCGATTGCATTTTTGTAGTGTAGCAGATGGGCGGGTCGATTTAGAAATCCCCACAGGAGTGATGGGCTGGTACGGGTGGAGTGTAGCGGATGGACTATTAGGTTGGGGGTTGTATTATTTGTTTGCATTGCCATGATTTTGCCCAAATTGATCTTGTATAGGGCTAAGGCCCAGACTGTTACTGAATAGGGCTTTGGTCCAATTTGATTTTGTATGGGCTCAGGCCCAGTTAATAACCGATGAAGGGATTACACACTGAGTTCTCGTAACTCACCCCGTTGTTTCAACCTTGAAGGTGGTCCCCAGCGTTAGTGGATTTGGAGCTGTGGAGGACTCTGTGGTGGCCATATACCGGGAATTATTCTCGTAAACTTAAGTAAATTTACGTTCTTCTTTGTTTTATTTTAATTATTGATTCGGGTTAATATTTTTGTAATAAGGCCATTGGTATAATTTCTTTTAAGTTTTCCTTAATAACTGCTAGATTTATAAATACGTAGTTTTCTTTAAACGACAATACTTGTTTTCAAAAATATCACATCTTCGTAATCTAATGAATTTGATTTCTTTAATAAACAAAGTTTTCAATAATGGTAATAACAACGTTTTTACGATAACACCATAAAAGCAAATATGAATCTCAACAACTACAAAGCTCAAAGTTTTCCAAGAAAGAATACAGAGTTTTCAACGAGAAAGTGGTTTTAAACAACTTATCCATGTGACATGCTAGATCCGGTCGTAACGTCTAGGCTGAGTTTGGGGTGTTACACTACTAACGTCTATCCTTAGGTTGATTAATTGAAATGTCTTTCTAATTAAAACCCCTAGAATTGCATTAACTCGATCTATGGACTCCCATATTAGGTTTCACCCTAATTCGGCAAAATTTCGTCACCCTATGTCTAGCCGTGCGATCAACTCCGCTTAATTATGCTAGATCTACTCCTAGGGAGGGACTTTTGCTCCTCCACCTAAGCACATCAAACTTGAATTAATATCCCGAAAATACCAAAACAAGAATTAAGAACACATAATTAAGAACAAATCAAGTATTTATCATACAACTCAGAAAACAATAACAAGATTCATCTTAGGTTTCATCCCTCTCAAGTATTTGAGGAGTTTAGTTCATAAAAATAAAAGAAAACATCTCAGAAGAAAAGATAAAACAAAAAATAAGAAATCCCTAAAACCCCCTGAAGGAATTGAAGGAGAAGTCCCCCGTCTTGAGTATGAATTTCGGCTTCTTGAGATGAATCAACTGGCTTCCATTGAGTGAATCCCCCAATTCTGGCCCTCTGGCTCGGCTCCTTGGCCTAGCTGAACCGCCTAACTGAACTCTCTCCTTAAGTTGGCCTCTAGGGTCTTTATATAGGCTTTTGGAATGCCTTTCTTTGTCTCTAAGTACCCTAATCTGACTGAAATTCTTCTTTGCAGCGACAGGGACACGCCCATGGCACACGCCCGTGTGTTTCGTGGCCAGGCCATGGTCGAGTCTAATGAAGAGGCACGGCTGTGCTTTTCGGGGTCCAGGCCGTGTGTGGCTTTTCTTAAGAGGCACGACCGTGTGGTCTTAGGCCTAGGCCGTGTCGATTTGGTGATATGGCCCATTTGCTCCATTTTAGGTTTGTTTCTCATTCTTTTCATCCTCCGATGCTTCTCTGAGTATAAATCATGAAAATAAAGGATTAAGAGCACCAAATTACACAATTCAAGGCTTAAATCATCCAAAAGCATGCTAAATGTTGGCTTAAAATATGTTACTATTACAGTTTATCAGTAAATTTCATGCTTTGTCCCATTTGGTCCATTTTAAGCCCGTTTCTCGTTCTTTTCATCCTCTGGTGCTCCCTTGAGTATAAAACATGAAATTAAAGGATTAGAAGCACCTATTCTCTCAATTCAAGGCTCAAATCATTCAAAAGTATGCTAAATGTGGGATCAAAATATGTTCATATTACGGTTTATCAAATACCCCCACACTTAAGCTTTTGCTTGTCCTCAAGCAAAATTCTCAACTCACAATTAAAACGAACTTCCTTGATTCATAATATCCATCAATAGTGTTTCATCATAATTCATATATAATTTATACATGGATAATTTAACTCAAAGATTCATAAAGATTCAAATAATCTAAGCCATATATTGTTGTAGTACGAAAACATAGGCATTTCCCCTTACCTAAATAATTACCTGTGATTTGAAATCGACAAGAGTTGACATCCTCACTAAAGATTCACTCAAATCATTCAAAGTGTTTAAAGTTCTAAATTAGGCACTCAAAAGTCGAACATGGAAAGTTAATCCTATAAGCTTGCATGAAAATCAAATCTCCACCGCTGTAAAATGAGATGATACACAAATCCAAAAGTCTTTAAAAAGGGTTGTAACGAGGCTTGGGTTAAAGGTGTGGATAAAAGCTGAATTAGAGGGTTAGAATCGAGATTGACTTGACAAATTACCTAACTAGAAATAACAAACTGATAATAAATAATTACATTAACTGAAAATTTGTAGTACTAATAATACGAGCTTCTTCTTCAAGATTTGTAATTTACATATATAAGCTCAGCTGACATAGATTTAATAATGAATATACTTCGAATTTTTTCAGAACAAATCAAGTACATAATAAAGGGTGAATTTAACTACTGAAATAAATAAAATAATTAGGCAACCGATCAAATCAAATCTCGATATAAGGGTAGTTAAGAGGAATAGTGATAACAAATACAGACTGGGTTTTGGGTTAATATTAGTGGGTGAGTCAATAAAAAGGGTTGTTAGGATCAACGGGGTTCACTAGGGGTTAATTATGAAGGTAGGCTTTTAGTGGAGTGAGGTTGTTAAATCCTAAGTGCCTTTATCATCTCTGTATATCAAATCAAAGGTGTGGTCTCGACATGTATAATCGAAGCAAGTTCTAGAATAACAAGTCAATGTTGACACACTCATAATCAATAAAGTGAGCAAAAAAAATGTATGCTCTAAAAGGCTCAAAATCTCACAAAAAATTATGTGTTTTTGATATCAATCTCGTAAATTTCAAACTTCAAGGTGATAATTAGATTCAGGCAGACAACCTAGAAAATTTTTAATTTCTGACAAATAGACTTATCATGCTTGATTCTCTAGTATCTTAAAGTTTAAATCATCAATGCACAATTAACTATGACTTAATCCAAAACATATCAATAAAAATCATAAATAAAAGGAAATTTCATTCTAATAGTGATATGAGGACATTACTTAAGAAACAAGATATCATTCAGGATTTGAGAATAATGCAAAAAGTTAGGCACTTTTAAGATTCACCCCCCACACTTAAGATGTACATTGCCGTCAATGTACAAAGATATATATATATATATATATATATGTAGAAAATCAAAAGATAGGGAGAGAAGTGAAACTTCCTGAATTTTGGATGGCTTCCTTGAGTTGGCAGTGGTCGTGGTGTGGTGGCCGCCGACGATTTCTGCGCTATATGAAGAAAATGGGTAGCTCGTGAAGAATTAGCCAGGAACTAATAAGGATAATTCAAAATATTCTAATTACATATTTAAAGACAAGAAAGATAAAGAGAAAGAATGTAAGAAATGAAATAAAACTAAAAGGAAAGATAAGTGGACTGAAAAGTCCTTATTGTTGGATGGTTTGCGAGGTGGGTGTGATTTCTAAGGCCGTGGTGTGTGATTCCCAAGCAGCCTTTAGAACCTAAAACCAAGAAACTAAAGTAAGATATACTAAATTAAGCAGAAGAGAAGTAAAGATAAGGAAAATAAATGAGAAGGGAAAAGAAAGATAAAAACTAAATGGCCTCAAATTTCTTTGGCTTGTCGAGAGAATGAAGCAGCCGGCATGAACTTATGTAGATTGGTCTTCCACAGGGAGACCGTGCTTGGATCCTTCCGCTTTTTCGACATGAATATGGCTAGATCTAGAATAAAGGGAAGAAAAATGAAAGAAAGTGAAAGGGAAAAATGAAAATGGTGTGGGAGAAGAAAATATTGAGAGTAGGTGGGGAGAGGGGAGGGGTGGTTTAAATAGAAAATTCATGTTTGGTACATCCCCACGCCCGTGTACCGTGGGCGTGTCAAGTCACACGACCGTCTCGCACGGCTGTGTTGTGAGTCGTTCGTCTCTCCCACGCCTGTGTGCAGGTTGCCACTCCCGTGTTTGATGAAACAGTGTCGACCACGGCAGTATCGCACGGCTGTGGTGTTTTTGTCAGTGACCATGGCTTGAAGATATTTTATGTTCTTGGTTCGTACCATCTCTGCCATGTTAGTACGGAGATTCGTGGTGTCCACACGGCTACGGCCACAGCCGTGTGCAGGGCCTTGTGGTATGGTAATTTGTGCCTAAATATGAAAAAGAAATAAAACTAAACTAAATTACTAGGGTTAGTGCTCGGGTTGCCTCCCGAGAAGCGCTCGTTTATAGTATTAAGCTAGACTTGCCTCTCATTCGCATAATCAGGGTGGTTTGAAGAGTTGAACATCCTCTCTCGTACTATCATTTCTACTATCATTATAAAGTTTGAGTCGAATAGCGTTTACCTTAAAAGTGCCGAATGTAGGATTACTTACCTCAACGGTTCCGCATGGGAAAACATTAAGTACCCTAAAAGAGATTTCTTTGTTTGTATTAGGGTCAGGAGGAGGTATTCGAGGGTCTGCCTTATCTAACAATACCTGATCCCCGATTTTGAATTTGTTTGTCTCTTGGAGTGGCTTTGGCTCTGCTTCGTGTATCCCTAATTTCTCTTTGAAGTGTGTCTTCCACTCGTCTAGTTCATCGATCTGAAGCCTTCGTTCCTCATGAGTTATTTGCTTGTTGGCATGAAATCTAGGATTTGGCTCAGTTGTGTACTTCCGTGGTGCTTCCTGAAAAGAAGGTTTAACAAATTGGTTATCAATTGAATTTACTTTCTCACCTTTATCACTCGATGTCCTAGCCGAGTCAAGAGCTTGAAGAGTGACTGTCTCGTCACCTACACAAAGTATGAGTTCACCTGCATCGACATCAATTTTAGTCCTGGCAGTTACTAAAAAGGGTCTTCCTAAAATTAAAGGAATATGATTGTCCTCATCCATGTCTAAAACGAAAAAGTCTACTGGGAATACGAATTTATCAATTTTCACGAGAACATCTTCAATTATACCCCTAGGAATTCTAATAGTTTTATCAGCTAATTGAATGCTCATCCTAGTTTGTTTGGGTTTCCCTAGACCTAGTTGTTTAAACATTCTGTAAGGCATAACATTTATGCTTGCCCCTAAATCAACTAAAGCATTATCAACAGTTAAACTACCAATTAAACATGGAATTGTAAAACTCCCTGGATCTTTTAATTTTCGTGGTAGTTTATTTTGCAACATTGCTGAGCACACCGCGTTCAGTTCCACATGCGATTCTTCGTCTAACTTCCGTTTGTTTGTCAAGAGCTCTTTTAAAAATTTCCTGGAATCTGGCATCTGCGAAAGAGCTTCAAGAAATGGTAAGTTAATATGTAATTTCTTTAAAAGTTTAAGAAACTTACCGAACTGTTCATCCGTATCGTCTTTCTTCATCGCATTGGGGTATGGTATTCGAGGTTGGTACTCTTTAATTACCGGTTTTGGTTTACCATTACTTACTTCAACCTTACCTTCCTCTACCACATTCTCTTGTCTCGGTTTTGGTTCGTCTAACTCCACACTATTATGAGCTGTTATGGCTTGAATTTGCTCCATTGGGTTAGTTTTAGTGTTGCTCGGCAAGCTACCTTGTAGTCATTCGGAGATCAGCTTAGCAAGTTGCCCTAACTGGTTCTCGATCCCTTGAATTGATGCTTGTTGATTTTTAAATATTGTCTCGGTGTTTTGGAAACGAGTTTCTGACACCGCGATTAATTTTGTCAGCATCTCTTCAAGGTTCGGCTTCTTTTCCTGTGGGTAGGGTTGTTGTTGGAAGTTTGGAGGGGGTTGTTGTCTCTGATTTCCTTGACCACCCCATGAAAAATTGGGGTGATTCCTCCAACCTGGATTATAAGTATTACTATAAAGGTTATTTTGAGATCGAAAATTGTTACCCATATAGTTCATTTGTTCGCTTTTAGCGCTCGGGTTGTAGGGTGGATAGTGTGTGTTGTTCATCCCTCCTCTATTTTTATCGCACTGCATGACTGGATGTACCTGCAAAGAATCACATACGCCATCAATCTTTTTATTTAATAGTT
Organism: Gossypium sturtianum; assembly: GCA_025698515.1. Lineage (NCBI taxonomy): Eukaryota > Viridiplantae > Streptophyta > Magnoliopsida > Malvales > Malvaceae > Gossypium > Gossypium sturtianum. Next base: position 24,365,706 of record CM046949.1, on the reverse strand, counting down.
CTACCTGGTTTGATAGCATGGATACTGCGTCGAGGTTGAAAACTCAGGTTGCTTTTGTTGGCCTTGTCCTTGTAACTTGTCACTGATAGTTATTCGGTGACATCTCTTCTATAAACTCGTAGGCCGGTTCAGGTGTTTTGTTATTCAAGGTTCCGCCGGTGGCTTAATCAATCAATTGCCTCGTTGAAGGGTTTACCCCGTTGTAAAAAGTTTGGACCTGTAGCCACAAGGGTAATCCATGGTGTGGGCACCTTCTCAATAGATCTTTGTATCTCTCCCATGCATCATAAAGTGTCTCTGATCGTTGTTTTGTTGAGTTTTGATATTTATAAAAGAATGATCGAACCAGGAAACTAACTCTGACAACGATTAAAGGCAAGTGCACCTATCGAACAGTAGTATAGTATAGGCAAGACCAAATTGTCGAACCCAAAGGAACTAAAAGTACTAATACTCACCTTCTTTCTATTATTTAGCCTTAATATTAAAGTGATTGATTGTTAAACTAAAACTAACTAATTACTAAGATAAGATGCAAAGACAAAAAGAATGAATTCGGGAAATAAATTTTGGGAAAACTCAGTTGACTCAAGCGATACCCTTAGGAAGAATCCACCTAGACTTCACTTGTTATCTAACCCTGAACAATACGATTTATTTACTTAGTTTGATCTGTTTGACTCCCTAATGTATATTAAACCCTCTCTCGAGGCGATTAACGTCTAACCCTAGGTTAACTAGTGGAAATCTCTTTCTCTTATAGTAACCCCCTATAATAGCAGTAAATCGATCTGTGGACTCCCATATTAGGTTTCACCCTAATCCGGGAAAATCTCATCACCCTATCTCTAGGTGTGCAATCAACTCCGCTTAATTATGTCGGATCTACTCTTAGGTAGGGTCTATTCCTCCTCCACCTAAGCACATTAGATTTGGATTAAGTTCACATAATTAAGAACAAACTAAGTTATTATAATATAATTCAAAAATCAAATAACAAGATTCATCATAGGTTTCATCCCCTTCGGGTATCCGAAGGTTTAATTCATAATAATAAAAGAAAACATCTCAAGAGAAAAGATAAAACAAAACATAAGAAATCCATAAAACCCCCTGAAGGAATTGAAGGAGAGATCTGTCGTCTTGAGTTGAATTCCGGCTTCTTGAGATGGATCAACTGGCTATCTTCGAGTGATTCCCACAAATCTGACCTTTTTGGCTCGGCTCCTTGGCCTAGCTCACCGCCCCGACAAAAGCCCTGGCAGAAGGCTTCTGCCGAACTCCCCAAATAAGTTACCCCCTAGGGTGTTTATATAGACTTTAAGATGCCTTACTTGGCTCCTAAGTATCCTAATTCAAGTAGAATTCCTACTAGGGTGTTTGAATAGGCTTTGGAATGTGTTTCTTTGCCTCCAAGTATCCAAATCCGAGTAACACTCTTCTTGGCCGCGGCAGGGACACGGCCATGGCACACGCCCGTGTGAATCGTGTTCAGGCCGTGTTTGACACTGTTTAATGAGGCACGGCCGTGTAAGTCGTGGTAAGGCCGTGTTCTAGTTCATCAAGGAGGCACGACCGTGTGCGCTTAAGTCCAGGCCGTGTCGATTTCTTCTTTGGCCCATTTTGGTCTGTTTTAAGCCTGTTTCTCGTTCTTTTCGTCCTCGGGTGCTTTCCTGAGTATAAGACATGAAAAGAAAGGATTAAGAGCACCTTTTTACATAATTTGAGGCTTAAATCATCCAAAAGCATATTAAATGTGGGCTTAAAATATGTTACTTTTACGGTTCATCAAATACCCCCACACTTAAGCTTTTGCTTGTCCTCAAGCAAAATTCTCAACTTACAATTAAAACGAACTTTCCATAATTCATAATTCCTATCAACAATGTCTCATCATAATTCATAGATAATTTATACATGGATAATTCAACTCAAAGAGTCCTAAAGATTTAAACAGTCTAAGTCATATATTTTTGTAGCACAAAACCTAGGTGTTTTCCCCTCATCTAAATGATTACCTTTAATTTGAAACCGACAAGGATGGACATCCTCACTAAAGATTCACTCAAAGCACTCAAAGTGTTTAAGGTTCAGTGAAAAAGCACTCATAAGTCAAACATGAAAAGTTAATCCCATATGCTTGCATAAAAATCAAATCTCCACTACTATATATGAGATGATACACAAATCAAAAGATCTTTAACAGGGTTGTAACGGGGCTTGGGTTAAAGGTATGGATAAAGGCTGAATTAGAAGGTTAGAATCGAGATTGACCTGAGAAATTACCTAACCAGAAAACAATGAACTGATAATAATTACATCAAATGAAAAACCCGTAGTAATAACATGAGGTTCTTTCTAAACATGTGGATTTAACTTGTTTTAAGCTCATCGAACATAAATTGAACTAATACTGAATATAATTACATTAACTAAAATAATTTGAGCTTCTTCTTCTTCAATACTTGGAATTTAGACATATAAGCTCTCTTAATCATGAACTAATAATGAATATACTTTGATTTTTTTAAGAACAAATCAAATATTAATAATAATATAAACAACCGAAATGAAGAAACTAGTTAGGCACCCTATCAAAATCAAATCTCGACAAAAAGGGTAGTCAAAGAATCAGTGATAGCAAAAAATAAGTAGGTTTTGGGTTAATATTAGTGGGTGAGTCAATAAAAAGGGTTGTTAGGATTAAACGGGGTTCATTAAGGGTTAATTATGAAGGTAAGCTTTTTAGTGGAGTGAGTGGGTTAAATCCTAGGTGCATCTATCATCTCTGTATATCAAATCAAAGGTGTGGTCTCGACATGTATAATTGATGCAAGTTCTAGAATAAAAAATCAATATTGACACACTCATAATCAAAAAGTGAGCAAGAAAAAGAATGTATGCTTTAAAAGGCTCAAAATCTCACAAAAAATTATGGGTAATTTGATGTCAACCTCATAAATTTCAAACTTCAAAGTAATATTTGAATTCAGGTAGACAACCTAGCAATTTTTTTTTATTCTAAAAATTAGACTTATCATGCTTGATTCTCTTGTATCTTAAAGCATAAATCATCAATGCACAATTATCGGTGACTTAATCTAAGACATATTAATAAAAATCATAAATCGGGGAAATTTCATTATAATCATGATATGAGAAACTTACTTTAAGATAAGGCATAATTCAGGGATTTTCAAATAATACTATGGTTAACCCCCCCAAACTTAAGATGTACATTGTCCTCAATGTACAAAGATAAATAATAACATATAGTAAGAAAATCAAAAGAGAGGGAGAGGTGAAACTTCCTGAATTTTGGATGAAGTCAATGAAAAGAAATCGGATAGGATTGGAGGTGAACGTGGGGAAGTGCCTCGAACCATTTGAAATTGAATCCTCGAAGCAGCCGTCTTTATTTTATTGTATCCTAAGCTAAATCTAAATAGCACGAAGAATAAAAAGAAAATAATAAAGGAAAAGAAAAATAAAAGAAATAAAAATAGGAGTAAAAGTAAATAGTTCACTAGAGATACGATCCACGCCCATGTGCCTACCCGTGGTGGCCACACGGCCACGGCCACGGCCGTGTGCAAGGCCGTGTGGTATGGAAATCTGTACTTTGGTTAGTTTATGGTTAGGTCCTAAAAGGAAAATAAATAAAATAAATAAATAAATAAATGTAAAAATTAATGGGGTTAGTGCTCGGGTTGCCTTCCGAGAAGCGCTCGTTTATAGTCTTAAGCTAGACTTTACCTCTCATTCGTATGGTCATGGTGGTTTTAGGAGGTGAAAATCCTTTTTCATGCGATCAATTCGGTTATGGATATATAGTTTAAGTCGAGTAGTGTTTACCTCAAAAGTGTTGAATTTAGGATTGCTTACCTCGACTGAGCCGTATAGGAAGACATTAAGTACCTCAAAAGTGATTTCTTTGTTTGTCTTGAGGTCTGAATTGGTGATTCGAGGGTCTTCCTTATTCAACAATACCTGATCCCCTATTTTGAAGTGATTTGTTGTTCCTATCAGCTCATCTGGGGTTTCCTTCGGTTTCACTTCGTGTATTCCTAGTTTCTCTTTAAAGCGTGTTTTCCTCTCGTCTAGTTCATCAACCTGAAGCCCTCGATCTTCATGAATTATTTCCTTGTTGTTATGAGATATAGGATCTGGCTCGGGTGTGTAGTTCTGTGGTGCTTCCTGAAAAGAAGGTTTAGTCAAATGGTCATTAATAGAATTTATTTTCTCACCTTGATTGCTTGATGTTCTAGCCGAGTCGAGAGCTTGAAGAGTGATCGTTTCGTTGTCCACACGAAGTGTGAGTTCACCGAATTCTTCCTCTGTGTGGTCTTTCTTTATTGCATCGGGATATGGCACACGAGGTTGGTACTCTGTAATTTCCGGCTTTGGTCTATCATGGCACACCTCAACCTTACCTTCACTTACCACAGGTTCTTCCCTTGGGTTTGGTTCGTCTAACCCTTCACTATCGTAAATGGCTTGATTTTGCTCTCTCGGGTTAGTTTCAGTATTACTTGGCAAGCTTCCTTGTGGTAGTTCTGAGATCAGCTTAGCAATTTGTCCAACTGACTGAGTAAGTTCAGCAACCGACTTAGTAAGTCCTCCAACTTGTTTCTCGATCGCTTTGATCGATATTTGTTGGTTATCAACTGTTGTCTCAGTCTTTTGGAAACGGGCCTCTGTGGCTGCCATGAATTTTGTCAGCATCTCTTCAAGGTTCGACTCCTCTTCCAAAATCAAATAAAAGAAAATTTAGCAAAGTAGAATAATAATAATAATAATAATAATAATAATAATAATAATGGCTAAAGTAATAAAAATTGAGCTTTCTTAATATTTTAGTTCCTCGGCAACGGCGCCAAAAACGTGATCGTTGTTTTGTCGAGTTTTGATATTTATAAAAGAATGATCGAACCTGGAAACTAACTCTGACAACGATTAAAGGCAAGTGCACCTATCGAACAATAGTATAGTTTAGGCAAGACCGGATTGTCAAACCCAAAGGAACTAAAAGTACTAATACTCACCTTCTTTCTATTATTTAGCCTTAATATTAAAGTGATTGATTGTTAAACTAAAACTAACTAATTACTAAGCTAAGATGCAAAGACAAAAAGAATGAATTCAGGAAATAACTTTTGGGAAAACTCAGTTGACTCAAGCGATACCCTTAGGAAGAATCCACCTAGACTTCACTTGTTATCTAACCCTGAACAATACGATTTATTTACTTAGTTTGATCCGTGAGACTCCCTAACGTATATTAAACCCTCTCTCGAGGCGATTAACGTCTAACCCTAGGTTAACTAGTGGAAATCTCTTTCTCTTATAGTAACCCCCTAGAATAGCAGTAAATCGATCTGTGGACTCCGATATTAGGTTTCACCCTAATCCGACAAAATCTCGTCACCCTATCTCTAGGTGTGCGATCAACTCCGCTTAATTATGTCAGATCTACTCTTAGGCAGTGTAACACCCTTAACCCGTATCCGTCACCAGATTAGGGTTATAAGGCATTACCATGCATAGTATAAGTCATATCAATTATTAACGGCTCATTAGACATGATCGAATACAACAAGGATAGTATACTTTCATAGCATACTTAAACATTAATATACCTATCATATTTCATTTAGCCGCAATTACAAAAAAAAGTATTTTTCATCGAATAACCTTATTACTATTCATTTAGCCACTCATTCTTCAACGACCAAAAATGCTCATATACTTATTTATCAAACCTAAACAAAATATCAAATATCAAAACTAAATTTTCATGTATATGAATAATTATGCTTTAACCTTGCATATTCGAATTTAACCTTTGTCTAACTTTCCATACTAAGTACTAATACATCCAAACAAGGTATAGATCCATACATATTCAAGAACAAAATCGAGTAATCAAGATCAAATAAATATCTTCCATAATTCGTGATTCATATCAATTTGAATAATACTCATACACTTTATAAAACATGTTCGATGAGTCAAATTATCATTCCAACCAATAATATCATATCATGACCGAATATACCTAATTAAGTGTTTGACACATTGTTACAAGCTGATTTGCATTTCAAAATGTGCACTCTATTAATAAGTATTTATCAATGCATGGCTCAAATCAACTTCAAATGCGCATATACCAAACTTCCTAATACAACTTCTAATGTTCATAAACACGTAATATGACCAACTATTAACCAAGCACAAACAAACACATTCAACAATTATCTTAACCTCAAAGTCAAGTCATAAGAACATCCATTACAAATAATATACTATAAGATATACTTCTAAAATAAGCTATTTACTAAATAGCAAATGCATGACATAATAGACATATAAATCAACCAAATTACCAACTATGCTTACTAACTTTACCGATTCTACCTTTATAAAGATCAAGCATTAGGGCCGAATACATTAAAGACCAAAGTACTATAATTTAGCCATTTTCGCATGGCTCTAAATATATATACAGGAACAAAATTTCATTGTTTCAAAACCTAGTCTAGCCTATACATTCCTTTAGTTCGAAATCTAGACTTTAAAGGTACCAAAATAGTCGATAGTGTGGATGACTTCGTTGACGATCCCCTGAGTTCATAGCTTGATCAAAATCTATAAAACAGAACAATGAACACACAGAGTAAGCTTACTAGCTTAGTAAGTCTTAAGCAACTGTTTTAAATCAAGTGATCTTTCAATCATTTTCAATAACATACATAATATCATAAAATTTAAAACTTAATACTTATTTGGTCTAATAATACCGAATGCTAATACCTCTTTAGCTCAATCATCATCACTATTTTACCTTTAAACCTCAATTTATTATCACATCATATCATTCAAATATAAATTAATAACTCATCTCCAACTACTCATATTTTCGATATACATAATTCAATAGGATCACATATATATGTATTGTAACATCCCCAAACCCGGCCCACAAGTCTCGTCCGGATCTGGTTATGTCACTGCGGAATGACGGTTAAAAATCTTTGTCTTTAGAGTAAAACTTGAAAATTTTGTTAACTTTTGGGAAGTAAGTCCATTAAAAATTATTAAATAATATAAGCTCGGTTTGAATTACAACTTTATTATAATTTATTATAATATAAATCCTTTGTAAAAATATTACTAAATACGATATAACCTTTATCAACTATAAATAGAGTACTTTAATCAAAAGTGGCCCTTATTACATCAAATAAATTAAACCTAGTACTTTGAATTAAAATGCTTGAAATAAAAATATCCAAAACGTCTACTTCTGCATGAAAATCCGCTTCTGCATGGCCACCTTTGTATCTACTCCAACCCGTCCACTAATCACGACTCACCTGCGATGATTAAAAAGTTGGGTGAGTCATACAGACTTAGTGTGTAATTAAACCACTGATATCCACCCACATGTTAGCCACAAATCACCCCAATTATAAAATGCATAAATATAATCATTTAAACATTACCACAATCTGGGCTTGGCCCACATTCAAATCATACTCAAATACTGGGCTAGGCCCATTTCTCAATAAACCACATATCAACTGGGCTTGGCCCATTTCCACGTATGTTCCCAAAACATACCTATCCACATGTCATATTGGGCTTGGCCCATTTCCATATTATTACAAAAATAATGCAACATGATTCCCAACCCATCCTAGGGTCCATCCGCTACACACCCCCTTATCCAGCCTACCACACACCAGGGGACTATCGAGTCACCCTCTCCTTTTCCCTCCAAAAAGGCAACCAATGCCATCCACGATGTAGCGTATAGCTAACATCAAACCACGATGGAGCACACAGTAATCCATCAAGCCACGATATGGCATAAAGCCCATATCAATCAAGGTAACCACGCGAACTAAATCGCAAAGATCCACAACGCGACCTCAGTCAACGCCAATCCACGATGTAGCACAAAGCTGACATCAACCACGTACTCGAAGTACACCCGTACCTTCTTTTCATAACCCACCCATGCACATGCCACATAAAATATAATCGTGATCATGCATGCACATGCTTATTAATGTCCATAAACATACTCATAAACAAATAATCACACTGCAATAGATCCGATACTAACCTGGTCATCGCTTATACCCTTTAGGGGTATATATGGCACACTTATTACTCGCACTTGTTAGTAAAACATATAACACATAAAACCGGAAACAAAGTGGGTTAGTTACACACCTTATTACTAGGAGTTCTAGACTCTCGATCCTCGACGCTATCGTCTAGCGAAACTACGACTATTTGCCTAACATTTTTCATTCTGTGGCCCACACCACAGTGGCCAATCTCGCATGCCAGTAAACGGATCTCTTCTTGAACTTTGGGATGGGAGCTTTCCCTTGCCCACCTTGGTCGGTATTCGCATCCATAACGATATCTAATCAAAACTTGGTTATACAGATCTCAAACGAATAATCATAAACTACTCATCCTTACAAATGAGTCTTCAAATCCAGAAAGCTCCTTAATCACTTTGCTAAAACTCCTTCCTTAAATCGAATGGAGAAGAACTAGGAGAGGTCGCCCTTGCTAGAATTCGCCCAACCGCACTAGGATGCCAAGGATTTCAACAATGGTGCTTAGTATTAAAAGAGTTTCGGCTTAGTCTAATGATTTAAAGAATCAAAGTTGAAGGAAATAAAAAGGTATGGAAATAAAGAGAGTAAAAGGAATTCGGCTAAGCCTACTTACCTCTTCCAACGATTGAAAAAAACCCAAAGTGCTCCACACCACACCTACTATTCGGCCAAGGTGACAACTAAATAGGGGAAAGGAATTTCGGCACACCAAGAGGGAGAGGGAGAGATTTGGCAAAAGACTTGAAGAATAATTGGCACTCTACCCCCCCTATTTATAGCATTCGGCCAACCCCCTAGAAGACTCCAAGATTCGGCCAACTAATTCAAATCAATTTGAATTAGTTCAATTCAAAAACAATTTGAATTGTTCCACTATTATCCCACTTATCAAAAATAAATAATAATTATCCCACACTTCTAAATAACTTAATAGATAAATAAAAATAAAAATAAAAAAAAAAAACATTATCCTCATCTAAATAAAAGTCTTCTAGCCGTCCAACACCTTCAAAATTGCTGCCAAAAAGGACTAAAAATTTAAACTCCAAAACACAACTCTCTTGGTTCGAACCTGGGACCAGTCTGCTGCACACCCCTCCTCCAACGCCCAGGCCACTCGGCCACATTGAATTTCATGCTAGAAACCCCCAACAATTATTTTTAAACCCTTCTTATTTCAGCCCATAACCGCACACAAAAATAGAAACGCCAACATGCGGCTCTCGGGACGCTCGAACTGCGCGCCTTGCTTTCCTCCAGCGCCTAAGTGGCGCATGAGAGCCACTTCACCACCCAACTTTCTTGTCCGAATTCCTCACCATATACCTTTAAGGCCTTACAAAGCCCAACGCCCAAAACAAAGAAAATAAAACGCCACTTTGTGTTGCGCTAAACTCGAACCAGGCCCTCAATGGCCCTACTTCCACCCTTAAGCAGCGCATAACCACTTTGTTAAGCTGGACTTCCATGTCCATCAACTTGGACATTTATTTTAAGGCCTACCTAGCCCGGTCCCTTGACGCAAAAAACAAAGCAACATTCTTTGCCCCAAAGACTCGAACCCTTGAGCTCTTAGGCGCCTCGTTCCCAAGACCTTAAGTAGAGCCTCTATGCCACTTTTCCACATCCTTACTTGTGTCCTAAACCCCAGAAAAATATTTTAAGGCCTTCCTGCCCCATTTCCCCTTTTTACACTAAAAATAAAAAATTTTCCAAAGCCCTTCCTTTTTCATCCAAGCATTCTTAAACCTCTAAAACACATCCAAAAACACCCAAAAACCTTCCAACACTGGAGTTATACCCAAATTGCATAGTCCCCTAAATCAGGGTGTTACATGTATATGCAAATAAGTATATACTTTACACTTAGTAATTTCACATAAAGAAAATATATTCACTTATATATAGATATATATATATATCCATTTGACATTTCATACATTCGTATACATGGCATCAAAGTAATCCAACATGGCCACATAAACATAAACTTAATACCGAATATACAAGATCAATTAGTATCATTCGCGTTCGACAACTTAATACACATATACTTACCTTATAGACCAAATATCGAAGATCAATTTAATAATTCGTAGGCACTTACCTGTATGGCCGAACATACATATATAACTTGTAATATCAACTTACTTCCTCGATGATTACATAATTAGAAAAGTTTGTCTTGCAACTTGAAATTTCTGCACTGGTTTAAAGCCTGCTAGGCGTAAGCTTGAATTTCCCATCGGCACTAAGCCTGCTAGACCCGAGGTCTGAAATTAAATTACCGGCATTTAACCTGCTAGGCAATATGCTCGATAAACTTCAGGCAGACAAGGCACGCTGGGCAATAAGCACGATAAACTTCACCGGCATAAGGCCTGCTAGGCAATAAGCCTGAATATTCATATTATTGAGCCATCTCATTCACATCACATACTACCAATATCACATATATCACACATAATTAAATATCATTTTCACATATTATTAATATCACATATATCACAAATAATTCAATATCACTTTCACATAATACTAATATCACATGTATCACACATAATTCAATATCATTTTCACATATTATTAATATCGCATATATCACAAATAATTCACTATCACTTTCACATATTACTAATATCACATGTATCACACATAATTCAATATCATTTTCACATATTACTAATATCACATATTTCACACATAATTCAATATCACTTTCACATAATGAAAACAATTAAGTTTACTACATTTCATTGCTTAAACACTATATCACATTCGGCTTTGGCTAAATTTCCAATCTATAAATTCAATTTCAACATGTACTCAAGATTATAATCGATATTAACGGTATTAAATTGCTTAAAGACTTACCTCAACTATTGACGGACGACGAAGACCGACTAGTCGTTAACTTTCACTTTTCCCCGATCCAAGTCCGTTTTCTTTTGTTCTTGATCTAAACATGATCAAATTAATCTCATTCAAGCACATTTCATTTCAATTTAATCCAAAAACACCTAAATGGGAAAATTACCATTTTGCCCTTAATGTTTCACACTTTTACAATTTAGTCCTAATTACACAAAACACAAAATACACAAAATTTGGTCTCACACCTTAAGGGCCGAATATTCATAGGCTTTATACAAATCCATCCATTTAATTTTTTTTCATATTTTAGTCCCTCAAAAAATTATTTTTGCAATTAAGCCCTAATCTCTCAAAATTACCAAAAATCCAAAGACAAACCATATTAATCTAACATATATCTTTCATAATCCATCAACTAACATCATAAAACTCATGAACTCATCAATGGAACATTTCAAAATATTGATCAAAATAAAAAATTCAAGCTTGGGTCTTGAGGTATTCGAAGCAACGATTTCAAAAACGTAAAAATTATCAAAAATCGAAAACTAAACATACCTTAATCAATGTAATTTGGTGCCGAAACTTGAAGCTTTTCTATGGTGTTTTTCTCATCTCATATTCGGCCAAAGGAGAAAGATAATGCATGTGTCTTTTATTTTATGATGTTTTATATATTTAACATATAATATAATATAAAAGTTAACTTATAATATAAAATAAATAATTAATAAAACATATTAATGATTACTTAAACAACCATGCCGTCCACTATCATGTAAAATGGGCTAATTTCCCTTTTAGGACTCCATTTTAAAAAGCCACTATCAAATGGGTACTTTTCACTATAGTTTATAACTTTTACGCTTTACGCGATTAAGTCCTTTTATTCAATTAAGCACACAAACAATCAAATTTTCATACGAAACTTTCACACATAATAATTCACATATAATAAACACAAAAAATAATATTTAAACATTTTTCGGACTCAGATTCGTGGTCCCGAAACCACTGTTCTGATTAGGGTCAAATTCGGACTGTTACAACTCTCCCCCCCTTAGGGATTTTCGTCCCCGAAAATCTTACCGTTAAACAAAGTCGAATATTGTTATCTCATTGAATCCTCAGGCTCCCAAGTAGCGTCTTCATACGTCATATCATATCGGATTTCAATCTCAGACGGGGCAATCATATGTGACAGGTCTGATCGATACTTACGGAGCATTGAGACATGAAACACATTATGGATCTTTTCAAGCTCAGAGGGCAATCGTAATCTATACGCAACAGGCTCGACTCGTTCAATGACTTCATACGGTCCGATGAATCTCGGACTCAATTTGCCTTTTCGTCCAAATCGAAGTACTTTCTTCCACGGTGAAACTTTTAGAAATACCCGGTCTCCAGTCTGAAACTCAATGTCTTTACGTTTCAAATCCGCGTATGACTTTTGCCGATCTGATACAGCTTTTAAACTATCACGGATCACTGCCACTTCTTGTTCAGTCTCTTTAATTAAATCAACCCCGTGTATCTTGTTTTCACTGAGCTCAGTCCAGTACAAAGGTGTACGACATTTATGACCAAACAAAGCTTCGTAGGGTGCCATTTTGATACTAGATTGAAAGCTATTATTGTAAGCAAATTCAATCAGAAGTTAGTATCATTCCTGTAATATCCTAAAATTTGAGTATCTGTTGTGTTGGCTTGGGTATGAATTTTGTGTGTTAGCATAGTCTTATGAAGGCTTGATTTTATTTAGGAAGCTAGAATAAATTTTAGTATGGTTTATTTAATGAAGTGGATTAAGTGAGCTTGACACTTAAGTTAATTTAAGTGTTAAATTAAAGCACATGAGGAGTTAGTGGCTTAGTGGTTAAGGAGCTTGAAAGGTTGTTTGAGGTTAGAGGTTCGAGTAGCATGTTTAGCATTTTGAAGGTTTATTTTTGAATCCTAGCAATTATGGACGGTCAACCTTTGTTTATGATAGGTTGGACTCTTAATTTTGGTAAGTTGAATTTTGGTTTAAGGAAAGCTTGAAATTGGGGATAAGAATCTTAAGGTTATGGAAGGTTATCTTAAAGTTATGGTATTATGAGGGGACAAAAGGCATGGAATATGGAGGATGTTTTGGAAACTTTATTCAAGGCTTTAGTGCATGTATGTGGACAGCATGTATGGCTAGGGGTGGCGAATGTAATAGGTAGTTTGGGGGATATTGGCCAATTTTTGTCATTTGAACATCTTTTTGCATTTTTGTTTTCCCTCTCCAAAAAAAACTCTTTCTTTGGCCGAATGTCATTGTGCATTTTGTGCAAATGTAGCTTTTGTTTTAGCTCTTATTTTGTTGAACCAAAAATGCTATTTCCTTTCTTTCATCTTTGCTTTTGAAACCAAAACTTCATTTTGGTATTTTTGCACTTTTCTTTTAGGCAAAATAGGTGTTGGTCGAATCTCATCTCTCCCACATCTCTCTTTTCTTTTCTTTTGACATTTGTTCATAATCACATTTTTTTTACACTCTCTTGGCCGAATATTTCTCCATCTCAAATACCATTTCTTTTTCATTTGTTCAAAGATAAAACATCTATTTCCATTCTATTTTTCTTTTCTTCACCATAGCCGAATCTTCTACTTCCTTTTAGTATTATTTTTGGCCGAATATTCAAGGGTAGACACTCCTTGGTTTTCTTCTATCGATTTTGGATAAAAAGGGGTAAGTGTTCATGGACGTTTTTCTTTCTTTTCTTTCTCGTTTCTATGATGTTTTCTTGTGGACAAAGGCCGAACCTTTGGGCATTGTTTTGCAAGGTTCTAACCATTTTTTGAGGATTCGATTATTCTCTTAGGCTCATTGGGATTTCGGAAGCAATCGATTTAAGCGATTCCTTTAGCAAATCGAAGTTGGTAAGTCAAGTGGTAAGGATTCTATACTCTTAAAATTGGTTGAGGAAGCCTAAGGTTATTTGGATTAAGATATGTTGTTGGCCGAATGGTTTTCATTAAAATATTGTGATATGGCCGATTGTAGGACAAAGTGATCTAGTGCGGTAGATCGGATCATCGGATTTTAGTATTGCTTTGGTGAAAGGTGTGTATCTTACACACTTTATAACTTGGTTTATATATGTATATTTGTGTGTTATATAACTAATCATATTATTAAAGTGGGTAAATCGATGAGATCTGGATATGATACCATGATGGTATGAATGAGGATTCGGGTAAGTCCGTTTCAATATGTTGTTAATACATGTGGATTGAAATCATGATCTACGATTTATGATATATTCGTTATGAGATACATATCAAAGTTTATTGACATGATTTGTCTATCTATTGCATTGGTATGGGCAATATGAGAGGAGGGGGAAGATTGATATCGTGTCTTGGACACCGGAGGTTTGGTACCTCCGGTGATTTGGTATCACATTCGTGTCTTGGACACCGAGAGGTTTGGCACCTCATAGCGACTCGTCCCCTCGTGGTTAATACCACCGTGGGTTGGCCCCACTTTTGAGATATGGTATTGTCGCCAGTGATTTGGTATCACACGTGGGTTGGCCCCACAACTTGATGATTCGTGTCTTGGACACCGGTGGTTTGACACCACCGGTGATTTGGTATCACATTCGTGTCTTCGGACACGTGAGAGGTTTGGCACCTCATAGAGACTCGTCCACGTGGTTAATACCACCGTGGGTTGGCCCCACTTTTGAGATATGGGATTGTCGCGGTGATTTGGTATCACACGGGGTTGGCCCCACAACTTGATGATTCGTGTCTTGAGACACGGTGGTTTGGCACCACCGGTGATTTGGTATCACATTCGTGTCTTGAGACACCAAAGGTTTGGCACCTCATAGCGACTCGCCCACGTGGTTAATACCACCGCTTGTCGGTTGGCCCCACTTTTGAGATATGGGATTGTCGCGGTGATTTGGTATCACACGTGGGTTTGCCCCACAGATGGATTATTTGTGACTTTGGTCACCGGTGATTTGGTATCACATTTATATCGTGACTTTGGTCACGGTGGTTTGGCACCACCAAGTGGTTTGGTACCACACGGGTAGAAAAAGAGTTATGGATGGCTAGGTTGGGTGCATTATACATATATGTTGCTTTGTTATAATTTGTGTAAGTATGTGGTATTTACCCAGAGAGAGGAATATGCACTGAGTCTTGGTGACTCACCTTCTCCCTTATATTTTCAGTGATTCGTGAGATCGCGGATATGGAGCCGGATGGACTCGAGGAGGCCATGCAATAAAGTTTGGTTTTACATGAACTTCCATTTGGGTACTTTATTTTAATTTGGTTTTCATATTTTATGGATTTGTAATAAGGCCTGTTTAATTATGTTTTGGATTATTTATATGCTTTGGGATTCATTCTAAACATGTTTAAGTATGTCACTTGATTAATTTTATAATTGAGCTCAAAGTTTTCTAAACTAAAAACTCGCAATGGTTTTAAAAATCTTACCATCGGGTAATATGAATAGTTCGATAGAAAAATTAAAAGTTAAGTGTTTTCAACAAATTAAGTGATTTCCAAAATTCAAGTTTTTATACTCAATTGCAAACAGATTTTCAAAGTGATATTTCAAATTTTCTTAAAAAGATATAAATGTTTTCTATCCTATGATTTATCAACTAAGTTTTAAAGTTTTATGTAATTCAAAGTAAATCTCAGTTTTAACTTATTTTCGACAAATAAAGAATTTCAAAGAGTTTTTCACAAAATTTAATTGTTAATTCGATTCTTTCAAAAATATTTTTCTTAGTGACATACTAGATTCGGTCGTGGCGTATTGACCGGGTTTGGGGTGTTACAAATTGGTATCAGAGCTAAGTTCAAAAGTTCGGCTGTGGGCCCGAGGCCCAAAATGTTTTAAAGTATGGTTTTAAAATGTTTTTGTTGAAAATTGTATGGTTGGAAAGGCATGGACCCGAGTCTCAGACATCAATCCATACAGTAAGTACATCAAATCGTTGATTTTGATGATATGATATGATGATGTTGGCATGATTGTATAGTAGTAGGAACTACTCTAGAGACCCAAACTATAGGTTGAATGTACTCGCGAAACAACTTCTTATTAAAATTATTCATAAAAATGTGTTTTAAGAAAGTGGAATAATGACTAATGCATAACGCTTTTTAATAAGATAAGTCGAGACTTTAGACATGAGTACTCGTGGTCGAGGTCGTATGATTCGTGGACGCGGTCGGGGTAGGATGGTCGGTGCGAGGCGGTGAGGTCCAGTCAAGGATCCGAAAATGAGGTACCACTACCCCCACCACCAGCAGATTGGAGTTGAGCAACAGGATCAAAGCGGGGATGACGCAGATGTCTCGAGCGATCTTTGCGAGTTCTTGAGAGGGTATTTGGAATAGGTGGAGGCGCGGGAATTTGGAAATCCGATTCGAGGCGACTTGAGCCAATGGAGTGAGGTATTTCGAGGTGTTTCGTGCGCGTGGCTCCTAGTGCGGTGAATATTGGCTAGAGGCGACGGATCGAATCATGGATGACTTGGATTTGAGTGCCGAGGACAAAGTGAGAAAGGATCGTATCGCTTCTTCGGGATGAGTCATATCGGTGGTGGCTCACGATGATGAGAATGGGTTTGCGTGGAGGATCTCACTTGGGATTATTTCAAGGCGGCGTACGACGGAAATACGTTGGGTCTAATTACATTGATGTGCGGCGTAAGGCATTTCGAGTTTGATCCAAGGTAGTAAGTCCGTGTCGAGAATATGAGGCGTAATTTTTAAGACCGAGCCGGTATCTTTGGAGGTATTGTGGCATCGGAGCACGAGCGATGTGTTTGATTCGAATATGGTTTGAGGGACGAGCTGAGATTGTTGATTGCTCCACATCAGGAGCGAGAGTTTCTTTGCTTTGGTTGAAAAGGCTAAGATAACCGAAGGAATCAAGGAATCTGCAAAGCGCGAGTTACGATCGAACAAGCATAAGAGAAGTTACGGATCATCGGGATCACCGGTAATTCTCAAAAGAGGGCTAGGCAAAATGGGCCGAATCGATGCGGGAGGCTGTTACTCCTAATCAGGGACCAACACGGTGTAACCGATGTGAGAAATTTCATTGGGGTGAATGTTGGACCGGAGGGAAAGGATGTTTCGAGTGTGGCTCATTTGGATCATCGTGTGAGAGATCGCCCATGTAAGCTAGCCGAGAATCGGCCCGAGGGTCAAGGTCGTGCTCGATTCGAGAAATGAGGACCGTCACCGCGCAGAGGTCGTGGTAATGGTAGAGGAGGTAATGGTTCGGTCGAGGCCGCGGAGCATCTGGCGAGAGGTCTTTGGCAACACCGAGGCAAGACACTGGTTTGGTGTATGCGTGAGACGTCGAGAGGAGGCGACGCGACCGGACGTCATAACCGAGACGTTCTTAATCTTTGGTGAACCATATAACGCTTTGATAGATGTGGGTTCGACAGATTCGTATGTTGCCAGTAACATAGTAGAGACTATGAATCTAGACTCGAGACTACTTCTAGGAAGATGACGATTTAGCCCTCCGGGTCACTCAGTAGAAGTAAATAAGTTTGTATAGAGATGTGCCCCTAGAACTCCAGGGGTAGCGTTAAGTAGCTGATCCGATGGAATTGCCATTTGAAGAGTTCGATTTGATACTTGGGATGGGTGGTTGGCCAAGTACCAAGAGCAAGTTTGGATTGCGCCGCTGTTGCTAAAGCGCATGGTTTTGAAGTCGATTGAGGCGAAGAGGTGGTCATGATAGGTAATAGAAGAGATTATCTATCCAACGTGGTATCTGCGTTGGAAATTTGTGAAGTTGGTTAGGAAGGGAGTGCGAGGCATTCGTGGTCCATGTGTGTGCGTTGGAGGCTAAGGAGTCTAATGTGGGGAATGTCCGCATACGTAAAGGAATATGTTAACGTATTTCTGAAGAACTTAGGGACTACCTCGGACCGTGAAGTTAAATTTGGTATAGATCTGTTACCCGCAGCTGGCGCCGGTGTCTATAGCTCCGTATAGGATGGCAATCGAAGGAATTGATGGAATTAAAGGCTCGATTCGTGGAGTTGTTGGATCGAGGTTTCATTCGACCAAGTGTTTCGCCATGGGGAGCGCCGGTACTTTTGTCAAGAAGAAAGATGGTACGATGCGGATGTGTATAGACTACCGCCCGATTAAATAAGTCGACGATCAAAAACAAATATCCTTTGCCGAGGATAGATGACTTGTTTGATCGACTTAAGGGGCGCGGTTTTCTCCAAGATTGATTTAAGGTCGGATATCATCATTTGAAGGTGAAAGAGGTCGATATCCATAAGACGGCATTTCGCACTCGGTATGGGCACTACGAGTTTACGGTAATGTCGTTTGGGTTGACTAACGCGCGGCGGCATTCATGGACATGATGAATCGGGTGTTCCAGCAGTTTTTGGATCAGTTTGTTATGGTATTTATAGACGATATTTTGGTATACTCAAAGTCGGAGGAGGAGCATGATGCGCATTTGCGAGTAGTGTTCTGATTCAGACGGAAAAAAAAGTATCAGACGCCAAATTTAGTAAGTGCGAGTTACGGCTTAGGAGGTGACTTTCTTGGGTCACGTAGTATCGGTGAGGATTAGAGTGGATCCTCGGAAGATTGAGGCGGTGTTGGATTGGAAGCCGCCTAAGTCGGTGGTGAGATTCGGAGTTTTCTAGGTGCAGCGGGGTATTACAGAAGATTTGTAGAGGATTTTCTTTGATAGCAGCACCTATGACCAAGTTATTGAGGAAAAGAGTTCCATTTGTGTGGACCGAGAAGTAGCAAGGAAGTTTCGACAAGTTGAAGAAGATTCTCGATGAAGCTCGGTTTTGATTCAACTCGAGGCGTGCAAGGAATTCACGGTTTCTTGTGATGCATCACGATACAGTTTGGGATGTGTGCCGATGCAGGAAAGGAAGGTAGTGGCTTATGCATCTCGATGATTGAGACCACATGAGGTTAATTATCCGACGCATGACTTGGAATTAGCTTTGTGGTTTTTACTTTGAAGATATGGAGACACTATTTGTACAAAGAGAAGTCGATAGCCTACACGGATCACAAGAGTCTTAAGTATCTTTTGACTCAGAAGGATTTGAACTTAAGGCAACGTAGATGGATTGAGTTGTTGAAGGACTACGACTGTTCGATTGAGTATCATCCGGGCAAGGCTAACGTGGTGGCAGACGCGTTGAGCCGTAAGGTTGTATCGGATTTAAGATCGATGTTTGCTCGTCTTAGCTTATATGACGATGGGAGTCTTTTGGCTGAACTGCAAGTCAAGCCGACTTGGTTAGAGCAAATCAAGGAGAAGCAGTTAGAGGATGATGGTTTAAATGATCGGAGGTTGCAGGTTCAGAACGGAGGTTTAGAGGAATATAGTTTGTCCAGCGATGGAGTACTGTGTTTTAAAGGGAGAGCTTGTATGCCGAAGGATGTTGAGTTGAGGCAAAGGATTCTTCGGGATGCACATAACAGCCCATATGCTATGCATCCTGGAGGAAGCAAGATGTATCGGATTTAAGAGAGCGATTTTGGTGGCTGTGTCCAGGCGTGAGGTAATGGCGAGTTTGTGGGTAAATGTCTGACGTGTCAGCAGGTCAAGGCGGAGCATCAGTTACCGTCTGGGTTACTTCAGCCGGTGAAGATTCCACAGTGGAAGTGGGAAAGGATCACTATGGACTTTGTCAGTGGATTACCTCTTACGCCTAGTAAGAAGGATTCAGTTTGGGTGATTGTGGATCGTCGACTAAAGTCACTCATTTCATTCTCGTAAGGATGGATTATTCGCTTCAGAGGTTAGCTAAGTTGTATGTAGCGGAGATAGTGAGGTTGCACGGTGTGCCAGTGTCGATCATCTCAGATAGAGATCCTAGATTTACATCGAGGTTTTGGAGAGCGTTACATCAGGCTTTGGGTACGCGGTTGGATTTCAGTACAGCATTTCATCCACGATCGGCAGGCGATCGGAAAGAGTTATACAGATTTTAGAGGATATGTTGAGAGGTTGTGTATTGGACTTCAAAGGCAGCTACGAAGAGTTTTTACCATTAGCTGAGTTCGCATACAACAATAGTTACCAGACAAGCATTAAGATGGCACCATATGAGGCGTTGTATGGAAGGAGGTGTCGCACACCTACATGCCGGACCGAGTTGGGTGAGCGTCGGATGTTAGGACCCGAGTTGGTTACTAGGAGGCGAGGATAAGGTTAAGATGATTTGGGCTCGTCTCAAGGAAGCCGGATAGGCGAAGTCATATGCCGATCTCAAGCGGAGGGATATAGAGTTTGCCGTGGGTGACAAAGTTTTTCTGAAGGTCTCGCCATGGAAGAAAGTGTTAAGATTTGGGAGAAAAGGTAAGTTAAGTCCAAGGTTCATTGGACCGTATAAGGTGTTGAGACGAGTGGGACCCAGTAGCCTATCGGCTCGAGTTGCCATCGAGTCGAGTCGATTCACGATGTGTTCCATGACTCCATGCTTAGACGCTATCGTTCTGATCCATCGCATGTTGTGGCAGTAGAGGAAATAGAGGTGAGTCCAGATCTGATAGTAGAAGAAGAACCTGTGCAGATTCTAGATCGAGATGTGAAAGTTTTGCGTAGGAAGTCTGTTCCTTTAGTGAAGGTTTTATGGAGGAATCATGGCGTGGAAGAAGCTACGTGGGAACCGGAGGATGCAATGAGGCAACAGTACCCTCAACTCTTTTGAGCAGGTAATTTCGAGGACGAAAATTTTTTTTAGGAGGGTAGAATTGTAATATCCTAAAATTTGAGTATCTGTTGTGTTGGCTTGGGTATGAATTTTGTGTGTTAGCATAGTCTTATGAAGGCTTGATTTTATTTAGGAAGCTAGAATAAATTTTAGTATGGTTTATTTAATGAAGTGGATTAAGTGAGCTTGACACTTAAGTTAATTTAAGTGTTAAATTAAAGCACATGAGGAGTTAGTGGCTTAGTGGTTAAGGAGCTTGAAAGGTTGTTTGAGGTTAGAGGTTCGAGTAGCATGTTTAGCATTTTGAAGTTTTATTTTTGAATCCTAGCAATTATGGACGGTCAACCTTTGTTTATGATAGGTTGGACTCTTAATTTTGGTAAGTTGAATTTTGGTTTAAGGAAAGCTTGAAATTGGGGATAAGAATCTTAAGGTTATGGAAGGTTATCTTAAAGTTATGGTATTATGAGGGGACAAAAGGCATGGAATATGGAGGATGTTTTGGAAACTTTATTCAAGGCTTTAGTGCATGTATGTGGACGGCATGTATGGCTAGGGGTGGCCGAATGTAATAGGTAGTTTGGGGGGATATTGGCCAATTTTTTCATTTGAACATCTTTTGCATTTTTGTTTTCCTCTCCAAAAAAACTCTTTCTTTGGCCGAATGTCATTGTGCATTTTGTGCAAATGTAGCTTTTGTTTTAGCTCTTATTTTGTTGAACCAAAAATGCTATTTCCTTTCTTTCATCTTTGCTTTTGAAACCAAAACTTCATTTTGGTATTTTTGCACTTTTCTTTTAGGCAAAATAGGTGTTGGCAGAATCTCATCTCTCCCACATCTCTCTTTTCTTTTCTCTTTTGACATTTGTTCATAATCACATTTTCTTTTACACTCTCTTGGCGAATATTTCTCCATCTTAAATACCATTTCTTTTTCATTTGTTCAAAGATAAAACATCTATTTCCATTCTATTTTTCTTTTCTTCACCATAGCCAAATCTTCTACTTCCTTTTAGTATTATTTTTGGCGAATATTCAAGGGTAGACTCTCCTTGGTTTTCTTCTATCGATTTTGGATAAAAAGGGGTAAGTGTTCATGGACGTTTTTCTTTCTTTTCTTTCTCGTTTCTATGATGTTTTCTTGTGGACAAAGGCCGAACCTTTGGGCATTGTTTTGCAAGGTTCTAACCATTTTTTAGGATTCGATTATTCTCTTAGGCTCATTGGGATTTCGGAAGCAATCGATTTAAGCCATTCCTTTAGCAAATCGAAGTTGGTAAGTCAAGTGGTAAGGATTCTATACTCTTAAAGTTGGTTGAGGAAGCCTAAGGTTATTTGGATTAAGATATGTTGTTGGCCGAATGGTTTTCATTAAAATATTGTGATATGGCCGATTGTAGGACAAAGTGATCTAGTGCGGTAGATCGGATCATCGGATTTTAGTATTGCTTTGGTGAAAGGTGTGTATCTTACACACTTCATAACTTGGTTTATATATGTATATTTGTGTGTTATATAAATAATCATATTATGAAAGTGGGTAAATCGATGAGATTCGGATATGATACCATGATGGTATGAATGAGGATTCGGGTAAGTCCGTTTCAATATGTTGTTAATACATGTGGATTGAAATCATGATCTACGATTTATGATATATTCGTTATGAGATACATATCAAAGTTTATTGACATGATTTGTCTATCTATTGCATTGGTATGGGCAATATGTGAGGAGGGGGAAGATTGATATCGTGTCTTCGGACACCAGAGGTTTGGTACCTCCAGTGATTTGGTATCACATTCGTGTCTTCGGACACCGTGAGGTTTGGCACCTCATAGCGACTCGTCCCTCGTGGTTAATACCACCGTGGGTTGGCCCCACTTTTGAGATATGGGATTGTCGCCGGTGATTTGGTATCACACGTGGGTTGGCCCCACAACTTGATGATTTGTGTCTTGGACACGGTGGTTTGACACCACCGGTGATTTGGTATCACATTCGTGTCTTGGACACCGGAGGTTTGGCACCTCATAGTGACTCGTCCTCGTGGTTAATACCACCGTGGGTTGGCCCCACTTTTGAGATATGGGATTGTCGCGCGGTGATTTGGTATCGCAGGTGGGTTGGCCCCACAACTTGATGATTCGTGTCTTGGACACCAGTGGTTTGGCACCACCAGTGATTTGGTATCACATTCGTGTCTTCGGACACCAGAGGTTTGGCACCTCATAGCGACTCGTCCCTGTGGTTAATACCACCGTGGGTTGGCCCCACTTTTGAGAAATAGGATTGTCGCCAAAGTGATTTGGTATCACACGAGGGTTGGCCCCACAGATGGATTATTTGTGACTTTGGTCACCAGTGATTTGGTATCACATTTATATCGTGACTTCGGTCACCAGTGGTTTGGCACCACCAGTGGTTTGGTACCACACGGGGTAGAAAGGGAGTTATGGATGGCTAGGTTGGGTGTATTATACATATATGTTGCTTTGTTATAATTTGTGTAAGTATGTGGTATTTACCCGGGAGAGGAATATGCATCGAGTCTTGGTGACTCACCTTCTCCCTTATATTTTCAGTGATTCGTGAGATCGCGGATATGGAGCCGGATGGACTCGAGGAGGCCATGCAATAAAGTTTGGTTTTACATGAACTTCCATTTGGGTACTTTATTTTAATTTGGTTTTCATATTTTATGGATTTGTAATAAGGCCTGTTTAATTATGTTTTGGATTATTTATATGCTTTGGGATTCATTCTAAACATGTTTAAGTATGTCACTTGATTAATTTAATAATTGAGCTCAAAGTCTTCTAAACTAAAAACTCGCAATGGTTTTAAAAATCTTACCATCGGGTAATATGAATAGTTCGATAGAAAAATTACAAGTTAAGTGTTTTCAACAAATTAAGTGATTTCCAAAATTCAGGTTTCTATACTCAATTGCAAACGGATTTTCAAAGTGATATTTCAAATTTTCTTAAAAAGATATAAATGTTTTCTATCCTATGATTTATCAACTAAGTTTTAAAGTTTTATGTAATTCAAAGTAAATATCAGTTTTAACTTATTTTCGACAAATAAAGAATTTCAAAGAGTTTTTCACAAAATTTAATTGTTAATTCGATTCTTTCAAAAATATTTTCCTTAGTGACATACCAGATTCGGTCGTGGCGTATTGACCGGGTTTGGGGTGTTACAGTTCCCACGTACTTTCAAACTCGAGGATGCAACATCTCAACACATCCTCAATATCTGAATGATTCGTTCAGACTGACTGTCTGTCTGCGGATGAAAACCTGTGCTAAAGTGTAGTTTGGTACCTAAAGCATCATGCAATTTCCTCCAAAACCGTGACGTGAATCTCTGATCTCCATCCGAAACAATAAAAATTGGCACACCATGTAATTTCACAATTTGAGATACATACAACTCAGCAAGCTTATCAAGCAAATAGTCCGTACGAACTAGAACAAAGCGGGCTGATTTGGTTAGTCTATCCACTATAACCCAAATTGCATCTTTCTTGCTCAGTGTCATAGGCAAGCTGGATACAAAATCCATAGTTACTCTGTCCCATTTCCATTCTGGTATCATAATCGGCTGAAGTAACCCAGAAGGCACCTGATGCTCAGCCTTCACCTGTTGGCAAACTAAACACTTTGAGACAAATTCAGATATGTCTCGATTCATACCAGACCACCAATAGAACTGTTTTAGATCATTATACATTTTCGTGGTACCCGAATGAATAGATAATCGGCCACTGTGAGCTTCATTCAATATCATCTGAATCAAATCCACATTCTTCGGAACACATAATCGGCCTTTGAATTTCAGACAGTCATTCTCATCAATTAGAAACTCTGATTCAACGTTACTTTCACACTGAACTCGTCTTGCCAACGAATCTTTGTCAATTTTCTGGGCAACGCTAACTTGTTGAATATACAACGGTCTTGCTTTTAATTCGGCTATTAACGATCCATTGTCAAACATAACCATATACGCGTTCAACGCACGAAGAGCAAATAATGATTTTTGACTTAAGGCATCCGTAACAACATTTGCTTTGCCCGGATGATAGTCAATCACCAATTCGTAATCTTTCAACAGCTCTAACCATCTACGTTGCCTCAATTTCAAATCTCTCTGAGTCATCAAATACTTCAAACTCTTGTGATATAAATAAACATGACATTTCTCACCGAAAAGGTAATGACGCCATATCTTTAACGCGAACACAATGGCTGCTAGCTCTAAATCATGCGTCGGGTAATTTCTTTTGCAATTAACAACAGCATCATGCAAAGTCAACCAGTCCATTTACAGAATTATATCAAATTCATCAATAGGCAACAACATTAAATCGGCTGGGAACATGAGTCCCGAATCATCAACGGACAACCTTTGTACACTTTGTCAACCAAAAAACACCGACCCAAGGGATTTGATACTCGAATCACAAACTCAGTAAACTCAACAGGCAGAGTCTTACTGGATGCTAATGTTTCACACACATAAGAATGAGTTGAACCAGGGTCTATCAACGCAATCACACTAGTATCAAGAAGAGTGAAAGTACCGGTAATGACATCTAGTGAAGAAGCATCCTCACGAGCACGTATAGCATATGCTCTAGCAGGTGCACGAGCCTCTGACCGAATCGCTGTATCTTTAGTTCCCCTCTGACTACCACCTACATTACCCGAATGCCTGGGTGGTCTGCCTCGTGCTGACACGTTGCTCTGACTCGCATTCTGAACAGTGTTTTGCTCAGCTAACATCGGGCACTCTCTAATAAAGTGATCCATCATCCACATTTAAAACAGGACCGATCACGGAATCTACAACTCCCAGAATGCCATATTCCACAATGTTTGCACTCAACTCAGTTCTGTTGGACATTACAAACACTGGCCATTGAAATAGCTCAGGAGCCCGCAGGTGGTCGATCACTATCTCGTCTGGTAAAGCCTGAAGTAGCCTTATGTCGACTGGATTCATCTTTGAACTTCTTTGATACAGAATGAAAGGTGTTACTCGACGATCTTTTACGAATGTCTCTAGCTTCAGATTCAACTTTCCTTTTTTTTCAAGCTCTTCGGCTTTACAAGCTCGTTCAACAAGTACCACGAACTCTTTAATCTCAAGTATATCGACCAGTTCGAATCTTTTACACATAATAGCCTCGGTTGAAATACATTCACGAGCATATCGACTCAATCTCACAAATTTCCACTCGTATTCAATCATGGTCATACGATCATGTTTCAATTCTAGAAATTCTTTACGCTTTTGATCGATGAATCTCTGACTGATGTACTTTTTACGGAATTCAATCTGAAAGAATTCCTAAGTCTCTTTCTCCTTCGAAACCACCGATACTAGTGTATTCCACCAGTGATATACAGTGTCCCTCAATAGTGATATAGCACACTTTAAGCATTCATATGGAGTGCATGATAACTCATCAAGCACACGGATAGTATTATCAAGCCACAGCTCAGCTCGTTCCGCGTCATCATCATCATTTGCTTTAAATTCTTCGGCCCCGTGTTTCCTGATTTTATCAACAGGAGGCCTACTAGATCTCATCGGATCTATCATTGAAGGTGCTGAAGGTATCAGAGATGGATTATTCGGGGGTGGAGGTTATTGCACAGCCGGATTAGTCTGGATATACTGAGTAAACCATTCGTTCATCATCTGGTAGAAGGCTTGCTTAGCTTCCCCCTCATGGCTACTCGTGATAGGTCGAGAGTCTACCGAGGCTGATCCATGTGCGAGATCAGGCGCTACGCTCTCTACATCATCAGCTACGGCTCTGTCGGGATCCATTTACTATATAAAATCACAATTCAGATGTCAGAAGTCATCACACTATCGTAGTATAAATTAAGGCATGTATAGCTAGACCCACACGTGCTATGGTAGTCCTAGAATCGACTAAATTGTAAGCTCTGATACCAATAAAATGTAACACCCTTAACCCGTATCCGTCGCCGAATTAGGGTTATAAGGCATTACCATGCATAGTATAAGTCATATCAATTATTAACGGCTGATTAGACATGATCGAATACAACAAGGATAGTATACTTTCATAGCATACTTAAACATTAATATACCTATCATATTTCATTTAGCCGCAATTACAAAAAAAGTATTTTTCATCGAATAACCTTATTACTATTCATTTAGCCACTCATTCTTCAACGACCAAAAATGCTCATATACTTATTTATCAAACCTAAACAAAATATCAAATATCAAAACTAAATTTTCATGTATATGAATAATTATGCTTTAACCTTGCATATTCGAATTTAACCTTTGTCTAACTTTCCATACTAAGTACTAATACATCCAAACAAGGTATAGATCCATACATATTCAAGAACAAAATCGAGTAATCAAGACCAAATAAATATCTTCCATAATTCGTGATTCATATCAATTTGAATAATACTCATACACTTTATAAAACATGTTCGACAGAGTCAAATTATCATTCCAACCAATAATATCATATCATGACCGAATATACCTAATTAAGTGTTTGACATTGTTACAAGCTGATTTGCATTTCAAAATGTGCACTCTATTATTAAGTATTTATCAATGCATGGCTCAAATCAACTTCAAATGGGCATATACCAAACTTCCTAATACAACTCATAATGTTCATAAACACGTAATATGACCAACTATTAACCAAGCACAAACAAACACATTCAACAATTATCTTAACCTCAAAGTCAAGTCATAAGAACATCCATTACAAATAATATACTATAAGATATACTTCTAAAATAAGCTATTTACTAAATAGCAAATGCATGACATAATATGAAACACCCCACACCCGGCCCACGAACCCTGACCGGATCTGGTATGTTCCTGGAGTAAAACGGTTCAAAACTTGTTTGTTTCTTTGGAAAACTTTGGGTGATTTAGGAGAAAAATTTGGATTGGGTTCAAATTGAAAACATCGTTATTCTCGAAGATTAGGCTTTATTAAGACTTTATTGTTATATTTCAAAACCATAAGTTAAAGGAAAAAGTCGAGTTTTTAGAGTTTACTATTTAAATTGAAAATCATTTGTGCTAGGTGTTAAAACATTTAAAGATTTATTTTTAAGAAAAGTTGCTTAAACTTTAAATTGATAAAAATTGTATCATAATAAAATAAATAAAAATGCATGCATAATCAGTTTATAGCTATGGCCTTATTACATTAAAACAAAACCCAAACAAATCCAAAATACTTAGAAATAAAAAGTCCAAAATTAAAATGAAGTCTGAGTTGAACATGGCCACCACTAAGCTCCTGCCGACCCGGTCCGTTACTGAGTGTCACCTGAAAAATATCCCACAACGGGGTGAGTCAAACAGTCTCAGTGTGTATAACCAACACTAAGTCCCAACGATTCAGGCATATCATATCATATCATATCATACATTATATATAATGAGATAGAAATAATGATGCAAACCCGAACCCATACCTAGATAACCATCCGCTACACATCACCCGTACCAACCATCACACTGTGGGGACTACTAAGTCGACCCTCCATCCGCTACACATCATCGAAGGCAGTCGCTGCAGACGACTTGCTCATCGCCCTTATAAATTTTGTGGCATAGCCACCATATATTATTTTGTGACATAAGTCACCCCATTCAGATTTCGTGACATGAGTCACCACATTCAGATATTGTGGTATAAACCACCAGATCACTTCCCCTTTCCATATAACCCATATTCCCCATGTCACACAGAATATGCAATATCATGCCTTATGCCTTATTCCACATTCTTATCGATATTCACATATGTACCATATTCAAAATATTCATATCATAATATTATTCATATCATTTATTAACATAATGTTAAGGTTACTTACCTGAGTACTTTGTACCATCACATGGTACCTTTGCCCACTTTTCACATTATTATAAACACATATATTAAATTGATGCCATAAATCTATTAAGAGTTAGTGTGGGGTACACACCTGGTTTACTTAATGCTTTCACTGAAATCCTGAAAACCCGATCTAATGCTTTAGATCCTTAGTTCCTACATTCGGCCAACACTAAGTATTTTAGCAAATGCCTATTCGGCTATATAATCAAATCCCGAAAGATTAGCACAACCAAAATCCTTACCTTGCGGCCGATTTAGTTACCACTCAAATCCAGAAATTGTTATCTGCTAATGGAGATGTCGAAATCTCTGCATAACCTTTGTTAAAATCGGTTCCAACCCAAAACTCATGAAAGTGGCCTATGGCCGAATACCACATTGGCTTACCTTGTGAATCTTAAGTCCCGAAATTGCTACTTGGTTGTGGTATCTGTCGAAATACCTATAGACTCATGTTAGATCCGATTTTCAATCACTTAATAAACTTAATAAATGGCCTTCAGCCTAAGATCATACTTTTCTTACCTTAGATATTGAAATCCCGAAGATCTCCTCCTTATAGTCGACTATAGACAAATCCCGAAACCTCCTTTATAGTTTCGGCCAAAGAACATAATTGGTATTAGAGTCTTGATTTCGGCTTAAAGGAATGAAATAAAAGCAGCGACAATTGAATCCTTACCCTTAATCTTTGTGGTCGACGGCACCTTTGCTTACACTCTAGGAGTTATTCGGCTATGGCTAGATGTTGATCAAATGGGTTTCGGCTTTTGGAGTTTGCTGAACAATCGGCTAGGGAAAATGAGGATTCGACTTTAACAAAAATGAAGAGGAAGAGTATGAGACTTTAGGGGTTGCGGCAATGGAGAAAGAGGGAGAAGAAGATTTCGACCTTAACAAATGAGAGAAAAAGAGATGAAGGGAGGTTCGGCAATGGTGGTGTTTTGACTTAAGAAATTTCGGCACACCCCTAAAAGAAGAGAAGAGAACCGAAAATACAACTATCCCCTAAAGAAATTTCGGCTATCCCTCCTATACACACCTAGCCGAATTTGTCACCAAAGACTCCTTGGTAAAGCCAACTCTTGTTCCCCTTATCAAATCCCAAATTTTCCTCCTTATTTTTCTCTTCAACACCCATTCAAAATAATTGAAATAATCCAACATTTATCCTCCCATCTCAGCCGAATTTTAAAAGAAATTAACCACATCTAGAGCTCATCTCCTTGGTGTCCCATTGCCGTCCACCTCTGTCTCTCCTTGCTGCAAAAATAAACACTTCCATTTGCTTCCTTTGCAGCTCGAACCTAGCCCTTGCACCTTGCATATGGCGTCACTTACCAGGGCTTTAAGTGGCGCCTCCTTGCCACTTTAACAATCTGATTTTTGTGTCCTATTTCCCCTACTAATTTTCTTAAGGCCTATCAAGCTTAGCTCCTCTTTAAAACGTAAAATTCAATATTTTTCTAAGGCATTCACCTACACTCTTAAGGTTCTAAAAATTCATAAAACATATTTACAACACACACAGGCATGCTACTTCACATAATTACGCAATAATGCACAAGCCCAAAATCCTGGATATTACAGTTCTACCCCCTTAAAATAATTTCGTCCTCGAAATTACCTGGCTGAAATAGGTGAGGGTATTACTATCGCATTGCTTCTTCCGGCTCTCAAGAAGCTTTTTCCGATCCATGATTACGCCATAACACTTTGACTAAAGGAACTGATTTCCTTCGTAATACCTTCACATCTCGTTCCAAGATCTGGATCGGCTCCTCCTCGTAGGACAAATCTAGCCTTAGCTCTACCTCTTCAACCGGCACTACATGAGATGGATCCGATCGGTAATGACGTAGCATAGAAACATGGAATACATCGTGCATCTGCTTCAACTCCGGAGGCAACTCTAACTGGTATGCCACTGGACCAACTCGCTTCAATACACGATAAGGTCCTATAAACCTTGGACTTAATTTCCCTTTGCGACCAAATCTCATCACCTTCTTCCAAGGCGAAACCTTAAGAAACACTCGATCTCCCACAGCAAATTCTATTTCTTTTCGCTTAAGATCCGCATACGACTTCTGCCTATCAGATGCCTCTTTTAATAGTGCCCGAATTAACTTAACCTTTTCTTCGAATTCTACCATAATCTCTGGACCCAAAACTTGATGTTCTCCTAATTCTGTCCAACACGTAGGAGTGCGACACCTCCGTCCATACAGTGCTTCATACGGTGCCATCCGAATACTGGCTTGATAGCTGTTATTATATGAAAATTCTGCTAAAGGCAAGTGTTCTTCCCAACTTCCTCTACAGTCTATTACACAGCCTCTCAACATATCTTCCAACACTTGGATCACTCGCTCAGATTGACTGTCCGACTGTGGATGAAATGCCGTAGTAAAATCCAATCTGGTGCCTAAAGCCTGATGTAGTGCTTTCCAAAACCGAGACGTAAACCTTGGATCCCTGTCTGAGATAATCGACACTGACACTCCATGCAACCTTACAATTTCAGCCACATACAACCTCGCCAACTTCTGCAAAGAATAATCAACCCGCACTGGTAAGAAATGCGCGGACTTTGTCAATCGATCCACTATCACCCATACCGAGTCCTTAGTAGGCGTAAGGGGAAGCCCACTAACGAAGTCCATGGTGATTCTCTCCCACTTCCACTGCAGAATCTTTATCGGCTGAAGCAATCTTGACGGAACTTGGTGTTCAGCCTTAACTTGCTGACACGTTAAGCACTTCCCTACAAATTCGGTAACTTCCCGTTTAAGACCAAGCCATCAAAACTGTTCCCGTAAATCCCTATACAACTTAGTACCTCCAGGATGCATAGCATAAGGGCTGCTATGCGATTCCTGAAGAATCCTCTACCTTAACTCCTTGTTCTCTGGCATACAGACCTTACCCTTGAAACTCAATACTCCTTCGTCATTAATACCATAACCTTCCAACTCTCCATTCTGCACTTGCCGTAGCTTAGCACTTAAATCCTCATCCACTAACTGACTTTCCTTCACCTCATTCAGCCATGTCGGCTTAACTTGCAACTCTGCCAGCAGACTTCCATCGTCATACAAGCTCAGTTGTGCAAACATTGCCCTCAGATCCGACACCACTTTTTAACTTAGGGCATCCGCCACTACATTCGCCTTGCCCAGGTGATACTCTATGGAACAATCATAGTCTTTCAATAATTCCACCCACCTTTGCTGTCTCAGATTCAACTCCTTCTGAGTCAGCAAATACTTAAGGCTCTTGTGGTCTGTGTAGATTACCGACTTTTCTCCATATAAATAGTGCCTCCAAACCTTAAGAGCAAAGACCACCGCCGCCAATTCCAAGTCGTGCGTCGGATAGTTAACCTCATGTGGCCTTAATTGTCTAGACGCATAAGCAACTACTTTCCCATCTTGCATTAAAACACATCCCAACCACTGTGTGGGAAGCATCATGAGACACCACAAAATCCTTTCTCGCCTCAGTGAATCAAGACCTGGAGCTTGGTCAAGACCCTCTTAAGCTTCTCAAAGCTCTCCTGTTGCCTATCTGTCCATGCGAAAGGTACTTCCTTTCTCAACAATTTTGTCAAAGGTGCGGCTATTGATGAGAACCCTTCTACGAACCTTCTGTAGTAACCTGCCAATCCCAAGAAACTACGAACCTCAGCCACGGACTTAGGTGGTTTCCAATCCAACACCGCCTCAATCTTCCTAGGATCCACCCTTATTCCCTCTGCGGACACTACATGCCCTAAGAATGCGACCTCCTTCGACCAAAATTCACACTTGCTGAATTTGGCATAGAGCTTCTTCTCCCTTAATACTTGTAACACTAACCGGAGATGCTCATCATGTTCTTCCTCAGACTTGGAATACACTAGGATGTCGTCTGTGAACACAACGACGAACCGATCCAAGTAGGGTTGAAAAACCCGGTTCATCATATCCATGAACGCGGCTGGGGCGTTCGTCAACCCAAACGGCATTACCACGAACTCATAATGTCCGTATCTTGTCCGGAAAGCTGTCTTATGGATATCCACTTCCTTTACCATAAGCTGATGATATCCCGACCGTAAATCTATATTTGAAAACACCGCGGCCCCCTTAAGCTGATCGAACAAGTCGTCTATCCTTGGCAACGGGTACTTGTTCTTGATGGTCAACTTATTCAACTGACGATATTCTATGCACATACGCATAGTTTCGTCCTTCTTCTTCACAAACAGAACCGGTGCTCCCCACGGAGACACACTGGGTCGAATAAACCCACGATCAAGCAACTCCTGGATTTGAGCCTTGAGCTCATCCAACTCCTTTGGTGCCATTCTATATGGAACGATAGATACTGGCGCCGTTCTAGGCAATAAGTCAATTCCAAACTCCACCTCCCTATCAGGGGGTATTCCAGGTAACTTCTCCGGGAAAACATCCACAAATTCCCTTACGGTTCTAACTCCACTAACTCCTTCTTCTTTTGCATCCAACGCACTAACAAAGGTCAAGAATGCCTTGCACCCTTTTCAAACCATCTTATCAGCCTTTAATGCAGAAACTATGTTAGATAAGTAGTTTCTTCTTTCTCCTGTCATAATTATCTCCTCATCCTCCAGGGTCCTTAACTCCATTCGCTTAGCTGCACAATCCAATATAGCCCGATGTTCCACTAGCCAATCCATGCCAAGTATGAGATCAAATTCTCTGAAAGGTAGTTCCATCAAGTCGGCAGAGAATATCACTCCCTGAATCTCTAGAGGTACATTGCGAAATATTCTATTCACCACTACAGTTTGACCTAACGGGCTTACTACAGTCATCTCCCTACTAGATAGTTCAGATGCTATGCCTAGCGTTTCGACTACTCTACATGCAACATAAGAGTGGGTCGAGCCAACATCAATTAAAGTAAAGTAAGGCTTATCAGCTATAAGGAACATACCGGTTATGACGTCCGGTACGTCTCCATCCTCCCTCAGGTGAACTGCATACACGGACACGCACTGTTTGTCTTGCCTCTGCGTTACAACACCTCTCGCACGGTGTTCCCCATCCTCTTCCAGCACCATTTCCTCTGCCATTCGGACCACGACCCCGTGGTGGCTACGGTCCACCTCTTCCAGCCTGATTGAAACTTTGACTTGTTGGTCGGCCCCCGTCTATCTTTATATGACAGTCCTCAATCATGTGTTCCTTGGACCCACACTTGAAACATCCCCCTGTCTTCTTCCAACACTCTCCTAGGTGCATCTTTCCACACTGAGTACAAGTATGGTACTGCCCTCCTGTAGCACCCTGCTGACCTCGCGGCCCATCAACTCTCTGTCTCTTTTGAGCATTCTCGGATGACCCTGATGATCCAAAACCTCTCCTTTGCCTGTTCTTATCCGTATTCTGCCTTACAGATTCCTTAACCCCTTCGGCTACCTTAGCCTTTCCCACCAACACTGCAAACTCCCGCTCCTGCTGTGGAGCTATCAACAACCTTAGGTCATCCCTCAGGCCGTCCTCAAACCGGACACATCGCTCATGCTCTGTAGCCACGATACCTCGAGCATACCGGCTCAACCTTAAGAATTCAGCCTCGTAGTCCGCTACGGACTTGTTCCCTTGAACCAGCCCTAGAAATGCCTTCCTCTGAGCATCAGTATAACTAGTTCCAACATACTTCTTCTGATATGCCGCCTTGAAATACTCCCAAGTGAGATCCTCAGCTGTAGCACCATCCCAAACTGTGAGCCATCATTGATATGCCTCATCGCGAAGTAGCGACACCATTCCCTTCAGCTTCTCTTCAGCAGTCAGATCCAGCTCATCCATAATTTGCTCTGTCGCTTCCATCCAATACTCAGCCGTACTGGGTGCCACACCAGATATGGCACGGAATACTTCAGCTCCATTTGCTCAAAGTCGCTCGGGTACAGATTTCCGAGCTCCCCCACCTCCACCTACTCCAGCCACCCTCTCAAGAACCCGCAAAGATCACCGTGATAACGCATCATCCCCGTCGATCCTCGATGCTCAACGCCGGTGGTGGTGGTGGTGGTGGTACCTCATTCTCGGACCCTTGACCAGACCTAACGGGTTTCGATACGACCATTCTGCCTCTACCACGTCCTCGCACATTACGACCACGTCCCCTGGAACTCATGTCTATGATCGAAATTTAATCTATTTTAGAAAGTTTTATGCATTAGTCTTTGTTCCACTAATTATCCACGAACAAGTTTTATGTAAGGAAGTTTAGTAGTAGTTCTTTCGATCATTTCAGAGTTTTGTTTCAAGTCTTCTATCCTAGTTCAGAGAAAGAAGCACCTTCATTCAGTAGTATCTACTACACACATTCATCACTTGTACATTTTTGTCCGTTTAAATCCCAGGGGTATTTTCGTAATTTGTCCTATAGGGGTATTTTGGTAATTTTCAAACCAGGGTATCTTGATGTTTTGCAAAATAGGGGTTTTTGGTATTTTTGTAAAGTAAGAATATTTTAGAAAAATTGAGGGTAGTGTGGTAATTTCATAAACCAAGGGTATTTTAGTAATTTCTCAAACCAGGGGTATTTTAGTAAATTTTTGTAAATAGGGAATATTTCAGAAAAAATTTTGTAAAAGAGTTTTTACAAATCAAAGGGGTAATTTGGTGCTTTTATAACTAAGGTTTTTATAAAAATATGGCTAGTCCCTTTTGGGTTTTAATTATTGAGTTTAGCCTGTGAATGAGTCCTCTTGGTTAGGGTGAACCGTTACCACGCACCAGGTAAGATTCGAGTGAAGAGGAGGTGAGTCACTAGGACTTCTTAAATACCAGGCTCTTCTCGAATCCAATCCTAGACATGCGCACAATGGTTGCCACACCCTAACTCAGCGACTCAGTCACAGGTTTGTTTAATTAGGCCTTAAAGTTTTATGTAATTCTGTATTGAAGTAAGCTAATCCTAGGGTTCCATAACTTAATATACTACTCTACGTTCCCGTTATACCCATATACAAATCATACATTAATTCACACAACGATTAGGGGTACTTACCTGGTGGACTTCGGGTCGGAGACTTAGGTGCCATGCCAGAAAACCTGCTCATTTCACGAAAATTTTCACAAAAACTTATTTGGGCTCGATTTTGAAAACGTTATGGGCTTTAAACCCAAGGCCAAGAGTTTAAAACTGGGCTCTGATACCAAATTGAAACACCTCACACCCGGCCCACGAACCCTGACCGGATCTGGTATGTTCCTGGAGTAAAACGGTTCAAAACTTGTTTGTTTCTTTGGAAAACTTTGGGTGATTTAGGAGAAAAATTTGGATTGGGTTCAAATTGAAAACATCGTTATTCTCAAAGATTAGGCTTTATTAAGACTTTATTGTTATATTTCGAAACCATAAGTTAAAGGAAAAAGTTGAGTTTTTAGAGTTTACTATTTAAATTGAAAATCATTTGTGCTAGGTGTTAAAACATTTAAAGATTTATTTTTAAGAAAAGTTGCTTAAACTTTAAATTGATAAAAATTGTATCATAATAAAATAAATAAAAATGCATGCATAATCAGTTTATAGCTATGGCCTTATTACATTAAAACAAAACCCAAATAAATCCAAAATACTTAGAAATAAAAAGTCCAAAATTAAAATGAAGTCTCGAGTTGAACATGGCCACCACTAAGCTCCTGCCGACCCGGTCCGCATCGAGTGTCACTGAAAAATATCCCTGGCAGGGTGAGTCAAAGCAGACTCAAGTGTGTATAACCAACACTAAGTCCCAATGATTCAGGCATATCATATCATATCATACGTATATATAATAGATAGAAATAATGATGAAAACCCGAACCCATACCTAGATAACCATCCGCTACACATCACCAGTACCAACCATCACACCCTGGGGACTACTAAGTCGACCCTCCATCCGCTACACATCATCGAAGGTAGTCGCTGCAGATGACTTGCTCATCGCCCTTATAAATTTTGTGGCATAGCCACCAGACATTATTTTGTAACATAAGTCACCACATTCAGATTTCGTGACATGAGTCACCACATTCAGATATTGTGGTATGAACCACCAGATCACTTCCCTTTTCCATATAACCCATATTCCCCATGTCACACAGAATATGCAATATCATGCCTTATGCCTTATTCCACATTCTTACCGATATTCACATATGTACCATATTTCAAATATTCATATCATAATATTATTCATATCATTTATTAACATAATGTTAAGGTTACTTACCTGAGTACTTTGTACCATCACATGGTACCTTTTCCCACTTTTCACATTATTATAAACACATATATTAAATTGATGCCATAAATCTATTAAGAGTTAGTGTGGGGTACACACCTAGTTTACTTAATGCTTTCACTGAAATCCCAAAAACCCGATCTAATGCTTTAGATCCTTAGTTCCTACATTCGGCCAACACTAAGTATTTTAGGAAAAGCCTATTCGGCTATATAATCAAATCCCAAAGGATTAGCACAACCAAAATCCTTACCTTGCGGCCGATTTAGTCACCACTCAAATCCCGAAATTGCTATCTGCTAATGGAGATGTCGAAATCTCTGCATAACCTTTGTTAAAATCGGTTCCAACCCAAAACTCATGAAAGTGGCCTATGGCCGAATACTACATTTGCTTACCTTGTGAATCTTAAGTCCCAAAATTGCTACTTGGTTGTGGTATCTGTCGAAATACCTATAAACTCATGTTAGATCCGATTTTCAATCACTTAATAAACTTAATAAATGGCCTTCAGCCTAAGATCATACTTTTCTTACCTTAGATATTGAAATCCCAAAGATCTCCTTCTTATAGTCGACTATATATAAATCCCGAAACCTCCTTTATAGTTTCGGCCAAAGAACATAAATGGTATTAGAGTCTTGATTTCGGCTTAAAAGAAAGAAATAAAACGACGACAATTGAATCCTTACCCTTAATGCTGTGGTCGACGGCACCTTTGCTTACACTCTAGGAGTTATTCGGCTATGGCTAGATGTTGATCAAATGGGTTTCGGCTTTTGGAGTTTGCTGAACAATTGGCTAGGGCAAATGAGGATTCGGCTTTAACAAATATGAAGAGGAAGAGTATGAGACTTTAGGGGTTGCAGCAATGGAGAAAGAGGGAGAAGAAGATTTCGGCCTTAACAAATGAGAGAAAAAGAGATGAAGGGAGGTTCGGCAATGGTGGTGTTTTGACTTAAGAAATTTGGCACACCCTAAAAGAAGAGAAGAGAACCGAAAATACAACTATCCCCTAAAGAAATTTGGCTATCCCTCCTATACACACCTAGCCAAATTTGTCACCAAAGACTCCCTGGGCGACCAACTCTTCTTCCCTTATGAAATCCCAAATTTTCCTCCTTATTTTTCTCTTTAACACCCATTCAAAATAATTGAAATAATCCAACATTTATCCTCCCATCTCAGCCGAATTTTAAAAGAAATTAACCACATCTGAAGCTCATCTCCTTGGTTTCCCATTGCCGTCCACCTCTGTCTCTCCTTGCTACAAAAATAAACACTCCCATTTGCTTCCCTTGCAGCTCGAACCTAGCCCTTGCACCTTGTATATGGCGTCACTTACCAGGGCTTTAAGTGGCGCCTCCTTGCCACTTTAACAAGCTAATTTTTGTGTCCTATTTCCCCTACTAATTTTCTTAAGGCCTATCAAGGTTAGCTCCTCTTTAAAACGTAAAATTCAATATTTTTCTAAGGCATTCACCTACACTCTTAAGGTTCTAAAAATTCATAATACATATTTACAACACACACAGGCATGCTACTTCACATAATTACGCAATAATGCACAAGCCCAAAATCCCGAATATTACATTATAGACATATAAATCAACCAAATTACCAACTATGCTTACTAACTTTACCGATTCTACCTTTATAAAGATCAAGCATGTAACACCCCAAACCCGGCCCATTCGTTACGACCGAATTTGAAATGTCACTGCGAAAAAACGTTTGAAGACTGATTTCACTTTTGGGAAAAACATTAAAAATTTTGTCATTTGAAAACCATGTCCAATTTAAAAATTCTAAATAATATAAGCTTGATAAAAATATCCAAATTAAAACTTTATTATAAGCTTTTAAAATATAAGTTCCCAAAATTAAAAGCACTTCCAAATAATAATTTAATGGTCGTCTAGCTTAAACATAATAAAAATGTTCAATCACTTTAATGGGCCTTATTACAATAAACACTTAATCAAAATACTGAAAATATAACTACTTAATTAATTAAAATATCTTTCTGCAAGGAAATCTGCTTCTGCATGGCCACCTTTGTATCCACTCCAACCCGGTCCAAAAATCACGATCACCTGCGATGTTTAATAAAAATTGGGTGAGTCAAACAGACTCAGTGTGTAATTAGTCCACTGAATTCCACCCACATGTTAACCACATATTAACTCATATATCAGATATCAATTATAAAATTCACATGTTATCACATTCGGGCTTGGCCCATATTCATATCACATTCATCTAATAGGGTAGTTAACCACATAATTTCCACATCTTTGGCTTAGCCCATTTCCACATTAATCCACATATCATATTGGGCTTGGCCCATTTCCACATATGTTCACATACGAAATCATGCAATTATGAAGCCCAACCCAAACCTAGGGTCCATCCGCTACACACCCCCTTATCCGACCTACCACACACGAGGGGATTATCAAATCACCCTCTCCTTTTCACTCCAAAGGCAATCATCGCCGTCCACGTGCAATTAAGCACAATAGTCCACAACGCGACCTCGGTCAGCGCCAATCCACGATGTAGCCGTAGCTAACACCAAAACCACGATGGGACACATAGTCGGTCATCAACCACGATATGGCACATAGCCGATATCAACCACGATGAGGTACATAGCCACTCATCAAGCCA
This sequence comes from Gossypium sturtianum, assembly GCA_025698515.1. Lineage (NCBI taxonomy): Eukaryota > Viridiplantae > Streptophyta > Magnoliopsida > Malvales > Malvaceae > Gossypium > Gossypium sturtianum. Next base: position 24,326,058 of record CM046949.1, on the reverse strand, counting down.
CGCGAACTAAATCGCAATTAATCCACAACGTGACCTCGATCCAACGTCAATCCACGATGTAGCTCAAGGCTAACATCAAAACCACGATGGGACACATAGTCACTCATCAACCACGATATGGCACATAGCCGATATCAACCATGATGAGGCACATAGCCACTCATCAAGCCACGCGAACTAAATCGCAATTAATCCACAACGTGACCTCGATCCAACGTCAATCCACGATGTAGCTCAAGGCTAACATCAAAAACCACGATGGGACACATAGTCACTCATCAACCACGATATGGCACATAGCCGATATCAACCACGATGAGGCACATAGCCACTCATCTAGCCACGCCGAACTAAATCGCAATTAATCCACAACGTGACCTCGAGTCCAACGTCAATCCACGATGTAGCTCAAGGCTAACATCAAACCACGCACTACTCGAAGTACACCCGTACCTTCTTTCATATCCCAACCCATGCACATGCCACATAAAATAATGATATAACGTAATGATGCATGAGCATGTTCATCAAGCATATTATCACATATTCATATTAATAATCACATATCATCGGGTTTGGTACTTTAGGATTATCGACATACCCCTTGAGGGTATCCTTATCACAATTTCCATTGCACTAGTTAGCACATTCATAATACATACACATTTCACATACATATCATATACCCAGAAAACGGAGGGTTAATCACACACCTGATCACTTGGAGAACTATGCTTTCGATACTGATGCTATCACTAGGCAATACTACGACTATTTGCCTACTTTCTTGTTCTGACGCTGGTCCACACCCCGGTGGCCAATCCCTAACTGCCGAGACAGATCTCTTCTTAAACTTCGGGATAGGAACCTTTCCTTTCCCTTCTTGAATGGTATTTGCCTCCATCAACACACTTAATCAGAACAATCGATTTAATCATCAATATACGAATTCTTAACCAAATATCCACAACTTATCATACTTACCGAAAGGGTCTTGAAATCCCGAAAAGCTTGATCTAATGCTTAGATCCTTAATCCCTACATTTGATTAATCACCTAGTACTTTAATAAAAAGCCATTCTGCCATAAATCCAAATCCTAGTAGGATTAGTATACTTAAACTTACCTTGTTGCCGTTTGACTTAAGAATCAAGTCTTGAAATCTCTGCTATACTCTTCTTGCATTCGGCCAAGCATTGAATCAATTAACTTGGTTAGTTTTCAGCTTTTGAATAATTAATGAACACATATATTTACCAAACATGGCCTTGGCCGAATGCTATAGACACTTACCTTGTGGATTTTAAATCCGAAACTCACCGAATAACTAGGGAACACGTGGCCTATGGTGTACCTTCGGGAAAAGAACTTCTCCTTCCTTGTAGTCGACACTTAGTAAATCCCGAAAGATCTCTTCAAAGTTTCGGAAACAAGATATTAATGGGGTTAGTCCTAGATTTCGGTAAATCTTAAGAAAAAAAGATGAAACCGAATGAGATCTTACCCTTACTTGAAGAAATCGATTGCACCTTCACTTCAACCTTCAGAGATTCGGCTATGGCTAGATGACGATCTCACAACTTTCAGCTTTTGGAGGGATTAGAAAGAAAAGAGAAGGAAGAATAAAGATGGAGGATTCGGCTATGGCTTCTAATGGAGAGGAAAATATTCGGCTAGGTTCCAACAATTACTTAATTTCGGCTTGACAAAAGAAAAGAAAGAAAAGAAGAGAAGAGAGCACTAAGAATTCGGCAGAGAAAGGAGGAAGCACAAATTGATGAGTAGCCCTCCTTCCTTCCTTTTATAGCCGAAATTATCATTTAAAGAGTCCCTTACTTGGCCACCACTCCTCTATCTGATAACTTTATCCTTTAATTATCACTTAAAATAAAAGATAATTCAGCAACTATCCTTACTTATCCGAAATTATTAAACTCAAAGTCCCTTACTTGGCCATCACTTCTCCCTTATTTTCCTCTTTATCTCTTTATTCAAATTAAAATAATTTAATCCAACAATTATCTCTTGAAAATAATGATAAATAAATCCCTTATTTATCCACTATTTATAAAATAATAAAAGCTCCTAATTTATAGCCATGTGCCGTCCACTCTCTCTGCTCCTTGTAGCAAAATAAAATTTCTTTTATTTGCTTCCCATGTGACTCGAACTTAGGCCCATTCCTCTTGCATATGGCGCCATTTCCATAGGCCCTAAATGGCATCTTTGGACCACTTTTCCAAGCCTGTTTGTGTGTCAAATTTCACAAACTTTTTCTTTTAAGGCCACCTTGCCTTAATTTCCCCTTTTAAACCTTAAAACTCGTCATTTCTAGGTCATTTCTAAGTTTCCAAAAATTTTCGATCGGCTCAGTAAACTTGACATTTCCTTACATTTCCAAGTTTCTAAAAATGTTCACTTTCCATTTTCCTTACATTTCCTAGTTTCCAAAAATGTTCACCTTCCATTTTTAAACTTAACATTTCCATACATTTTTGGGTTTCAAAAATGTTCATTTCTAACTTATTTTCACTCATTTAGGGTTTCCAAAAATATTCAAAATTTATTCATAATACTTAAAACATGTCACTTCATACAATTAAACCGAAAATGCATAGGCCCTATTTTAGGATGTTACAGATTCTACCCTCCTTAAAAATAATTTCGTCCTCGAAATTACTTATTAATGAATAATCGTACCTCTTAACTCACCGCACTACGCTTATGTTGCGCACTCTCGATCTTAATAGAATCATCATACTTTCTAGGCACGTCTCTAAGTTCACGTCCCCTTGAACTCATTTCTAACGTCGCGATTTAATCGATTAAAAAGTTTTATGCATCGAAATTTTGTTCCCGCGATTATTCGCGAAACGTTTTATGAAAAGAGATGTTCGAAGTAGTTCTTTCGATTACACAAAGGTTCAGTTCAAGTTCACTACTCTAACTCAGGGAGTCACATTCACATTCATAAGAAGAGACACATTCATTTCTCCATGAAGTCACATTCATTCACAACATCATTCACTACACTTTTATGGCCATTCCATCCATTTCCCTACCCAGGGGTAATTTCGTCATTTTCCCTACAGGGGTATTTTGGTAATAAATCGGGGTCAATTCGAAAATATTTTTCAAATTAGAGGTATTTCAGAATTTACAAAATCTCTGGGTTATTTTGTTTTCCAAGTCAGAGGTGTTGCAAAAATTTGTAAATCGAGGTTATTTCGGTAATTTTGGAAGTCAAGCGATTCAGTAAATTTTCCAAATCGGGGGTATCTTGTTATTTGTAAAACAGAAGTTTTTGGTATTTTTGTAAAGTAGAAATATTGTAGCAAACATCGAGGGTATTTTTGAAAATCTTAAGAACTAAGGGTATTTTAGTAATTTACAATACATGGGCATTTTTGTAATTTTGTAAATCGGAGATATTTTGGAAAAAAATTTCACAATAATCTTTTACTACAATTAAAAGGGTAATTTAGGGATTTTAAAACTAGGGTTTTTATCAAACTGCATGGCTAGTCCCTTTCGGGTTTTAATTATCGGGTTTAGCCCGTGAATAAGTCCTCTTGGTTAGGGTGAACCGTAGCTACGCACTGTAGGATTCGAGTAGAGAGGAGGTGAGTCGCTAGGACCGCTTAAGTACCAAGCTCTTCATGAATACCAATCCTAGACATGCGTACTATGGTTGCCACACCTTAACTCGCGACTTAGTTCACGAGTTTGTTTAATGGTCCTTAAGTCTTATGCACTTGTGTTTGAGTAGCCCAGTCCTAGGGTTCAACAGATCCTAGTTCACTAATCTACGTTCCCTTCATACTTATAGCATTCACATATTCAAATCACTTCAATAGCCGTAAGTACTTACCAGTGGACTTGGTAGGAGATACAGTGCCATGCCGAATAACTGAAAAGTTTATGAAAGCCCATACTTTTGAAAAGCCCATCTTTGAAAAAAATTATTTTTGGACCCCAAAACCCTCAAGGCCGAGTTTTGAACCGGGCTCAGATACCAATTTGTAACACCCCAAACCCGGCCCATTCGTTACGACCGAATTTGAAATGCCACTGCGGAAAAACGTTTGAAGACTGATTTCACTTTTGGGAAAAACATTAAAAATTTTGTCATTTGAAAACCATGTCCAATTTAAAAATTCTAAATAATATAAGCTTGATAAAAATATCCAAATTAAAACTTTATTATAAGCTTTTAAAATATAAGTTGCCAAAATTAAAAGCACTTCCAAATAATAATTTAATGGTCGTCTAGCTTAAACATAATAAAAATGTTTAATCACTTTAATGGGCCTTATTACAATAAACACTTAATCAAAATACTGAAAATATAACTACTTAATTAATTAAAATATCTTTCTGCAAGGAAATCTACCTCTGCATGGCCACCTTTGTATCCACTCCAACCCGGTCCAAAAATCACGATCACCTGCGATGTTTAATAAAAATTGGGTGAGTCATACAGACTCAGTGTGTAATTAGTCCACTGAATTCCACCCACATGTTAACCACATATTAACTCATATATCAGATATCAATTATAAAATTCACATGTTATCACATTCTGGGCTTGGCCCATATTCATATCACATTCATCTAATAGGGTAGTTAACCACATAATTTCCACATACTGGGCTTAGCCCATTTCCACATTAATCCACATATCATATTGGGCTTGGCCCATTTCCACATATGTTCACATACGAAATCATGCAATTATGAAGCCCAACCCAAACCTAGGGTCCATCCGCTACACACCCCCTTATCCGACCTACCACACACGGGGATTATCAAATCACCCTCTCCTTTTCACTCCAAAGGCAATCATCGCCGTCCACGTGCAATTAAGCACAATAGTCCTCAACGCGACCTCAGTCAGCGCCAATCCACGATGTAGCCGTAGCTAACACCAAAACCATGATGGGACACATAGTCACTCATCAACCACGATATGGCACATAGCCGATATCAACCACGATGAGGCACATAGCCACTCATCAAGCCACGCGAACTAAATCGATATTAATCCACAACGTGACCTCAGTCAACGTCAATCCACGATGTAGCTCAAGGCTAACATCAAAAACCACGATGGGACACATAGTCACTCATCAACCACGATATGGCACATAGCCGATATCAACCACGATGAGGCACATAGCCACTCATCAAGCCACGCAAACTAAATCGCAATTAATCCACAACGTGACCTCAGTCAACGTCAATCCACGATGTAGCTCAAGGCTAACATCAAAAACCACGATGGGACACATAGTCACTCATCAACCACGATATGGCACATAGCCGATATCAACCACGATGAGGCACATAGCCACTCATCAAGCCACGCCGAACTAAATCGCAATTAATCCACAACGCGTGACCTCGGTCAACGTCAATCCACGATGTAGCTCAAGGCTAACATCAAACCACGCACTCGAAGTACACCCGCACCTTCTTTCATATCCCAACCCATGCACATGCCACATAAAATAATGATATAACGTAATGATGCATGAGCATGTTCATCAAGCATATTATCACATATTCATATTAATAATCACATATCATCAGGTTTGGTACTTATCGGATTATCGACATACCCCTTGAGGGTATCCTTATCACAATTTCCTTTGCACTAGTTAGCACATTCATAATACATACACATTTCACATACATATCATATACTCGGAAAACGGTGGGTTAATCACACACGATCACTTGGAGAACTATGCTTTCGATCTCGATGCTATCACTAGGCGATACTACGACTATTTGCCTACTTTCTTGTTCTCGTATTTGGTCTACACTCCGGTGGCCAATCCCTAAATACCGAGAGACAGATCTCTTCTTAAACCGGGATAGGAACCTTTCCTTTCCCTTCTTGAATGGTATTCGCCTCCATCAACACACTTAATCGAACAATCGATTTAATCATCAATATACGAATTCTTAACCAAATATCCACAACTTATCATACTTTACGAAAGGGTCTTGAAATCGAAAAGCTTGATCTAATGCTTAGATCCTTAATCCCTACATTTGATTAATCACCTACTACTTTAATAAAAAGCCATTCGGCCATAAATCCAAATCCTAGTAGGATTAGTATACTTAAACTTACCTTGTTGCCGTTTGACTTAAGAATCAAGTCTTGAAATCTCTCGCTATACTCTTCTTGCATTCGGCCAAGCATTGAATCAATTAACTTGGTTTGTTTTCGGCTTTTGAATAATTAATGAACACATATATTTACCAAACATGGCCTTGGCGAATGCTATAGACACTTACCTTGTGGATTTTAAATCCGACACTCGATGAATAACTAGGAACACGTGGCCTATGGTGTACCTTTGGGAAAAGAACTTCTCCTTCCTTGTAGTCGACACTTAGTAAATCCCGAAAGATCTCTTCAAAGTTTCGGCAACAAGATATTAATGGGGTTAGTCCTAGATTTTGGCAAATCTTAAGAAAAAAGGATGAAACCGAATGAGATCTTACCCTTACTTGAAGAAATCGATTGCACCTTCACTTCAACCTTGGAGAGATTCGGCTATGGCTAGATGATGATCTCACAACTTTCGGCTTTTGGAGGGATTAGAAAGAAAAGAGAAGGAAGAATAAAGATGGAGGATTCGGCTATGGCTTCTAATGGAGAGGAAAATATTCGGCTAGGTTCCAACAATTACTTAATTTCGGCTTGACAAAAGAAAAGAAAGAAAAGAAGAGAAGAGAGCACTAAGAATTCGGCAGAGAAAGGAGGAAGCACAAATTGATGAGTAGCCCTCCTTCCTTCCTTTTATAGCCGAAATTATCATCTAAGGAGTCCCTTACTTGGCCACCACTCCTCTATCTGATAACTTTATCCTTTAATTATCACATAAAATAAAAGATAATTCAGCAACTATCCTTACTTAGCCGAAATTATTAAACTCAAAGTCCCTTACTTGGCCATCACTTCTCCCTTATTTTCCTCTTTATCTCTTTATTCAAATTAAAAGAATTTAATCCAACAATTATCTCTTGAAAATAATGATAAATAAATCCCTTATTTATCCACTATTTATGAAATAATAAAAGCTCCTAATTTATATCCATGTGCCGTCCACCTCTCTGCTCCTTGTAGCAAAATAAAATTTCTTTTATTTGCTTTCCATGTGACTCGAACTTAGGCCCATTCCTCTTGCATATGGCGCCATTTCCATAGGCCCTAAGTGGCATCTTCAGACCACTTTTTCAAGCCTGTTTGTGTGTCAAATTTCACAAACTTTTTCTTTTAAGGCCACCTTGCCTTAATTTCCCCTTTTAAACCTTAAAACTCGTCATTTCTAGGTCATTTCTAAGTTTCCAAAAATTTTCGATCGACTCTGTAAACTTGACATTTCCTTACATTTCCAAGTTTCTAAAAATGTTCACTTTCCATTTTCCTTACATTTCCTAGTTTCCAAAAATGTTCACCTTCCATTTTTAAACTTAACATTTCCATACATTTTCAGGTTTCAAAAAATGTTCATTTCTAACTTATTTTCACTCATTTCCGGGTTTCCAAAAATATTCAAAATTTATTCATAATACTTAAAACATGTCACTTCATACAATTAAACCGAAAATGCATAGGCCCTATTTTAGGATGTTACAAAGCATTAGGGCCGAATACATTAAAGACCAAAGTACTATAATTTAGCCATTTTCGCATGGCTCTAAATATATATACAGGAACAAAATTTCATTGTTTCAAAACCTAGTCTAGCCTATACATTCCTTTAGTTCGAAATCTAGACTTTAAAGGTACCAAAATAGTCGATAGTGTGGATGACTTTGTTGTGATCCCCGAGCTCGTAGCTTGATCAAAATCTATAAAAGCAGAACAATGAAAAACACGAGTAAGCTTACTAGCTTAGTAAGTCTTAAGCAAGCAATTTTTAAATCAAGTGATCTTTCAATCATTTTCAATAACATACATAATATCATAAAATTTAAAACTTAATACTTATTTGGTCTAATAATACCGAATGCCAATACCTCTTTAGCTCAATCATCATCACTATTTTACCTTTAAACCTCAATTTATTATCACATCATATCGTTCAAATATAAATTAATAAGTCATCTCCAACTACTCATATTTTCGATATACATAATTCAATAGGATCACATATATATGTATATGCAAATAAGTATATACTTTACACTTAGTAATTTCACATAAAGAAAATATATTCACTTATATATAGATATATATATATATATATATATATATATATATCCATTTGACATTTCATACATTCGTATACATGGCATCAAAGTAATCCAACATGGCCACATAAACATAAACTTAATACCGAATATACAAGATCAATTAGTATCATTCGCGTTCGACAACTTAACACACATATACTTACCTTATAGACCAAATATCGAAGATCAATTTAATAATTCGTAGGCACTTACCTGTATGGCCGAACATACATATATAACTTGTAATATCAACTTACTTCCTCGATGATTACATAACTAGAAAAGTTTGTCTTGCAACTTGAAATTTCATCACTGGTTTAAAACCTGCTAGGCGTAAGCTTGAATTTCCCACCGGCACTAAGCCTGCTAGACCCGAGGTCTGAAATTAAATCACCGGCATTTAACCGGCTAGGCAATAAGCCTGATAAACTTCACCGGCACAATGCCTGCTAGGCAATAATCATGATAAACTTCACCGGCACAAGGACTACTAGGCAATAAGCCGGATAAACTTCACCGGCACAAGGCCTGCTAGGCAATAAGCCTGAATATTCATATTATTGAGCCATCTCATTCACATCACATACTACCAATATCACATATATCACACATAATTCAATATCATTTTCACATATTATTAATATCACAAATAATTCAATATCACTTTCACATAATACTAATATCACATGTATCACACATAATTCAATATCATTTTCACATATTATTAATATCACATATATCACAAATAATTCACTATCACTTTCACATATTACTAATATCACATGTATCACACATAATTCAATATCATTTTCACATATTACTAATATCACATATATCACACATAATTTAATATCACTTTCACATAATGAACACAATTAAGTTTCTTGCATTTCATTGCTTAAACACTATATCACATTCGGCTTTGGCTAAATTTCCAATCTATAAATTCAATTTCAACATGTACTCAAGATTATAACCGATATTAACGGTATTAAATTGCTTAAATACTTACCTCGACTATCGGCGGACGATTTAAGACGACTAGTCGTTAACTTTCACTTTTCCCCGATCTAAGTCCGTTTTCTTTTGTTCTTGATCTAAACATGATCAAATTAATCTCATTCAAGCACATTTCATTTCAATTTAATCCAAAAACACCTAAATGGGCAAATTACCATTTTGCCCCTAATGTTTCACACTTTTACAATTTAGTCCTAATTACACAAAACACAAAATACACAAAATTTGGTCTCACACCTTAAAAGCCGAATATTCATAGGCTTTATACAAATCCATCCATTTCATTTTTTTCACATTTTAGTCCCTCAAAAATTTATTTTTGCAATTAAGCCCTAATCTCTCAAAATTACCAAAAATCCAAAGACAAAACATATTAATCTAACATATATCTTTCATAATCCATCAACTAACATCATAAAACTCACGAACTCATCAATGGCACGTTTCAAAATATTGATCAAAATCAAAAATTCAAGCTTGGGTCTTGAGGTATTCGAAGCAACGATTTCAAAAACGTAAAAATTATTAAAAACCGAAAACTAAACATACCTTAATCAAGGTAATTTGTTGCCGAAACTTGAAGCTTTTCTATGGTGTTTTTCTCATCTCATATTCGGCCAAAGGAGAAAGATAATGCATGTGTCTTTTATTTTATGATGTTTTATATATTTAACATATAATATAATATAAAAGTTAACTTATAATATAAAATAAATAATTAATAAAACATATTAATGATTACTTAAATAACCATGCCGTCCACTATCATGTAAAATGGGCTAATTGCCCTTTTAGGACTCCATTTTAAAAAGCCACTATCAAATGGGTACTTTTCACTATAGTTTATAACTTTTACGCTTTACGCGATTAAGTCCTTTTATTCAATTAAGCACACAAACAATCAAATTTTCATACGAAACTTTCAAAAATAATAATTCACATATAATAAACATAGAAAATAATATTTAAATATTTTTCAGACTCAAATTTGTGGTTCCGAAACCATTGTTCCGATTAGGGTCAAATTCAGACTGTTATAGGCAGGGTCTATTCCTCCTCCACCTAAGCACATTAGATTTGGATTAAGTTCACACAATTAAGAACAAACTAAGTTATTATCATATAATTCAAAAATCAAATAACAAGATTCATCATAGGTTTCATCCCCTTCGGGTATCCGAAGGTTTAGTTCATAATAATAAAAGAAAACATCTCAAGAGAAAAGATAAAACAAAACATAAGAAATCCCTAAAACCCCCTAAAGGAATTGAAGGAGAGATCCGCCGTCTTGAGTAGAATTCCAGCTTCTTGAGATGGATCAACTGGCTATCTTCGAGTGATTCCCACGAATCTGACCTTTTTGGCTCGGCTCCTTGGCCTAGCTCACCGCCCCGACAAAAGCCCTGGCAGAAGGCTTCTGCCGAACTCCCCAAATAAGTTGCCCCCTAGGGTGTTTATATAGACTTTGAGATGCCTTACTTGGCTCCTAAGTATCCTAATTCAAGTAGAATTCCTACTAGGGTGTTTGAATAGGCTTTGGAATGTGTTTCTTTGCCTCAAAGTATCCAAATCTGAGTAAGACTCTTCTTGGCCGTGGCAGGGACACGGCCATGGCACACGCCCGTGTGAATCGTGTTCAGGCCGTGTTTGACACTGTTTAATGAGGCACGGTCGTGTATGTAATATCTGGGATTTTGGGCTTGTGCATTATTGCGTAATTATGTGAAGTAGCATGCCTGTGTGTGTTGTAAATATGTTTTATGAATTTTTAGAACCTTAAGAGTGTAGGTGAATGCCTTAGAAAATATTAAATTTTAAGTATTGAAGGGGAATTGAACAAAAGAGGCCTTAAGAGAAATAGTAGGGGAAATTAGACACAAAAAGTGCCTTGGTAAAGTGGCATGAAGGCGCCACTTAAAGCTCTAGTAAGTGATGCCATATGCAGTGGGCAAGAGGCTAGGTTCGAGCTGCAAGGGAAGCAAATAAAAGAGTTTTATTTTGCAGCAAGGAGCAAGAGAGGTGGATGGCAATGGGGCACTAAGGGATGAGTTTAAGATGTGATTAAATTCCTTTGAAAATTTCGGCTAAAGCAAAAGATAAATAAGGATTTATTTTAAATTATTTTGAATGTGCAAGGAAGAGGAAAAGTAGGAGAATAACAAGGTAAATCTAGTGTTTGAGTGGGTAGCCGAATTTATCAGCAGAGTATTCATCTTTTTCCTTGTTTTTCTTTTATTTTCTCATCTCTTTCTCTGGCCGAATTCTCCTCCTCTTCATTTCTCAATGTTTTTCTTTTCTAGCCGATTTCTTCCTAGCATCAAAAGCCAAAACATCCCTTGTTCTAGCCGGATCTTTATCTATCACCATTGTCAAAATTACTCAACCTTTCTCTTCTTCTTTTCGCAAATCTCAAAAGTCAAAAGCAAGTTCTTTCTAGCCATAGCCGAATTTCTCTGTGGATTTAAGCAAGGGAGCAGTCGACTACAGCATTAAGGGTAAGATCAGATGCTATTCAATTTCCTTTCTATTCTTTTAGCCGAAACTTAGGAACTAATCCTAATATCTTTCTTTGGCTGAAACTATGAAGGATCTTTTCGGGATTTTGGGGTAGCCGACTTCTAGGGAGATCATTCGGGTTTTGATTCTTCAAGGTAAGTAAAGTGCAATATTAGGCCGAAGGCCATGTATGGTGTCCATTAATTATTGGAAATCAGATCTAACATGAGCTTATAGGTATTTCGACAGATACCAACCAAGGGACATTTTTCGGGATTTAGATCCACAAGGTAAGTGAATCTGACATTCGGCTAAGGCCATATTTGGTGATTCAGATCTATTTCTTATTTATTCAAAAGTGAAATTAATCTGGTTAAGTGAATTAGTAGTTGGCCGATTGCTAGAGGGAACATCAAAAGTTTTGGGATTTGATTAGTAATCAAATCGTGAAGAAGGAACTAAGGATCTAGAGGTTTAGATCGGGATTTTGGGATTTCAAAGTGAATTCGTTAATAAAACTGTGTGTACCCCACACTAACTCTTAATAGATTTATGGCATCAATTTAATATATGTGTTTATAATAATGTGAAAAGTGGGCAAAGGTACCATGTGATGGTACAAAGTACTCTGTGTAAGTAACCTTAACATTATGTTAATAAATGATATGAATAATATTATGATATGAATATTTGGAATATGGTACATATGTGAATATCGATAAGAATGTGGAATAAGGCATAAGGCATGATATTGCATATTACGTGTGACATGGGGCATATGGGTTATATGGAAAGGGGAAGTGATCTCGTGGTTTATACCACAATATTCGAATGTGGTGACTCATGTCACGAAATCGAATGTGGTGACTTATGTCACAAAATAATGTCCGTGGCTATGCCACAAAATTTATAAGGGCGATGAGCAAGTCGTCTGCAAATGATCGCCTTTGATGATGTGTAGCGGATGGAGGGTCGACTTAGTAGTCCCCACGGTGTGATGGTTGGTACGGGTGATGTGTAGCGGATGGTTATCTAGGTATGGGTTCGGGTTTGCATCATTATTTCTATCTGTTATATATGCGTATGATATGATATGATATGATATGATATGATATGCCTGGATCGTTGGGACTTAGTGTTGGTTATACACACTGAGTCTGTTTGACTCACCCCGTTGTGGGATATCTTTTCAGGTGACACTCAGTAGATGGACTGGGTCGGCGGGAGCTTAGTGGTGGCCATGCTCAGCTTACATTTATTTTATTTTGAGACTTTATTTTTATGTTTTGATTTATTTTGAGTTTTCTTTGATGTAATAAGGCCATTAGTATGAAACTGTTTATGCTCGCATTTTAATTATTTTAGTATGATATGATTTTTAGCAAATTAAAGTTTAAGTAACTTTTCTTAAAAATAAATTTTTAAATGTTTGACACCTAATCACAAACGGTTTCCAATTTAATGTTAAACTCTAAAGACTTGGCAACACTTTTAACATATTGATTTCAGGTACCAATCGAAACTATAGTTTAATTAAAATCTAGTTTTCAAGAATAACAATGTTTTCAATTTGAACTCTACACAAATAAATTTTGCTTAAAACCGCCCAAATTTTCCGAGGTAACAAACGAGATTTGAAATGTTTCACATCAAGGAACATGTCAGATCCGGTCAAGGCTCGTGGGCCAGGTTTGGGGTGTTTTAATTTGGTATCAGAGCCCAGTTTTAAACTCTCGGCCTTGGGTTTAAAGCCCATAAAATTTTCAAAATAGAGCCCAAATAAGTTTTGTGAAAAATTTAGTGAAATAAGCAGGTTTTTCTGGCATGGCGCCTAAGTCTCCGACCCGAAGTCCACCAGGTAAGTACCCCTAACCGTTGTGTGAATTAATGTATGATTTGTATATGGGTATAACGGGAACATAGAGTAGTATATTAAGTTATGGAACCCTAGGATTAGCTTACTTCAATACTGAATTACATAAAACTTTAAGGCCTAATTAAACAAACACGTGATCGAGTCGCGAGTTAGGTGTGGCAACCATTGTGTGCATGTCTAGGATTGGATTCGGGAAGAGCACTGGTATTTAAGCGAGCCCTAATGACTCACCTCCTCTTCACTCGAATCCTACAGTGCGTGGTAACGGTTCACCCTAACCAAGAGGACTCATTCACAAAGCTAAACTCAATAATTAAAACCCAAAAGGGACTAGCCATATTTTTATAAAAACCTTAGTTTTAAAAGCACCAAATTACACCTGTGATTTGTAAAAACTCTTTTACAAATTTTTTTCTGAAATATTCCCGATTTATAAAAATTTACTAAAATACCCCTGGTTTGAGAAATTACTAAAATACCCTTGGTTTATGAAATTACCACAGTACCCTCAATTTTTCTAAAATATTCTTACTTTACAAAAATACCAAAAACCCCTATTTTGCAAAACATCAAGATACCCTGGTTTGGAAATTACCAAAATACCCCTATAGGACAAATTACGAAAATACCCATGGGATTTAAACAGACAAAAATGTACAAGTGATGAATGTATGTAGTAGATACTACTGAATGAAGGTGCTTCTTTCTCTGAACTAGGATAGAAGACTTGAAACAAAACTCTAAAATGATCGAAAGAACTACTACTAAACTTCCTTACATAAAACTTGTTCGTGGATAATTAGTGGAACAAAGACTAATGCATAAAACTTTCTAAAACAGATTAAATCGCGATCGTAGACATGAGTTCCAGGGGACGTGGTCGTAATGTGGGAGGATGTGGTAGAGGCAGAATGGCCGTATCAGAACCCGTTAGGTCTGGTCAAGAGTCCGAGAATGAGGTACCACCACCACCACCAGTTCTTTGGCGTTGAGCATCGGATCGACGGGGATGATGCGATGATCGTAGGCGTCTTTGCGGGTTCTTGAGAGGGTGGTGGAGCGGTGGAGGTGGGGAGCTCGTAAATCAGACCGAGCGGCTCCGAGCCAATGGAGCTGAGGTGTTCCGTGGTGTATCCGGTGTGGCGCCCAATATGGCTGAGTATTGGTTGGAGGCGACGGAGCGAATTATGGACGAGTTGGATCTGACTGCTGAGGAGAAACTGAAAGGAGTGGTGTCGCTACTTCGCGATGAGTCATATCAATGGTGGCTCACAGTTCGGGATGGTGCTATAGCTGAGGATCTCACTTGGGAGAATTTTAAGGCGGCGTATCAGAAGAAGTATGTTGGGACTAGCTATATTGATGCGCAGAAGAAGGCATTTCTGAGGTTGGTTTAAGGGAATAAGTCCGTAGCGGAGTACGAGGCAGAATTCTTAAGGTTGAGCCGGTACGCTTGAGGTATCGTGGCTACGGAGCATGAGCGATGTGTCCAATTTGAGGACGGCCTGAGGGATGACCTAAGGTTGTTGATAGCTCCAAAGTAGGAGCAGGAGTTTGCAGTGTTGGTGGAAAACGCTAAGGTAGCCGAAGGGGTTAAGGAATCTGTAAGGCAGAATACGGATAGGAACAGGCAAAGGAGAGGTTTTGGATCATCAGGGTCATCCGGGAATGCTCAAAAGAGACAGAGGGTGGATGGGCCGCGAGGTCAGCAGGTTGCTACAGGAGGGCAGTATCGTACTTATGATCAGTGTGGGAAGAGGCACCTAGGAGAGTGTTGGAAGAAGACAGGGGGATGTTTCAAGTGTGGGTCCAAGGAACACATGATTAAGGACTGTCCTATAAAGATAGACGGGGGCCGACCAACAGGTTAGAGTTTCAATCAGGCTGGAAGAGGTGGACCGTAGCCACCACGGGGTCGTGGTCCAAATGGCAGAGGAAATGGTGCTAGAAGAGGACGGGGAACACCAGGCAGAGGTGTTGGTAACGCAGAGGCAAGACAGCCGGGTCTGGTGTATGCAGTTCGCCGGAAGGAGGATGGAGACGCACCGGACGTCATAATCGGTATGTTCTTTATAGCTGATAAGCCTTACTTTGCTTTAATTGATGTTGGCTCGACCCACTCTTATGTTGCATGTAGAGTAGTCGAAACGCTAGGCATAGCATCTGAACTATCTAGTAGGGAGATGACTGTAGTAAGCCCGTTAGGTCAAACTGTAGTGGTGAATAGGATATTTCGCAATGTACCTCTAGAGATTCAGGGAGTGGTATTCCCTGTCGACTTGATGGAACTACCCTTCGGAGAGTTTGACCTCATACTTGGCATGGACTGGCTAGTAGAACACCGGGCTATATTGGATTATGCAGCTAAGCGAATGGAGTTAAGGACTCCAGAGGATGAGGAGGTAATTATGATAGGAGAAAGAAGAAACTACTTGTCTAACATAGTTTCTGCATTAAAGGCTGATAAGATGGTTCAGAAAGGGTGCAAGGCATTCTTGGCTTTCGTTAGTGTGTTGGATGCAAAAGAAGAAGGAGTTAGTGGAGTTAGAACCGTAAGGGAATTTGTGGATGTTTTCCCGGAGAAGTTACAGAATACCCGACGAGGGAGGTGGAGTTTGGAATTGACTTGTTGCCTGGAATGGCGCCAGTATCTATCACTCCGTATAGAATGGCACCAAAGGAGTTGGTTGAGCTCAAGGCTCAAATCCAGAAGTTGCTGGATCGTGGATTCATTCGACCCAGTGTGTCTCCGTAGGGAGCACCGGTTTTGTTTGTGAAGAAGAAGGATGAAACTATGCGTATGTACATAGATTATCGTCAGTTGAATAAGCTGACCATCAAGAACAAGTACCCGTTGCCAAGGATAGACGACTTGTTTGATCAAGTTAAGGGGGCCGCGGTATTTTCAAAGATAGATTTACGGTCGGGATATCATCAGCTTAAGGTGAAGGAGGCGGATATCCATAAGACAACTTTCTGGACAAGATACGGACATTATGAGTTCGTGGTAATGCCGTTCGGGTTGACGAACACCCCAGCTGCGCTCATGGATATGATGAACCGGGTTTTTCAACCCTACTTGGATCGGTTCGTCGTTGTGTTCATCGACGACATCCTAGTGTATTCCAAGTCGGAGGAGGAATATGAAAAGCAACTCCGGATAGTGTTGCAAGTGTTAAGGGAAAAGAAGCTATATGCCAAATTCAGCAAGTGTGAATTTTAGCTTAAGGAAGTTACGTTCTTAGGGCATGTAGTGTCTAGAGAAGGGATAAGGGTAGATTCTAGGAAGATCGAGGCAGTGCTAGATTGGAAACCACCTAAGTCAGTGGCAGAGATTCGCAGTTTCTTAGGATTGGCAGGTTACTACAGAAGGTTCGTAGAAGGGTTCTCATCAATAGCCGCTCCTTTGACGAAGTTTTTGAGAAAGGAGGTACCTTTCGTATGGACAGATAGGCAACAGGAGAGCTTTGAGAAGCTTAAGAGGGTTTTGACTGAAGCTCCAGTTTTGATTCAACCTGAGGCAGGGAAGGATTTCGTGGTGTATTGTGACGCTTCTCATATAGGATTAGGATGCGTTTTGATGCAAGACGGGAAGGTAGTCGCTTATGCATCTCGACAATTAAAGCCACATGAGGTTAACTATCCGACGCATGACTTGGAATTGGCGGCGGTGGTCTTTGCTCTTAAGGTATGGAGGCACTATCTATATGGAGAAAAGTCAGTGATTTACACAGACCACAAGAGCCTTAAGTATCTGTTGACTCAGAAAGAGCTGAATCTGAGACAGCGAAGGTGGGTGGAGTTATTGAAAGACTACGATTGTTCTATAGAATATCATCCGGGCAAGGCGAATGTAGTGGCAGATGCCCTAAGTTGAAAAGTAGTGTCAAATCTGAGAGCGATGTTCGTACATCTAAGCTTGTATGACGATGGAAGTTTGCTGGCAGAATTGCAAGTTAAGCCGACGTGGTTGAATGAGGTGAAAGAAGGACAGTTGGCAGACGATGATCTAAGTGATAAGTTGCGACAAGTGCAGAGTGGGGAGTTAGAGGATTATGGTGTTAACAGCGATGGAGTATTGTGTTTCAAGGGTAAGGTCTGTATGCCGAAGAACGAGGAGTTAAGACGGAGAATTCTTCAGGAATCGCATAGTAGCCCTTATGCTATGCATCCTGGAGGTAGTAAGTTGTATAGAGATCTAAGGGAACAGCTTTGGTTGTAACACCCTAAAATTCGAGTATCGATTATTGCATGATTTGGTGTTTAGATTATGAAGGAAAATTTTCTTATTATTTTTCGTGTTTATTATAGTCCTGAAGAAGAATTAAAATTATTCGGGGATGGAATAATTTTTAGTTTTTAAAATTTATTGAAGTGGAGCAAGTGGCATTGACACATAAGTTAATTAATGTGTCAAAGTGTAGCATAAGATGAGTATATGGCAAAGTGGTGTTGGCGCATGAGTTAGTGCATGAGGGAGAAGGTTTGAATCCCTTGTTTAGCATCTAGATGAATTTTTATTTTTAATTTTTCTGCACATGTATAGCAAGTGTCGGCCAAGTGCATATATGGTAAGTGTTGACCTTGTTATTTTTAGTTAGTATATCAAAGGATTAAGAAAATTGTTAACTTATGGAAGGGAATCAAGAAATTAAGGAAAGATATGAAGATATGGGGCAAGTATCAAGGAAAAGGTTATGGAAATAAAATCATGGCCATTTGACCATGCATAGGGACTGTAATATGGTCTAGGGGAGCCGAATTTTTGGTGTTAGCTTGGCTAGGATTTGAAGTCTCTTTTTGGTCATTCTTAGTTTTGTGCATAGTTTTGCAAATTCTCTCAACTCTCTCCCTTGGCCGAATTTGATCCTTGGTAAGCCTTGATTATTTTGACCATTTGGTCATTATTGCACATCATTTGGTATTCTTTTTGTGCCTTTTTCTCATTAGTGCGAAATCACCTACATCAAAAGACCATTCCTTTCTTTTCTCTCCTTTTCTCCATTGCCGAATGTGCCTTGATCTTAAACTCATCTCTTTCTTTCTCTTTTGTTTTCTTTGAAAACCGAATTATCATCATCCCTATTCTCTTATTTTGATTTCTTTTCAATCAATACTTTCTCCTTTAATCTCTTCATGGCCGAATGTTAGTGTACCTTAACCGAACCATTTTCTTTTTTTCTTTGATTCTTCATAGCCGAATATCTCTCTATTCATAAGCAACATTCTCAATCGTTTCTTTTCAACCGTGGAAAATAGGTAAGGGTTCTTTTTCGTCTTCGATTAGTTTATAGTATTTGGCCGAATATTGATGGTGGTTTGAAGGCTTTCTTAGATCAAAATAAACGTTCATTCTATTAACGTTTATTTTTGTTATACTTTAGTGCGATAACGGAAGATTGGAAATCAAGAGGTCGTGTGTGACATAGAACGCTTGGATCGATTTCCTTGTGGAACAAGAATATTTGTGGTAAGGAAATCTTGTTCTCAAAGCCTTTAGTCATAATCGATATATATATATATATGATTAGGACGTGCTAACGATCTTTGTCTTTGAAGACAATCAAGATAGGGAAGAAACGGGTCGTATATAGTGTTCGGAAGAAGGGTGGTACCATTAATCCCCTAAGTATAAACAAAGGATTGTGATCAAGAATCCGGGATTTCCCACCGGGTTGTGGACGTTCATCCGAGGAGAATCAATTGTTTGAAGTAGTTCGCACTCTCGAACCATTTTTGTTCGTGGATTTGATTCGGTTAACGAACCATCAATCGGGGAGAAACCGCAAGTGGAAGTAGTTCAAAAATTCGAGGGTAAATTTTAGATCGTTATGTTTAGATCGGTTTTATTATTAGATTATAATGATCATAAGTTATCGTGATATGTATAGGTGTTGACGAGCGGGAAAGTCTAGTTCTCACCATAACCAGGTGTGTAACTTCACACTTATCTTTCGGGCTAGATACTAAACAGTAAGTATTATGATAAATCGTAAAAATGGCAAAATTTAAATTTATGTGATAATTAACACTTTTGTGTAAATGCATGAAAACGGTTAAAGTCGGAAAAATTACTAGATCGATAAATTGAGCCGAAATATTTCTAGATCGATAAATTGAACCGAAATATTGCTAGATCGATAAATTGAGCCGAAATATTGCTAGATCGATAAATTGAACCGAAATATTGCTAAATCGATAAATTGAACCGAAATATTGCTAGATCGATAAATTGAGCCGAAATATTGCTAGATCGATAAATTGAGTCGAAATACTGCTAGATTGTTAAATTGGACCGAAAGACTGCTAGATCGATAAATTGGGCCATAAACCGCTAGATCGATAATATGGGCCAAAGTTTCTTTGGATCGCTAATGGGCCAAAACCCTCTAGTTCGAGATATGGCCAAAGATTAATATTATATTGTTAATAGGCCCAAATGAAAGGTTTTATTAAAAACTCATTTGTATTATGGGTTACTTGATAAATCATTTATGATTAAAGTTTGTTATTCATACATAAATGCTTGGGATGGGATTTGAGGAAGAGAAGAAAGGCCTCTGGCCACGTATCTAGTTCGGTGGCTCTGCCACAAATTTTGGCTTAATGCCTCTAGTTCGGTGACTATGTCACAATCTAGTTCGGTAGTGCACTACAATATTATTTAAAAGGCTAAATGCCTACGATTGGTGTGTTTGGCGGGGTGGGTTGACTGGATCCCCACAGGTGTGCTGGTTTGTAACACCCCAAACCCGGACAGGACACCACGTCCGAATCTGGTATGCTACGGGGAAAACGTTTTTGAGAGATAAGATTTTTCGTTTAAAAGCGGGGCGAAAACATAGTGAACTTGAAGAAAATTAGAGTAGGCCTGTTTGATTAGATTTTGAAAACTTATCCAAAGTATATAGTTAAAAATGAGTTGATTTCATTTAGCATTTCCAATAGTTTCTTAGTGCTATTTTGAAACCTTTCTGACTTAGTCGAATATCGAGTTTGGTTTGAAAATCACTTGAGTTTACTTTATAGCAAAACATAGTGAGATACCCGATGGTATGGTTTAAAACACATTGCGTTATAGTTTTGAAAACATTATCTTACCAAATTTTTAGTAAAATTTCATACCAAGTTATTTGTTAAGCGGTTGAGAATCTAATTAAAACATAACCATCATAAAACATAATTTAAAGGCCTTTTACAAATCCAAATTAAATCTCAAATAAAAATAAATAAGCTAAAGTACCCAAAGTGAATAGTCCGAGCAAAACTTTTATTAAAGCATGGCATGTGCATCCCGAGTCCACCCCTGCTCCATGTCGCGTCTCACGGGTCACCTGAAATGTCAAAGGAGAGGGTGAGTCGAATGACTCAAATGCATAAATCCCGCTCCCGATGAAACAACATGCTAACACACATCATACATAGCAACATAATTAATGCAACCCGATCCTAACCATTCGTATCTCCTTTTTCTACCCGTGTGGTACCAAACCACTTTGGTGGTGCCAAACCCTTTGGTGACATATAGTCACAATGTGTTACCAAAACACTGGTGTCCCAAAGACACAATATCCATCAATGTGGTGCCAAACCACTGGTGTCCCAAAGACACGTTTGTGCTACCAAAGCACTGGTGACCGAAGTCACAAATCCAATGATGGGGCCAACCCATCGTGTGATACCCAATCACTAGTGAGGCGATCCCAGTATCTCAAGTGGGGCCAACCCACGGTGGTGTCAAACCACGGGGACAAGTCGCAATGAGGTGCCAAACCTCACGGTGTCCCAAAGACACAAATGTGGTACCAAACCACTTTGGTGACCGTAGTCACAATAATCGAATGATGGGGCCAACCCATCGTGTGATACCCAATCACTAGCGACGATCCCATATCTCAAGTGGGGCCAACCCACGGTGGTGTCAAACCACAGGGACGAGTCGCAATGAGGTGCCCAACCTCCGTGTCCCAAAGACACAAATGTGGTACCAAACCACTGGTGACCGTAGTCACAATAATCGAATGATGGGGCCAACCCATCGTGTGATACCCAATCACTAGCAGACGATCCCATATCTCAAAGTGGGGCCAACCCACGGTGGTGTCAAACCACAGGGACAAGTCGCAATGAGGTGCCAAACCTCTGGAGGTGCCAAACCTCTGGTGACCCAAAGTCACAAAGTTGTGTTACCAAAACACTGGTGCTCGTCAGCACAAAATATCACTGCTCCCTCCACTCATATCACCCATCAACATACCATACTCATGTGATCATGCATATCATACAAGTCATGCCTATCATGCTAATATGTTTGACTCATACCCCATATCACATACATACATAGTCATGATACCATATAGATCATCAGTAAACTTGTAACAATACTGACTTACCCGAGTCCAAGATCATACCCAAAAGGGTATCATATCAATCCATCAAACTGCCATGATTTTAATAGGCAAACCGGTTTAATAATAATATCACTAAGTATGGGTGTGTTAGTTACACACCTGGTATACACGCGTCTAAAAATCCCAACGAATCGATCTAAGTCCCTTGATTATCTGGCTCCTTCACTTCTTAACTTGGTTTCCAACCAACCCCGAACCACAATGGTCCTTCTAAGACGATCGGCCACCACCTTGAAAAGAATAACAGTTAATCCTTTATCATTCACGACTTAATCGAAACCAGACGATTAAACTAACAACAACCAATCACTTACCCCTTACTAATCAATTGTGTAAGAAAGCGGCTCCTCTTGCTTGCTTCCACAATCCAATGATCCTATAACAGAGAGATTAGAATCCTTCCAAAATGACCATATTTGGCCCTTAATTAAACCAAAATCGATTGAGAAAAGAAAGAAAATAAATGATCATTCGGCCATGGACTTACCAACCTCCAAACGGTTGAAGCAAGAAACCCCCCAACACTCTATTGATGTTCGGCCACAACAACCACTAGGAGAAGGGATGGATCCGGTCAATACTTTGAACCAAAGAGAATTCGGTCTAGAATTAAAATAAAGCAAGGGAAATATGTGATCAAGAAGAAAGAATCGGCCAAAGTTTGAGAAGAAAAGAAAGAAAAATGGAAAAGTGGTAGGTGCTTTTCGGTTTTTGAGATGACAAGAAATGGAAGGAATGAATAGGAATTTTCGGTTTTGGCAGGTAAATTTCGGCTTTAGTGTTTCAAAAGGGGAGAGAAAAGCGAAACAAAAATGAGATATGAGAAGGCTAGTTTTGGCTTAGCTCCAAAAGAAGATAAGAAGGAGAAATGGAATGAGCATTCGGCCAAAAGAGACAAAAAGAAGTACAAGCTTGAGGCTCAAGAACTTTCGGCTACAAACACTTTAGGAGACAAGAAATAAAATGAAACTTTCGGCAATCCATTTTGAGTTTTGGTCTTACGGTTCCAAGAGTAAAAGAATGAGAGAAATTCTCTTGAAAATTCAATGACAAAAGAAAGAAAGAATAGCCTTCCTGTAACATCCCGAAATTGGGCCTAGTAGGATTGGGCCCAATGGGCCTTGTTTTTAAAATTTTTAGAGAACAAGAGATCGGCTTAAATGCAAGTTAGACTTATTAGGTAAGTTATTTTGGAAGGTTAGAGGGCTTCTATGAAGTCCTGGGATCAAATATTAGCTTTGGGGAAATGTTGGTTTTAGGTGAAAAAAAACCCTGGAAGTTGGCAGGTAGGCCTTAAGAATAAAATGTAGAGGAAAATGACACAAGTGGAGTGTGTGGTGTAGTGGCAAAGTGACGCCACTTAAGAGACAAGGGGGTGACGCCACAAGGAAGGAAGGAGGTCCAAGGTTCAAGTCTTGGCTTTTGCATTTTGGTTTTCTTTTTACTTGGACCTCAGAATTTGGCTATAGATTTATATTTAGTTGCGCATGGTTTAAGACACAAGAGTAGCTTGTGGCCAAGTGGTTAACAGCATGGATTATGTTGCAAAGGAGCACAGGTTCGAATCTCATAAGAAGCAAGGGAGTATTTATTTTATGATGCTGGACGGGAAGAGTTTGGTTGAATTTAAACTCTACTCTTGTGAAGGATCCCACATCGGAAAGATACAAAGAAGGAAGGTGAAGAGCTAGCTATATAAAGAGCATTCCAGGAGGAGGGTTGACACACCTTGGAAGGCGTTTGGGCACAGGAGTGGTCGGGCGGATTAACACCGAGTCCTATCGGTGTGTAACTCTCTCTACTCTAGGTTTGTAGAGCGGCAATGCCGAAGTGCCGATCACGGCAATAGTAGCCACACGAGCGTGCGAGCGCACGTGTGGGGCTTCGACGCGATAGTTGAGGCCATCAGTAGTATTCTTGTGGGTTGGGGCTGCTTGGGCCGCGATGGGCCCAATGGGCCCGTGGGCCCAATATAGTAAAATGTATGATGGTGTAGTATATAGTGAACTAGACTAGGTGAATCTCATAAACGTGGCTAGATTTGTGTTAGGTGGGCCACACGAGCGTGTGGGCCCGAATGGGCCGAAATTGGGCTTTAGGCCCAATAGTCCATTCGACGAGAAATGGTAGTTGGGTCGCTTCGGGGTGACATCTGGGCCTTTGGAAAGGCCATTCCAGGTACGAAATTACTGAAATACCCTTAGTGGGTAAATTACCAAAATATCCCTGAAGGGTAAATTACCGATATGCCCTTGGTGGGTAAATTACGAAAATGCCCTTGGTGGGTAAATTACCGATATACCCTTGGTGGGTAAATTACGAAAATGCCCTTGGTAGGTAAAATTACGGTTATACCCTTAGAGGTTGATTAGGGTGATTATGTTGTTTTATGTCTATCTGATTATGATGGTAATTCATGTTATACTTATATTTGATATATGTCTAGCATACATGACATACTGCATACACAATTATTATGTCATATTGCATAGGTATGATGAGAGGAGGGGAAGATTGATATCCGTGTGTTTGGGACACGGTGGTTTGGCACCACTAGTGGTTTGGTACCACGTGATTGATTATTGTGACTTTGGGTCACCAGAGGTTTGGCACCTCGGCGTCTCGTCCCAGTGGTAGCACCACACAGTGGGTTGGCCCCACAGTTGATTATACGGGATTGACGCCAGTGATTTGGTATCACACGATGGGTTGGCCCCATCATTGGATTCGTGACTTCGGTCACCAGTGATTTGGTATCACATTCGTGTCTTTGGGAAACCAGAGGTTTGGCACCTCATAGCGTCTCGTCCCGGTGGCTTAGGACCACGATGGGTTGGCCCCACGGTGATTATACGGGATTGGCGCCGGTGATTTGGTATCACACGATGGGTTGGCCCCATCATTGGATTATTCGTGACTTTGGGTCACGGTGGTTTGGCACCACAATTATGGATATCGTGACTTTGGGTCACCAGTGGTTTGGCACCACCAGTGGTTTGGTACCACACGGGGTAGAGAAAGGAGCATTGGATGGCTAGGTTTGGGTGCATGATATGCATATTTTCATATGAAATTGTGTAAGGGCCTGTTGGATGGGGATTTACACACTGAGTCTCGATGACTCACCCCTTAGTTAAATTTTGCAGGTAATCATTAGATCACGGATTTGGGAGCTGAGGTGGACTCGTGGAGGTCATACATATGTTCACTCGTAAATTCGTTTCTTTTATTTGGACTTATTTTTATTTGAGTTTTTGTTATGTAATAAGGCCTTGGGTATTTTATTTGGTTTCAGCTTTCAATTTGTTTATTGCTTGTTATTAAATGATTAATATGGGATTTTCCTAAAATGATAATAAACCATTTCTTATTCAAAATTACTTAATCTCGATTTCTCACCACAACTATAAAGAATATGAGCTTTTTAACGAATGCACAGTTTTTAGACATTCCTTTCATGTGACATGCCAGATTCGGTCGTAACATTTAGGCCGGGTTTGGGGTGTTACAATTATGGTATCAGAGCCTAGGTTCAAAAAACTCAGTTTGTGGGTTTGGGTTCAAAAATGTTTTCAAAAGATGGTTTGGAAAATGGTTTAGAAAAATATATATCCATTCTTTTTGTTGAAATATGGCACCCGAGTCTCTCGGCACCAATCCATGCACCGTAAGTTTTCTGATACTTTGCTTTGTTATATGTTTGTATTTTGAATATCTATTCTGTGTGTTTGGGTTGGATGTGATGTTCGGATATAGAGTTGATTGCGCATTGAAATATTTGTCTTCTTTAATGGTTAGTTTTTTTAGTATGTGTAGGATTTCTAAATTCTAGTTAAAAGTACATTAGGGTTATTGGAATCAGAGTGCGCAGGCGTGAGCTGAGCGTTGTAGGTTAGGTGGTAGTGAATGTTTCTGTAGTTGGAAATTTCGAGGACGAAATTTCTTTAAGGAGGGTAGATTTGTAACATCCCGAAATTGGGCCTAGTAGGATTGGGCCCAATGGGCCTTATTTTTAAAATTTTTAGAGAACAAGAGATCGGCTTAAATGCAAGTTAGACTTATTAGGTAAGTTATTTTGGAAGGTTAGAGGGCTTCTATGAAGTCACGGGATCAAATATTAGCTTTGGGGAAATGTTGGTTTTAGGTGAAAAAAACCTGGAAGTTGGCGTGTAGGCCTTAAGAATAAAATGTAGAGGAAAATGACACAAGTGGAGTGTGTGGTGTAGTGGCAAAGTGACGCCACTTAAGAGACAAGGGGTGGCACGCCACAAGGAAGGAAGGAGGTCCAAGGTTCAAGTCTTGGCTTTTGCATTTTGGTTTTCTTTTACTTGGACCTCAGAATTTGGCTATAGATTTATATTTAGTTGCGCATGGTTTAAGACACAAGAGTAGCTTGTGGCCAAGTGGTTAACAGCGTGGATTATGTTGCAAGGAGCACAGGTTCGAATCTCATAAGAAGCAAGGGAGTATTTATTTTATGATGCGGACGGGAAGAGTTTGAGTTGAATTTAAACTCTCTTGTGAAGGGATCCACATCGGAAAGATACAAAGAAGGAAGGTGAAGAGCTAGCTATATAAAGAGCATTCCCGGGAGGAGGGTTGACACACCTTGGAAGGCGTTTGGGCACAGGAGTGGTCGGGGCGCGGATTAACACGAGTCCTATCGGTGTGTAACTCTCTCTACTCTAGTCGTAGAGCGGCAATGCCAGAAGTGCCGATCACGGTAGTAGTAGCCACACGAGCGTGCTTGGCGCGCGTGTGGGGCTTCACGCGCGATAGTTGAGGCCATCGGTAGTATTCTTGTGGGTTGGGGTTTGCTTGGGCGCGATGGGCGAAGGGCCCAATGGGCCCGTGGGCCCAATATAGTAAAATGTATGATGGTGTAGTATATAGTGAACTAGACTAGGTGAATCTCATAAACGTGGCTAGATTTGTGTTAGGTGGGCCACACGAGTGTGCAGGCCCGAATGGGCCGAAATTGGGCTTTAGGCCCAATAGTCCATTTCGACCGAGAAATGGTAGTTGGGTCGCTTCGGGGTGACATCACGGGCCTTTGGAAAGGCCATTCCAGTCTGAAATTACTAAAATACCCTTAGTGGGTAAATTACCAAAATATCCTGAAGGGTAAATTACCGATATGCCCTTGGTGGGTAAATTACGAAAATGCCCTTGGTGGGTAAATTACCGATATACCCTTGGTGGGTAAATTACGAAAATGCCCTTGGTAGGTAAAATTACGGTTATACCCTTAGAGGTTGATTAGGGTGATTATGTTGTTTTATGTCTATCTGATTATGATGGTAATTCATGTTATACTTATATTTGATATATGTCTAGCATACATGACATCTTGCATACACGAATTATTATGTCATATTGCATGGGTATGATGAGAGGAGGGGAAGATTGATATCCGTGTCTTTGGGACACCAAAGTGGTTTGGCACCACCGGTGGTTTGGTACCAAAGATTGATTATTGTGACTTTGGGTCACCAGAGGTTTGGCACCTCGCCTCGTCCCGGTGGCTTAGCACCACAGTGGGTTGGCCCCACGATTGATTATACGGGATTGGCGCCGGTGATTTGGTATCACACGATGGGTTGGCCCCATCATTGGATTCGTGACCGGTCACCGGTGATTTGGTATCACATTCGTGTCTTTGGGACACGGAGGTTTGGCACCTCATAGCGTCTCGCCCCGGTGGCTTAGCACCACGAGTGGGTTGGCCCCATAGCCGATTATACGGGATTGACGCCCGGTGATTTGGTATCACACGATGGGTTGGCCCCATCATTGGATTATTCGTGACTTTGGGTCACCAAAGTGGTTTGGCACCACAATTATGGATATCGTGACTTTGGGTCACCGGTGGTTTGGCACCACCGGTGGTTTGGTACCACACGGGGTAGAGAAAGGAGCATTGGATGGCTAGGTTTGGGTGCATGATATGCATATTTTCATATGAAATTGTGTAAGGGCCTGTTGGATGGGGATTTACACACCGAGTCTCGATGACTCACCCCTTAGTTAAATTTTGCGGTAATCATTAGATCGCGGATTTGGGAGTGAGGTGGACTCGTGGAGGTCATACATATGTTCACTCGTAAATTCGTTTCTTTTATTTGGACTTATTTTTATTTGATTTTGTTATGTAATAAGGCCTTGGGTATTTTATTTGGTTTGACTTTCAATTTGTTTATTGCTTGTTATTAAATGATTAATATGGGATTTTCCTAAAATGATAATAAACCATTTCTTATTCAAAATTACTTAATCTCGATTTCTCACCACAACTATAAAGAATATGAGCTTTTTAACGAATGCACAGTTTTTAGACATTCCTTTCATGTGACATGCCAGATTCGGTCGTAACATTTAGGCCGGGTTTGGGGTGTTACACTTCCAACTTGACCGAAAATGCCTCAAAACTCCAAATGAATTTCGGCATTACCCACTACAACACACCACCAAGCCGTCCACCCACTCCACAACTCCCCAACATTCGGCCAAATCCCCCTATTCACTCCCAACCACAATTTCAAATAAGTTTGAACAAGTCATCCTCCACCAATTTCTCTCCACCATCCAAGTCACCCCTTGACCAAGTCCATGGTAGAATTCAAGTTGCTCTCAACCTCTTCCTCCATGCCGTCCAAAATGAGAACCAAAATGGGAGCTCTACGACTTGAACTCTGGACCTCCCTCACCTGAAGATGACGCCACACCAAGCTCCTCCCTTGCCACTCTGCGGCTCTTCATTTGTGCAATAAAACACCAAAGAAAACTCTTATACCCAGCTCCAACGGCTCCACGACTTAACACCCAAAACCAAAATTTTCCCATTCACTCAGGCATACTCCTAGACCACAATTAAGCCCCGATACAACACAAACAACAACACAGCACACCAAACACATGCAATATCATGCAACAACCAAAATAGCCCCTAACCCGGGATATTACAGTTCTACCCCCCTTAAAATAATTTCGACCTCGAAATTACGATCGTAAGAGTTGCGGGTATTCTTTGTCTCATCATATCCTCGGGTTCCCACGTAGCTTCTTCTACGCCATGATTCCGCCAAAGTACCTTAACCAAAGGCACAGACTTCTTACGCAGAACCTTCACATCTCGATCAAGAATCTGCACAGGTTCCTCCTCCATGGTCAAATCTGGATTTACCTCGATCTCTTCCACTGCTACCACATGTGACGGATCTGAACGATACCTCCGAAGCATCGAAACGTGGAATACGTCGTGAATCTGACTAAGCTCTGCTGGCAACTCAAGCTGATACGCCACTGGTCCAACTCGTCTCAATACCTTATACGGCCCAATGAACCTCGGACTTAGCTTGCCTTTCTTCCCGAATCTCAACACCTTTTTCCAAGGTGAGACCTTCAGGAAAACTCGATCCCCCACAGCGAACTCTATATCTCTTCGCTTAAGATCGGCATAAGACTTCTGCCGGTCCGAAGCTTCTTTCAATCGAGACTGAATCAACTTAACCTTGTCTTCGGTCTCAGCAACCAACTCGGGTCCCAACAACTGGCGTTCACCTAACTCCGTCCAACACGTAGGTGAGCGACACTTCCTACCATACAACGCCTCATACGGTGCCATCTTGATGCTCGCTTGGTAACTGTTGTTGTAGGCAAACTCGGCTAATGGTAGAAACTCCTCCCAACTACCTCACGAAATCGGGACACAACCTCTCGGCATATCTTCCAAGATCTGAATGACCTTTCTCGATTGACCGTCGATTGCGGGTGAAAAGCCGTCTTTGAAATCCAAACGAGTACCCGAGCTGATCCAATGCTTTCGGAACCTTGGCGTAAACACGGGATCCCTATCCGAGATTATCGAAAGCGGCACACCGTGCAACCTTACTATCTTCGAAACATACGACTTTCGCTAGCCACGAAGTGAGTAGTCAACCCTCACCGGAATGAAGTGAGCTAATTTAGTCGACGATCCACCACTACCCAAATGAATCCTTCTTGCTTGGCGTAGCGGTAACCCACCGACGAAATCCATGGTTATCCTTTCCCACTTCCATCGAGGAATCTTCACAGTGAAGCAAACCCGACGGCAAGCGATGCTCGGCCTTGACACGTTGACAAGTCGAGACACTTCCCAACAAACTCTGTCACCTCTTTCTTCAAGCCAGGCCACCAAAAGCGCTCTCTAAGATCCCTATACATCTTGCTACCTCCGGGATGCATAGCATAAGGAGGCGCTATGTGCGTCTGAAGAATCCTTTGCCTTAGCTCAACATCTTTAGGCATACAAGCTTTACCTTGAAAAACACAGAACCCCATCACGGACAAGTGTAACCCTCCAAACCACCACCTGCACTCGCAACCTTCGCGCACTCGTAACCTCATCCAATAAGCTGTTTCTCTACGATCTGCTCAACCGGTAGGCTTAACTTGCAACTCGCGAGAATACTCCCATCGTCATACAAACTCAAGTGGGCAAACAAAGCTCTTAAGTCCGAAACAACCTTGCGGCTCAATGCGTCAGCCACCACGTTAGCCTTGCCCGGATGATACTCAATTGAACAGTCGTAATCTTTCAGCAACTCAACCCATCTGCGTTGCCTCAAATTCAAATCCTTACGAGTCGGAAGATACTTTGACTCTTGTGATCTGTGTAGACTATCGATCTTTCTCCATACAAGTAGTGCCTCCAAATCTTTAAAGCGAAGACTACGTTTGCTAGCTCCAAATCGTGCGTCGGATAGTTGACCTCATGTGGTCTCAGCTGCCGAGAAGCGTAAGCCACAACCTTACCTTCTTGCATCAAGACACAACCCAAGCCCGTATGTGATGCGTCGCAATAGACTATGTATTCCTTACACACCTCGAGGTTGAATCAAACCGGAGCCTCGGTCAAAATCTTCTTTAACTTATCGAAGCTTTCTGCTGTTTCTCGGTCCATACAAACGGAACTTCTTTCCTCAAAGAACTTGGTCATCGGTATTTGCTATCAACGAGAAACCCTCAACAAACCTTCGGTAGTATCGGCCAAACCCAGAAAACTACGAATCTCAGACCAGCGACTTAGGCGGCTTCCAATCCAAAAGCGCCTCAATCTTACGAGGATCTACTCGAATCCCCTCGGCCGACACTACATGACCCAAGAAAGTCACTTCCTAAGCCGAACTCACACTTACCGAACTTAGCATAGAATTTGCTCTTCCTCAAAATCTGCAACACCACTCGCAAATGCTTATCATGCTCTTCCTCTGCCCTTGAGTACACCAAGATGTCGTCTACATGAAAACCACGACGAACCGATCGGATCATTGTTGAAACACCCTATTCATCATATCCATAAGCGCTGCGGTGCGTTAGTCAACCCGAACGGCATTACGGGAATTCGTAATGCCCATACCGAGTCCAAACGCTTATTTGTTTTATGGATATCACCTCCTTAACTCTTAGCGGTGATACCCGGACCTCAAGTCGATCTTTGAAAATACCGCGGCGCCTTCGCCGGTGATCAAACAAATCATCTATCCGTGGCAAGCGGATACTTGTTTTTAATCGTCGGCTTATTCAACTGG
Source organism: Gossypium sturtianum (assembly GCA_025698515.1). NCBI lineage: Eukaryota > Viridiplantae > Streptophyta > Magnoliopsida > Malvales > Malvaceae > Gossypium > Gossypium sturtianum. The sequence continues at coordinate 24,294,427 of CM046949.1, read as the reverse complement.
CGGTAGTCTATACACATCCGCATCGTGCCATCTTTCTTCTTGACAAAGAGCAACGGCGCACTTACGGCAAAACACTAGGCCTAATAAAACCTCGATCCAATAACTCCCGGATGCGAGCCTTAAGCTCCACCAATTCCTTTGGCGCCATCCTATACGAGCAATAGACACCGGCGCGATTAAGATAATGAGATCTATTCCGAACTCTACCGCACGATGCGGCGGCAAACCGGAAGCTCCTCAGAAACACATCGGCAAGATCATGCGATGCGAACCTTCTCCACAAGCGGACTCTTTAGCCTCCAAGGCATACACATGAACTACATATGCTTCACTGACCCTTCTTCGACCATCTTCTCCGCTTTGAGCAAATACCACATTTGATAAGTAATCCCTCCTATTACCTATCATAGCCACCTCATCACCCTCAACCGTCTTAAGAACCATGCGCTTGGCGCGCAATCCAACCTACTTTGGTACTTGACCAACCGGTCCATCCCAAGAATCGGATCGAACTCCCCAAACGGCGGTTCCATCGGATCAAGGCAAACACTACCCCTTGGAGTTCTAGGGGTACCTCTCTAAATGATTTATCTACTACTACAGAGTGACCTAGAGGGTTAATCACGGTCATCCGCCTAGAAGATATCTCGAGTCTAAATCCATGGTCTCTACTATACTCACGGCAACATAAGAGTGCGTTGAACCCACATCGATCAAAGCGGTATAAGGAGAACCAAAAATCAAAAACGTCTGCGGTTATGACGTCCGGCAAGGTCGCCTCCTCCGGCGCCTCGCGGCATACACTAATCGGTATGCGGCATCGAACTACCACACCTCGCCGGTGCTCCACGGCCCGGCAGAACCATTACCACCTGCGCCATAACCACGGCCCTCTGCGGTGGCGGTCCATTACCTCGAACCGATTACGGTACGACTCGGGTGAATCACTGGCCAACCTACGCGGACGGTCCCTCACACGGTGCTCCGAGAGAACCACACTCGAAGCAACCTTTTCCTCGATCCGGCATCCACCCCAATGAGATTTCCCACACCGATCACCACTGCGGCGGTCCACGCTTTAGCGACAACAAACCTAGCAGGTGGTTCGGCCCACTCGGTCTAGCTCTCTTCTGCGGATTACCCGACGATCGAGGAAGACCCAAAGCTCCTCTTGTGCCTATTTACTGTCCATGCCCTGTCTCGCGACTCCTTAACACCCTCGGCTACCTTAGCCTTCTCAACTAAGACAAAGCAAACTCGCGCTCCTGGCGAGGAGCAATCAGCGATCTCAACTCGTCTCGCAGACCATCCTCAAAATGAACACACCTCTCATGCTCGGTGGCCACAATGCCCACGGCATACCTACTCAACCGGGAACTCGGCCTCGTACTCGTAAAGCATTTACTCCCTGAACAAGCCTCGAAATGCCTTCATTTGGAGTCAATATAACTAGATCCGATGTATTTCTTTTGATATGCACCACGAAATAATCCCATGTCGATCCTCTCACGCCACGCTGTCTCGAACCGTGAGCCACCACGATATGACTCATCCGGAGAAGCGATACGATGCCCTTCGGCTTCTCTTCAGCGATTAAGTCCAGATCATCCATGATCCGCTCGATTTGCCTCTAGCGATGATTCAGCGATCTTTGGGAGCAACACCAGATACACCTCGAAAGAATTCGGCCCCGTTTGCGAAGTCGCTCGCACGATTTCTAACTCTGCATTACCACCTACACCGGCTACCCTTTCCAACACTCGCGAAGATCGCTGTGACAACTGCGTCGTCCCGGTCGATCTTGGAACTCACCACCTCCGGTGGTGGCGAACCGGTATCTCATTTTCGAACCTGTCCAGATCCTACGGGCTCGTAAAGCGTCATTCTACCCCTACCTCTACCACGAGTATTACGACCACGTCCGCCTCGAGTGCTCATGACTAAACTTTCTACGTATCGATTAAGAATTTTATGCATCGATATTTATTCCTTTGTTTTAAAGCAAGTCTTATGAATATTTAAAGAGGATTTGTTCTCGCGAATTGACAAAATCCTATCAGTTCAATCTCTAGAGTAGTATACTATTACTATTCATCAAATCATATCACATCCAATCAATTCACAAGCAATAGTAAGGGTACTTACAGGCGAATCAGTGTAGGAGACTCGGTGCCATGCCTTTCAAACCATACAAACACTTAAAATAAACTCTTAAAAACTTTTTGGGCCTCAGGCCCACAGCCGAGCCTTTGAACTTAGCTCTGATACCACAATTGTAACACCCCAAACCCGGACAGGACACCACGTCCGAATCTGGTATGCTACGGGGAAAACATTTTTGAGAGATAAGATTTTTCGTTTAAAAGCGGGGCGAAAACATAGTGAACTTGAAGAAAATTAGAGTAGGCCTGTTTGATTAGATTTTGAAAACTTATCCAAAGTATATAGTTAAAAATGAGTTGATTTCATTTAGCATTTCCAATAGTTTCTTAGTGCTATTTTGAAACCTTTCTGACTTAGTCGAATATCGAGTTTGGTTTGAAAATCACTTGAGTTTACTTTATAGCAAAACATAGTGAGATACCCGATGGTATGGTTTAAAACACATTGCGTTATAGTTTTGAAAACATTATCTTACCAAATTTTTAGTAAAATTTCATACCAAGTTATTTGTTAAGCAGGTTGAGAATCTAATTAAAACATAACCATCATAAAACATAATTTAAAGGCCTTTTACAAATCCAAATTAAATCTCAAATAAAAATAAATAAGCTAAAGTACCCAAAGTGAATAGTCTGAGCAAAACTTTTATTAAAGCATGGCATGTGCATCCCGAGTCCACCCCGGCTCCATGTCCGCGTCTACGGGTCACCTGAAATGTCAAAGGAGAGGGTGAGTCGAATGACTCAGTGCATAAATCCCGCTCCCGATGAAACAACATGCTAACACACATCATACATAGCAACATAATTAATGCAACCCGATCCTAACCATTCGTATCTCCTTTTTCTACCCGTGTGGTACCAAACCACTTTGGTGGTGCCAAACCACCGGTGACATATAGTCACAATGTGTTACCAAAACACCTGGTGTCCCAAAGACACAATATCCATCAATGTGGTGCCAAACCACTTTGGTGTCCCAAAGACACGTTTGTGCTACCAAAGCACTTTGGTGACCGAAGTCACAAATCCAATGATGGGGCCAACCCATCGTGTGATACCCAATCACTAGCGACGATCCCGTATCTCAAGTGGGGCCAACCCACGGTGGTGTCAAACCACAGGGACAAGTCGCAATGAGGTGCCAAACCTCTGGTGTCCCAAAGACACAAATGTGGTACCAAACCTTTGGTGACCGTAGTCACAATAATCGAATGATAGGGCCAACCCATCGTGTGATACCCAATCACTAGCGGGCGATCCCATATCTCAAGTGGGGCCAACCCACGGTGGTGTCAAACCACGGGGACGAGTCGCAATGAGGTGCCCAACCTGCGGTGTCCCAAAGACACAAATGTGGTACCAAACCACTTTGGTGACCGTAGTCACAATAATCGAATGATGGGGCCAACCCATCGTGTGATACCCAATCACTAGCAGATGATCCCATATCTCAAAGTGGGGCCAACCCACGGTGGTGTCAAACCACAGGGACAAGTCGCAATGAGGTGCCAAACCTCTGGTGACCCAAAGTCACAAAGTTGTGTTACCAAAACACTTTGGTGCTCGTCGACACAAAATATCTTTGCTCCTCCACTCATATCACCCATCAACATACCATACTCATGTGATCATGCATATCATACAAGTCATGCCTATCATGCTAATATGTTTGACTCATACCCCATATCACATACATACATAGTCATGATACCATATAGATCATCGAGTAAACTTGTAACAATCTTGACTTACGAGTCAAGATCATACCCAAAAGGGTATCATATCAATCAATCAAAGCGCCATGATTTTAATAGGCAAACCGGTTTAATAATAATATCACTAAGTATGGGTGTGTTAGTTACACACACTGGTATACAGCGTCTAAAAATCCCAACGAATCAATCTAAGTCCCTTGATTATCCGGCTCCTTCACTTCTTAACTTGGTTTCCAACCAACCCCGAACCACAATGGTCCTTCTAAGACGATCGGCCACCACCTTGAAAAGAATAACGATTAATCCTTTATCATTCACGACTTAATCGAAACAGACGATTAAACTAACAACAACCAATCACTTACCCCTTACTAATCAATTGTGAAAAGCGGCTCCTCTTGCTTGCTTCCACAATCCAATGATCCTATAACGAAGAGATTAGAATCCTTCCAAAATGACCATATTCGGCCCTTAATTAAACCAAAATCGATTGAGAAAAGAAAGAAAATAAATGATCATTCGGCCATGGACTTACCAACCTCCAAGCGGTTGAAGCAAGAAACCCCCAACACTCTATTGATGTTCGCCACAACAACCACTAGGAGAAGGGATGGATCCAGTCAATACTTTGAACCAAAGAGAATTCGGTCTAGAATTAAAATAAAGCAAGGGAAATATGTGATCAAGAAGAAAGAATCGGCCAAAGTTTGAGAAGAAAAGAAAGAAAAAATGGAAAAGTGGTAGGTGCTTTTCGGTTTTTGAGATGACAAGAAATGGAAGGAATGAATAGGAATTTTCGGTTTTGGAAAGGTAAATTTCGGCTTTAGTGTTTCAAAAAGGGAGAGAAAAGCAGAAACAAAAATGAGATATGAGAAGGCTAGTTTTGGCTTAGCTCCAAAAGAAGATAAGAAGGAGAAATGGAATGAGCATTCGGCCAAAAGAGACAAAAGAAGTACAAGCTTGAGGCTCAAGAACTTTCGGCTACAAACACTTTAGGAGACAAGAAATAAAATGAAACTTTCGGCAATCCATTTTGAGTTTTGGTCTTACGGTTCCAAGAGTAAAAGAATGAGAGAAATTCTCTTGAAAATTCAATGACAAAAGAAAGAAAGAATAGCCTTCCAACTTGATGAGAAAATGCCTCAAAACTCCAAATGAATTTTGGCATTACCCACTACAACACACCACCAAGCCGTCCACCCACTCCACAACTCCCCAACATTCGGCCAAATCCCCCTATTCACTCCCAACCACAATTTCAAATAAGTTTGAACAAGTCATCCTCCACCAATTTCTCTCCACCATCCAAGTCACCCCTTGACCAAGTCCATGGTAGAATTCAAGTTGCTCTCAACCTCTTCCTCCATGCCGTCCAAAATGAGAACCAAAATGGGAGCTCTACGACTTGAACTCTGGACCTCCCTCACCTGAAGATGACGCCACACCAAGCTCCTCCCTTGCCACTCTGCCAGCTCTTCATTTGTGCAATAAAACACCAAAGAAAACTCTTATACCCCAGCTCCAACAGCTCCCCTGACTTAACACCCAAAAACCAAAATTTTCCCATTCACTCAGGCATACTCCTAGACCACAATTAAGCCCCGATACAACACAAACAACAACACAGCACACCAAACACATGCAATATCATGCAACAACCAAAATAGCCCCTAACCCGGGATATTACATGGTTGGTACGGGGGTGTGTAGCGGATGGAAATTAGGCTTGGTTGGGAAATTCATTTTACATGCATTTTAATATATTTTATTTCATTTTATATTGTTAAAGTTTGTAATTGGGCTCAAACCCAAATTAATGCCTTGATGGTCTGGCCCAATAATGGTGGTAAGTGAGTTACACACTGAGTTCTTTGTAACTCACCCCGTTTTATTATCCATCTCAGGTAATGGAAATTGATGTGGACTTGGGCCGGGGATGACATGGTGGAGGCCATACTACGAGCATGGGTTTTATAAATTATGAACTTTATTTAAGTTACTTATTTTAATTACTATTTTGGGTATGTTGTAATAAGGCCTCTAATTATGTTTTTATGGATTGTTTTTATGTGTGGATAGATTTAACTTTATTTTTAGACTGTTAATATGGGCTTATGTTAAATCTATAAAGTTTCTTAAAAATATTGTGTTTTATAACAATTTTGGACACCTAAATTACTTTTCAATTTCTTTCAATTTTTTTAAAAAAAAAACTGCGTTAAGGTTTTGACTAATATATATATAAGATTTCAACCAAGTATTTTTCTTAATTCATAATCATTGTACTTAGTTTTTATTAAACCTTATTTCTAAAGGCTTTGCATTACTGTTTTACTTAAATCATTAGAGAAATTTTGGATGTTCGTTCGGTGTGACAAACCAAATCTCGTCTTAACGCATAGACTGGTTTGGGGTGTTACATTTAATGGTATCGAGCACGGTTTCAAAACTAATTTGTGGTTTGGGTTCAATAATGATGTTTGTTTGAAAAACAATTCAAAATTTCTAGATTTTGATTTAAAGGTAGTATGGCACCATGAGCATCCCGCGCCAAGTCAAGTAAGTATCAGTATATCGATTGTTTATATTGTGATATGATCATAAGAAACACTCTAGAACTTCTAGTTTTAGGTGTTGAAAATCGTAGAGATTGAGACAATAGGATATGGTTGCGAAAACAACTCTATCTCTTTCATATCATAAAACATCGTTAATAAACAAGCTGAAATAGTATTTTGATTCATAAAACTCTTAATCAGTTAAATCGGTCATTATGAGCTCTAGAGGACGCGTGGTCGTGGGCGCGGTAGGCGTGGCCGTGGTAGAGGGGCGAGGTGTTAGAGGCGCAAAGCGAAGCACCGGATCATATGCCGGAAATAGATGCACTGCGTCACTCGAAAGTGAGATGGGATCACATAATCATATGGAAGAAGATAATGCGGTGACGCGAGCAATCTGCGCGAGTCCTTGAAAGGTCATTTGGAGCTAGAAGCTGGGCCAACGACTCATGGGTCGATATCGAACGTTTGAAATCAAGTGGTCTTTGAGGTTTTTGAGAGGTGTCTCAAGTGTAGCTCCAAATGTCGCTGAATATTGGCTTGAGGCGGTGGGAGCGAATTATGGGCGATCTTGAGTGCCTTTGTGGAACAAAAATTAAGGGGCGGTGTCCTTGTTAAGGGACGAAGCATACCAATGGTGGCTTCTTGTCCGAGAAGGCACCAAGTCGCATTAGTTAATTGGGAATTCTTTAAAGTTTCCTTCCAAAGGAAATATGTAGGAGCGAGTTATGTTGATGCGAAGGAAGGAATTTTGAATCGGTCCAAGGAATAAGACAAAGTGGCGGCATATGAAGAAGCGAGTTTTTGCGCTTGAGTCGCTATGCTCGAACAATAGTGGCAGCAGATCATGAGCGTTGTATACGCTTTGAGGATGGCTTGAGCGATGAATTGCGGGTTTTGATAGCCCCACAACAAGTTAGAACTTTTGCCACGCTTGTGGAAAAGGCCAAGATAGCCGAAGAGGTTAAGAACTCGGAACGTCGAATCGGGAGCGAGCTAGAGGCAAGAGAGATATGAAGTATTCGAGGTTCTTCAAAAAGGTTCTGAAGAAGCCTCGGAGCGAGGAACCGGCTCAAGGAAGAACACTGTAGGCGTGAATCGAGTCGAGATTGTCTTGATTGTGGGAAAAGGCATTACGAGAGTCTTTGGAAGAAAGCGGGTGCTTGCTATAAATGCGGGTCGATGGATCATCAATATAGGAATTGCCCTCGTCGAATGGATACAACTCGAGAAGCTCGTATCTTGATGCACCACCAAAGAAGAGGAATTCAAAGCAACCACCAGAGAGGTCGTGGACCAGTCGTGGTGGTAATGGGGTGGGCGTGGTCAAGGTGCGTGGTCGAGGCAATGGTCCTAGAGGCAACACGGATGCAAGGCGGCCCGGGATTGGTATATGTAGTTAGACACCGTGAGGATGGCAATGCACTGATGTGATAAGCGATGCGTTCTTCATTTTTGATGTACTGTTATTGCTTTGATAGATATTGGTTCTACCCATTCGTATGTTGCTAGCACCATATCGGAAACTTGAATTTAGACTCGAAATTTCCGATAATGAGATGAAGGTAATTAGTCCTTTAGGACAATCGGTATTAGTAAATAAACTGTTTAGAGATGTGCCCTTAGAAATTCAAGGAGAATTATTTTTGGCAAATTTGATGGAATTGCCTTTTGGCGAGTTCGATATCATTTTGGGCATGGATTGGTTGGTTAAGCACCAGGCGAAATTGGATTGTCTTTGAAAAGCGGATGTCAATAAGGACGGTGAAGGATAAAGAAATAATTATGATAAGCGGCGGAGGAATTACTTGGCAAATGTGGTATCCGCACTTAAAGGCGAGAAAAGTTGGTGCGAAAAGGGTATGGAGCATTTTTAGCATTTATTAGTGCTTTAGATGCCAAAGAGTTGTCGAGTGGAAGATGTGAGAAACAGTGAAGGAATTTCGGATGTATTTCTGAAGAACTTCCCGGTGTACCTCGGATCGGGAAGTGGAATTTGGTATTGAGCTTTTGCGGGCAGCTCCGGTGTCCATTGCTCCTTATAGAATGGCACCGAAGGAGTTGGCGGAGCTTAAAGCTCAAATTCAAGAATTGCTAGATCGAGGCTTTATTCGTAGAGTGTGTCTTCGTGGGGAGCAGGTTTTGTTTGTTAAGAAGAAAGATGGGTCGATGCGTATGTGTATTGACTACGAGCAATTAAATTAATTGGCGATCAAGAATAGGTACCCTACGCCAAGAATTGGCGACTGTTTGATCAATTGAAGGGAGCTTGATTTTCTCCAAAATTGATTTGAGATCGGGTTATCATCGGCTTAAGGTGAAAGAAGCGGATATTCACAAGGCGGCTTTCCGAACTTGTTATGGACATTATGAGTTTTTGGTGATGCCGTTTGGGTTGACCAATGCACCATTTGCATTTATGGATATGATGAACCAGGTCTTTCAACCATATTTAGACCGGTTTGTGGTGGTATTCATAGATGACATTACGGTATATTCAAGGAATGAAGAAGAGCATGATTCGCATTTGCGAATTGTATTGCGATTACTTGAGATAATCAAGCTGTATGCCAAATTCGGTAAATGTGAATTACAGTTAAGGAAGTGACTTTCTTGGGTCATGTGGTGTCGTAGAAGGAATAAGGGTGGATCCTCGAAAGATTGAGGTTGTATTGGATTGAAACCACCAAAGTCGATGGTGAGATTCGGAGTTTCTTGGGTTTGGTGGTTACTATAGATGCTTTGTTGAGGGTTTTCGTTGATTCTTTGCACCCCTAACTAAGCTTTTGCGAAAAGGAGTACCGTTTATATGGGTGAAAAAGCAGCAAGAAAGTTTCGATGAATTGAAGAAGATTTTTGGAAGTGCTTGTGTATTGATTCAACCCGAAATTTGGAAAGGAGTTTCTGATTTATTGTGATGTGTCGCATCACGGGATTAGGTTGCGTATTGATGCAAAGTGGGAAAGTGGTAGCTTATGCTTCTCGTCGATTGAGACCGCGCCTGAAGTAAACTACCCTACTTATGACTTGGAGTTAGGCTGCAGTAGTGTTTGCTCTAAAGATTTGGAGGCATTACCTCTACGGTGAAAAGTCTATCATCTATACGGATCACAAGAGTCTTAAGTATCTTCTTAATCGGAAGGAATTAAACTTGAGACAACGAAGATGGGTGGAGTTTGTTAAAGGACTATGATTTCTCAATCGAGTATCATCTGGAAAAGCTAATGTGGTAGCGAGACAGCGTTAAGTAAATGAGTGGTATCGATTTGAGAGCAATGTTTGCCCATTTAAGTTTGTACGAGGATGGTAGTCGATAGCGGAACTTGGTGAAGCCTGCGTGGTTGGAGCAAATTAAGAAAAAGCAAATATTAGATGAAAAGTTGGGACCTTTACTTCAACAAGTTGAAAATGGAGGAATAGAGGATTTTGGTATAAACACGGAAGGTGTGTTGTGCTTTTCGTGGAAAAAGTCAGTATGCCTAAGGACTCGAGATCGAGACAAATGATTCTACGAGAGGCACATAGTAGCCCTTATGCTATGCACCGGAGGAAATAAGATGTATCGGGATCTTCGTGAACAATATTGGTGGCGGGGTTGAAGCGTGAGATTTACGAATTTGTGGGAAAATGTTTAACTTGTCGGCAAGTGAAGGCGGAACATCAATTGCCGTCGGGATTATTACAACCGGTAAAGATTCCTCTTTGGAAATGGGAGCGAGATAACAATGGATTTTGTTAGTGGGTTACCTTTATCACCTACTAAGAAAAACTCTGTTTGGGTAATTGTTGATCGTTTGTGAAAATCGCTCATTTTCTACCGAGTTCATACGGATTACTCGTTACTGAAGTTGGCTAAATTTGTACATATCCAGAAATCGTGAGGTTGCATGGGGTACTGCGTCTATTATATCGAGATAGGGATCCTAGGTTTATGTCACGGTTTTGGAAAGCATTGCATGAAGCTTTAGGAACAAAGCTAAACTTGAGACGGCTTTTCATCCTCGATCGGATGGTCAATCGAGAAAAGTAAATTGATTACGGAAGACATGTTAAGGGGTTGTATAATCGACTTCAAAGGTAGTTGGGAGGATTTTCTACCATTGGCGAGAATTTGCTTACAACAATAGCTATCGATCTAGCATTCGGATGGCACCCTACGAGGCATTATATGGTCGTGAGGTGTCGTTCTCCTAGTTGTTGGACTGAATTGGGCGAGCGCAGATGTTAGGTCGGTGATCTACGAAGCGGAAGAAAAAGTAAAAGCTATTCGAGCACGGTTAAAGGAAGCTTGAGATATGACAAAAGTCGTATGCGGTCCGAAGCGTAGAAGTATCGAGTATCTTTGTGGGGATCAAGTGTTCTTGAAGGTCTCACCTTGGAAGAAGATTTTTAGGTTTGGGAAGAAGGGCAAATTGAGTCCTAGATACATTGGACCATATCGTGTGGTGAAGCGTGTTGGTCCAGTGGCCTATCAGATCGAATTACCTCGGAGTTGAGTCGATTCATAATGTTTTTCATGTTTCCATCTTTGGCGCTATAGATCGGATCCTTCGCACATAGTGCAGGTAGAAGAAGTGGAGTTGAAGTCAGACTTGTCTTTTGAGGAGGAACCAGTGGAAATCTTAGACCGAGATGTTAAGGTGCTAAGAAAGAAAACCGTGCCGTTGGTCAAGATTTTATGGCGTAACCACGGAGTGGAGGAAGCCACGTGGGAGCCTGAGGATGCAATTCGACAACAATACCCTCACCTTTTTCAACAGGTAAATTTCGAGGACGAAATTTTTTTAGGAGGGTAGAGTTGTAACACCCTAAAATTCGAGTATCGATTATTGCATGATTTGGTGTTTAGATTATGAAGGAAAATTTTCTTATTATTTTTCGTGTTTATTATAGTCTGAAGAAGAATTAGAATTATTCGGGGATGGAATAATTTTTAGTTTTAAAATTTATTGAAGTGGAGCAAGTGGCATTGACACATAAGTTAATTAATGTGTCAAAGTGTAGCATAAGATGAGTATATGGCAAAGTGGTGTTGGCGCATGAGTTAGTGCATGAGGAGAAGGTTCGAATCCTTGTTTAGCATCTAGATGAATTTTTATTTTTAATTTTTACTGCACATGTATAGCAAGTGTCGGCCAAGTGCATATATGGTAAGTGTTGACCTTGTTATTTTTAGTTAGTATATCAAAGGATTAAGGAAATTGTTAACTTATGGAAGGGAATCAAGAAATTAAGGAAAGATATGAAGATATGGGGCAAGTATCAAGGAAAAGGTTATGGAAATAAAATCATGGCCATTTGACCATGCATAGGGACGGCAATATGGTCTAGGGGGGAGCCGAATTTTTGGTGTTAGTTTGGCTAGGATTTGAAGTCTCTTTTTGGTCATTCTTAGTTTTGTGCATAGTTTTGCAAATTCTCTCAACCTCTCTCTCCCTTGGCCGAATTTGATCCTTGGTAAGCCTTGATTATTTTGACCATTTGGTCATTATTGCACATCATTTGGTATTCTTTTTGTGCCTTTTTCTCATTAGTGCCGAAATCACCTACATCAAAAGACCATTCCTTTCTTTTCTCTCCTTTTCTCCATTGCCGAATGTGCCTTGATCTTAAACTCATCTCTTTCTTTCTCTTTTGTTTTCTTTGAAAACCGAATTATCATCATCCCTATTCTCTTATTTTGATTTCTTTTCAATCAATACTTTCTCCTTTAATCTCTTCATGGCGAATGTTAGTGTACCTTAACCGAACCATTTTCTTTTTTTCTTTGATTCTTCATAGCGAATATCTCTCTATTCATAAGCAACATTCTCAATCGTTTCTTTTCAACCGTGGAAAATAGGTAAGGGTTCTTTTTCGTCTTCGATTAGTTTATAGTATTTGGCGAATATTGATGGTGGTTTGAAGGCTTTCTTAGATCAAAATAAGCGTTCATTCTATTAACATTTATTTTTGTTATACTTTAGTGCGATAACGGAAGATTGGAAATCAAGAGGTCGTGTGTGACATAGAGAACGCTTGGATCGATTTCCCTTGTGGAACAAGAATATTTGTGGTAAGGAAATCTTATTCTCAAAGCCTTTAGTCATAATCGATATATATATATGATTAGGGCGTGCTAACGATCTTTGTCTTTGAAGACAATCAAGATAGGGAAGAAAGCGGGCCGTATATCTTTGTTCGAAAGAAGGGTGGTACCATTAATCCCCCTAAGTATAAACAAAGGAGTGTATCAACAATCGGGATTTCCACAGGGTGTGGGCGTTCATCGAGGAGAATCAATTGTTTGAAGTAGTTCGTACTCCCGAACCATTATTTGTTCGTGGATTTGATTCGGTTAACGAACCATCAATCGGGAGAAACCGCAAGTGGAAGTAGCTCAAAAATCCGAGGGTAAATTTTAGATCGTTATGTTTAGATCGGTTTTATTATTAAATTATAATGATCATAAGTTATCGTGATATGTATAGGTGTTGTGGCGGGAAAGTCTAGTTCTCACCATAACCGGTGTGTAACTTCACACTTATCTTTCGGGATAGATACTAAGCGAGTAAGTATTATGATAAATCGTAAAAATGGCAAAATCGAAATTTATGTAATAATTAACACTTTTGTGTAAATGCATGAAAAGCGGTTAAAGTCGGAAAAATTACTAGATCGATAAATTAAGCGAAATATTTCTAGATCGATAAATTGAACCGAAATATTGCTAGATCGATAAATTGAGCGAAATATTGCTAGATCGATAAATTGAACCGAAATATTGCTAAATCGATAAATTGAACGAAATATTGCTAGATCGATAAATTGAGCGAAATATTGCTAGATCGATAAATTGAGTCGAAATCTTGCTAGATTGTTAAATTGGACCGAAAGGCGCTAGATCGATAAATTGGGCCATAAAGCGCGCTAGATCGATAATATGGGCCAAAGTTTGCTAGATCGCTAATGGGCCAAAAAACCTCTAGTTCGAGATATGGCCAAAGATTAATACTATATTGTTAATAGGCCCAAATGAAAGGTTTTATTAAAAACTCATTTGTATTATGGGTTACTTGATAAATCATTTATGATTAAAGTTTGTTATTCATACATAAATGCATGGGATGGGATTTGAGGAAGAGAAGAAAGGCACTGTGGCCACGTATCTAGTTCGGTGGCTCTGCCACAAATTTTGGCTTAATGCCTCTAGTTCGGTGACTATGTCACAATCTAGTTCGATGAGTGCACTACAATATTATTTAAAAGGCTAAATGCCTACGATTGGTGTGTTTGGCGGGGTGGGTTGATTGGATCCCCACAGGTGTCTTTGGTTGAGTACGGGGTGTGTAGCGGATGGAAATTAGGCTTGGTTGGGAAATTCATTTTACATGCATTTTAATATATTTTATTTCATTTTATATTGTTAAAGTTTGTAATTGGGCTCAAACCCAAATTAATGCCTTGATGGTGCGGCCCAATAATGGTGGTAAGTGAGTTACACATTGAGTTCTTTGTAACTCACCCCGTTTTATTATCCATCTCGGGTAATGGAAATTGATGTGGACTTGGGCGGGGATGACATGGTGGAGGCCATACTACGAGCGTGGGTTTTATAAACTATGAACTTTATTTAAGTTACTTATTTTAATTACTATTTTGGGTATGTTGTAATAAGGCCTCTAATTATGTTTTTATGGATTGTTTTTATGTGTGGATGGAGTTAACTTTATTTTTAGACTGTTAATATGGGCTTATGTTAAATCTATAAAGTTTCTTAAAAATATTGTGTTTTATAACAATTTTGGACACCTAAATTACTTTTCAATTTCTTTCAAATTTTTTAAAAAAAAAAAAAAAACTGCGTTAAGGTTTTGACTAATATATATATATAAGATTTCAACCAAGTATTTTTCTTAATTCATAATCATTGTACTTAGTTTTATTAAACCTTATTTCTAAAGGCTTTGCATTACTGTTTTACTTAAATCATTAGAGAAATTTTGGATGTTCGTTCGGTGTGACAAACCAAATCTCGTCTTAACGCATAGACCTGGTTTGGGGTGTTACATTGGTGGCCTGGTCTTAAGCGGGAAGTTACAGAATTTGTAGGGAAGTGCTTAACGTGTCAGCAAGTTAAGGCTGAACACCAAGTTCCGTCGGGGTTGCTTCAGCCGATAAAGATTTCACAGTGGAAGTGGGAGAGAATCACCATAGACTTCGTTAGTGGGCTTCCCCTTACGCCTACTAAGAAGGACTCAGTGTGGGTGATAGTGGATCGGTTGACAAAGTCCGTGCATTTCATTCCGGTACGGGTTGACTATTCTTTACAGAAGTTGGCAAAGTTATATGTGGCAGAAATTGTGAGGTTGCATGGAGTGCCAATGTCGATTATCTCAGATAGGGATCCAAGGTTTACATCTCGGTTCTGGAAAGCACTACATCGAGCTTTGGGCACCAGATTAGACTTCAGTACGGCATTTCATCCCACGATCGGGCGGCGGCGATCCGAGCGAGTGATCCAAGTATTAGAGGATATGCTGCGGGGCTGTGTGATAGACTTCAGTGGAAGTTGGGAAGAATATTTGCGTCTAGCGGAATTTGCTTATAATAACAGCTATCAAACCAGTATTCGGATGGCACCGTATGAAGCGATGTATGGACGGAGGTGTCGCACTCCTACGTGTTGGACAGAATTGGGGGAACGTCAAGTTTTGGGTCCAGAAATTGTGGCAGAATCTGAAGAGAAGGTTAGGGTAATTCGGACACGATTGAAGGAAGCATCTGATAGGCAAAATTCATACGCAGATCTTAAGCGGAAGGAGATAGAGTTTGATGTGGGAGATCAGGTGTTTCTTAAAGTTTCGGCATGGAAGAAGGTGATGAGATTTGGTCGCAAAGGGAAGTTAAGTCCCAGGTTTATAGGACCTTATCGGGTCTTGAAGCGAGTTGGACCAGTGGCGTACCAGTTAGAGTTGCCACAAGAGTTGAAGCAGATGCACGATGTATTCCATGTTTCTATGCTATGTCGTTACCGATCGGATCCATCTCATGTAGTGCCGGTTGAAGAGGTGGAGCTAAGGCCAGATTTGTCCTACGAGGAGGAGCCGATCCAGATCTTGGAACGAGGTGTGAAGGTATTACGAAGGAAACCAGTTCCTTTAGTCAAAGTGTTATGGCGTAATCATGGATCGGAAGAAGCTTCTTGGGAGCCGAAAGAAGCAATACGACAGGAATACCCTCACCTATTTCAGCCAGGTAATTTTGTGGACGAAATTATTTTAAGGGGGTAGAACTGTAATATCCGGGATTTTGGGCTTGTGCATTATTGCGTAATTATGTGAAGTAGCATGCCTGTGTGTGTTGTAAATATGTTTTATGAATTTTTAGAAGCTTAAGAGTGTAGGTGAATGCCTTAGAAAATATTAAATTTTAAGTATTGAAGGGGAATTGAACAAAAGAGGCCTTAAGAGAAATAGTAGGGGAAATTAGACACAAAAAGTGCCTTGGTAAAGTGGCATGAAGGCGCCACTTAAAGCTCAGTAAGTGACGCCATATGCACGATGGGCAAGAGGCTAGGTTCGAGCTGCAAGGGAAGCAAATAAAAGAGTTTTATTTTGCAGCAAGGAGCAAGAGAGGTGGACGGCAATGGGGCACTAAGGGATGAGTTTAAGATGTGATTAAATTCCTTTGAAAATTTCGGCTAAAGCAGAAGATAAATAAGGATTTATTTTAAATTATTTTGAATGTGCAAGGAAGAGGAAAAATAGGAGAATAACAAGGTAAATCTAGTGTTTGAGTGGGTAGCCGAATTTATCAGTGAGTATTCATCTTTTCCTTGTTTTTCTTTTATTTTCTCATCTCTTTCTCTGGCCGAATTCTCCTCCTCTTCTTTTCTCAAAGTTTTTCTTTTCTAGCCGATTTCTTCCTAGCATCAAAAGCCGAAACATCCTTTGTGCTAGCCGGATCACATCAATTATTATCACATCATATCGTTCAAATATAAATTAATAACTCATCTCCAACTACTCATATTTTCGATATACATAATTCAATAGGATCACATATATATGTATATGCAAATAAGTATATACTTTACACTTAGTAATTTCACATAAAGAAAATATATTCACTTATATATAGATATATATATATATATATATATCCATTTGACATTTCATACATTCGTATAGATGGCATCAAAGTAATCCAACATGGCCACATAAACATAAACTTAATACCGAATATACAAGATCAATTAGTATCATTCGCGTTCGACAACTTAACACACATATACTTACCTTATAGACCAAATATCGAAGATCAATTTAATAATTAAGTAGGCACTTACCTGTATGGCCGAACATACATATATAACTTGTAATATCAACTTACTTCCTCGATGATTACATAACTAGAAAAGTTTGTCTTGCAACTTGAAATTTCATCAACGGTTTAAAACACGCTAGGCGTAAGCTTGAATTTCCACCCAGGCACTAAGCCCCGCTAGACCCGAGTGCGAAATTAAATCAGGCATTTAACCGGCTAGGCAATAAGCCACGATAAACTTCACGGCACAAATGCTAGGCAATAATCATGATAAACTTCAGGCACAAGGACTACTAGGCAATAAGCACGATAAACTTCAGGCACAAGGGCGCGCTAGGCAATAAGCACGAATATTCATATTATTGAGCCATCTCATTCACATCACATACTACCAATATCACATATATCACACATAATTCAATATCATTTTCACATATTATTAATATCACAAATAATTCAATATCACTTTCACATAATACTAATATCACATGTATCACACATAATTCAATATCATTTTCACATATTATTAATATCACAAATAATTCAATATCACTTTCACATAATACTAATATCACATGTATCACACATAATTCAATATCATTTTCACATATTATTAATATCACATATATCACAAATAATTCACTATCACTTTCACATATTACTAATATCACATGTATCACACATAATTCAATATCATTTTCACATATTACTAATATCACATATATCACACATAATTTAATATCACTTTCACATAATGAACACAATTAAGTTTACTACATTTCATTGCTTAAACACTATATCACATTCGGCTTTGGCTAAATTTCCAATCTATAAATTCAATTTCAACATGTACTCAAGATTATAACCGATATTAACGGTATTAAATTGCTTAAATACTTACCTCGACTATCGGCGGACGACGAAGACCGACTAGTCGTTAACTTTCACTTTTCCCCGATCTAAGTCCGTTTTCTTTTGTTCTTGATCTAAACATGATCAAATTAATCTCATTCAAGCACATTTCATTTCAATTTAATCCAAAAACACCTAAATGGGCAAATTACCATTTTGCCCCTAATGTTTCACACTTTTACAATTTAGTCCTAATTACACAAAACACAAAATACACAAAATTTGGTCTCACACCTTAAAAGCCGAATATTCATAGGCTTTATACAAATCCATCCATTTCATTTTTTTCACATTTTAGTCCCTCAAAAATTTATTTTTGCAATTAAGCCCTAATCTCTCAAAATTACCAAAAATCCAAAGACAAAACATATTAATCTAACATATATCTTTCATAATCCATCAACTAACATCATAAAACTCACGAACTCATCAATGGCACGTTTCAAAATATTGATCAAAATCAAAAATTCAAGCTTGGGTCTTGAGGTATTCGAAGCAACGATTTCAAAAACGTAAAAATTATCAAAAACCGAAAACTAAACATACCTTAATCAAGGTAATTTGTTGCCGAAACTTGAAGCTTTTCTATGGTGTTTTTCTCATCTCATATTCGGCCAAAGGAGAAAGATAATGCATGTGTCTTTTATTTTATGATGTTTTATATATTTAACATATAATATAATATAAAAGTTAACTTATAATATAAAATAAATAATTAATAAAACATATTAATGATTACTTAAATAACCATGCTGTCCACTATCATGTAAAATGGGCTAATTGCCCTTTTAGGACTCCATTTTAAAAAGCCACTATCAAATGGGTACTTTTCACTATAGTTTATAACTTTTACGCTTTACGCGATTAAGTCCTTTTATTCAATTAAGCACACAAACAATCAAATTTTCATACGAAACTTTCACAAATAATAATTCACATATAATAAACATAGAAAATAATATTTAAATATTTTTCAGACTCGAATTTGTGGTTTCGAAACATTGTTCCGATTAGGGTCAAATTGATCATTACAGCAGGTCTATTCCTCCTCCACCTAAGCACATTAGATTTGGATTAAGTTCACACAATTAAGAACAAACTAAGTTATTATCATATAATTCAAAAATCAAATAACAAGATTCATCATAGGTTTCATCCCCTTCGGGTATCCGAAGGTTTAGTTCATAATAATAAAAGAAAACATCTCAAGAGAAAAGATAAAACAAAACATAAGAAATCCCTAAAACCCCCAAAAGGAATTGAAGGAGAGATCCGCCGTCTTGAGTAGAATTCCAGCTTCTTGAGATGGATCAACTGGCTATCTTCGAGTGATTCCCACGAATCTGACCTTTTTGGCTCGGCTCCTTGGCCTAGCTCACCGCCCCGACAAAAGCCCTGGCAGAAGGCTTCTGCCGAACTCCCCAAATAAGTTGCCCCCTAGGGTGTTTAAATAGACTTTGAGATGCCTTACTTGGCTCCTAAGTATCCTAATTCAAGTAGAATTCCTACTAGGGTGTTTGAATAGGCTTTGGAATGTGTTTCTTTGCCTCAA
The DNA here is from genome assembly GCA_025698515.1 of Gossypium sturtianum. NCBI lineage: Eukaryota > Viridiplantae > Streptophyta > Magnoliopsida > Malvales > Malvaceae > Gossypium > Gossypium sturtianum. The sequence goes on along the minus strand of CM046949.1, from coordinate 24,275,217 downwards.
AGTATCCAAATCTGAGTAAGACTCTTCTTGGCCGTGGCAGGGACACGGCCATGGCACACGACCGTGTGAATCGTGTTCAGGCCGTGTTTGACACTGTTTAATGAGGCACGGAGCTTAAGAGTGTAGGTGAATGCCTTAGAAAATATTAAATTTTAAGTATTGAAGGGGAATTGAACAAAAGAGGCCTTAAGAGAAATAGTAGGGGAAATTAGACACAAAAAGTGCCTTGGTAAAGTGGCATGAAGGCGCCACTTAAAGCTCAGTAAGTGACGCCATATGCGAGTGGGCAAGAGGCTAGGTTCGAGTGCAAGGGAAGCAAATAAAAGAGTTTTATTTTGCAGCAAGGAGCAAGAGAGGTGGATGGCAATGGGGCACTAAGGGATGAGTTTAAGATGTGATTAAATTCCTTTGAAAATTTCGGCTAAAGCAAAAGATAAATAAGGATTTATTTTAAATTATTTTGAATGTGCAAGGAAGAGGAAAAATAGGAGAATAACAAGGTAAATCTAGTGTTTGAGTGGGTAGCCAGAATTTATCGTGAGTATTCATCTTTTTCCTTGTTTTTCTTTTATTTTCTCATCTCTTTCTCTGGCCGAATTCTCCTCCTCTTCATTTCTCAATGTTTTTCTTTTCTAGCCGATTTCTTCCTAGCATCAAAAGCCAAAACATCCCTTGTGCTAGCCGGATCTTTATCTATCACCATTGTCGAAATTACTGTAACATCCCCAAACCCGGCCTATTCACTATGACCGAATCTGGTTATGTTAGTGAAAATATGTTTCTTTACTTAAAATTTAAAACATGAAAATTTATTATCTTTGGAAAATTGTGTCCACAAAAATTTAATACACAATATAAGTTTGTTGAAAATTTCTGAATTAAAACATTGTTATAAATTACTATAATATGAACCTTTTTAATAAAAATATTTCTGAATATAATGTAAACTTCAACAAAATTAAATAGAGTATTGTAATCATAGTGGCCCTTATTACATCAAATAAATTGAAACCAAGTAATTAAAATGCTTGAAATAAAAATATTCAAAACGTCAACTTCTGCATGAAAATCCGCTTCTGCATGGGCCACCTTGTATCCACTCCAACCCGTCCACTAATCACGACTCACCTGCGATGATGGATAAATAATTGGGTGAGTCACAATGACTCAGTGTGTAAGTTAACCACTGAAATCCACCCACATGCTAGCCACATAATATCCCAATTATCAAATGCAACAAGTAATATATATATCATTTTAACAATTACCACAATCTGGGCTTGGCCCACATTCAAATCACATCACATACTGGGCTTGGCCCATTTCTCAATAAACCACATATCAACTGGGCTTGGCCCATTTCCACGTATGTTTCCAAAACATACCTATCCACATGTCGTATTGGGCTTGGCCCATTTCCATATTATTACAAAAATAATGCAACATGATTCCCAACCCAACCTAGGGTCCATCCGCTACACACCCCCTTATCCAGCCTACCACACACCAGGGGACTATCGGGTCACCCTCTCCTTTTCCCTCCAAAAAGGCAACCAATGCCATCCACGATGTAGCGTATAGCTAACATCAAACCACGATGGAGCACACAGCAATCCATCAAGCCACGATATGGCATAAAGCCCATATCAATCCAGGTAACCACGCGAACTAAATCGCAAAGATCCACAACGCGACCTCAGTCAGCGCCAATCCACGATGTAGCACAAAGCTGACATCAACCACGTACTCGAAGTACACCCATACCTTCTTTCAAAAACCCACCCATGCACATGTAACATAATATAATGCGGAGATGATTCATGTACATGTTATTCACAATCATAGGCATACTCACATATTGAAAATCAATTATCACATATTAGTCGATTTGCTACTAACCTGGTCATCATCATACCCCCTTCAAGGGTATCATTCTCACATATACTGCACTTGTTAGCAACATATAAAAGCAGGCAAATATCACGCAAATCCGGAAACAATGGCTAACTACACACCTTATCACTAGGAGTTCTAGACTCTCGATCCTCGACGCTATCGTCTAAGCGAAACTACGACTTTACGCCTAACGTTTCTTCTTTGTTGGCCCACACCCCCGTGGCCAATCTCGAGCAATGAAACGGATCTCTTCTTGAACTTTGGGATGGGAGCTTTCCCTTGCCCACCTTTGGTAGTACTCGAACCCACGTCCATCGTAATCACTTAATTAGAACCCTTTGGTTAAACGTCATAATACAAAATCTCAAGCGAACAACTACAATTTAACTTACTTAAGAAACGATCTAAAATCTCAAAGGCTCCTCTGTACTTTGTCGATTTGCCCCTTAGATGATCGAATCCAAGAGACTTCCTCAATGCTTCCTTCTTTCGGCTACACACAAGAGATTATACTTAATGGCACTATGACATTCGGCCATGCCAAAACTAAGGCCAACCATTCGGTTTTGGCCACTACAACAAGAAATTCATAAAACGATTGCTAAGGACAGAATATACTTACCACTCTTGCTTAAGATTCGGCCAACCCCACTAGGACACCAAGGGAGATTTCGGCTAACAAGGGATTAAAAGAAAACAAAAGAATTATTTGGCTACAAAGGCCAAAGGAGAAATCGGCACACCAAGAGGGAGAGGCAAAAGACTTGATGAATAACTAGCACTCTACCCTCCCCTATTTATAGCATTCGGCCAACACCCCCTTGAAGTCTCCAAGATTTGGCCAACACCTCACTAATTCAATTCCATTTGAATTAGTTCAATTCAAAAACAACTTGAATTGTTCTACTATTATCCCACTTATCAAAATAAAAAAAAACCAAATAAATAATAATTATCCCTACTTAATCTAATTAATAATAAATAATAAATAATAAATAATTATCCCACACTCAAATAGATAAATAAATAATAAAAAAAAACAAAATCCTCATCAAAATCAAAGTCTTCTAGCCGTCCAACACCTTCAAATTGGCTGCCCAAAATAACAAAAAAATCAAAACTCCAAATGCCACACACCAAAGTTGAACACAGGACCAAGCCGCCGCACTCCTTGCCCCCCAACGCCCAGGCCACTCGGCCACTTTGAATTTCATGGTAGAAACCCCCAACGTTTTATTTTAAACCCTTCTTAACTCAAGTCCATAACCACCAACAAAAATAAAACGCCAACTGCAGCTCCAGGTGCTCGAACCTGCGCCTTTGCGCTCCTCCAGCGCCTAAGTGGCGCATGAGAGCCACTCCACCAGCCCATCTTTCTTGTCCGAATCCCTCGCCATATACCTTTAAGGCCTTACAAAGCCCAACGCCCAAAACGAAAAATAAAACGCCAAATGCTTCGCAGCCCTCGAAACCGCGACCTCTCCTCCTCCGGCGCCTAAGTAGCGCCCAAGAGCCACTTCTCCCAATTGGACTTTCATGTCCATCAACTTGGACATTTATTCTTAAGGCCTACTTAGCCCGGTCTCTTGACGCAAAAATAAAACCAAAATCTTTGCCGCTTGGACTCGAACCCTTGCTCACTTAGGCGCCACCTTCCAAAGCCCCCAAGCGGCGCCTCAATCGCCACTTTGCGAGTCTTTCTTGTGTCATAAACTCCCTAAATTATTTTAAGGCCTTCCTGCCCCATTTCCCCTTTTTTACCCCAAAAATCTAAAAATTTTCTAAGGCATTCTTTGCCTTCTAGGGTTCTCAAACCCCAAAAATCTATCCAACATGACCATAAGCCTACTAATCGCTCGAGCTATGCTCCAAGCGCATAACCCTAAAACCAGGGTGTTACAATTCTACCCTCCTTAAAATAATTTCGTCCTCGAAATTACTTTACTAACAAACGTCCATACAACCTATCTTACCACCTTACGCTTATCTTTGCGCACTCACAGATCTTACTAAGGCTATCGTACCTACACAATCTCTAAATTCGCGCTCAAAATTCGAAACACCTCTCTTAGCAACACAAAAAAAAGCTAACTCATAAGCAACCAAAGTAATTAAAGCATGTACCAAAGCAAAAAAGCTTACCTAATATCACATCCTTGGTTGACTCCGACTAGAACCATTCCTTCCATGACTTGAACCACGACCCCTCGTCGCTTGAGGACAATTCTTAACTAAATGTGCCTTAGATCCGCACCGAAAACATTCTTTACTATTTCCCCAACATTCTCCTAAATGAGCTCTCCCACATCGAACACAAGAACGATTCCGATCCATTGGTACAAGTGCACTTACAGGGTTCTCGGTCCTTGGTCTTTTCTGGACATTACCAAGCGATGCTGACGGTCCAATATTTCTCTTATTCTCGCTCCTATTCTTTTCTCGGTTTTCTCTTATAGTCTTCTTAACCTCTTCAGCGATCCGAGCTTTCTCCACTAGCACCGCGAAGTCTCTCTCCCTCTGCGGAGCAATCACCATTCGAAGTTCATCTCGCAATCCATCTTCAAACCGGACGCACCTCTCATAATCAGTGGCCACAATTCCCTTAGCATACTGACTAAGTCGCACGAATTCCACTTCGTACTCATCTATCGACTTACTTCCTTGTACTAGATTTAGAAACGCTTTCCTTTGCGAGTCCAAATAAGCGGCTCCTACGCACTTTCCTTCAAACTTAACCTTAAAGAAGTCCCAATCTGTCGATCTATTTGGTACACTTTGCTTGACAAATGAGCCACCAACGATAAGCTTCGTCGCGAAGCAACGAAAACAAACACCTTAAGCTTTTCTTCATTGGTGCAGTCCAAATCGTCCATGATTCTTTCGATCGCTTCTAGCCAATACTCCGCTACGTTCGAGCTACTCCAGATATTCCTCTAAAGATCTCACTCCGTTCAATCTAAGCCTTTCCGATACCGACTTTCGAGTTCCATTTCCTCTACTAGCTCTCGCTACGTTCTAAAATTCGTAACATGGCTCGCGATACTCCGTCATCTTCTCCGTGCGGTCTTGCCCCTCTACGCCCACTGCTTTGGCGGCACTTCACTTTCGATCCATGGCGGACCCTATCGGTTCCGATCTTTGCCATTCTACCTCTACCGCGTCCCCTAGAACTCATCTCTATCGTCGCGATTTAATCTGATTAAGGAGTTTTATGCATTAGTATTTGTTCCCTTTGTTTAACCACGAACAATTTTATGAAAAGAATGGTATTTTAAAGTAGTTCTTTCGAGCAATCAAGTTTCCTTCCCTACCAGGGTAATTTCGTCATTTTCCTACTGAGGGTTTTTTTTTTTTTGAAATTTTAAAACTAAGGGTTTTAAAGCAGTGAGGCAAACCCCTTTCGGGTTTTAATAATGGGTTTAGCCTATGAACAAGTCCTCTTGGTTAAGGTGAACCGTAGCTACGCACGCACGGTAGGATTCCAGTGAAGAGGAGGTGAGTCACGAGGACTGCTTAAGTACCAAGCTCTTAGGATCCACTCCTAGACATGCGCACAATGGTTGCCACACCTAAACTCGGCGACTTAATCACGAGGTTTGTTTAGTAGCTTTAAGTTTTATACATATGTTTGAGTAGACTAGTCCTAGGGTTCAACAGATCCTAGTTCACTAATCTACGAGCCCAACTAAGCCCATAACAGTTCATATAACAAATTACTTCACAAGTCTGAAGTACTTACCTGGTGGACTCGGGCCGGAGGTACAGGTGCCATGCCAGAAAACCTGAAAATATTTCTTAAAAATCCATATTTTTGGAAAGCCCATTTGAGAATGTTTTGGGCCCAAAACCCTCAAAGCCGAGTTTTGAACCTGGCTCTGATACCAATCTGTAACATCCCCAAACCCGGCCTATTCACTATGACCGAATCTGGTTATGTTAGTGAAAATATGTTTCTTTACTTAAAATTTAAAACATGAAAATTTATTATCTTTGGAAAATTGTGTCCACAAAAATTTAATACACAATATAAGTTTGTTGAAAATTTCTGAATTAAAACATTGTTATAAATTACTATAATATGAACCTTTTTAATAAAAATATTTCCGAATATAATGTAAACTTCAACAAAATTAAATAGAGTATTGTAATCATAGTGGCCCTTATTACATCAAATAAATTGAAACCAAGTAATTAAAATGCTTGAAATAAAAATATTCAAAACGTCAACTTCTGCATGAAAATCCGCTTCTGCATGGGCCACCTTGTATCCACTCCAACCCGTCCACTAATCACGACTCACCTGCGATGATGGATAAATAATTGGGTGAGTCACAATGACTCAAAGTGTGTAAGTTAACCTTGAAATCCACCCACATGCTAGCCACATAATATCCCAATTATCAAATGCAACAAGTAATATATATATCATTTTAACAATTACCACAATCTGGGCTTGGCCCACATTCAAATCACATCACATACTGGGCTTGGCCCATTTCTCAATAAACCACATATCAACTGGGCTTGGCCCATTTCCACGTATGTTTCCAAAACATACCTATCCACATGTCGTATTGGGCTTGGCCCATTTCCATATTATTACAAAAATAATGCAACATGATTCCCAACCCAACCTAGGGTCCATCCGCTACACACCCCTTATCCAAACCTACCACACACTGGGGACTATCGGGTCACCCTCTCCTTTTCCCTCCAAAAAGGCAACCAATGCCATCCACGATGTAGCGTATAGCTAACATCAAACCACGATGGAGCACACAAAGCAATCCATCAAGCCACGATATGGCATAAAGCCCATATCAATCCAGGTAACCACGCGAACTAAATCGCAAAGATCCACAACGCGACCTCAGTCAGCGCCAATCCACGATGTAGCACAAAGCTGACATCAACCACGTACTCGAAGTACACCCATACCTTCTTTCAAAAACCCACCCATGCACATGTAACATAATATAATGCGGAGATGATTCATGTACATGTTATTCACAATCATAGGCATACTCACATATTGAAAATCAATTATCACATATTAGTCGATTTGCTACTAACCTGGTCATCATCATACCCCCTTCAAGGGTATCATTCTCACATATACTGCACTTGTTAGCAACATATAAAACAGGCAAATATCATGCAAATCCCGGAAACAATGGCTAACTACACACCTTATCACTAGGAGTTCTAGACTCTCGATCCTCGACGCTATCGTCTAGCGAAACTACGGCTTTCTGCCTAACGTTTCTTGCTGTTGGCCCACACCCTGGTGGCCAATCTCGAACAGCAAAAACGGATCTCTTCTTGAACTTTGGGATGGGAGCTTTCCCTTGCCCACCTTGACTGGTACTCGAACCCACGTCCATCGTAATCACTTAATTAGAACCCTTTGGTTAAACGTCATAATACAAAATCTCAAGCGAACAACTACAATTTAACTTACTTACCGAAACGATCTAAAATCTCAAAGGCTCCTCTCAGACTTTGTCGATTTGCCCCTTAGATGATCGAATCCAAGAGACTTCCTCAATGCTTCCTTCTTTCGGCTACACACAAGAGATTATACTTAATGGCACTATGACATTCGGCCATGCCAAAACTAAGGCCAACCATTCGGTTTTGGCCACTACAACAAGAAATTCATAAAACGATTGCTAAGGACAGAATATACTTACCACTCTTGCTTAAGATTCGGCCAACCCCACTAGGACACCAAGGGAGATTTCGGCTAACAAGGGATTAAAAGAAAACAAAAGAATTATTTGGCTACAAAGGCCAAAGGAGAAATCGGCACACCAAGAGGGAGAGGCAAAAGACTTGATGAATAACTAGCACTCTACCCTCCCCTATTTATAGCATTCGGCCAACACCCCCTTGAAGTCTCCAAGATTTGGCCAACACCTCACTAATTCAATTCCATTTGAATTAGTTCAATTCAAAAACAACTTGAATTGTTCTACTATTATCCCACTTATCAAAATAAAAAAAAACCAAATAAATAATAATTATCCCTACTTAATCTAATTAATAATAAATAATAAATAATAAATAATTATCCCACACTCAAATAGATAAATAAATAATAAAAAAAAAACAAAATCCTCATCAAAATCAAAGTCTTCTAGCCGTCCAACACCTTCAAATTGGCTGCCCAAAATAACAAAAAAATCAAAACTCCAAATGCCACACACCAGGTTCGAACCTGGGACCAACTGCCGCACTCCTTGCCCCCCAACGCCCAGGCCACTCGGCCACTTTGAATTTCATGGTAGAAACCCCCAACGTTTTATTTTAAACCCTTCTTAACTCAAGTCCATAACCACCAACAAAAATAAAACGCCAATCGCAGGCTCAGTGCTCGAACTGCGCGCTTTGCGCTCCTCCGGCGCCTAAGTGGCGCATGAGAGCCACTCCACCAGCCCATCTTTCTTGTCCGAATCCTCGCCATATACCTTTAAGGCCTTACAAAGCCCAACGCCCAAAACGAAAAATAAAACGCCAAATGCTTCGCAGCCCTCGAAAACCGCGACTCTCTCCTCCTCCCAGCGCCTAAGTAGCGCCCAAGAGCCACTTCTCCCAATTGGACTTTCATGTCCATCAACTTGGACATTTATTCTTAAGGCCTACTTAGCCCAGTCTCTTGACGCAAAAATAAAACCAAAATCTTTGCCGCTTGGACTCGAACCCTTGCTCACTTAGGCGCCACCTTCCAAAGCCCCCAAGCAGCGCCTCAATCGCCACTTTGCCAGAGTCTTTCTTGTGTCATAAACTCCCCTAAATTATTTTAAGGCCTTCCTGCCCCATTTCCCCTTTTTACCCCAAAAATCTAAAAATTTTCTAAGGCATTCTTTGCCTTCTAGGGTTCTCCAAACCCCAAAAAATCTATCCAACATGACCATAAGCCTACTAACTGCTCGAGCTATGCTCCAAGCGCATAACCCCTAAAACCAGGGTGTTACAATTACTCAACCTTTCTCTTCTTCTTTTCGCAAATCTCAAAAGTCGAAAGCAAGTTCTTTCTAGCCATAGCCAAATTTCTCTGTGGATTTAAACAAGGGAGCAGTCGACTACAGCATTAAGGGTAAGATCAGATGCTATTCAATTTCCTTTCTATTCTTTTAGCCGAAACTTAGGAACTAATCCTAGTATCCCTCTTTGGCCGAAACTATGAAGGATCTTTTCGGGATTTTGGGGTAGCCGACTTCTAGGGAGATCATTCGGGATTTGATTCTTCAAGGTAAGTAAAGTGCAATATTAGGCCGAAGGCCATGTATGGTGTCCATTAATTATTGGAAATCAGATCTAACATGAGCTTATAGGTATTTCGACAGATACCAACCAAGGGACACTTTTCGGGATTTAGATCCACAAGGTAAGTGAATCTGACATTCGGCTAAGGCCATATTTGGTGATTCAGATCTATTTCTTATTTATTCAAAAGCTGAAATTAACCGGTTAAGTGAATTAGTAGTTGGCCGATTACTAGAGGGAACATCAAAAAGTTTTGGGATTTGATTAGTAATCAAATCGGCAGCAAGGAACTAAGGATCTAGAGGTTTAGATCGGGATTTTCGGGATTTCAGTGAATTCGTTAAGTAAACCAGGTGTGTACCCCACACTAACTCTTAATAGATTTATGGAATCAATTTAATATATGTGTTTATAATAATATGAAAAGTGGGCAAAGGTACCATGTGATGGTACAAAGTACTCAGGTAAGTAACCTTAACATTATTTTAATAAATGATATGAATAATATTATGATATGAATATTTGGAATATGGTACATATGTGAATATCGATAAGAATGTGGAATAAGGCATAAGGCATGATATTACATATTCTGTGTGACATGGGGCATATGGGTTATATGGAAAGGGGAAGTGATCTGGTGGTTTATACCACAATATCTGAATGTGGTGACTCATGTCACGAAATCTGAATGTGGTGACTTATGTCCCAAAATAATGTCTGGTGGCTATGCCACAAAATTTATAAGGGCGATGAGCAAGTCGTCTGCAGTGACTGCCTTCGATTATGTGTAGCGGATGGAGGGTCGACTTAGTAGTCCCCACGGTGTGATGGTTGGTACGGGTGATGTGTAGCGGATGGTTATCTAGGTATGGGTTCGGGATTGCATCATTACCTATATTTGCTATATGAATATGTATGATCTGACATGCCTAAATCGTTGAGACTTGTGTTGGCTGTTACATACTAAGTCTGTTTGACTCACCCCGTTGTGGGATATCTTTTCAGGTGACACTCAGTAGATGGACTGGGTCGGCGGGAGCTTAGTGGTGGCCATGCTCAGCTTACAGTTATTTTATTTTGAGACTTTATTTTTAAGTTTGGATTTATTTCGGGTTTTCTTTGATGTAATAAGCCCATTAGTATGAAACTGTTTATGCTCGCATTTTAATTATTTTAGTATGATATGATTTTTAGCAAATTAAAGTTTAAGTAACTTTTCTTAAAAATAAATTTTTAAATGTTTGACACCTAATCACAAACGGTTTCCAATTTAATGTTAAACTCTAAAGACTTGGCAACACTTTTAACATATTGATTTCAGGTACCAATCGAAACTATAGTTTCATTAAAATCTAGTTTTCAAGAATAACAATGTTTTCAATTTGAACTCTACACAAATAAATTTTGCTCAAAACCGGCCAAATTTTCTGAGGTAACAAACGAGATTCGAAATGTTTCACATCAAGGCACATGTCAGATCCGGTCAAGGCTCGTGGGCCAGGTTTGGGGTGTTTCAGTGTAAGTCATGGTAAGGCCGTGTTCTAGTTCATCAAGGAGGCACGGCTGTGTGGGCTTAAGTCCAGGCCGTGTCGATTTCTTCTTTCGCCCATTTTGGTCTGTTTTAAGCCTGTTTCTCGTTCTTTTAGTCCTCGGGTGCTTTCCTGAGTATAAGACATGAAAAGAAAGGATTAAGAGCACCTTTTTACATAAAATGAGGCTTAAATCATCCAAAAGCATATTAAATGTGGCCTTAAAATATGTTACTTTTACGGTTCATCAGTCTCTAAATCCATCTGCACAAAAGAAGAGATATCATTCCTTAACTTGGTCGTTTTGGCCGGCGAAAAATATTTTAATGGAAATTTTTCGGTCATTTGATCCCATGTAGTGATTGATCCTCGTGGAAGAGAATGCAACCACTGTTTAGCTTTATTCCTCAAAGAAAAGGGAAACAATCGAAGACGGATGGCATCACCAGTAACGCCATTTATTTTGAAAGTGTTGCAAAATTCTAGGAAATTTGTCAAGTGATTATTTGGATCTTCATCCTGCAAACCATCAAACTGAACAAATTGTTGTATCATCTGAATTGTGTTAGGTTTCTGTTCAAAATTTTTTGCAGCAATAGCAGGTCTAACAATACTTGACTCAGTTCCTGTTAAATTAGGTTTAGCATAATCATACATAGTCCGAGGAGCATGATTTTCGGCCCCCTCTGGAGGTAGTGGATTATTCTCAGCCATCTCTTCGATGGTATTGATTTCGACCTCTTGCTCTTCTTCTATGTAGTTTAAGCTTTGCCTTATTTCTCTACGATTTCTGCAAACGGTACCTTCAATATCACTGTCGTAAATTAGGGGTCCTGTCGGGTTCCTTCTAGTCATAAACTAGAGGTACCTGCAAGAAAGAAAAATTAGAAAGAAAATTAGCCAAGTTAAAATCAAATAAAAATGAAAGTAAATTGCAAAAAATAAAATGGCTAAAGTAATAAAAATTAAGCGTTCTTAATATTTTAGTTCCCCGGCAACGGCGCCAAAAACTTGATCGTGTATGTCAGAGTCTTAAAAATTTATATAAAGAATGATCGAGCCTAAAAACTAACTGTGACAACGATTGAGGCAAGTGCACCTATCGAACAGTAGTATAGCTTAGTGGCAAGACCGGTTTGTCGAACCCAAAGGAACCAAAAGTACTAATACTAACTTTCTTTCTATTATTTAGCCTAAAATTTAAGCAAATTGTTATCTAATCTAAAATTTAACTAACAACTATGCTAAAGACGCGAAGACAAAGAGAATGAATTGGGAAAACACTTTTGAGAAAAACCAATTGATTAGGACAATACCCGAGGAAGAATCCACCTAGACTTCACTTGTTATCTAACTCTGAACTAGACGATTTATTCACTTAACTTGATATGTAGGATTCCCTAATTTATATTAATACCTCTTTCGAGGCTAATAACGTCTAACCCTAGGTTGATTAATTGAAATCTCTTTCTAATTAAAACCACTAGAATTGCATTAACTCGATCTATGGACTCCCATATTAGGTTTGACCCTAATTCGACAGATTTTCGTCATCCTATTTCTAGGGTTGCGATCAACTCCGCTTAACTATGCTAGATCTACTCTTAGGCAGGGACTTTTGCTCCACCACCTAAGCACATCAATACTTGAATCAATATCCTGAAATATTAAAGCAAGAATTAAGAATACATAGTTAAGAACAAATCAAGTATTTATCATATAGTTCAGAAAACAATAATAAGATCCGTCTTAGATTTCATCCCCCTCAGGTATCTGAGGGTTTAGTTCATAATCATAAAGGAGTACATCTCAGAAGAAAAGATAAAACAAAACATAAGAAAACCCTAAAACCCCCTGAAGGAATTAAAGGAGAGATCCTCCGTCTTGAGTATGACTCCGGCTTCTTAAGATGAATCAACTGGCTTTCTTCGAGTAAATCCCACAATTCTATCCTCTCTGACTCGGCTCCTTAGCCTAGTTGGACGCCCCTTGAAGGTTGGCCTTTAGGGTGTTTATATAGGCTTTTGGAATGTGTTTCTTTGCCTCTAAGTATCCTAATCCGAGTGAAATTCCTCTTTGTCACGTCAGAGACACGCCCATGGCACACGCCCGTGTGAATCGTGGCTAGGCCGTGTTCAGGTCTGTTAAGGAGACACGGCCATGTGGTCTTGGGCCTAGGCCGTGTCGATTTCATGCTTTGGCCCATTTGGTCCGTTTTAAGCCCGTTTCTCATTCTTTTCATCCTCTGGTGCTCTCCTGAGTATAAAACATGAAATCAAAGGATTAGAAGCACCTATTCTCTCAATTCAAGGATTAAATCATCCAAAAGTATGCTAAATGTGGGATCAAAATATGTTCATATTACGGTTTATCAATAACATTGTTAACTTTGAATGTTCGGTTAAATATGATAATGTATTAAACTATTATATTCAGCCATATGTGATGGTATAATGAGCTATGTATATTTGATCATATAAGTAAGTAATTATAATATGATATAGGAGAACTTGATTATTCGGTCAACTAGGCATGATTATGAATTAAATTGAAATAGTGTTAGTTTGGGAATGAAAAGTTGTATAATATTATGCTTAATGAGAAGTATAAGCATTCGGCCAAGGTGATTTGTTGAGTTATAGTATAATATTAATGATACAATTTAATTTGATAGAAATGTTTTGATTGTTCGTTTGAATTGTTCAATTTCCTTATGACTTACTAAGCTATGATAGCTTACTGTGTGTATATTTATTTGATTTGTTTTATAGATTTTGAAGTCTAGTTACGAGCTCGGGGATCATCGTCAAAGTCTATCACACTATCGACTAATGTTGGTATTTTATAAGTTAAATTTTTGGAACTATGGCATGTATAGACTGACTTATAATTTTGAAAGGATTGTTTTTGGGTTATGTATATATATTAAGCCATTCTAAAATGGCTAAATCTTGATACTTAAAGACTTATGTGAATTCGGTTATAGTCTTAACTTATTATGGGATTATATTATATGATGTATATATGCTTATATTTGGTTATATGTTTTAAGTTGGTTATGATATGTGATAAACCGTAAAAGTAACTTATTTTAAGCCCACATTTAGCATGCTTTTGGATGATTTAAGCCTTAAATTATATAAATTGGTGCTCTTAATCCTTTATTTTCATGATTTATACCCAGGAGAGCACCAGATGACGAAAAGAATGGAAAACTGGCCTAAAACGGAGTAAATGGGCCATATCACGAAATCCACACAGCCTGGGCCCAAGACCACACGGTCGTGCCTCATTCAACAGGCTCGAACACGGCCTGGCCACGACTCACACGGGCGTGTGCCATGGGCGTGTCCCTATCGTAGGAAAGAAGAGTTTAACTCAGATTTGGATACTTAGGGGCAAAGAAACATATTCAGAAGCCTATATAAACACCCTAAGTATGACCAGAAAAGGAGGACCCAAGGCCTTAGTCAAGGGGCATCAAGCTAGGCCAAAAAAGGCAGATTTGTGGGGATTTACTCGAAGATAGCCATTTGATCCATCTCAAGAAGCCAGAATTATACTCAAGATGGAGGATCTCTCCTTCAATTCCTTCAGGGGGTTTTAGGGATTTCTTATGTTTTGTTTTATCTTTTCTTCTGAGATGTTTTCTTTTATTGTTATGAACTAATCCCTCAGATACATGAGGGGATGAAACCTAAGATGAATCTTGTTATCGTTTGCTGAACTATATGATAAATATTTTACTTGTTCTTAATTATGTGTTCTTAATTCTTGTGTTGATATTTCTGGGATATTAATTCAAGTGTGATGTGCTTAGGTGGAGGAGCAAAAGTCCCTTCTTAAGAGTAGATCTAGCATAATTAAGCGGAGTTGATCACACGCCTAGAGATAGGGTAACGAGATTTTGTCGGATTAGGGTGAAACTGATAAACCGTAAAAGTAACATATTTTAATCCCACATTTAGCATAATTTTGGATGATTTTTCCCTTAATTTATGTAAAAAGGTGCTCTTAATCCTTTCTTTTCATGTTTTATACTCAAGAAAGCACCGGATGACAAAAACAATGAGAAACGGGCTCAAAACGGACCAAATTGGGCCAAAGTGGAAATCGACACGGCCTGGACTTAAACCCACACGGCCGTGCCTCCTTTATAGACGAGAACATGGCCTGATCACGACTTACACGGTCGTGCCTCATTCAAAAGTTTCGAACACGACCTGGCCACGATTCACACGGGCGTGTGCCATGGCCGTGTCCCTACCGCGGCCAAGAGAAGTTTTGCTCGGATTTGGATAGTTGGAGGCAAAGAAACACAATCCAAAGCTTATTTAAACACCCAAGTAGGAACTTCACTCAAATTAGGATACTTGGAGGCCAAGTAAGGCATCTTCAAGCCTATATAAACACCCAGGGGGCAACTTATTTGGGGAGTCGGCAGAAGCCTTCTGCCAGGGCTTTTGTCAGGGCGGTGAGCTAGGCCAAGGAACCGAGCCAAAAAGGTCAGATTCGTGGGAATCACTCGAAGATAGCCAGTTGATCCATCTCAAGAAGCCAAAATTCCACTCAAGACGGCGGATCTCTCCTTCAATTCCTTCAGGGGGTTTTAGGGATTTCTTATGTTTTGTTTTATCTTTTCTCTTGAGATATTTTCTTTTATTATTATGAACTAAACCTTCGGATACCCGAAGGGGATGAAACCTATGATGAATCTTGTTATTTAATTTTTGAATTATATGATAATAACTTAGTTTGTTCTTAATTGTGTAAACTTAATCCAAATCTAATGTGCTTAGGTGAAAGAGGAATAGACCCTGCCTAAGAGTAGATTCGACATAATTAAGCAGAGTTGATCGCACACCTAGAGAGAGGGTGATGAGATTTTGTCGGATTAGGGTGAAACCTAATATGGGAGTCCACAGATCGATTTACTGCTATTCTAGGGGGTTACTATAAGAGAAAGAGATTTCCACTAGTTAACCTAGGGTTAGACGTTAATCGCCTCGAGAGATGGTTTAATATACGTTAGGGAGTCTCACGGATCAAACTAAGTAAATAAATCGTATTGTTCAGGGTTAGATAACAAGTGAAGTCTAGGTGGATTCTTCCTAAGGGTATCGCTTGAGTCAACTGAGTTTTCCCAAAATTTATTTCCCGAATTCATTCTTTTTGTCTTTCCATCTTAGCTTAGTATTTAGTTAGTTTTAGTTTAACAATCAATCACTTTAATATTAAGGCTAAATAATAGAAAGAAGGTGAGTATTAGTACTTTTAGTTCCTTTGGGTTCGACAATCCAGTCTTGCCTAAACTATACTACTGTTTGATAGGTGCACTTACCTTTAATCGTTGTCAGAGTTAGTTTCCAGGTTCGATCATTCTTTTATAAATATCAAAACTCGACAAAACAACGATCAGAAACCTAATATGAGAGTCCATAGATCGAGTTAATGCAATTCTAGGGGTTTTAATTAGAAAGAGATTTCAATTAATCAACCTAGGGTTAGAGGTTAGTCGCCTCAAGAGAGGGATTAATATAACTTAGGGAATCTTACGGATCAAGTCAAATGAATAAATCGTCTGGTTCAGAGTTAGATAACAAGTGAAGTCTAGGTGGATTCTTCCTTGGGTGTCGTCTTAATCAATTGGTTTTTCATCAAAGTATTTTTCCCAAATTTCATTCTTATTTGTCGTAGAGTCTTTAGTTTAGTAGTTAGTTAATTTTAGATAAACAAATCACTTTAATTCTTAGGCTAAATAATAAAAAGAGAGTTAGTATTAGTACTTTTGGTTCCTTTGGGTTCGACATTCCGGTCTTGCCTTAACTATACTACTGTTCGATAGGTACGCTTGCCTCACATCATTGTCATAGTTAGTTTCTAGGTTTGATCATTATTTTTATAAAATTTTAAGACTCTGACACACGATCAAGTTTTTGGCGCCGTTGCTAGGGAACTGAAATATTAAGAAAGCTTAATCTTTCGTTCCTTTCAGGTACCTCTAGTTTATGACTAGAAGGAACTCGACAGGACCTCTACTTTACGACAGTGATATTGAAGGTACCATTCGCAGAAATCGCAGAGAAATAAGGCGAAGCTTAAACTACATAGAAGAAGAGCAAGAAGCCGAAATAAATATTATAGAAGAGATGGCAGAGAATAATCTGCCACCTTCAGAGATGGCCGAACATCATGCTCCACGTACTATGTATGATTATGCTAAACCTAGTTTAACAGGAACTGAGTCTAGTTTTGTTAGGCCTACTATTGCTGCATATAATTTTGAACTGAAACCTAACATTATATAGAGGATACAACAGTTTGTTCAGTTTGATGGTTTGCACGATGAGGATCCTTACACACACTTAGCAAATTTTTTAGAATTCTATGATACCTTCAAAATAAATGGCGTTTCTGATGATTCCATCCGTCTTCAGTTATTTCCCTTTTCTCTGAGGAATAAAGCCAAATAGTGGTTGCATTCTCTTCCCCGAGGGTCAATCACTACATTGGATCAAATGACTGAAAATTTTTATTAAAATATTTCCCACTGGCCAAAACGGCCAAATTGAGGAATGATATCTCTTCTTTTGTACAGATGGATTCAGAGACACTTTACGATGCATGGGAGAGATACAAAGATTTGTTAAGGAGGTACCCACACCACGGATTACCCTTGTGGCTACAGGTCCTAACTTTTTACAATGGTGTGAACCCCTCAACAAGGCAACTAATCGATTCAGCCACCGGCGGAACTCTGAACAAAAAAACTCCTGAAGTGGCCTACGAGTTTATAGATGAGATGTCATTGAATAACTATCAGTGGCAAGTTACAAGGACAAGGCCAGCCAAAGCAGTCGTAGTTTTCAACATCGACGCAGTGACCGTGCTATCAAATCAGGTAGAGTTGTTACATAAAAAATTTGATGGTTTATATGGTTCTTCGCAGGCACATCCAGTTATGCAGTGCGACGCAAATGAAGGGGTGGTGAATCCTGAGTACCCACCCTACAGACAGGGCATGGAGAGTGAACAAATGAACTATTTGGGTAACAATTTCCTATCTAACAATAACCCTTATAGTAATACTTATAATCTAGGTTGGAAGAACCACCCCAATTTCTCATGGGGTGGTCAAAGAAATCAAAGGCAACAACCATCCCAAAACTTCCAACAATAGCCCTACCCACAGGAAAAGAAGCCGAAGCTTGAAGAGATGCTAACAAATTTCATAGCAGCCTCAGAAACACGTTTCCAAAAAGGTAGAAACAAAAATTGAAGTACTATCACAGGAGTTCAAGGATCAATTTGGGCAACTTGCTAAGCAGATCTCTGAGAGACCACAAGGAAGACTACCGAGCAACACCGAAACTAACCCAAGGGAGCAAATTCAAGCCATAATAGCTCAAGATAGTGAAGGGTTAGACGAACCTAATTCAAAGCAAAAGAATGCGGTATAAGAAGATATGGTTGAGGCCAATAACAAACCAAAACCGGTAATCAAACAGTACAAACCTCGCATACCATATCCCCAAGCAATAACGAAAGACGACACAGAGGAACAGTTCGGTAAGTTTCTTAAACTATTAAAGAAATTACATATTAACTTACCATTTCTTGAAGCTCTTTCACAGATGCCAGATTCCAGGAAATTTTTAAAGAAGCTATTGACAAATAAGCGAAAGTTGGACAAGGAACCGCATGTGGAACTAAATGCAGTGTCTTCAGCAATGTTACAAAATAAACTACCACCGAAATTAAAAGATCCAAGGAGTTTCACAATTCCATGCTTAATTGGTAGTTTATCTATTGATAATACTTTAGCTGATTTAGGGGCAAGCATAAATGTCATGCCTTATAAACTGTTTAAACAACTAGGTCTAGGGAAACCCAAACAAACTAGTATGAGCATTCAATTAGCTGATAAAACCGTTAGAATTCCTAGGGGTATAATCGAAGATGTACTCGTGAAAATTGATAAATTCGTATTCCCAGTAGACTTTGTCGTTTTAGACATGGATGAGGACAACACGATCCCCCTAATTTTAGGAAGACCATTCTTAGCAACTGCCAGAACTGAAATCGATGTTAATGCAGGCGAACTCATACTTTGTGTAGGTGAGGAGACAGTCACTCTTCAAGCCCTCGATTTAGCTAGACCATCGAATAACCAAGGTGAGAAAGTAAATTCTATTGATAACCATTCGGTTAACCCTTCTTTTTAGGAAGCACCACAAAAGAACACAACTGAATCCGATCCTAGACCCTGTGCCAACAAAGAAATAACTCATGAGGAAAAAAAGGATTCAGATCGATGAACTAGAAGAGGGGAAGATGCATCTTAAAGAAGAACTAGGGATACACGAGAAAGAACCAAGGCCACCCTACGAGACAAGCAAGTTTAAAATTGGAGATCAGGTATTGCTAGATAAAGCAGATCCACGAGTGTCCCCTCCTGATCCTAACACCAGCAAGGAAATCCCTTTCAAAGTAATAGATGTTTTCCAGTATGGAACGGTCGATGTAAGTCACCCTATGTTTGGCACTCTGAAAATCAACGCTACTCGTCTTACACTCTATCATGATAATGGAACTGCTATCACAAAGAAGGACTATCAACTACTCAAACCACCATGAATATGCGAATAAGAGGTAAGTCTAGCTTAAGACTATAAACGAGAGCTTCTCGACAGGCAACCCGAGTACTAACCCCATTAACTTTTACATTTTTATCTATTTTATATATTTTATTTTATTCTTTCTTTTTATCACCTAACTTTAAACTAACAAAAGGTGCAGATTTCCAGGCCACACGGCCTTGCACACGGCCGTGGCCGTGGCTGTGTGGACCTCTCGAATCTCCGTATTGACATGGCAGAAACGGTATGAGTCAGAAAAAATAAAATCTTCAAGTCACAGGCTCCAAACACCACACCACGGGCACTGACAAAACCCCACGGTCGTATGACGCGGTCGTGGGCAACACTGTTAAATCACATACGGGCGTGGGATCCTAACCACGGGCTTGGGAGAAACGAACGAAGAATAAACACGGCCGTGCAACACGGCCGTGTAACTCGACACGCTCAAGGTACACGGGCATGGGGATGTGTCAAGTTTAAAACTTTATTTAAAACCACCACCACTTTCACTCCCACTTACTCCCAAACCTCTTTTCACTCACACCTCTTTTGTTCCACCCTTTCATCTTCCTTCATTCTCATTTTCCCAACCCTTGACATCCACCATATCCATCTCGAAGAAGCGAAAAGAGCCAAGCATAGTCTCCCTGAGAGACACTGATCTACGTAAGTTCATGCCGGTCGCTTCATCCAAACAACAAGCCAAGGGTCTTTGAGACCATTTAATTCTTCTTCTTCTTTACTCTTCTCCTTTATTTTCCTTCTCTTTGGCTATCTTATGCTTAATTTAGTTTATTTTATTTTAGTTTCTTAGTGTCAGGTTCTAAAGGCTGCTAGGGAATCACACTGGAACCACGACCACTACCTCAATGCAGCCTTAGAGGTTCTAAAGGCTGCTTGGGAATCACGCCACTTTCGCCACCGCCAGCACCTCTGCAGCCTTAGAGGTCACACCCACCTCGCGAACCATCCAACAATAAGGGCTATTTGGTCTATTAATCATTAATTTCAATTTTATTTACATTTCTATTTTCTTCCTCTTTATCTTTCTTATCTTTAATTATATATTTAGTTTATTTTAAATGTGTCTCATTAATTCCTGGCTAATTTTCTACGAGCTCCCCAATTTCTTCATATAGCGCAAAGCTCGGTAGCAGCCACCACCCCTATCGACTTCTAACTCCAGGAAACCATCCAAATTCAGGAAGTCTCACCTCCCTCTCTCTCTTAAATTGCATATATATTTTTGTACTTTGAGGGCAATGTACATCTTAAGTGTGGGGGGTTGAATATTTATTTCGAGAAAGTGCCTAACTTTCTGCATTATTCTAAAATCCCTGAATGATATATTGTCTTAAAGTAAGTTTCTCATACTATGATTAGAATGAAATTTCCTTTGATTTATGATATTTATTGATATGTTTTGGATTAAGTCATTGATAATTGTGCAATGATGATTAGATTTGAAGAATACTAGAGAATCAAGCATGATAAGTCTATTTTTCAAAAATTAAAAAGTTTGTTATGTTGTCTACCTGAATCTAATTATTACTTTGAAGTTTGAAATTTATGAGGTTGACATCAAAAACCCATAATTTAATGTGAGCTTTTGAGCCTTTTAGAGCATACATTCTTTTTCTTGCTCACTTTATTGATCATGAGTGTGTCAACATTGATTTGTTATTCTAGAACTTGCATTAATGATACATGTCGAGACCACACCTTTGATTTGATATATAGAGATGATAAAGGCACCTAGGTTTTAACCCACTTACTCCACTAAAAGCCTACCTTCATAATTAACCCCTAGTGAACCCCGTTGATCCTAACACCCTTTTTATTGACTCACCTACTAATATTAACCCAAAACCCTTTGTATTTGTTATCACCATTCCTTGACTCCCTTTTTGTCGAGATTTGATTTTGAACAGTTGCCTAATTATGTCCTATATTTCAGTTGTAAAAGTTCTTTCCTATTATTGACTTATTCTTAAAAAAAAAACGAAGTATATTTATTATTAGTTCTATAATTAAGTGAGCTTACATATTTAAATTTCAATTCTTGAAGAAAAAGCTCGTATTATTAGTTTTCAATTGATGTAATTATTTAAGATTAGTTCATTTTTCTAGTTAGGTAAATCGTCAATTCAATCTCGATTCTAACCCTCTAACTCAGCCTTTATCCACACCTTTAACCCAAGCCCTATCACAACCCTGTTAAAGACCTTTTGATTTGTGCATCATCTCATATTTTAGTGGTGGAGATTTGATTTTCATGCAAGCCTATGGGATTAACTTTTCATGTTCGACTTCTGAGTGCTTAATTCTGAACCTTAAACACTTCGAGTGGTTTGAGTGAATCTTTAGTGAGAATGTTAACCCTTGTTAATTTCGAATCAGAGGTAATTATTTAGGTAAGGGGAAACACCTAATGTTTTTAGGACTATAAATGTATGACTTTAATTGTTTGAATCTTTAGGACCCTTTGAGTTGAATTATCCATGTATGAATTAGCTATGAACTATGATGAATCATTATCGATGAATATTATGAATCAAAGAAGTTTGTTTTAATTGTGAGTTGAGAATTTTGCTTGAGGACAAGCAAAAGCTTAAGTGTGGGGGTATTTGATAAATCGTAAAAGTAACATAATTTAAGCCCACATTTAGCATGCTTTTGGATGATTTAAGCCTTAAATTATATAAATTGGTGCTCTTAATCCTTTGTTTTCATGATTTATACCCAGGAGAGCACCGGATGACGAAAAGAATGGAAAACGGGCCCAAAACGGAGTAAATGGGCCATATCACGAAATCCACACGGCCTGGGCCCAAGACCACATAACCGTGCCTCATTCAACAGGCTCGAACACGGCCTGGCCACGACTCACACGGGCGTGTGCCATGGGCGTGTCCCTGTCGTAGGAAAGAAGAGTTTCACTCTGTAACACCCCAAACCCGGACAGGACACCACGTCCGAATCTGGTATGTTACGGGGGAAACGTTTTTGAGAGATAAGATTTTTCGTTTAAAAGCGGGGCGAAAACCATAGTGAACTTGAAGAAAATTGGGTAGGCCTGTTTGAGTAGATTTTGAAAACTCATCCAAAGTATATAGTAAAAAAAAAAAACGAGTTGATTTCATTTAGTATTTCCAATAGTTTCTTAGTACTATTTTGAAACATTTTTGACTGGGTAGAATATCGAGTTTGGTTTGAAAATCACTTGAGTTTATTTTATAGCAAAACATAGTGAGATACCCGATGGTATAGTTTAAAGCACATCGCGATGTAGTTTTGAAAACATTATCTTACCAAATTTTTAGTAAAATTTCATACCAAGTTATTTGTTAAGCAGGTTGAGAATCTAATTAAAACATAACCATCATAAAACATAATTTAAAGGCCTTTTACAAATCCAAATTAAACCTCAATTAAAAATAACTAAGCTAAAGTACCCAAAGTGAATAGTCCGAGCAAAACTTTTATTAAGGCATGGCATGTGCATCCCGAGTCCACCAGGCTCCATGTCGCGTCTCACGAGTCACTGAAATGTCAAAGGAGAGGGTGAGTCGAATGACTCAAGTGCATAAATCCGCTCCCGATGAAACAACATGCTAACACACATCATACATAGCAACACAATTAATGCAACCCGATCCTAACCATCCGTATCTCCTTTTTCTACCCCGTGTGGTACCAAACCACCTGGTGGTGCCAAACCACTGGTGACATATAGTCACAATGTGTTACCAAAACTCTTGGTGTCCCAAAGACACAATATCCGTCAATGTGGTGCCAAACCCTTTGGTGTCCCAAAGACACGTTTGTGCTACCAAAGCACCGCTGACCAAGTCACAAATCCAATGATGGGGCCAACCCATCGCGTGTGATACCCAATCACTAGCGCAGACGATCCCATATCTCAAGTGGGGCCAACCCACGGTGGTGTTAACCACGAGGACGAGTCGCAATGAGGTGCCCAACCTCCGGTGTCCCAAAGACACAAATGTGGTACCAAACCACTGGTGACCGTAGTCACAATAATCGAATGATGGGGCCAACCCATCGTGTGATACCCAATCACTAGTGACGATCCCATATCTCAAGTGGGGCCAACCCACGGTGGTGTTAACCACGTGGACGAGTCGCAATGAGGTGCCCAACCTCGGTGTCCCAAAGACACAAATGTGGTACCAAACCACTTTGGTGACCGTAGTCACAATAATCGAATGATGGGGCCAACCCATCGTGTGATACCCAATCACTACCAGACGATCCCATATCTCAAGTGGGGCCAACCCACGGTGGTGTTAACCACAGGGACGAGTCGCAATGAGGTGCCCAACCTCTGGTGTCCCAAAGACACAAATGTGGTACCAAACCACTGGTGACCGTAGTCACAAAGTGTGTTACCAAAACACCGGTGCTCGTCAAGACAAAATATCACCGCTCCCTCCACTCATATCACCCATCAACATACCATACTCATGTAATCATGCATATCATACAAATCATGCATATCATGCCAACATGTCTAGCATTACATCTCATAGCATACATAACATAGATCATAATACCCAAGGTATCCATACTAGAACTTGTAATAAATAGGACTTACCGGATACGCATACATACCCCGTTTGGGTATCCAATTATCCGTCATCTTGTTATGGTTTTTAACGAGCAAGGTGTTTATTAATAACATTACTAAGTATCGATTGTGTTAGTTTACACACTGGTAATACGAGTCTAGAAATCCTGACAAAGGCGATCTAAGTCCCTTGATTAACTGGCTCCTATAATCGGCCAACATAGGGGTTAGTACACATAAACCATTCGGCCAAAGGCTTTATACCAAGAGAAGTCATCTCAAACCCTTACCTTCACTTCTTAACTTGGTTTCCAACCAACCCCGAACCACAATGGTCCTTCTAAGATAATCGCCACCACCTTGAAAAGAATAACGATTAATCCTTTATCATTCACGACTTAATCGAAACTGCAGACGATTAAACTAACAACAACCAATCACTTACCCCTTACTAATCAATTGACAGAAGAAAACGGCTCCTCTTGCTTGCTTCCACAATCCAAAGGCCCTATAATGCGATGATTAACAAAAGATTAATTCCTTCCAACCGAACCCAAAATCGGCTCTTAACCAACCCAACACGATAAAGCACAAGAGAGAGGAGAAATGGCCATTCGGCCAAGCACTTACCTAGCCCCAATCGATTGAAAACGAACCCCAACAAGATCAACACTTCTCTAGAATTCGGCCAAGATGTTTAACACACCTATGTTTGGCTTTAAGTGCAAAGAGAGAAGATGAAAAAATAGGTAAAGTTTCGGCTAAGGGTATAGGGAAAAGAAAGAAAATAAAATGAAGGTTTAAGGGAACAAGATGATAAGGTTTCGGTTTAATGAAATGATAAGAACAATTAGAAGTTTTGGCTAAAGAGGAGATATGGATTCGGCACAAGAGTTGTAGAAGAATGAAAATATGAGAAAGAAAGATTACTAATTTCGGTTTCAACCAATGAATAAAAGAAAGGGAGATGGTTGGGAACTTCGCCACCCACTCAAAAGGCAACACAATTCGGCAAAGAGAGATTGAGCTTTCGGTTTGCAAAAGAAAGTATGAAGAACTCACTTAGAATTTCGGCTTGAAGGAGTGAAGAGAATGAGAGAAATGCTTTAGAAAAAAATCGGCTTACTTTGACAAAAAGGGAGAACTTGCTAACTCAAGACCGAAATCACCAAAAATGTCAAAATGACATTCGGCCACCCAAAATCCCATACCAAACCGTCCACACTCCCCCCCAAAACTCCTAAAATTCGGCCAAAATCCCCCTAAACACTCCAAGCCACCAATTCAAATCACCTTGACCAAGTCCTCCTCCACAAATCACTCTCCACCCACCAAGCCGCCATTTGACCAAGTCCAAGGAGGAATTTAAACTTCATCCAACTCTTCCCTCCTATGCCGTCCAAAAAGAACCAAAATGTGAGGTCTTTGCAGCTCGAACACTAGACCTCCACCCCATGCAGTTGACGCCACACCTAGCTCCCCAAGTAACGCATGCTTGCCACTTTGCCAGCTCACTTTTTGTTCAACAAAGCACCAAGTAAAATTCTTAAACCCCAGCTTCCTTAGCTCCCTTCACTTAACACCCAAAAACCAAAATTTTCCCATTCCCTCAGGCACACTCCTAGACTACAATTAAGCCCCTAAAACACCGAAATAGCAACACAGCACACTAAACACATGCAATGTCATGCAACAACAAAACAGCCCCCTAACCCGGGATATTACACACTCAGATTTGGATACTTAGGGGCAAAGAAACATATTCAGAAGACTATATAAACACCCTAAGTATGACCAGAAAAGGGGGACCCAAGGCTTTAGTCAGGGGGCGTCCAACTAGGCCAAAAAAGGCAGATTTGTGGGGATTTACTCTAAGATAGCTAGTTGATCCATCTCAAGAAGCCGGAATTATACTCAAGACGGAGGATCTCTCCTTCAATTCCTTCAGGGGGTTTTAGGGATTTCTTATGTTTTGTGTTATCTTTTCTTCTGAGATGTTTTCTTTTATTGTTATGAACTAAACCCTCAGATACCTGAGGGGATGAAACCTAAGATGAATCTTGTTATCATTTGCTGAACTATATGATAAATAGTTGACTTGTTCTTAATTTTGTGTTGATATTTTCGGGATATTAATTCAAGTGTGATGTGCTTAGGTGGAGGAGCAAAAGTCCCTGCTTAAGAGTAGATCTAGCATAATTAAGCTGAGTTGATCGCACGCCTAGAGATAGGGTGACGAGATTTTGCCAGATTAGGGTGAAACCTAATATGGGAGTCCATAGATCGAGTTAATGCAATTCTAGGGGTTTTAATTAGAAAAAGATTTCAATTAATCAACCTAGGGTTAGACGTTAGTCGCCTCGAGAGAAGGATTAATATAACTTAGGGAATCTTACGGATCAAGTCAAATGAATAAATCGTCTGGTTCGGAGTTAGATAACAAGTGAAGTCTAGGTGGATTCTTCCTTGGGTGTCGTCTTAATCAATTGGTTTTTCCTCAAAGTATTTTTCCCAAATTTCATTCTTCTTTGTCTTAGAGTCTTTAGTTTAGTAGTTAGTTAATTTTAGATAAACAAATCACTTTAATTCTTAGGCTAAATAATAAAAAGAGAGTTAGTATTAGTACTTTTGGTTCCTTTGGGTTCGACATCCCGGTCTTGCCTTAACTATACTACTGTTCGATAGGTACGCTTGCCTCACATCATTGTCATAGTTAGTTTCCATGTTTGATCATTCTTTTTATAAATTTTTAAGACTCTGACACATGATCAATATGAATGACTTATACATTAGTCATGATGATGAGCTCAATACATAGTATATATATTTATGGTGTTTGGATGTTTGTTTTGGTAATGAATATTAGTAAGCATGGTGTAATATTCAGTTTAGGTAATGAAGAAAATGATAGATGCACACTTAAGTTATAGTATGTGATATATATTAGTTAAGTAATGTTTATGTTATGTATTTGTGTATTTATTTTAGGTCATTTGCAAAATAAGAGGTAAGTTCTATAATGTATGATTATACTTGGCTATTTTGATTTGGTTTGTGTAAGTAAGTGTATACATATATTATGCTTGATTTTTTGATAAATGAAATAGTATAATTTGCTTATTATTGAATAGAGAGATTTAGTATGAAAGTTAAGGCTATTTGGTGATCGAATTGAAAACTCCTTGTACAGTTGAACTAATGATGTCTAAATATGATTTTTGATATGCAACTCGAGTGTGTTTTAACTTGTTATTGGAGTTTAGAAATGATTCTTCTATGATAATATCAAATGCGCATAACACTAAAATGATAAAATCCTTTATTTGACCAAATTGTGTGGTTGTTTATGTTAGATACACTGAAGAACAATGAACCGTGTGATATGGATTATTCAATTTATTATGCATATGTATTGTTGTTTTATGATCATTTTTTTTAAAATGGATAAGTGTATTGATGTGTTATATTATAAAGCATGTATAGGAATGAATGTCTGTTGTGGGTTGTATTTGGATTGGTAATGCCTGTAACCCTAATTCGGTGACGGATACGGGTTAAGGGTGTTACATTTTGATTGGTATCAGAGCTACGGTTTAGTCGATTCTAGGATTACCGTGGTGCGTGTGAGTCTAGCTATACATGCCATAATTTATATTGCGATAGTGTGATGACTTCTGACATTTGAAAATGTGTTTTTATATAGTCAATGGATCCCGATAGAGTTGTAGTGGATGATGTCGAGAGCGTAGCGCCTAATCCCGCGCATGGGACAGCGCCAGTTGAATCTCGACCTATCTCGAGTAGCCATGAAGGGGAGGCTAAGCAAGCCTTCTATCAAATGATGAACGCCTGGTTTACTCAATATATCCGGACTAATCCCGCTGTACAACAACCTCCACCCCCGAATAATCCATCTCTGATACATATGGTACCCTCGATGATAGATCCGATGAGATTTAACAGGCCCCCTGTAGATAAAATCAGAAAGCACGGGGCTGAGGAGTTTAAAGCTAATGATGATGATGATGCTGAATGAGTTGAGCTGTGGCTTGATAATACTATCCGTGTGTTTGACGAGCTATCATGTACTCCGGATGAATGTTTAAAATGTGCTATATCCTTATTACGAGACACCGCATATCACTGGTGGAATACACTGGTATCGGTGGTTCCGAAAGAGAAAGTGACCTGGGAATTCTTTCAGATTGAGTTCCGTAAGAAATACATCAGCCAGAGATTTATCGATCAAAAAACGTAAAGAATTTTTGGAATTGAAGCAGGGTCGTATGACTGTAACTGAGTATGAAAAAAATGTGTGAGATTAAGCCGATATGCTCGTAAATGTGTTTCAACTGAAGCTATCATGTGTAAAATATTTGAAGATGGTTTGAACGAAGACATTAAATTGCTAGTTGGAATACTTGAGATTAAAGAGTTCGTGGTACTTGTTGAGCGAGCCTGTAAAGCCGAAGAGCTTGGGAAAGAGAAAAGAAAAGCTGATTTTGAAGCCAGAGATTTCTGTAAAAGATCATCGAGTAAGACTTTTCACTCAGTATGAAAGAAGTTCAGAGATGATTCTAGTCGACATAAAGCTACTTCGGACTTTTCTAGACGAGACCGAGACCGGCCTCTTGCGGGTTCATGAGCCACTTTGATTTCCAGTGTTGGTAATGTTCAGCAGAACAGAGTTGAGTGCAAGCATTGTGGTAAATGGCATTCTGGAAGTTGTAGATTACATGATCGATCATGTTTTAAATGTGGATCGATGGATCATTTTATCTGAGAGTGCCCAATGTTAGCCGAGCAAAACACTATACAGAATGCGAGACCGAGCAACATGGCAGCGCGAGGCAGACCACCTAGGCATTTGAGTAATGTAGGTAGCAGTCAGAGAGGAACAAAAGATACCGCGATTCGATCTGAGGCTTGAGCACCTGCTAGAGCATATGCTATACGCGCTCGTGAGGATGCTTCTTCCCCAGATGTTATTACTGATACTTTCACTCTTTATGATACTATTGTTATTGCATTGATTGATCCTGGTTCAACTCATTCTTATGTGTGTGAAACATTAGTATCCAGTAAGACTCTGCCTGTTAAGTCTACTGAGTTTGTGATTCGAGTATCAAGCCCCCTGGGTCAGTGTGTTCTGGTTGACAAAGTGTGTAAAAATTACCCGTTGTGTAACATCCTGAAAATGGGCCTATGCATTTTTGATTTAATTATACGAAATGGCATGTCTTATGTGTTATGAATGTATTGTGAACATTTTTGGAAACTTGGAAATGTAAGGAAATGCTTTGGAAATGTTAAGTTTAAAAGAGGAAAGTGAACATTTTTGGAAACTTGGAAATGCAAGGAAATGATTTAGAAATGTTAAGTTTAAAAGAGGAAAGCGAACATTTTTGGAAACTTGGAAATATAAGGAAATGTCATAGAAAATGTTAAGTTTAAAGTTTAAAAAGGGGAAACTAAGACAAGGTGGCCTTAAGAAAATTTATAGAGGAAATATGACATACAAATAGCCTTGGTAAAATGGCTACAAGGCACCACTTAAGGGCCTAGCAAGTGATGCCACATGCAGGAGCAAAAGGGTCTTGAGTTCGAGTCACATGGGAAGCAAATAAAAGAATTTTTATTTTGCTACAAGGAGCAGAGAGGTGGACGACATTAAGGCTCTTAAAAGAGGAGTTTTATTCTCTTTAAATTTTGACTAAATAGGGGATAAATAATGGATTTCTTTTAGATTATTTTTAAGAGAGATAAATGAGGATTTATTCTTTAATTTTAAAAATTTAAGAGATAAAGCTATCAAAATAAGGGAGAGTGGTGGCCAAGTAAGGGACTCTAGCTAGTAATTTCGGCTACTAGAGGAAAAGAGGCCATTCATCCTTTCACTCTTCCTTTGCCGAATTTCCTAAGCAAATTCTCCTCTCTCTGCTGAAATTCCCTAGAGCCTCGTTCTTCTTCTTTTTTGTTAGCCAAAGCCGAAAATTCAAGATACCACCATAGCCGATTTCTTTTCTTTCCAATCCATCAAAAGCCGAAACCTCTTTGATCACTATCTAGTTTCCATAGCCGAATCTTTGTGGAGCTTCAAGCAAGAGTGGGTCGACTTCTGTAGTAAGGGTAAGGATCTATCCTTATATTTCTTTTCTTCAAGCCCAAGATTAAGATTCTAATGCCATTTGTATCTCTTGGCCGAAACTACAAATGATCTTTCGGGATTTTGTATATTATCGACTACCGGGGAGAAGAGACTACTTTTGGGATTTAAAGAATCAAGGTAAGATATGTGAATATTCGGCCAAAGGCCATTTATTATGTTTAAGGATGAAATCGAATCTAATATAAGTCTATAGGTATTTCGACAACTCCTAAGCAAGTGATTCTTTTCGGATTTTAGAATCCACAAGGTAAGCATATGAGGTATTCGGCCAAGGCCTATTTTTGGTATTTAGAACTATTTCTTATTTATTCAAAAAGCTGAAACCGACATAGCTAAGTGATTTGGTGGCTAGCCGATTTCAAGAAGGAACTCAAGAAGGTTTGGGATTTGATTTTTAATCCAATCGGCACAAGGTAAGTTTTGGTTACAATAATCCTTTGGGATTTAGTCTTATGGCCGAATAGGCTTTTACTAAATAACAAGTGATTGATCAAATGTAGGAACTTAAGATCTAAACCATGAGATCGTTTTGAGGATTTCAAGGAATTCGTTAAGCATATCAGTGTGTACCCCACACTAATCTTAATAGATTTATGGCTTTAACTTGATATACGTGTTAATATGAAAGTGTAAGAATGTGGCTAAGGTACCATGTTATGGTACAAAGTACTCAGGTACTTTTCCTACTCCTACTAGGATTATGAAATATGTTATGTTTAACATGTGATAAGTGATAAGAATGTGAAATTTGGCATGTTAATGCATAATATGTATGATATGGGGCATATGGGCTATTGAAAAGGGGAAGTGAATGTGGTGACCTAAGACCACAATATTTGAATGTGGTGACCTAAGACCACGATATCTGAATGTGGTGACCTAAGACCACGATATCTGAATGTGGTGACCTAAGACCACAAATATTTATAAGGGCGATAAGCACGTCGATCGCAAATGATCGCGCTCGATGATGTGTAGCGGATGGAGGGTTGACTTAGTAGTCCCCACGGTGTGTAGGTTGGTACGGGTGATGTGTAGCGGATGGTAACTAGGTTTGGGTTCGGGTTTGCATCATATTATTTAAATGTTATTTGTACATGTATGACTTGTATGCCTGAGTTTGTTAGGACTTAGTGTTGTGGTTCCACATTGAGTCTGTTGACTCACCCCGTTGTGGGATTACTTTTCAGGTGATGGACAGTGATGGACCGGGACGGCAGAAGCTTAGGGATGGCCATGCTCAGCAAGGAATTTATTTTATTTGGACTTTTTATTTTAAGTACTTTGAATTAAATTTTGGGTTTTATTTTGATGTAATAAGGCCGTTAATATGAACTGTTTTATGCATGCTTTTTATTGGACTTTATTACTATACGATTAAGTTTAAATCAAGGTTAAATGGTTTTTCTTAAAAATATATATATATACAAGGTTTCCAATTGAACTCAACACAAGCAAATCCATCTTCAAACCACACGAATTTTTCCTAAGTAACAAACGGACTTTCAAATGTTTTCTCGAGGAACATACCAGATCCGGTCAGGACTCGTGGGCCGGGTTTGGGGTGTTTCAGCTTGGTATCAGAGCCAGGTTCAAAACTCGGCTCTGGGGTTTTTGGGCTCCAAAATGTTTTCTGAAAATGGGATCTTTAAAGGATAACAGGTCTGTTAGCTCAGCATGGCACCTAAGTCTCCGACCCGAAGTCCGCCAGGTAAGTACCCTAAACCATTGTGTGATATATATGTGGGCTTTATGGGCTTTATGTGACGTAGACTAGTTTAAATAGACTCTTATGGACTATAGGCTTAGTTTAAACCACTTCTTAAATTTTCATAAGACTTAATTTCACTAAACAAACCCGTTAATGAGCCGCAAGACTAGGGTGTGGTAACCGTCATACGCATGTCTAGGATTGGATCCGGAAGAGCTTGGTATTTAAGCGATCCTAGTGACTCACCTCCTCTTCATTTGGAATCCTACAGTGCGTAGTGACTATTCACCTTAGTCGAGTTAGGGTGTGGCAAATAGCGCACGCATGCTAGGAGTGGATTCAGGGAGAGCTTGGTATTTAAGCGGTCCTAGCGACTCACCTCCTCTTCATTTGGAATCCTACACAGTGCGTGGTGACTATTCACCCTAGTTATGAGGACTCGTTGATGGGCTAAACCCTATAATTAAAACCCGAAAAGGACCAGCCACCCTAGTTTGAATTTTACCGAAATACCTTCGGATTTCAAAATTACCGAAATGCCCTTATTTCATAAAATCACCAAAGAACCCTGAATTGAAAAATTTGCAAAATTACCCCTGATTTACAAAATTTTTAAATTGACCCCGATTTATTACCAAAATACCCCTATAGGTGAAATGACGAAAATACCCATGGGATAGGAATAAGACGAAAATGTTTGAATGATGAATGTGTGTTGAATGAATGTGCTTTTTTAAATTAGGATAGAAGACTTGAAACTTTGATCGATCGAAAGAACTACTTCTAAACTTCTTTCATAAAATTTCTTCGCAGATAAACAGTGGAACAAAATACTAATGCATAAAAATTCCTTAATCAGATTAAAGCGCGACCGTAGACATGAGTTCTAGGGGACATGGTCGTAATGTGCGAGGACGTGGTAGAGGAAGAATGATCGTGTCGGAACCCGTTAGGTCTGGACAAGGGTCCAAAAATGAGGTACCACCACCCCCACCACCAGCTGTTGGTGTTGAGCAGCAAGATCAGACGGGGGATGATGCAGTGTCACAGGCAATGCTGCGAGTGCTTGAGATGGTGGCTGGAGAAGGTGGAGGTATGGGAGCTCGGAAATCTGTACCCGAGCGACTCTGAGCCAATGGGGCTGAGGTGTTTCGTGGTGTATCTGGTGTGGCACCCAGTACGGTTGAGTATTGGTTAGAGGCAACCGAGCGAATTATGGACGAGCTCGATTTAACTGCTGAGGAGAAACTGAAAGGAATAGTGGCACTACTTCGCGACGAAGCCTATCAATGGTGGCTCACAGTTTGGGATGGTGCCACAGCTGAGGATCTCACTTGGGAATATGTTAAGACGGTGTATCAGAAGAAGTATGTTGGTACCAATTATATTGATGCGCAAAGGAAAGCATTTGGGATCGTTCAAGGAACAAAACCGTAGCGGAGTATGAAGTCGAGTTTCGAGGTTGAGCCGATATGCTCGGGGAGTAGTGGCTACGGAGCATGAAGCAGTGTGTTCGGTTTGAGGACGGACTAAGGGATGATCTCGAGGTTGTTGATAGCCCGCATCGAACGCAGAGTTTTCTCGCTTTAGTAGAGAAAGCTAAGGTAGTGAAGGGATTAAGGACTCTACAAAGCGTAACTTTGACCGAAGCAGTAAAAGAGGCTTTGGATCATCGAGGATCATTTGGGAATAAAAGGCCTAGAGTTGATGGGCCACGAGGTTATGGCGGGTACAGGAGGCGTGATCGTACTTGTGATCAGTGTGGGAAGAGGCACCTAGGAGAGTGTTGGAAGAGGACAGGGGGATGTTTTAAGTGTGGGTCCAAGGACCATATGAACAAAGATTGTCCTATGAAACCAGATGGAAATCGACCGGTAGCTCAGAATGTTAATCAAGCGGTAGAGGTGGGGACAGCCTCGGCGAGGTTGTGGTCCGAATAATAGAGGTAATAGTCTTTGGCAGAGGATGTGGAACACCGGGCGGAGGTCTTTGCTAATATCGAGGCAAGGCAACCGGGTTTGGTTTATGCGATTCAGGAGGGAGGATGGAGACGCGCCGGACGTTATAAGCTGATGCACGTTCCTTGTATTTGGAAAACCTCATTATGCTCACGATTGATGTGGGCTCGACTCACTCCTATGTTGCATGTAGTGTAGTGGAAACACTAAGCCTAGACTCGAACTTTCTAATAGGAGATGGCGTAGTAAGCCCGCTAGGTCAAATCAGTAGTGGTGAATGAGATCTTTCCGAGTGTACCCTTGGAAATCCAAGGCGTAGTATTTCCTCGCGACTTAATGGAACTACCCTTCGGAGAATTTGATCTCATACTTGGCATGGACTGGCTAGTAGAGCATCGAGCCGTGTTGGATTGTGCGGCTAAGCGAATGGAGTTAAGGACCCCGGAGGATGAGGTGGTCATTATGATAGGAGAAAGGAGAAATTACCTGTCTAATGTAGTTTCAGCGTTAAAGGCGGAGAAAATGGTCCGGAAAGGGTGCAAGGCATTTCTGGCCTTCGTTAGTGCTGTGGACGCAAAAGAAGGGGGAATTAGTGGAGTTAGAACGGTAAGGGACTTCGTGGATGTTTTTCCAGAGGAGCTACCAGGAATACCCCCAGATAGGGAGGTGGAATTTGGAATAGACTTGCTACCAGGAATAGCTCTGGTGTCAATCGCTCCATACCGAATGGCGCCAAAGGAGTTGGTGGAGCTCAAGGCTCAGATCCAAGAGTTGTTGGATCGTGGGTTTATTTGACCCAGTGTGTCTCCGTGGGGAGCACCGGTCCTGTTTGTGAAGAAAAAGGACGGAACTATGCGAATGTGCATAGATTATCGTCAGTTAAATAAGTTGACCATCAAGAACAAGTATCCTTTGCCACGGATAGACGACTTGTTCGATCATCTTAAGGGGGCCGCCGTATTTTCAAAGATCGATCTAAGGTCTGGATATCATCTGTTGAAGGTGAAGGAGGCATATATCCATAAAACGACCTTTAGGACAAGGGACGGCCATTTTGAGTTTGTGGTAATGCCGTTTGGGTTGACGAACGCCCCAGCCGCGTTCATGGATATGATGAACCGGGTTTTTCAACCCTACTTGGATCGGTTCGTTGTTGTGTTCATCGACGATATCCTAGTATACTCCAAGTCTGAGGAAGAACATGACGAGCATCTCCGAAAAGTGTTGCAAGTGTTAAGGGAGAAGAAGCTATATGCCAAATTCAGCAAGTGCGAGTTTTGGCTTAAGGAGGTTGCATTCTTAGGGCATGTGTGTGTGCGAAAGGAATAACGGTGGACCCTAAGAAGATTGAGGCAAGACTAGATTGGAAACCACCTAAGTCTGTGGTGAGATTCAAGTTTCTTGGGATTGGCAAAGCTACTCTGTAAGGTTTGTGGAAGGATTTTCTTCAATAGCCGCACCTTTGACAAAAGTGTTCGTAAAGGAGGTACATTTCGTTTGGACAGATAAGCAACAAGAGAGCTTTGAGAAGCTTAAGAGGGTTTTGTGAAGCTCCGGTTTTGATTCAACTCGAGGCAGGAAAAGATTTCGTGGTGTATTGTGACGCTTCCCATACAGGCTTGGGTTGCGTACTGATGCAAGACGGGAAGGTGGTAGCTTATGCGTCTCGACAACTAAGGCCTCACAAGGTTAACTACCCGACGCATGACTTGGTGGCGGCGGTGGTCTTTGCTCTTAAGGTGTGGAGGCACTACCTTTATGGAGAAAAGTCAGTGATCTACACGGACCACAAGAGCTTCAAGTATTTGTTGACCCAGAAGGAGTTAAACTTGAGACAGCGAAGGTGGTTAGAATTATTGATGGACTATGATTGTTCATTAGAGTATCATCCGGGCAAGGCAAATGTAGTGGCAGATGCTCTAAGTCGAAAAGTAGTGTCGGATCTGAGGGCGTTGTTCGCACACTTGAGTCTGTATGATGATGGCAACCTATTGGCGGAATTGCAAGTCAAACCAACATGGTTAAATGAGGTAAAGGAAAGTCAGTTGGTGGATGAGGATCTAAGTGTTAAGTTACAACAAGTACGGAACGGAGAGTTAGAGGATTATGGTGTTAATGATGGGGGAGTATTGTGCTTCAAGAGAAAGGTATGTATGCCTAAGGACAAGGACCTAAGACAAAAGATTCTTCGGGAGGCGCATAGTAGCCCTTATGCTATGCATCCTGGAGGCACTAAGTTGTATAGGGATCTAAGGGAACAGTTTTAGTGGCCTGATCTTAAGCGGGAAGTTACTAAATTTGTGGGAAAATGTCTGACGTATCAGCAAGTTAAAGCTGAACACCAAGTTCCATCGGGATTACTTCAGCCAATCAAGATTTCGCAGTGGAAGTGGGAGAGAATCACCATGGACTTCGTTAGTGGGCTTCCTCTTACGCCTACTAAGAAGGACTCGGTATGGGTAATAGTGGACCGTTTGACCAAGTCCGCGCACTTCATTCCGGTGAGAGTCGACTATTCTCTTCAGAAGTTGGCAAGATTGTACGTGGCGGAAATTGTAAGGTTGCATGGAGTGCCGGTGTCAATTATTTCGGATAGAGACCCAAGATTTACGTCTCGGCTTTGGAGGGCACTTCATCAAGCTTTAGGCACTAAGTTGGATTTCACTACGGCCTTTCATCCACAGTCGGACGGGCAGTCCGAACGAGTAATCCAAGTGTTAGAGGATATGTTGAGGAGCTGTGTGATGGACTTCAGAGGAAGTTGGGAGGAGTATTTGCCTTTAGCAGAGTTTGCGTACAACAACAGCTATCAAGCCAGCATTTGGATGGCACCGTATGAAGCGTTGTACGGTCGGAAGTGTCGAAATCCTACGTGTTGGACTGAGTTAGGAGAACGTCGAGTTTTGGGTCCAAAGTTAGTGGCAGAATCTGAAGAGAAGGTTGAGACAATTCGGGCACGGTTGAAGGAAGCATCTGATAGACAAAAGTCGTACGCGGACCTCAAACGGAAGGAAATAGAGTTTGAAGTGGGGGACCAACTGTTTCTAAAAGTCTCTCCTTGGAAGAAGGTGATGAGGTTTGGTCGCAAAGGGAAGTTAAGCCCAAGGTTTATAGGGCCCTATCGAGTGTTGAAGCGAGTTGGACCAGTGGCGCATCAGTTAGAGTTGCCACCGGAGTTGAAGCAGATGCACGACGTATTCCATGTTTCCATGCTACGTCGATATCGATCGGATCCATCTCACGTAGTACAGGTTGAAGAGGTGCGGCTAAGGCCGGACTTATCCAACGAAGAAGAGCCGATTCAGATCTTGGAATAAGACGTGAAAGTGCTACGAAGGAAATCAGTTCCTCTAGTTAAAGTGTTATGGCGCAATCATGGAGCGGAGGAAGCTTCGTAGGAGCCAGAAGAGGCAATGCGACAACAATACCCTCATTTGTTTTAGCTTGGTAATTTCGAGGTCGAAATTATTTTAAGAAAGTAGAATCGTAACATCACGAAAATGGGCCTATGCATTTTTGATTTAATTATACGAAATGGCATGTCTTATGTGTTATGAATGTATTGTGAACATTTTTGGAAACTTGGAAATGTAAGGAAATGCTTTGGAAATGTTAATTTTAAAAGAGGAAAGTGAACATTTTTGGAAACTTGGAAATGCAAGGAAATGATTTAGAAATGTTAAGTTTAAAAGAGGAAAGCGAACATTTTTGGAAACTTGGAAATGTAAGGAAATGTCATAGAAAATGTTAAGTTTAAAGTTTAAAAAGGGGAAACTAAGATAAGGTGGCCTTAAGAAAATTTATAGAGGAAATATGACATACAAATAGCCTTGGTAAAATGGCTACAAGGCACCACTTAAGGGCCTAGCAAGTGACGCCACATGCAGGAGCAAAAGGGTCTTGAGTTCGAGTCACAAGGGAAGCAAAAAAAAGGATTTTTATTTTGCTACAAGGAGCAGAGAGGTGGACGGCATTAAGGCTCTTAAAAGAGGAGTTTTATTCTCTTTAAATTTCGGCTAAATAGGGGATAAATAATGGATTTATTTTAGATTATTTTTAAGAGAGATAAATGAGGATTTATTCTTTAATTTTAAAAATTTAAGAGATAAAGCTATCAAAATAAGGGAGAGTGGTGGCCAAGTAAGGGACTCTAGCTAGTAATTTCGGCTACTAGAGGAAAAGAGGCCATTCATCCATTCACTCTTCCTTTGCCGAATTTCCTAAGCAAATTCTCCTCTCTCTGCTGAAATTCCCTAGAGCCTCGTTCTTGTTCTTTTTGTTAGCCAAAGCCAGAAAATTCAAGATACCACCATAGCCGATTTCTTTTCTTTCCAATCCATCAAAAGCCGAAACCTCTTTGATCACTATCTAGTCTCCATAGCCGAATCTTTGTGGAGCTTCAAGAAAGAGTGGGTCGACTTCTTTAGTAAGGGTAAGGATCTATCCTTATATTTTGTTTCTTCAAGCCCAAGATTAAGATTCTAATGCCATTTGTATCTCTTGGCCGAAACTACAATGAGATCTTTCAGATTTTGTATATTGTCGACTACCGGGAGAAGAGACTACTTTTGGGATTTAAAGAATCAAGGTAAGATATGTGAATATTCGACCAAAGGCCATTTATTATGTTTAAGGATGAAATCGAATCTAATATAAGTCTATAGGTATTTCGACAACTCCCTAAGCAAGTGATTCTTTTTGGGATTTTAGAATCCACAAGGTAAGCATATGAGGTATTCAAACCAAGGCCTATTTTTGGTATTTAGAATCTGTTTCTTATTTATTCAAAAGCGGAAAGCGACATAGCTAAGTGATTTGGTGCCTAGCCGATTTTAAGAAGGAACTCAAAGAAGGTTTGGGATTTGATTTTTAATCCAATCGGCACAAGGTAAGTTTTGGTTACAATAATCCTTCAGATTTAGTCTTATGGCCGAATAGGCTTTTACTAAATAACAAGTGATTGATCAAATGTAGGAACTTAAGATCTAAATCGGTAGATCGGTTTCGGGATTTCAAGGAATTCGTTAAGCATATCAGTGTGTACCCCACACTAATCTTAATAGATTTATGGCTTTAACTTGATATACGTGTTAATATGAAAGTGTAAGAATGTGGCTAAGGTACCATGTTATGGTACAAAGTACTCAGGTACGTTTCCTACTCCTACTAGGATTATGAAATATGTTATGTTTAACATGTGATAAGTGATAAGAATGTGAAATTTGGCATGTTAATGCATAATATGTATGATATGGGGCATATGGGCTATTGAAAAGGGGAAGTGAATGTGGTGACCTAAGACCACGATATTTGAATGTGGTGACCTAAGACCACGATATCTGAATGTGGTGACCTAAGACCACGATATCTGAATGTGGTTGTAATATCCCGGGTTAGGGGCTATTTTGTTGTTGCATGAAAGTGCATGTGTTTAGTGTGCTGTGTTGCTATTTCGGTGTTTTAGGGGCTTAATTGTGGGCTAGGAGTGTGCACGAGGAATGGGAAAAATCTTGTTTTTGGGTGTTAAGTGAAGGAGCTGAGAAAGTGGGGTTTAAGAATTTTAATTGATGTTTTGTTGCACAAAAGAGGAGCTAGCTTAGTGGCAAAGCATGCGCTACATGGGGAGCTTGGTGTGGCGTCATCTACTTGTGGTGGAGGTCCAGTGTTCGAGCTGCAGAGTCCCCATTTTGGCTTCTTTTTGGGACGGCATGGAGGAGAGGTAGAAGGCTAGTGAAATTCTACTTGGACTTGGTCTTCACTTTCAAATGTAAGGTGGAGAGCAAAATATGGAGGAGGACTTGGTCCACTCATTTGAAATGAGTGGTGGTGAGTGTGTTTGGGGATTATGGCCGAATTTGTGGGGGTGTTGGAGTGGGGAAGTGGACGGCTAAGTGTGGGAACAT
Organism: Gossypium sturtianum; assembly: GCA_025698515.1. NCBI lineage: Eukaryota > Viridiplantae > Streptophyta > Magnoliopsida > Malvales > Malvaceae > Gossypium > Gossypium sturtianum. The sequence goes on along the minus strand of CM046949.1, from coordinate 24,235,546 downwards.
GTTAGCAGAAATTCACCTTAGCAACCTAGGTAATTTCGGTCACTTTTTGTCAAGGAGTAAAAGTCTCTTCTTTGGGTCATTTGTTAGCCGAAGTTCTAAGGGTGTTTTTCATTTCTCTTTGTTTTGTTTTACATCTTTTGAAACCCAAAGACCAAACCTCAACAAGTCTTAGAAAGTTTGCATCTTTGTTCTCTAGAGTACTTGTAGCCGAATACCCTTTCCCATCTTTCTCTTTTCTTTCAATTTTTGTAAACCAAACTACTATCTCCCTTTTTCATATTTGCTTTCTTCTTCTTTGCTTGGAAACATTGTAGCCGAATCTTACCCAAGACATTTTCTTCATCTATTTGTTCTTTCTAAAGCCGAAGGTACCTCCCTCTATTTTTTTTGTTGTTGTTTATTTTATTCATTTATTTATTTCTTTCTTCTTCTCAATTGCCTATTTGTCGAAACTTTCTTCCAAAGCACCTTGTTGCCGTAACCCTATTTCCTTTTCATTTCTATTCTTTCTCTTTTACCTTTCAGAACCGAGTATAAGGGTGTGTTAAACACTTAGGCCGAATCTCTCCTCTCCTAGAAGTCCTCTTTTGGCCGAATATTGGGTGTTGGTAAGCTCTTGGCCGAATGGCCATTTCCCTTATCTCTCAAGTGTTATCTTTGTTTTGGTTTTTGGAAGAGGGTTAACCATTCGTTTTAAACATCTCACCTTAGGGCAATCAAAGATTTCAAAGTTGTCGGTTGGAGCCTTTCCCCTTGGTGAATCAATTGGGGTTGGCCGATTGTTGGAAGGAGAACCTTTGTGGCTCGGGTTTGATAAGAAATCAAACCATTAGCAAGGTAAGGGTTCGATATTAACCCCTTTGGGTTTATTTGTCTTTGGCCGATGGTGGTCTTAGTGCCTAATCCTGTGTTGGCCGAATGTTATAGGAGCTTGATAATCGAGGGACATAGATCGGTCGTTGGGATCTTTAGACTCGTATTACCAGGTGTGTAAACTAACACACTGATACTTAGTAATGTTATTAATAAACCTGTTTGCCTGTTAAAAACTATACCAGTAGGACGGATAAGTGGATACCCAACGGGGTATGTGTATGCGTATCCGGGTAAGTCTAATTTATTACAAGTTCTATTATGGATACCTTGGGTATTATGATCTATGTTATGTATGCTATGAGATGTAATGCTAGACATGTTGGCATGATAAGCATGACTTGTATGATATGCATGATCACATGAGTTGGTATGTTGATGGGTGATATGAGTGGAGGGAGCAGTGATATTTTGTGCTGACGAGCACCAGTGTTTTGGTAACACACTTTGTGACTTTGGGTCACCAGTGCTTTGGTAGCACATTTGTGTCTTTGGGACACCAGAGGTTGGGCACCTCATTGCGACTTGTCCCTGTGGTTTGACACCACCGTGGGTTGGCCCCACCGAGATATGGGATCGTGCGCTAGTGATTGGGTATCACACGATGGGTTGGCCCCATCATTTGATTATCGTGACTACGGTCACCGGTGCTTTGGTAGCACATTTGTGTCTTTGGGACACCGTGAGGTTGGGCACCTCATTGCGACTTGTCCCACGTGGTTTGACACCACCGTAGGTTGGCCCCACATGAGATATGGGATCGTCGCTAGTGATTGGGTATCACACGATGGGTTGGCCCCATCATTGGATTTGTGACTTCGGTCACCAGTGCTTTGGTAGCACATTTGTGTCTTTGGGACACCAGTGTTTTGGTAACACATTGTGACTATATGTCACCAGTGGTTTGGCACCACCAAAGTGGTTTGGTACCACGGGGGTAGAAAAGCGTCTGGATGGTTAGGATCGGGTTGCATTAATTATGTTGCTATGTGTGATGTGTGTTAGCATGTTGTTTCATCGGGAGCGGGATTTATGCCATCGAGTCATTCGACTCACCCTCTCCTTTGACATTTCAGGTGACCCGTAGACGCGGACATGGGTGGGGTGGACTCGGGGTGCACATGCCATGCTTTAATAAAAGTTTTGCTCGGACTATTCACTTTGGGTACTTTAGCTTATTTATTTTTATTTGGGATTTAATTTGGATTTGTAAAAGGCCTTTAAATTATGTTTTATGATGGTTATGTTTTAATTAGATTCTCAACCTGCTTAACAAATAACTTGGTATGAAATTCTACTAAAAATTTGGTAAGATAATGTTTTCAAAACTATAACGCAATGTGTTTTAAACTATACCATCGGGTATCTCACTATGATTTGCTATAAAGTAAACTCAAGTGATTTTCAAACCAAACTCGATATTCTACAAAGTCTAAAATGTTTCACAAATAGCACTAAGAGACTATTGGAAATGCTAAATGAAATCAACTCGTTTTTAACTATATACTTTGGATAAGTTTTCAAATCTAATCAAACAGTCTACTTCAATTTTCCTCAAATTCCCTACGTTTTTACCCGCCTTTAAACGAAAAATCTGATCACTCAAAAACGTTTTCCCGTAACATACGCATTCGGACGTGGTGTCTGCACGAGTTTGGGGTGTTACAATTGTGGTATCGAGCCAAGTTCAAAGGCTCATTGTGGGCCCGAGGCCCAAAATGTTTTTAAAAGTCCGCTTTAGGTGTTTTGTTTTGAAAGTATGGTTTGAAAGGCATGGCACCGAAGTCTCCGGCACCGGTTCGCCCGAGTAAGTACCCGAACTATTCTTTGTGATTTGATTGGATGTGATATGATCGATGAATAGCAATAGTATATTACTTTAGAGATTGGCGATAGGATTACGTGAACTCGCGAGAACAAATCTCCTTAAATATTCATAAGACTTGCTTTTAAACAAGTGGAATAAATATCGATGCATAAAATTCTCAACCATATACGTAGAAAGTTTAGTCATGAGCGCTAGAGGTGGACATGGTCGTGGGCGAGGTCGTGGTAGGATGACGGTTTCGAGCCCGTAGGATCCGGGTCGTGGTTCGAAAATGAGATACCAGTTCGCCACCGGTGGAGGTGGTGAGTTCCAAGATCGATCAGGGACGATGCAAAGTGTCACGAGCGATCTTTGCGAGTGTTGGAAAGAGTAGCTGGTGTAGGTGGTGGTGCGGGAGTTAGGAAATTGTTTCGAGCGACTTCGGGCAAATGGGGCGAATTCTTCCGAGGTGTATCGGTGTTGCTCCTCAAAGATGCCGAGTATTGGTGGAGGCAACCGAGCGGATCATGGATGACTGGACTTGACAAATCAAGAGAAGTCCGAAGGGCATCGATCGCTTCTTCGGGATGAGTCATATCGATGGTGGCTCACGGTTCGGGGCAGTGTGGCGCGGAGGATCCGACATGGGAATATTTCGTGGTGCGTATCAAAAGAAGTACATTGGAGCTAGTTATATTGACTCCCGGTGAAGGCATTTCGAGGCTTGTTCGAGGAGTAAATGCTTTTCGAGTATGAGGCCGAGTTCTTGAAGTCGAGTAGGTATGCCGGGGCATTGTGGCCATGAGCATGAGAGGTGTGTTCGTTTGAGGATGGTCTGCGAGACGAATTGAGGCTCTCGATTGCTCCTCGCCAGGAGCGCGAGTTCTTTGTCTTAGTTGAGAAGGCTAAGGTAGCCGAGGGTGTTAAGGAGTCGGTGAGACAGGCATGGACCAGAAATAGGCATAAGAGGAGCTTTGGGTCTTACGGATCGCGAGTAATCCGCAGAAGAGAGCTAGACCGAGTGGGCGAACCAGGACTGCTAGGTTTGTTGTCGCAAGCGAGGACCGCCGCAGATGTGATCGATGTGGGAAATCTCATTGGGGTGGTTCTTGGATGGAGGAAAAGGTCGCCGAGTGTGGTTCTCTGGAGCACCGTGTGAGGGACTTGTCCGCGTAGGTTGGCCAGATTCACCCGAGAGTCGGGGTACGAATCGATTCGAGGTAATAGACCGCCACCGCAGAGGGGCCGTGGTAATGGCAGAGGTGGTAATGGTTCTAGTTGGGGCCGTGGAGCACCGCGCGAGGTGCGGGTAGTTCGATGCTAGACACCTGGATTAGTGTATCTTTGCGAGGCACCGAGAGGAGGGCGACGCACCGGACGTCATAACCGGTGACGTTTTGATTCTTGGTTCTCCTTAACGCTTTGATTGATGTAGGTTCAACGCACTCTTATGTTGCCGAGTATAGTAGAGACCATGGGTTTGGACTCGAGATATCTTCTAGGCGGATGACCGTGATTAGCCCTCTAGGTCACTCCGTAGTAGTAGATAAACTGTTTAGAAATGTACCTCTAGAACTCCAAGGGGTAGTGTTTCTTCAGCCGATCCGATGGAACCGCGCGTTTGGGGAGTTCGATCCGATTCTTAGGATGGATTGGTTGGTCAAGTACCGAGCGAGGTTGGATTGCGCGCTAAGCGCATGGTCCTTAAGACGATTGAGGGTGAAGAGGTGGCTATGATAGGTAATAGGAGGGATTACTTATCAAATGTGGTATCCGCTTTGAAAGCGCAGAAGATGGTCGGGAAGGCCGCGTGAAGCGTATGTGGTTCATGTGTATGCCTTGGAGGCTAAAGGGTCTACTTGTGGAGAAGGTTCGTGCAGTTAAGGATTTTCTTGATGTTTTTCCCGAGGAGCTTAGGGTTTGCCGCCAGATCGCGAGGTAGAGTTCGGGATAGATCTATTACCGGAATCGCGCGGTGTCTATTGCTCGTATAGGATGGCGCCAAAGGAATTGGTGGAGCTTAAGGCTCGAGATCCGGAGTTATTGGATCGAGGTTTTATTAGGCCTAGTGTTTCGTGGTAAGTGCGCGGTACTCTTTGTTAAAAAGAAAGATGGTACGATGCGGATGTGTATAGATTATCGCCGATTGAACAAGCCGACGATTAAAAACAAGTATCCGTTGCCACGGATAGATGACTTGTTTGATCGGTGAAGGAGTCTTTGCGGTATTCTCGAAGATCGACTTGAGGTCCAGGTATCACCGATTAAGAGTTAAGGAGGGTGATATCCATAAAGCAGCGTTTGGACTCGGTATGGGCACTACAATTTACGGTAATGCCGTTCGGGTTGACTAACGCACCGCGGCGGTGTTTATGGATATGATGAATAGGGTGTTTCAACGAGATCTGGATCAGTTCGTGGTGGTTTTCATAGACGACATCTTAGTGTACTCAGGGCAGAGGAAGAGCATGATAAGCATTTGCGAGTGGTGTTGCGTGATTTTGAGGAAAAGCACTCTATGCTAAGTTCGTAAGTGTGAGTTTCGCTTAGAGAAGTGACTTTCTTGGGTCATGTAGTGTTGGGTGAGGATTGAGTAGATCCTCGTAAGATTGAGGCGATTTTGGATTGGAAGCCGCCTAAGTCGATGTTGAGATTCGGAGTTTTCTGGTTTACGGATACTAGAAGGTTTGTTGAGGGTTTCGTTGATAGCGTGTAGATGACCAAGTCTTTGAGGAAAGAAGTTCCGTTTGTATGGACCGAGAGCAAAGCAGGAAAGCTTCGATAAGTTAAAGAAGATTTTGACCGAGGCTCCGGTTCTAATTCAACTCGAGGTCGGGTAAGGAATTCATGATCTTTTTGCGACGCATCACATACGGGCTTGGGTTGTGTCTTTGATGCAAGAAGGTAAGGTTGTGGCTTACGCTACTCTGTAGTCGAGGCCACATGAGATCAACTATCCGACGCATGACTTGGAGCTAGCGGGTGTGGTCTTCGCTTTAAAGATTTAGAGGCACTACTTGTGCGGGGAAAGATCGATAGTCTATACAGATCACAAGAGTCCAAGTATCTACACGACTCGAAGGATTTGAATTTGAGGCGGCGCAGATGGGTTGAGTTTCTTTGAAAGATTACGACTGATTCGATTGAGTATCATCCGGGCAAGGCTAATGTGGTGGCGACGCGTTGAGCCGTAAGGTTGTTTCGGACTTAAGAGCTTTGTTTGCCCATTTGAGTTTGTATGACACGAGTATTCGCAGAGTTGCGAGTTAAGCCTACTTGGGTCGAGCGGATCGAGAGAAACGATTATTGGATGAGGTTACGAGTGCGCGAAGGTTGCAAGTGCGCGTGATGGTGGTCCTGGAGGGTTACTGACTTGTCCAGTGATGGGGTTCTGTGTTTTCAAGGTAAGGCTTGTATGCCTAAAGATGTTGAGCTAAGGCAAAGATTCTTCAGACGCACATAGCGATCCTTATGCTATGCATCCTGGAGGTAGCAAGATGTATAGGGATCTTAAAGAAACGATTTTGGTGGCCTGGCTTGAAGAAAGAGGTGACAGAGTTTGTTGGAAAGTGTCCGACTTGTCGCAGGTCAAAGTGAACATCGATTGCCGTCGTGGTTGCTTCACCTGTGAAGATTCCTCGATGGAAGTGGGAAAGGATAACCATGGATTTTGTCAGTGGGTTACCGCTTACGCCAAGCAAGAAGGATTCAGTTTGGGTAGTGGTGGATCGACTGACTAAATCAGCTCACTTTATTCCGGTGAGGGTTGACTACTCACTTGAAGCTAAGCGAAATTTGTATGTGTCAGAGATAGTGAGGTTGCACGGTGTGCCAGTTTCGATAATCTCGGATAGGGATCCCAGATTTACGTCAAGGTTCTGGAAAGCATTGCATCAAGCTCTGGGCACTCGTTTGGATTTCAGCACGGCTTTTCACCCGCAGTCTGACGGTCAGTCGGAAAGGGTCATTCAGATCTTAGAGGATATGCTGAGAGGTTGTGTCTTGGATTTCAGAGGTAGTTGGGAGGAGTTTCTACCATTAGCTGAGTTTGCCTACAACAACAGTTATCAAGCGAGCATCAAAATGGCACCGTATGAGGCATTGTATGGTAGGAAGTGTCGCTCACCTACGTGTTGGACGGAGTTGGGTGAACGTCAGTTGTTGGGACCCGAGTTGGTGGCTGAGACCGAGGACAAGGTTAAGCTGATTTAGTCCCGATTGAAGGAAGCTTCGACCGCGCGAAGTCTTATGCCGATCTTAAGCGGAGAGATATAGAGTTTCTTTGTAGGGGATCGAGTTTTCTGAAGGTCTCACCTTGGAAGAAGGTGTTGAGATTCGGAAAGAAAGGCAAGCTAAGTCCGAGGTTCATTGGGCGTATAAGGTTACGAGACGCGAGTTGGACCGAGAGCGTATCGGCTTGAGTTGCCGCAGAGCTTAGTCGATTCACGGCGTTTTTCACGTTTCGATGCTTCGAGGTATCGTTCAGATCCGTCACATGCGGTAGCGATGGAAGAGATCGAGGTAAATCCGGACTTGTCAATGGAGGAGGAACCTGTGCAGATTCTTGATCGAGATGTGAAGGTTCTGCGTAAGAAGTCTGTGCCTTTGGTTAAGGTTCTTTGGCGGAATCATGGCGTAGAAGAAGCTACGTGGGAACCCGAGGATATGATGAGACGACCCAATACCCGCAACTCTTCGATCGAGGTAATTTCGAGGGCGAAATTATTTTTAAGGGGTAGAAGCGTAATATCCGGGTTAGGGGCTATTTTGTTGTTGCATGAAAGTGCATGTGTTTAGTGTCTTTGTGTTGCTATTTCGATGTTTTAGGGGCTTAATTGTGGGCTAGGAGTGTGCCTGAGGGAATGGGAAAAATCTTGTTTTTGGGTGTTAAGTGAAGGGAGTGAGGAGGAAGTGGGGTTTAAGAATTTTAATTGATGTTTTGTTGCACAAAAGAGGAGCTAGCTTAGTGGCAAAGCATGCGCTACATGGGGAGCTTGGTGTGGCGTCATCTACTTGTGGTGGAGGTCCAGTGTTCGAGCCTGCAGAGTCCCCATTTTGGCTTCTTTTTGGGACGGCATGGAGGAGAGGTAGAAGGCTAGTGAAATTCTACTTGGACTTGGTCTTCACTTTCAAATGTAAGGTGGAGAGCAAAATATGGAGGAGGACTTGGTCCACTCATTTGAAATGAGTGGTGGTGAGTGTGTTTGGGGATTATGGCGAATTTGTGGGGTGTTGGAGTGGGGAAGTGGGCGGCTAAGTGTGGGAACATGTTAGCTTGAAATTCACCTTAGCAACCTAGGTAATTTCGGTCACTTTTTGTCAAGGAGTAAAAGTCTCTTCTTTGGGTCATTTGTTAGCCAGAAGTTCTAAGGGTGTTTTTCATTTCTCTTTGTTTTGTTTTACATCTTTTGAAACCCAAAGACCAAACCTCAACAAGTCACGAAAGTTTGCATCTTTGTTCTCTAGAGTACTTGTAGCCGAATACCCTTTCCCATCTTTCTCTTTTCTTTCAATTTTGTAAACCCAAACTACTATCTCCCTTTTTCATATTTGCTTTCTTCTTCTTTGCTTGGAAACATTGTAGCGAATCTTACCCAAGACATTTTCTTCATCTATTTGTTCTTTCCAAAGCAGAAGGTACCTCCTCTATTTTTTTGTTGTTGTTTATTTTATTCATTTATTTATTTCTTTCTTCTTCTCAATTGCCTATTTGTGAAACTTTCTTCCAAAGCACCTTGTTGTCGTAACCCTATTTCCTTTTCATTTCTATTCTTTCTCTTTTACCTTTCGTAACCGAGTATAAGGGTGTGTTAAACACTTAGGCCGAATCTCTCCTCTCCTAGAAGTCCTCTTTTGGCCGAATATTGGGTGTTGGTAAGCTCTTGGCCGAATGGCCATTTCCCTATCTCTCAAGTGTTATCTTTGTTTTGGTTTTTGGAAGAGGGTTAACCATTCGCTTTAAACATCTCACCTTAGGGCAATCAAAGATTTCAAGCGATCGGTTGGAGCCTTTCCCTTGGTGAATCAATTGGGGTTGGCCGATTGTTGGAAGGAGAACCTTTGTGGCTCGGGTTTGATAAGAAATCAAACCATTAGCAAGGTAAGGGTTCGATATTAACCCCTTTGGGTTTATTTGTCTTTTGGCCGAATGGTCTTAGTGCCTAATCTGTGTTGGCCGAATGTTATAGGAGCTTGATAATCGAGGGACATAGATCGGTCGTTGGGATCTTTAGACTCGTATTACTGTGTGTGTAAACTAACACACCGATACCTAGTAATGTTATTAATAAACTGTTTGCTGTAAAAACTATACCGATGGGACGGATAAGTGGATACCCAAACGGGGTATGTGTACGTATCCGGGTAAGTCTAATTTATTACAAGTTCTATTACGGATACCTTGGGTATTATGATCTATGTTATGTATGCTATGAGATGTAATGCTAGACATGTTGGCATGATAAGCATGACTTGTATGATATGCATGATCACATGAGTTGGTATGTTGATGGGTGATATGAGTGGAGGGAGCGGTGATATTTTGTCTTTGTGAGCACCGGTGTTTTGGTAACACACTTTGTGACTTTGGGTCACCGGTGCTTTGGTAGCACATTTGTGTCTTTGGGACACCAGAGGTTGGGCACCTCATTGCGACTTGTCCACGTGGTTTGACACCACCGTGGGTTGGCCCCACTTCGAGATATGGGATAAATCGCTAGTGATTGGGTATCACACGATGGGTTGGCCCCATCATTTGATTATCGTGACTACGGTCACCGGTGCTTTGGTAGCACATTTGTGTCTTTGGGACACAGAGGTTGGGCACCTCATTGCGACTTGTCCTCGTGGTTTGACACCACAGTGGGTTGGCCCCACATGAGATATGGGATCGTCTCGCTAGTGATTGGGTATCACACGATGGGTTGGCCCCATCATTGGATTTGTGACTTCGGTCACGGTGCTTTGGTAGCACATTTGTGTCTTTGGGACACCAGTGTTTTAGTAACACATTGTGACTATATGTCACCAGTGGTTTGGCACCACCGGTGGTTTGGTACCACACGGGGTAGAAAAAGCGATACTGGATGGTTAGGATCGGGTTGCATTAATTATGTTGCTATGTGTGATGTGTGTTAGCATGTTGTTTCATCGGGAGCGGGATTTATGCATCGAGTCATTCGACTCACCCTCTCCTTTGACATTTCAGTGACCCGTAGACGCGGACATGGGTAGGGGTGGACTCGGGGTGCACATGCCATGCTTTAATAAAAGTTTTGCTCGGACTATTCACTTTGGGTACTTTAGCTTATTTATTTTTATTTGGGATTTAATTTGGATTTGTAAAAGGCCTTTAAATTATGTTTTATGATGGTTATGTTTTAATTAGATTCTCAACCGCTTAACAAATAACTTGGTATGAAATTCTACTAAAAATTTGGTAAGATAATGTTTTCAAAACTATAACGCAATGTGTTTTAAACTATACCATCGGGTATCTCACTATGATTTGCTATAAAGTAAACTCAAGTGATTTTCAAACCAAACTCGATATTCTACAAAGTCTAAAATGTTTCACAAATAGCACTAAGAGACTATTGGAAATGCTAAATGAAATCAACTCGTTTTTAACTATATACTTTGGATAAGTTTTCAAATCTAATCAAACAGGTTTTTCTTAAAAAAAATATATATATATATATACAAGGTTTCCAATTGAACCCAACACAAGCAAATCCATCTTCAAACCACACGAATTTTTCCTAAGTAACAAACGGACTTTCAAATGTTTTCTCGAGGAACATACCAGATCCGGTCAGGACTCGTGGGCCGGGTTTGGGGTGTTTCACGTTGATGATTCGAGATTCATGTTTTCCAGCTAATTTAATGTTGTTACCTTTCAACGAATTCGATATAATTTTTGGTATGGACTGGTTGACTTTGCATGATGCCGTTGTTAATTGCAAAAGAAAGACCATTGATTTGAGATGTCAGAACAGTGAATTTTTTTGGAATGAATCTAATGATCTGAATGGGTTACCAACAGTAATATCTTTGTTGTTAGCTCGGAAGTATGTGAGAAAAGGGTATGAAGCTTACTTTGCTTATGTGCTTGATAGTAAAGTGACTGAAAAGAAGATTAATCTGTACCAGTTGTGTGCGAGTATCCGCATATGTTTCCTGAAGAATTATCGGGTTTGCCACCTATTAGAGAGGTAGAGTTTGGTATTGAATTTGTACCGGGGACGACTCCGATTTCGATAGCTCCGTATCGGATGGCACCTACTGAATTAAAAGAGTTGCAAGAGTTAACGGATAGAGGTTTTGCACGATCGAGTTTCTCTCCCTGGGGTGCGCCAGTTCTATTTGTGAAAAAGAAAGATGGAACTATGCGAATGTGTATTGATTACCGCCAGCTAAATAAGGTGACTATAAAGAATAAATACCCGTTACCACGAATTGATGACTTGTTTGATCAGCTGAAAGGGGCTACAGTGTTTTCAAAGATAGATTTGAGATCGGGTTATTATCAGTTGCGAGTCAGAGATTCTGATGTGCCAAAGACTACTTTTCAGATGAGGTACGGACACTATGAGTTTTTGGTTATGCCTTACGGACTTACTAATGCACCTGCTGTTTTCATGGATCTGATGAATCGAATTTTCAGACAGGATTTGGATCGATTTTTGGTAGTGTTTATAGATGATATTCTGATTTACTCCAGAGATGAAACCGAACATGCCAAGCATCCGAGACTTGCGCTACAAACTTTGCGAGATAAACAGTTGGATGCAAAGTTTAGTAAGTGTGAATTCTGGTTACGTGAAGTCAGTTTTCTGGGTCATGTTGTTTCAGCATCAGGTATTCGGGTTGATCCGAGTAAATTTTTGGCTATACTCGACTGGAAACCACCGAAAAATGTTTCTGAAGTTCGAAGCTTTTTGGGACTTGCTGGATACTACAGACGGTTTGTGAAGGGTTTCTCTATGATCGCTACACCATTGACAAAGCTGTTACAGAAAGATGTTAAGTTCGAATGGTCCGAGAAGTGTCAGAAAAGTTTCGATCAGTTGAAAGCTCTTTTGACCGAAGCTCTAGTATTAGTCCAGCCTGAATCGGGTAAAGAATTTGTTATTTATAGTGATGCATCTTTGAATGGTCTGGGTTATGTTTTGATGCAGGAAGACAAAGTCATAGCTTATGCCTCGAGACAGTTGAAGCCACATGAAAGAAACTATTCGACACATGATTTGGAACTAGCAGCCATTGTGTTTGCGTTGAAGATTTGGCGTCATTATCTATTCGATGAGAAATGTCATGTTTATTCAGATCACAAAAGTCTAAAGTATTTGATGACTCAGAAAGATTTGAATTTGAGACAACGCCGATGGTTAGAGCTGTTGAAACATTATGAGCTAGTGATTGACTACCATCCGGGAAAAGCTAATGTTATTGCAGATGTTTTAAGTCAAAAGTCATTATTTGCTCTACGTGCAATGAACGCGCATATGGTTATGTCTGATGATGGTTCGATAGTAGCCGAACTAAAACCAAGAACGTTGTTTGTTCAACAAATTGGTGATGCTCTGAAAGTTGATAAAGATTTGTTGGCAAAACGAGTTCAGTGTGAAATTAATGTTGAATCAGAGTTTCGAATTGATGAGAATGACTGCTTGAAGTTCAAAGATCGAATATGCGTTCTGAGGAATTTAGAGTTGATTCAGATGATTTTGAATGAAGCTCATAGCAGCTGATTGTCTGCTCATCCGGGTAGTACGAAAATGTATAACGATCTAGAACAGTTCTATTGGTGGCCTGGTATGAAACGAGACATATCTGACTTTGTTTCAAAATGTTCAGTCTGTCAACAAGTAAAAGCCGAGCATCAGGTACTTTCTGGGTTACTTCAGCCGATCATGATACCTGAATGGAAATGGGATAGAGTCACTATGGATTTTGTATCTGGTTTACCTATGACACCGAGCAAGAAAGATGCAATCTGGGTTATAGTGGATAGATTGACCAAAACAGCTCACTTTGTTCCAGTTCGTACGGATTATTCGCTCGATAAGCTTGTTGAGTTATATGTATCACAAATTGTGAGATTACATGGTGTGCCTATTTCTATTGTTTCAGATAGAGACCTGAGATTCACATCGCGGTTTTGGAAGAAATTACAAGATGCTTTAGGTACAAAACTGCACTTTAGCACAACTTTTCATCCGTACACAGATGGCCTGTCCGAACGGATCATTCAGATACTTAAGGATATGTTGAGATGTTGCATCCTTGAGTTCGAAGGTACGTGGGAAAGATACTTACCTCTGATCAAATTTGCCTACAATAGTAGCTTTCAATCTAGTATTAAGATGGCACCCTATGAGGCTTTATACGGTCGTAAATGTCGTACACCATTGTATTGGACCGAACTCAGTGAAAATAAGATACACGGGGTTGACTTGATTAAAGAAACTGAAGAGAAAGTGGCAGTAATCCGTGATAGTTTGAAAGCTGTATCAGACCATCAAAAGTCATATGCGGATTTGAAGCGTAAAAATATTGAGTTTCGGATCGGAGATCAAGTATTTTTGAAATTTCACCGTGGAAGAAAATACTTAGATTCGGTCGCAAAGGCAAGTTGAGTCCGAGATTCATCGAACCATATGAGATCATAGAGCGTATCAGACCGGTCGCCTATATATTGCAGGTGCCACCCGAGCTAGAAAAGATCCATAATGTATTCCATGTGTCGATGCTCCGTAGATACCGATCCGACCCTTCACATGTGATTTGCCCGACAGAGGTTGAGATTCAGCCTAACATGACATATGAAGAGGAACCGATTTGTATTATGGCTCGTGAGATAAAAGAATTTAGAAATAAGAAAATTTCTTTAGTTAAAGTACTGTGGCAAAAGCACGGAGTTGAAGAGGCAACTTGGGAGTCAGAGGATACAATGAAAGAACGTTATCCAAACCTATTCACCGGTAAGATTTTTGGGGACGAAAATTCCTAAGGGGGGAGAGTTGTAACAGTCCGATTTAGACCCTAATCGAAACAGTGGTTTCAGGACCACGAATCTGAGTCAAAAAAAATTTTAAATATTATTTTCCGTGTTAATTATATGTGAATTAGCATGTGTGAAAGTTTCGTATAAAAATTTAATTGTTTGTGAGCTTAATTTAATAAAAAGGGCTTAATCGCGTAAATTATAAACTTGATAGTTTAATGTGTTAGAACTAAATTGAGGTTTTCTTTTTAAATGGGAGCATTTAAAATGCAATAAACCCATTTTTATAAGATAGTGCACGGCAACATGGTTATAATATATAGTTTTTATGTATATTAATTTTATAATTAATATTATTATATCATATTATTACATTAGTTTAATAAAACAAAATCATAACTTTTAAAAGCCATTTTTCTTTCTTCTTGACTGAAACAAAGAAAAGAAAAAGAACATAGGAAAGCTTTGGGTATTCGGCATAAAATTAGCTTGATTAAGGTATGTTTAGGTTTCGGTTTTTGATAATTTCTACGTTTTTGAGATCGTTGCTATGAGATGCACAAAGCCCATGTTTTAATTTTTGATTTTGATGAATATTTTGAGTTGAGTCATTGATGATAGCTTGTTGTTTATGTTGTTTGATGATGAAATATGATATATATGTGTTAGATTAACAAGTTTTGTCTTTGAATTTTTGATGAAATTGAGTATATTGGACTAAATTGCAAAAATAAATTTTTGAGGGACTAAAATGTGAAATAAATGAAATGTATAGACTTGTTTGAGGACTAGGAATATTCGGCCCTTAAGGTATCTAGTCAAATTTTGTGTATTTTGTGTTTTGTGCAAATAGGACTAAATTGTAAAAAGTGTGAAATGCTAGGGGCAAAATGGTAATTTGTACATTTATGTGTTTTTGGACTAAATTGAATGAAAATATGATTGAATGAGCTTAATTTGAATATGTTTAGATCAAGAACCAAAGAAATCGGACTTGGATCGGGGAAAAGAGGAAATAGTTGAATAGCCGATTTTTGTCATTCGACGATATCCGAGGTAAGTCTTTAAGCGATTAAACATTGTAAACTGTATATATAATTTAATAATACGCTGATTTGGAATTTGTGGAGATTGTATTGAGATAGCCGAAAATGAATAAATTTAGAACTATTACGTTTAAGTTTAGTTCGATTGAGTTATAATATCTGAAAGTTCGTATGAAGATTATGAAGTACATGAAAGTTTTGTTACATGATATGTGCGTGAGATAGCTATTAAGTACTATTATTCGGGCCTTGGGCCTAGCAAGCTTTGAGCTGGTGAACTTAAATCGAGCTTAGTGCCTAGCAGGCTTATTGCCGGTGATTAAATATCAGACCTTGAGTCTAACAGGCCTAGTGCCGGTGTGTGATTCAGGCTTAAGCCTAGCAGGTTTAATACCGGTGATTTATTTTCAAGTCTATGTCTATAAGACCTCAAATTGATGTTGAAATTGAGCAAGTAAGTTGATTTAATTGACCTTATATGTTCGGCCACAAAGGTATGTGCATATGTGATGATGAATTGAATTTGTATACAAGTGGTCATATGTGATGTTATATTTAATTCGAATGTATGAGTACATGTGATAACTTAGTTAACTTTGAATGTTCGGTTATATATGATAATGTATTAAACTAGTATATTCGGCCATATGTGATGGTATAATGAGCTATGTATATTTGATCATATAAGTAAGTAATTATAATATGATATAGGAGAACTTGATTATTCGGTCAACTAGGCATGATTATGAATTAAATTGAAATAGTGTTATTTTGGGAACGAAAAGTTGTATAATATTATGCTTAATGAGAAGTATAAACATTCGGCCAAGGTGATTTGTTAAGTTATAGTATAATATTAATGATACAATTTAATTTGATAGAAATGTTTTGATTGTTCATTTGAATTGTTTAATTTGCTTATGAATTACTAAGCTATGATAGCTTACTGTGTGTATATTTATTTGATTTGTTTTATAGATTTTGAAGTCTAGTTACGAGCTCGGGGATCATCGTCAAAGTCTACCACACTATCGACAAATGTTGGTATTTTATAAGTTAAATTTTCGGAACTATGGCATGTATAGGCTGACTTATAATTTTGAAAGGATTGTTTTTGGGTTATGTATTTATATTAAGCCATGCGAAAATGGCTAAATCTTGATACTTAAAGACTTATGTGAATTCGGTTATAGTCTTAACTTATTATGGGATTATATTATATGATGTATATATGCTTGTATTTGGTTATATGTTTTAAGTTGGTTATGATATGAATGACTTATACATTAGTCATGATGATGAGCTCAATACATAGTATATATATTTATGGTGTTTGGATGTTTGTTTTGGTAATGAATATTAGTAAGCATGGTGTAATATTCAGTTTAGGCAATGAAGAAAATGATAGATGCGCACTTAAGTTATAGTATGTGATATATATATTAGTTAAGTAATGTTTATGTTATGTATTTGTGTATTTGTTTTGGGTCATTTGCAAAATAAGAGTTAAGTTCTATAATGTATGATTATACTTGGCTATTTTGATTTGGTTTGTGTAAGTAAGTGTATACATATATTATGCTTGATTTTTTGATAAATGAAATAGTATAATTTGCTTATTATTGAATAGAGAGATTTAGTATGAAATTTAAGGCTATTTGGTGATCGAATTGAAAACTCCTTGTACGGTTGAACTAATGATGTCTAAATATGATTTTTGATATGCAACTCGAGTGTGTTTAAACTTGTTATTGGAGTTTAGAAATGATTCTTCTATGATAATATCAAATGCGCATAACATTAAAATGATAAAATCCTTTATTTGACCAAATTGTGTGGTTGTTTATGTTAGATACACTGAAGAACAATGAACCGTGTGATATGGATTATTCAATTTATTATGCATATGTATTGTTGAAACACCCCAAACCCGGCCCACAAGCCCCGACCGGATCTGGTATGCTTTTTAAGAAAAAGTCGTTTTGTCGTTTTGTAAAATGATGTGATTTTGTGGTAAAGAATAGATTTGAAGTACGAACTTGTTAAAAATCGTTTTGAAATTTAAATTTGTTTATATATATATATAATCATCAAAATCTATGTTTTTAATAAAAATTATTTTCTCAAAAGAAGATCCAAATTTATGAATTATTAATATTTTGAAAACCATAAGTATTTAGATGTCAAAACATTTTCATACGATTATCGAAATATTTAATTGTTTAGCTGAAATTGATCGTAGCAGAATATAAATTAAAACGTAAAAGTAACATAGCTAATGGCGACCTTATTACAAAAACATATCCCAAATTAAATTCCAAAATATATAAGAAAACGTAGTAAGTTTAATATAAAGGAAAACCCAATTTACTGAGTTGAGCAATGGCCACCACGTAGTCCTTGCTGACCCGGTCCAAATCATTGAGTATCACCTGAAAAGATATCCCACTGAAGGGTGAGTCAACAGACTCAATGTGTAACAATATACTAAAAGTCTAATCGATCATAGTAATAAAGCCCATAATATAGCAAATCGATAATAAATAATTAAATCACATATACATATAAATGAAATGCAATCCCGAACCCAACTTAGATATCCATCCGCTACACACCACCCGCACCTACCAATCACACCGTAGGGGATTACTAAATCGACCCTCCATCCGCTACACACCATCGAAGGCGATTCTTTGCGATAAACATGCACACCGCCTCTTATAATCGTGGGCACGACCACCGGATAATTGTGACAGAGTCACCGGATTCATAATATCGTGACCAAATTCACCGGATAATGTGGTAAAACCAGGAACACTTTCCCTTTCAATATTACCCATATGCCCATGCAATAACATATTATTTCAATACCATGCCATATATCCCGAAATCATATCGGAATCATATACATTTCATATTTATGCTTATAGCATTATTAACGATGCAGATATCATTCCTTGTACATTACCCCAAAATCATAACCAAATATCGGATATGTCTCATATCAAAAATTTATACAAAATGTTAAGGAATAACGTGCACTGAATTCATCTGTACCATTAAATGATACCGAAGCCATAATCATTTATATTTCTTTATAAACACATTTTCATCAATAATACTATTAATCTATTAGAATTTTAGTGTAAGCTACACACCTTGTAAACACGAGATTGATAGAATACTTAAGATTTCCGACTCTTGCCTACAACGTCGACAAAGACCTACATAACACTTATATGAGAAATCGATTATCACTAAAAAGTTATGGCCTTTGGCCGAATTTCATTATCTCCTTACCTTGGATTATTCAAACCGAATGATCCCCGTAAATGTTGGCTACAAAGAAACCCGAACTTTCCTTCAAGTTTCGCCAAAGATAATAAAAGGAATTAGAGTTTCGCTTTTCAATCGTTAGAAAAAGAAAGGGATAAAGAAATTAGTCTAGAAGAGGTTCTTACCGCAAAGTAAAGACCAAAATGCAAATGGTCTCTAAACTCCAAAAAGAATATTCGGCAAGATGAAATAGAAAAATAGATTCAAATGAAAAAGATGATAGATTTTTGGTGCTTAGAAGCAATCGGTTTCAATGGTGTCAATGGAGTGAAATTTTCGGTTTTAGAAGAGAATGGAAAAGAAAAAGAAAAGGAGAAATGATCAAAGAGAATAAATGGGTTTCGGTTATGGAAGAAATTGCATAAAGAAAAAGTTGCTGGTAATGGTCAAGTAAGAAAGGATGAAAGAAAAATGCCTTCAAAAGTGGTAATATTTGGGTACCAAAAAGAGAGAAAAGCTTGAGAGAAAAAAAAGAAGAAAAACAGTACCAATTTGGTCAAAATATGATAGCCAAAACAAAACAAAGTTTTCACCTATTGCAAATGACAATTTCGGCTAAGAAGAAAAATTTGGAGAAAAGGGAAAAGATGCACAAATTGTTAAGATTTTGGCCAACTAACACCCCCTAATCCCATACAACATTCGGCCAACTCACAAGCCAACACAATCCCCCTTTTTCCTCCTCATTTCTTCCCTATCATCTCCTTAATCACTATCACAATTAAACCAACCCCCCTTAGCCCTTATGCCGTCTAGGTTCATGGTCAAATGACCATGGAAAAACTTCCAAGACATCACCCACTCTTCAAGCCTTTTGTCCCCTAAACATTCCATAACAACTTGATTCCTTACCTTAACTACTAACTTTCCTTTTTCCTTTGGTCTACTATCCAAAAATAAAAGAAGAATCCATCCATACTAGATAAAGCTTGACCGACACTATAGGAAAGAGAACAAAAATTAAAATTCCTTCCAATTGCTAGCTAAGGGATTCGAACCTCTACCCTCATGCATTCACCCATGCGCGATCACCACTTTACTAATTGACTTGTCTTGTGATTAAACCTCAAATTAATTCTCTTAAGGCCAAACTTGCTTAGCTCCTTCTAAAACTAAAAATCTAATATTTTTCTAAGGCATTCTCCTATATTCTAAAATTCTCGAAGTCCCTAAAACTCATACAAAAAGCACACAACAAAACAATACACACATTCAAGCGAAAAATTTCATAACCCCTAAATCCTGGATATTACAATTCTACCCTCCTTAAAAAAATTTCGACCTCAAATTAATTCGACAAGAATAAGTGAGGGTATTCTTTGTCAGATAGCTTCCTTCGGCTCCCACGAAGCTTCTTCTGATCCATGGTTACGCCATAACACTTTGACGAGAGGAACTGATTTCCTCCGTAACACTTTCACATCTCGATCTAGAATTTGAATCGATTCCTCCTCATAGGACAAATCTGATCGTAGTTGTACCTCCTCAACTGGCACTACATGAGATGGATCCGACCGGTAACGACGTAACATCGAAACATGAAACACATCATGCATTTGCTTCAACTCCGAAGGTAACTCTAACTGATATGTCACTGGTCCAACCCGCTTCAAAACCCGATAAGGTCCTATAAACTGGGGCTTAACTTTCCTTTGCGACCAAATCTCATCACCTTTTTCCAAGCGACACCTTTAGGAACACTTGGTCTCCACAACAAACTCTATTTCCTTTTCGCTTCAAATCTGCGTGCACGACTTTTGCCTATCGTAAGCCTCCTTCAATCGAGCCCGAATTACCTTAACCTTTTCTTTGGATTCAGCCACAATCTCTGGACCCAAACCCGACGTTCCCTAATTACGCTCCAACACGTAGGAGTGCGACACTTCCGCCCATATAGTGCCTCATACGGTGCCATCCGAACATCGGCTTGATAATCGTTGTTGTATGCAAACTCGCTAAAGGCAAAAACTCTTCCCGACTTCCTCTGAAATCTATCACACATCCCCTTAACATGTCCTCTAATACTTGGATTACTCGCCAGATCGACTGGTCGATCGTGGATGAAATGCCGTACTGAAGTCTAATCTGGTGCCCAAAGCCTGATGTAATGCTTTCCAAAATCGAGACGTAAACCTCGGATCCCTATCCGAAATAATCGACACTGGCACTCCATGCAATCTTACAATCTCTGCCACATACAACTTCGCCAATTTCTGCAAAGAGTAATCAACTCGCACAGGTATGAAATGTGCAGACTTCGTCAATCGATCCACTATCACCCACACCGAGTCTTTCTTGGTAGGCGTAAGGGGAAGTCCACTAACAATGTCCATGGTGATACGCTCCCACTTCCATTACGGAATCTTTATCTATTTGAAGCAATCCCGATGGAACTTGGTGTTCAGCCTTAACTTGCTGACACGTTAAGCACTTCCCCACAAATTTCGTAACTTCCCGCTTAAGACCAGGCCACCAAAATTGATCCCGAAGATCTCTATACAACTTACTACCTCCAGAATGCATCGCATAAGGACCACTACGCGATTCTCGAAGAATTCTCCGCCTAAGCTCTTCATCCTCCCAAGATCTGAGATCTTACCCTTGAAACACAAAACTCCATCATTTATTAACACCATAATCTTCCAACTCTCCATTTTGCACTTGCCGTAGCTTAACACTTAAATCATCATCTACCAACCGTCTTTCTTTCAGCTGACTCAACCACATCGGCTTTACTTGTAATTCCGCCAACAAACTTCCGTCGCCAAAAAGACTAAGATGTGCGAACATCGCTCTTAGATCCGACACCACTTTTCGACTTAGAGCATCTTCCACTACATTCGCCTTGCCGGGTGATACTCTATAGAGCAATCATAGTCTTTTAACAACTCCACCCATCTTCATTGTCTCAGATTCAACTCCTTCTCGAGTCACAGATACTTAAGACTCTTGTGGTCCGTGTAGATTACTCGATTTTTCTCCATACAAATAATGCCTCCACACCTTAAGAGCAAAGACTACCGCTGCTAACTCCAAGTCATGCGTCGGGTAGTTAACCTCGTGAGGCCTCAATTGCCGAGACGCATACGCAACCACCTTCCCGTCTTGCATCAAAACACATCCCAATCCAATGTGAGATGCATCACAATACACCATAAAGTCCTTCCCTGCCTCAGGCTGAATCAAGACCGGGGCTTCAGTCAAAACCCTCTTAAGCTTCTCAAAGCTCTCTTGCTGCTTATCCGCCCACACGAAAGGTATCTCTTTTCTCAACAACTTCGTCAAAGGTGCCGCTATCGAGGAGAATCCTTCGACGAATCTTCTGTAGTAACCCGCTAATCCCAAGAAACTGCGAACCTCAACTACAGACTTAGGTGGTTTCCAATCAATCACTGCCTCAATCTTCCGAGGATCCACCCTTATACCTTCCGCAGACACCACATGGCCTAAAAACGCAACTTCTTTCAGCCAGAATTCGCACTTGCTGAATTTGGCATAAAGCTTCTTCTCCCTCAACACTTGCAACACTATCCGAAGATGCTCATCATGCTGTAACTCAGACTTGGAATACACAAAAATGTCGTCTATGAACACAACAACAAACTGATCCAAGTAGGGTTGAAAAATCCGATTCATCATATCCATGAACGGAGCTGGGGCATTAGTCAATCCGAACGGCATTACCAAAAATTCATAATGCCCATATCTTGTTCAGAAAGCTGTCTTGTGGATATCCGCTTCCTTCACCTTAAGCTGATGATACCCCGACCTTAAATCTATCTTTGAGAATATCGTAGCTCCCTTAAACTGATCGAGCAAGTCGTCTATCCTTGGCAAAGGATACTTGTTCTTGATGGTCACTTATTCAATCGCTTCGGTAATCTATGCACATACGCATAGTCCCGTCCTTCTTCTTCACGAACAAGACCGGTGCTCCCCATGGTGACACACTAGGTCGAATAAACCCACGATCAAGCAACTCTTGAATTTGAGCCTTAAGCTCAACCAACTCCTTTGGTGCCATTCTATACGGGGCGATAGATCTTTTGGCGCCCGTTCTGTGCAACAAGTCAATCCCAAATTCCACTTCACGATCCGAGGCAATCCCGGAAGTTCTTCCGAAAAGATATCCACGAATTCTCTCACAGCCGACCTCTTTATGAGCTTGCCTCCTTAGCCTTCAAGGCATCGACCAACATAAGAAAAGCCAAACAACCTTTCCTAACCATCTTTTCTGCCTTAAGAGCAGATACTACATTTGATAAGTAGTTTCGTCTCTCGCCCAACACCACAACTTCCTTATCGTCCATAGACCTTAGTGACATCCGCTTAGCAGCACAATCCACATTCGCATGATACTTCACTAGCCAATCCATGCCTAGAATCAAGTCAAATTCTCCAAATGGCAACTCCATTAAATTAGCTAAAGCTGCGTCCCTTGAACTTCTAAAGGCACTTCCTTAAAGAGCTTATCTACTACTACGATCTGTCCCTAAAGGACTAAATACGATCATCTTCCTAGGTACAGCCTCTCGAGTTCACATGCAGAGTTCCAGATACCTCACTAGCGATGTAAGAATGAGTCGACCCTATATCTATCAAAGCAATAAAGGGTAACCTAAAAATAAGAAACGCATCTGATAACATCGGGTGCATCACTATCTTCCTCCGACGAACCGCATACACCAAACCTGTTTGTCTAGCCTCGGTGCTACCATCGCCTCGCCCGAGTCCCGCGACCTCTACCGTAACCATTACCTCCGCCACTCGAACCACGACCCTCATCTGGCCGCCCACCTCTGCCACTGATTAAAACTCGACCTCATCGAACGATTCCTCTCTGTATCCAATGGACAATCCCTAATCATATGATCCTTGGACCCGCACTTGAAACATCCTCCTGTCTTCTTCCAACATTCTCCCGGGTGCATCTTTCCACATTGAGCACAAGTACGGTATTGTCCTCCCGAAGCAACTTGTTGACCTCGCGGCCCATCAACTCTAGGTTTCTTTTGAAAATTCCCGGATGACCCTGAAGACCCATAGCTCCTCTTATTCTTATTCTGACCTCGATCTCTGATTGCTCGCTCTCTCGGTCCGCTTAACTTCTTCAGCTATCCGTTCTCTATCCACTAAAACTGCAAAATCTCTCTCACGATGCGGTGCAATCAACACTCGCAGCTCATCTCGCAACCCATCATCAAATCTGACACACCGCTCATAATCGTGAGCTACAATCCCTCACGGCATATCGGCTTAACCGCAAAAACTCCGCTTCATACTCACTATCGACTTATTTCCTTGTACCAGATTCAGGAACGCCTTTCTCTAAGAATCAATGTAGCTAGCTCCGACATATTTCCCTTCAAACTTAATCTTAAAATACCCCCAATCTACACGATCCACAGGAATACTCTCTTTGACAGTGAGCCACCACTGGTACGCCTCGTCACGAAGCAATGAAACAAAGACCTTTCAAACTTCTCCTCGTGAAAGGTACCCAAATCGCCCATGATCCTCTCGACTATTTCTAACCAATACTCCGCTACATTCGGAGCTACCCCAGATACTCCCCTAAAAACCTCGGCTCCATTAGATCTAAGTCTCTCAGCCACTGACTTTCGTGCTCCATTACCCATACTAGCTCCTGCTACTAGTTCTAAGACTCGTAGCATAGCTCTCGCGACATGATGTCATCTCCTCCGGTTTGCTCATGAAATTCCGCTCCAACGGTGGTGGCGGTGCCTCATTTTCGTAACCCCGACCGGATCTAACTGGTTCCGACATAGCCATTCTCTGCTCTCACTGCGTCCACGACGACCACGTCCCCTAGAACTCATGTCTACTTAATGCCTTATCTGTTTTTGCAAAAATTTTATGCATTAGAGTCTTTTCACTTTCTTGTTTAA
This sequence comes from Gossypium sturtianum, assembly GCA_025698515.1. NCBI lineage: Eukaryota > Viridiplantae > Streptophyta > Magnoliopsida > Malvales > Malvaceae > Gossypium > Gossypium sturtianum. The sequence continues at coordinate 24,211,567 of CM046949.1, read as the reverse complement.
AGAAAATTTTATGCAACAGAGTTTTAATCAGTGATTTTCCTCGTATAAGTACACATATACCTAGGGTCCATGTCTCTAAAGTATAGTTTCCTTAGGCTTATCAACATAATGAAATCGATTTATCAACAAAAGAACTTACCAGGTGGACTTGGGTCGAGAACTCGGGTGCCATGCTTCTATAAAAACCATTTTTTTTTACCAAAAATTTTCAAAATCAATCATTTGGGCCAAATTTTGAAAACGTTGTGGTCTTCAAAACCCAAGGCCGAGTATTTAAACCTTGGCTCTGATACCAAGTTGAAACACCCTAAACCCGGCCCACAAGCCCCTACCGGATCTGGTATGCTTCTTAAGAAAAATTCGTTTTATTGTTTTGTAAAATGATGTGATTTTATGGTAAAGAATAGATTTGAAGTACGAACTTGTTAAAAATCATTTTGAAATTTAAATTTGTTTATATATATATAATCATCAAAATCTATGTTTTTAATAAAAATTATTTTATCAAAAGAAGATCCAAATTTATGAATTATTAATATTTTGAAAACCATAAGTATTTAGATGTCAAAACATTTTCATACGATTATCGAAATATTTAATTGTTTAGCTGAAATTGATCGTGAAAGTAATATAAATTAAAACGTAAAAGTAACATAGCTAATGGCGACCTTATTACAAAAACATATCCCAAATTAAATTCCAAAATATATAAGAAAACGTAGTAAGTTTAAAATAAAGGAAAACCCAATTTACTGAGTTGAGCAATGGCCACCACGTAGTCCTTGCTGACCCGGTCCAAATCATTGAGTATCACCTAAAAAGATATCCCACTGAAGGGTGAGTCAACAGACTCAATGTGTAACAATATACTAAAAGTCCAATCGATCATAGTAATAAAGCCCATAATATAGCAAATCTATAATAAATGATTAAATCACATATACATATAAATGAAATGCAATCCCGAACCCAACTTAGATATCCATCCGCTACACACCACCCGTACCTACCAATCACACCGTCGGGATTACTAAATCGACCCTCCATCCGCTACACACCATCGAAGGCAGTTGCTGCAGTCAACATGCACATCACCCTTATAATCGTGGCATAGCCACCAGATAATTGTGACAAAGTCACCGGATTCATAATATCGTGACTGTAACATCCCCAAACCCGGCCCATTCACTACGATCGAATCTGGTTATGTTAGTGAAAATATTTTAGACTTAGAATAAAATAGTAAAAATTTATTTGCTCTTGGAAACCATGTTCTTTTGAAATTATAGCCACATGTTTAATAATTCCATATTTGACTAAGTAAGTTATAAAAATATAACCATCTTCACATAGTGTTTCAATTTAAACAAACCATAATAGAGTTAATAATAAAATGATACCAAAATAATAAAATAAATCCTTATTACAACCATTATTTGAATGAAATACTTAATATTTAATATAGCCAAAAACATCTCCTTCGGCATGGGCCACCATGTATCCTCTCGATCCCGGTCCATCTCATGAATCACCGAAATGTTAGGAAAATAATTGGGTGAGTCCACAGGACTCGAGTGCATAACCACAACACAAATTTCCCACACGTATGGGCTTGGCCCATACCCACACAATCCTCAAAACAAATCATGCAAAGATGCACTTCAACCCAACCTACTATCCAACCGCACGCCAACCTTAGCAGACTCACGCCTAAGGCCGTGGATAAAACCACCACCGATCACCTCGTGATCCAAAACATTACCTTGGCAACTCTCTGCACAAGGCCGTGGCTGAGCCACCGATCAACCAAAATGATCTCAACCTTAATATCTGTCTACGGTGATGCACATAGCCATCAACCGCCGAGATGGGCACCTAGCCAACATCTCCCTTGAGGTAGCACGGCTAACCATCAAGCGCTAATGTAGCCGAGCTATCATTAGACCACGTGACACCTTGTGTACACTTCCTCCTTCATCAAATCAAGCCCCACCTCATGCAAATATGTAGATGCTACATGTTAAGTCATCATATCACATAAGAATATAAATATATATATATATATATACATAAATACATCACAAATAATCTTACCATCACCAGTTCTCATCACTTAAGCCATTATAATCTGCTTCCACACATAATACATATGTTTAATAATTAGCAAGCAAACCGAGAAATAGTGCGATGATTACGCACCTTCTAGCACAACCAATCAAAACCTGAAATGCTACTTAATGCCTCTGCAAAAGTTGACTAAACGAATCCCGAAAAGATCTCCTGCGCTAGGCTATCCTCCCCTACAACTGGCCTTGGCATCAAAACCTTAGGTTAAAACGAATACTAAATACATAGCTTATTAAAACAAAGCCTTACCAAAATCGATTGCTATGGAACCCGAAGAGGTCTATGCTAACATTCGGCCAATAGTACTACCAAATTGAGGGAAGGAAAATTCGGCACAAAGGTGGTGTGGATTCGGCTAACAAGAAAATCAAGGAGAGGGAATAGTAGTTTCGGCCAAGGAGGTTTGAGAAGAGGGAAAGAAAAGTGTGGGGGTGTACTTTCGGTCAAAATGGAAGAAGAGGGATGCAAGAGTGGGTGGTTCGGCTAAGGGTCTTTAAAGGAAAAGAAAAGGGAAACCAGAAATGGAGGTTTCGGTTTAGGAGAGTGGAGAACAATGGAGAAACTTTCGGCAAGAAATCAAGTGGGGAAAAACTAAAAGGTGAGCACCCTCCCCTATTTATAATATTCGCCAAGCTCCCCTAAAAGAAACAAAATTCGCCAAACACTCAACTCCCTTCAAATCCCATTATTTCCTCCTACAATTCCTCCCCAACATCCATTCAAAAAGTTTGAATGAGTCAAACCTCCACCTAGCCGAATTTCAAAAGCAAAGACCAAGTCTTCTCCATCTTTTAAGCGCCCAAACCGAATCCAACATCCCCTCTCTCATGACGCAAAAACAAACCCAAGATGCTACCTCGCAGCTCGAACACCGCCCCTTCCCTTGCACTCCGAGACGTCACTTCTTCAAGCTCTTAGTGGCGTCTCCCTTGCCACTCCACCAGCCCATCTTTTGTGCCTTAATCCCACAAAAATTTCTCTTAAGACCACATCACCTAAGCTCCTTTTAGCACTTAAAAACTAAAATTTTCCAAAGTCCTCCCCTTTAATCCGAGCATTCCCAACACCTCTCAAACACATCTAAGCATACCCAAAACTTGCTAGAACACGAATTATACCCAACCTGCATAGCCCCTAAACCAGGGTGTTACAATTCTACCCTCCTTAAAATAATTCCGTCCCGAAATTACTTGTCTAAACTAATGACTCAATTCCTCCCACTACGCTATGGTCGCGCACTCTGATCTTAAAGAGCTAACATGCTTCTAGGCAATGATTCTAAGTTCATACTCAAAATTCCACATGCTTTATGCGAGCAACAAAACAAACAATCACCAAAACGAACAAAACAACAAAGAATATTCCCGACATAAGGAACTTACCGGTGACACATCAGGCACATCCTTATCCTCCTCCGACGGATCGCATGATAAACCAAACTCGGCCGTCGTGCCTCGCTGCTACCAATACCGCGTCTCATCTTGCTCCACGACCTTGGCGGAACCATTCCCTCCATGGTTGAGACCACGACCTCTCGCCGCTCTTGACCACCTCGGCTACTGGGTTGCACATAACCTTGACCCACCGACCGAGCCCCTGTCGGATCCCGGGACAATCCTTAACTGAGATGAGTCTTGGACTTGCATCTAAAACATTCTCGAACACGATTCCAAAGACTCGCCAACATGGTACCTTCCACATTGAGCACACGGACGATCTGGATTTCCGTGGTCGGCTTAGCAATATGAAGCAGGAGTCTCAACCTCGATCTTTCTCGAACCCTCTCAACCACTTCCGACGGTCCAACACTTCTCTTATCACGGTTCCTTTCTCTGTTCTGCCTCTCAGCCTTTTTGACCTCCTCAGCTATCCGAGCTTTCTCCACTAATACGGCGAAGTCTTTTTCCTGATGCAGAGCAATCAAAACTCGCAGCTCATCCCGCAGACTATCTTCAAATCTGACACATCTCTCATAATCCGTTGCCACGATGCCTCGAGCATACCGGCTCAAACGCAGAAACTCAGCTTCGTACTCCGCCATTGACTTGCTACCTTGCACCAGATTAAGGAACGCCTTCCTCTGAGCATCCATATAGCTCGCTCCGACATACTTCCCCTCAAACTTGATCTTAAAGTAGCCCCAGTCCACTCGATCCACAAGGGTACTTTCCTTAACCGTGAGCCACCACTGGTAGGCTTCATCCCGTAGCAACGAAACAACACCTTTAAGCTTTTCCTCAGCAGTCAAGTCGAGATCATCCATAATCCTTTCAACTGCCTCCAGCCAGTACTCTGCCACGTTCGGAGCTACCCCAAACACTCCTCTGAAAACTTCGGCTCCATTCGCCCTAAGCCTTTCGGGCACTGACTTCCGAGTCCTATTGCCCACATTGGCTCCTGCCACTCGTTCGAGCACTCGCAGCACCGCCGTGTGACACACGTCGTCTCCTCCACCGATCCTGCTTTGTTCAACCTCAACGGTGGTGGCGGTGCATCGCTCTCGACCCATGGCGTGACCAACCGGTTCCGACATCGACATCCCGCTCTACCACGTCCACGAGTATTGCGACCACGCCCCTAGAACTCATATCTAGCGCCTCGATTTAGTCTGTTTAGAAAGTTTTATGCATTAGAAATTCTTGTTTCACTGTTTTATCCACGAGCAATTTTATGCAATGAAGTTTCCAAGAGTAGTTCTTTCGAGCAATCAAGTTTCATTCCCTACCCAGGGGTAATTTCGTCATTTTCCTATAAGAGGTATATCGGTAATAACTCAGGGTCAATTTTGAAAAATAGTTTTCCAACTTAAAGATTGTAACACCCCAAACCCGGCCCAAACATTACGACCGAATTTGGTTTGCTACAGAGAAAAGATTTTGAAAATCATTTTAAAACCGATTTTGAAAATTTATCGAAATGCCTTTAAATTTAAAGTTTCTTTGTTAAAACCAAACTTAAGATATTTGCATAGTCGAGTTGTTTACAAATTTCGAATGTACCCGATGGTACTTTAAAACATTTTATGCGTTTAATTTGAGAAAACATGTGCATCCGCTTTAACATCATCAAATAGTTTAAACAAAACATGCAGCAATAATAATATAATCCTAGGAGGCCTTATTACAATTAAGCAACATAAACCCAACAGAAAAATAGATAAAATCCAAAATTTAATTATTAAAAATCTCTACTGCATGGCCACCTCGAGTCCATCCAGGCTCCTCATCCGCGATCTACGAGTCACTGAAAAATTAAAGGAGAAGGTGAGTCACCAAGACTCAATGTGTAACCCTTCCCCGTTTTAATGTAATAACATACACAAATTATAACCAATTAACATGCATAAGTTTAAATGCACCCAACCTAACCATCCATACGCCTTTTTCTACCCCTTGTGGTACCAAACCACTGGTGGTGCCAAACCACTGGTGACGTATAGTCACAAATGTGATACCAAATCACTTTGGAGATACCAAATCTCACGTGTCCGAAGACACAATTGTGTTACTAAAACACCGGTGACCGAAGTCACAAATAGATGATGGGGCCAACCCATCGTGTGATACCAAATCACCGCGTGAGATAATCCCATATCTCAAAGTGGGGCCAACCCACGGTGGAATTAACCACGTGGACAAGTCGCTATGAGGTGCCAAACCTCTGGAGGTACCAAACCTCCGGTGACCGTAGTCACGATGTGTTACCAAAACACTTGGTGTCCGTCGACACACGAATATCACCGCCTCCTCTCATCAACCCATAACAATCATTTATATGCATGTACCACAAATCATGTTAATAGATTTATTTAACAACATCCAATCGATTTATCATAAGCCATATATCAAATAATACACATACCAAATGTGTCATGCTTCCCAAAAGCATCAAATAATAATCACATAGTAATAAGAACTTACCCAAATCCTTGTTAATACCATGAAGGTATTTCATCCATGTCTACACAAAACGTTAGGCATAACATAACACTTAGCATATTAAAAGTTATAAGATGTGTATGTATACACACCTTTCACCAACGCAAGAAATAACTCCCGAATCCGATTTACCACTAGATCCTTATCCTACAATCGCCAACGCTTAAAATATAAACAAAGGCCATTCGGCCATAACACTAAATCCAAAGAGTTATCGCCTCAAAATACCAATCTTACCTAAAAGCTTACCCAAGACGATCGATGAATATACGAGGCTTAGAAAGATTGTTTCCACGTCCGTAGAGCCTAAAATAAATCGATTCCTAAATGATTAGAACCTTGCAAACCAATGCCCATAGATTCGGCCTTAGTCCACAAGAAAATAACGTAGAGACAAGAAAAGAATTGAAGGAGAAACGACCAAGAACACTTACCCTTTTCCAAAATCAATTGAAGAAAAACTAAGAGAGTTTCCCCTTGAATATTCGGCCAAATATAATACTAAAAAGAAGGATATGAGAGTTTCGGCTATGGTGAAATGAACAAGAAAATAGAAATCGAATGGTAATGGATGTTTAAACTATGAGTGAATGAAAAGAAATGGAGTTTGAGATGGTTAAAGATTCGGCCAAGAGAGAGGATGGGAGAAAATGTGGTTGAACAAAAGTCAAATGAAGAAAAGAGAGATGTGAGAGAGAGAGATTTGGCCAACACCTATATTGCCTAAAAGAAATGTGTACACAATGCCCAAAATCAAATGTTGTTTTGGTTTCAAAAGAGCAAAATGAAAAGGGGGAAATGGTATGGTTTGGTTCAACAAAAGATGCTAAAATCAAAAGCAAAAGTGCACCAAAATGCACAATACACATTCGGCCAAAGAGAGTTTTGGAGAGGGAAAACAAAAATGCCAAAAGATGATCAAAGGAGAAATTGGCCAACTATTTCTTTCCCCAAGCTACCTATCAAAATTCGGTCACCCCTAGCCATACATGCCGTCCACATTCATCCACTAAAGGCTTAGGAAACTTTCCAAAACATCCTCCATCCTTCATGCCTTTTGTCCCTCATCATACCATAACTTCAAGATTCTTATCCCTACTATCAAGCTTTCCTTAATCATATATTCAACTTACCAAAAGAAATAGTCCAACCTATCATAAATAAGTTTGACCGTCCATCAAAGCAAGGATATAAAAATAAACCTTCAAATTGCTAAACATGCTACTCGAACCTCTAACCTCAAGCCAAACTCCATGCGCCATTACCAACTTGCCATGCACTCATCTTGTGTCACTTATTGCTACTTAAATTAACTTAAGTGCTAAGCTCATTTAATCCTCTTCTTTAAATAAGCCTTACTAAGAATTATTCTACTAAACCGAGCTTACTCAAGACCCCTAATTAAGCCTTATATCATCACGCATAATATCACAGAAATTCAAATACAAGAAAAATAATTCAATCACAAATAACCCCTATTTTGGGATGTTACGAGTTCTACCCCTAAAAAAAAAAATTTCGACCTCGAAATTACCTGATCAGAAAAGATGGGGGAATTGCTGCCGCATCACCTCCTCAGGTTCCCACGTCGCTTCCTCCGTACCATGGTTTCGCCATAGCACTTTCACTAAGGGTACTGACTTTCTACGCAACACCTTGACATCACGATCTAAAATCGAATCGGTTCCTCCTCGAATGATAAGTCTGAGTTAACCTCAATCTCTCGCTCATCGCACGATGTGCGATGGATCGACCTATACCGTCTAAGCATCGACACATGGAAGACATCGTGAATCGACTCAACTCTCTGCTGGCGATTCGGTGATAAGCTACCGGTCCTACTCGCTTCAACACAGATATACGGCCGATGAACCTTGGACTTAATTTCCTTTTTCCCAAAGCGCAACACCTTTTTCCAAGGCGACACCTTCGGAAAGACTTTATCTCCTACCTCGTATTCCATCTCCTTTCGCTTGAGATCGGCGTAAGACTTTTGCCTATCCGATGCTTCCTTGAGACGAGCCCGAATTACCTTAACTTTGTCCTCGGTTTCCGTCACCAAATCTGGACCCAAGACATGACGTTCACCTAGTTCCGCCCAACACGTAGGAGTACGGCATCTTCGTCCATCTGATACAAAGGCTTCATATGGAGCCATTTGGATACTCGCTTGATAACTATTGTTATAAGCGAATTCGCATGTGGTAGATACTCCTCCCAAGCGCCATGAAGTCGTAACGCAACCTCCGAGCATATCTTCTAAAATCTGAATCACTCTCTCCGATTGTCCGTCGGATTGCGGATGAAAAGTCGTCTTTGAAGTCCAATCTCGCACCCAAAGCTTGATGCAACGCTCTCCAAAACCTCGATGTAAACCTCGGATCCCTATCCGAGATAATCGATCTTGGCACACCATGCAATCTCACTATCTCGACTACATATAACTTAGCTAACCTCGAAGCGAATAATCTACCCTTACGGTATAAAATGCGCTGATTTAGTCGAGACGATCCACAATCACCCAAATGAATTCTTCTTGCTAAGCGTAAGAGGTAATCCATCGACAAAGTCCATGGTGATCCTCTCCCACTTCCATCGAGGAATCTTCACCTATTGAAGTAAACCGGATGGCAATCGATGTTCGGCCTTGACTTGTTGACACGTCGGACACTTACCCACGAACTCGTTACTTCCCGTTTCGGACTGCCACCAAAATTGCTCTCTCAAATCCCGATACATCTTGCTACCTCCGGGATGCATAGCATATGAGCTACTATGTGCGTCGAAGAATCCTTTGTCTCAACTCTACATCCTTTGGCATACAAGCTCTTCCTTTAAAGCACAAAACTCCATCATTTGGGACAGACTAAAATCCTCTAATCCACCATTACGGACTTGCAACCTCCGATCATTCAAACCATCATCCTCTAAGCGCTTCTCCTTGTCTGATCTAACCAAGTCGGCTTGACTTGCAATTCGCGCAAAAGACTCCCATCATCGAAGCAGACTAAGTCGAGCAAACATCGATCTTAAATCCGATACAACCTTACGACTCAACGCGCGTGCGCCACCACGTTAGCCTTACGAGGATGATACTCGATCGAGCAGTCGTAGTCCTTCAATGACTCAATCCATCTACGCGCCTCAAATTCAAATCCTTCCGAGTCAAGAGATACTTAAGACTCTTGTGATCCGTATAAACTATCGACTTCTCTCGCATACAAATAGTGCCTCCATATCTTCAAAGCGAAGACTACACCGCTAACTCCAAGTCATGAGTCGGATAATTAGCCTCATGTGGTCTCAATCACGAGATGCATAAGCCACTACCTTCCCTTCTTGCATCAAGACGCATCCCAAACCAATATGTGATGCATCGCAATAAAGCGTGAATTCCTTGCTCGCCTCAAAGTTGAATCAAACCGAGCTTCAATCAGAATCTTCTTCAATTTGTCGAAACTTTCTTGTTGCTTCTCGGTCCATACAAATGGAACTCCCTTCCTCAACAACTTGGTCATCGGTGCGGCAATCAAAGAAAATCCTTCCACAAATCTTGGTAATACCCGCTGAGACCTAGAAAACTCGAATTTCAACCATGATTTAGGCGGCTTCCAATCCAACATCGCCTCAATCTTTCGAGGATCCACTCTAATCCCCTCATTTGAAACAACGTGACCCAAGAAAGTCACCTCCTTAAGCGAGTCGCACTTACTAAATTTCGCATACACCGCTTTTCCTCGAATCTGCAACAACACCACTCGCAAATGCGCATCATGCTCCTCTTCCGACTTGAATACACCAAAATATCATCTATAAAGACCACAACAAACTCGATCCAAAAGCGTTGAAATACCCTATTCATCATGTCCATGAAAGCCGCTGGTGCATTAGTCAAACCAAACGGCATCACCAGAACTCGTAGTGTCCATACCGAGTACGAAATGCCGTCTTATGGATATCGGCCTCTTTCACCTTGATTGATGATATCCGGACCTTAAATCAATCTTAGAGAAAACCGCACTTTTTTGGTGATCAAACAAGTCATCTATCCTCGGCAAAGGATACTTGTTTTTAATCGTCACTTATTCAATGGCGGTAGTCTATACACATCCGCATCGTACCATCCTTCTTCTTGACAAAAGTACCTGGCGCTCCCCAAGGTGAAACACTTGGTCGAATGAAACCTCGATCCAACAACTCTTGTATCCGAGCCTTCAATTCCAACAATTCCTTCGGTGCCATCCTATATGGAGCTATAGACACCGGCGCTGCCTGCAATGTGTGATCTATACCAAATTCGACTTCACGATCGGAGGCAATCCGGAAGTTCTTCAGAAATACGTCAAACAAATTCCTTTACAGTTTGAACATTCCTCACGAAGACTCCTTAGCTTCCAAAGCACACACATGAACTACGAACGCCTCACGGCCTCTTCCCGACCATCTTTATCGCTTTCAACGCAGATACCACGTTGGATAGATAATCTCTCCTATTACCTATCATGACCACTTCTTCACCTTCAACCGTCTTCAAAACCATGCGCTTAGCGGCACAATCCAAACTTGCTTGGTACTTGACCAACCAATCCATCCCAAGAATCGATCGAACTCCTCAAACTAGTTCCATCGGATCGGCTACAAACACTACCCCTTGGAGTTCTAGGGGTATATCTCTATCTGACTTATCTACTTCTCTGAGTGACCTAAAGGACTAAGTGCAGTCATCCTCTTAGAAGCGGTCTAGGGAACTAAACTCATGGTCTCAACTATACTACTAGCAACGTAAGAGTGCGTCGAACCCACATCTATCAAGGCGATATGGAACACCAAAATTAAAAACGCGTGCCGGTTATGACGCCCCGGTGCGTCTCCTTCCTCACGACGCCCGCAAAGATACACCAAACCAGTGCCTAGCCTCCGTGTTGCCAATACCTCGCCCCCGCCGCTCCGCGACCTCCACTAGAGCCATAACCACCTCTACCATAACCACGACCTCTCTGCGGTCTTTGGTCCCTCCTTTCTCGAATCAGGCACGACCTTGACCTTTCGATCGATTCCTAGCTTGCTTACACTGACAGTCCCTCACACGATGTTCTAGCGAACCACACTCGAAACATCCTTTCCCTCCGGTCCAACATTCTCCCCAATGAGACTTTCCACAGCGAGTTACACTGGGCGGTCTTTGATTAGCAGCTGTGGACCTACCTGCCTGATTTGACCCACTCTGCCTAAATCTTTTCTGAACATTGCCACCTGACCCAGACGATCCAAAGCCTCTCTTCAGCTTGCTCCTATCATAACTTTGCCTTGCGGACTCCTTGATTCCTTCGGCTACCTTGGCCTTCTCCACCAAGACAGCAAACTCACGTTCTTCTTTGTGTAGCAATCGGCGAGCCTTAACTCGCCTCTAAGTCCGTCTTCAAAACGAACACAACGATCATGCTCCGATGCCACTATTCCCTGAGCATAACGACTCAGCCTTAGGAATTCCGCTTCATACTCCGAGACAGACTTATTCCCTTGCACTAACCCCAGAAAAGCTTTCCTTTGAGCGTCAATGTAGCTTGATCCAACATACTTCTTCTGATATGCACTTTGAAGTACTCCCAAGTGAGATCATCGCCGTAGCACCATCTCGAACCGTGAGCCACCATCGATATGACTCATCCTTGAGAAGCGACACCGCTCCTTCAGTTTCTCCTCATTTGTCAAATCTATCTCATCCATGATTCTTTCTGGTCGATTCCGGCCAATACTCACCGTGATTGGGCGCTACACCGCACACACCTCGGAAAAATTCAGCTGGGTCCGTTAGCTCAAGTCTCTCAGAACCGACTCTCCGAGCTCCTCCACTTCCACCAATTCCGGCTACCCTTTCCAAAACCCGTGAGCATCGCTTGTGACAGCGTCGTCACCCGTCCGATCCTCGCTCTTCACTCCAAAGGTTGGGGTGGTGGTGGCGATATCTCATTCTCGAGATCCTTGACCCGACCCGGCGGTGTTTCGATGACATGACCATCCTACCCCTTCCACGTCCACGGCGGCCACGTCCTCTAAAGCTCATTCTAACTATCGCGCTTTAACTGATTAGGAAATTTTTATGAATTAGTACATGTTTCACTTGATTATCATGAAGAAATTTTATGAAAAGAGTTTAATAGAGATTCTTTTCGATCAAACAAGGTTTTAAGTCTTCTATCATGGTTTACACAGAATAATACATCCATTTCCTATACCTTTCATACCTATGCACTCTTGGGCATTATTGTCCGCTTTCTAACCTGTGGGGTATTTTCGTCATTTTTTTTCCTAAAGGGTATTTTTGTAATTTTGTCAATCAAGAATATTTTGAAAATTTTCAAGATAAATTTGTCCTACCATCTAAAAAAATAATTTAATGATTTTAAAACCAAGTTTTCCTTAAAACATGGCTAATCCCTTTCGGGTTTTATTTAGGATTTTGCCTATGACCGAGTCCTCTTGGTTAAGTGAGAACCGGCTACGCACTGTAGGAATCCCGCCAAGAGGAGGTGAGTCACGAGGACCGCTAAGTACCAAGCTCTTCCGGATCCAATCCTAGACATGCGCACCAAGGTTACCACACCTAACCAACCTGGGCGACTTGGTCGTAGGTTGGTTTAATTAGGCTCTTAAAGTCTTATGTCTTTGTTTGGAGTAAACTAGTCCTAAAGTTTAAAATACTATCACTATCTACGTCCCATGCTTTCTACCCTTCTACAAGAAATATTTCATACAAAAAGTTAGTGGTACTTACAGGCGGATCGGTCTTGGAGAGACAAAGTGCCATGCTTATTCAAAACCATAATATTTCAAATAGACCTACTAAAACATTTTTGGGCCTTGGGCCCTACAAATGAAGCTTTGAACTGGGCTCGATACCAATTTTGTAACACCCCAAACCCGGCCCAAACATTACGAATCGAATTTGGTTTGCTACACGAGAGAAAGATTTTGAAAATCATTTTAAAACCGATTTTGAAAATTTATCGAAATGCCTTTAAATTTAAAGTTTCTTTGTTAAAAACCAAACTTAAGATATTTGCATAGTCGAGTTGTTTACAAATTTCGAATGTACCCGATGGTACTTTAAAACATTTTGCGCTTAATTTGAGAAAACATGTGCATCCGTTTTAACATCATCAAATAGTTTAAACAAAACATGCAAAGCAATAATAATATAATCCTAGGAGGCCTTATTACAATTAAGCAACATAAACCCAACAGAAAAATAGATAAAATCCAAAATTTAATTATTAAAAATCTCTACTTTGCATGGCCACCTCGAGTCCATCCGGCTCCTCATCCGCGATCTACGAGTCACTGAAAAATTAAAGGAGAAGGTGAGTCACCAAGACTCAATGTGTAACCCTTCCCGTTTTAATGTAATAACATACACAAATTATAACCAATTAACATGCATAAGTTTAAATGCACCCAACCTAACCATCCATACGCCTTTTTCTACCCCTTGTGGTACCAAACCACCGGTGGTGCCAAACCACCGTGACGTATAGTCACAAATGTGATACCAAATCACCGGAGATACTAAATCTACGGTGTCCAGAAGACACAATTGTGTTACTAAAACACCGGTGACCGAAGTCACAAATAGATGATGGGGCCAACCCATCGTGGTGATACCAAATCACCGCGATAATCCCATATCTCAAAGTGGGGCCAACCCACGGTGGAATTAACCACAGGACAAGTCGCTATGAGGTGCCAAACCTCCGGAGGTACCAAACCTCTCGTGACCGTAGTCACGATGTGTTACCAAAACACCGGTGTCCGCTCGACACGAATATCATCGCCTCCTCTCATCAACCCATAACAATCATTTATATGCATGTACCACAAATCATGTTAATAGATTTATTTAACAACATCCAATCGATTTATCATAAGCCATATATCAAATAATACACATACCAAATGTGTCATGCTTCCCAAAAGCATCAAATAATAATCACATAGTAATAAGAACTTACCCAAATCCTTGTTAATACCATGAAGGTATTTCATCCATGTCTACACAAAACGTTAGGCATAACATAACACTTAGCATATTAAAAGTTATAAGATGTGTATGTATACACACCTTTCACCAACGTAAGAAATAACTCCCGAATCCGATTTACCACTAGATCCTTGTCCTACAATCGCCAACACTTAAAATATAAACAAAGGCCATTCGGCCATAACACTAAATCCAAAGAGTTATCGCTTCAAAATACCAATCTTACCTAAAAGCTTACCCAAGACGATCGATGAATATACGAGGCTTAGAAAGATTGTTTCCACGTCCGTAGAGCCTAAAATAAATCGATTCCTAAATGATTAGAACCTTGCAAACCAATGCCCATAGATTCGGCCTTAGTCCACAAGAAAATAACGTAGAGACAAGAAAAGAATTGAAGGAGAAACGACCAAGAACACTTACCCTTTTCCAAAATCAATTGAAGAAAAACTAAGAGAGTTTCCCTTGAATATTCGGCCAAATATAATACTAAAAAGAAGGATATGAGAGTTTCTGGCTATGGTGAAATGAACAAGAAAATAGAAATCGAATGGTAATGGATGTTTAAACTATGAGTGAATGAAAAGAAATGGAGTTTGAGATGGTTAAAGATTCGGCCAAGAGAGAGGATGGGAGAAAATGTGGTTGAACAAAAGTCAAATGAAGAAAAGAGAGATGTGAGAGAGAGAGATTTGGCCAACACCTATATTGCCTAAAAGAAATGTGTACACAATGCCCAAAATCAAATGTTGTTTTGGTTTCAAAAGAGCAAATGAAAGAAAAGGGAAATGGTATGGTTTGGTTCAACAAAGATGCTAAAATCAAAAGCAAAAGTGCACCAAAATGCACAATACACATTCTGCCAAAGAGAGTTTTTGGAGAGGGAAAACAAAAATGCCAAAAGATGATCAAAGGAGAAATTGGCCAACTATTTCTTTCCCCCAAGCTACCTATCAAAATTCGGTCACCCCCAGCCATACATGCCGCCCACATTCATCCACTAAAGGCTTAGGAAACTTTCCAAAACATCCTCCATCCTTCATGCCTTTTGTCCCCTCATCATACCATAACTTCAAGATTCTTATCCCTACTATCAAGCTTTCCTTAATCATATATTCAACTTACCAAAAGAAATAGTCCAACCTATCATAAATAAGTTTGACCGTCCATCAAAGCAAGGATATAAAAATAAACCTTCAAATTGCTAAACATGCTACTCGAACCTCTAACCTCAAGCCAAACTCCATGCGCCATTACCAACTTGCCATGCACTCATCTTGTGTCACTTATTGCTACTTAAATTAACTTAAGTGCTAAGCTCATTTAATCCTCTTCTTTAAATAAGCCTTACTAAGAATTATTCTACTAAACCGAGCTTACTCAAGACCCCTAATTAAGCCTTATATCATCACGCATAATATCACAGAAATTCAAATACAAGAAAAATAATTCAATCACAAATAACCCCTATTTTGGGATGTTACAAAGATATTTCAAAATTTACAAAATCACAGGGGTCATCTTGAAAATTTTGTTTTTCAAACCAGAGGTATCGCACAAATTTGTAAATCGTGGTTATTTTTGTAATTTTGGAAATCATGGGCATTTTCAGTAAATTCTCCAAATCAGAATATCACAACATTTCTCAAAATATAATTTTTTCGATATTCAGTAAAATAGGAATATTTTAGTAAAAGTCGAGAGAAATCGAAAATTTAGAAACCAATGGCATTTTGGTAATTTTATCAACCAGGGGTATTTTCGTAAACTTCCATAAACCAGAGTATCTTAATATTTGAAATTCTGAGATTTTGGTGTCTTGTGAAATAAAAAAAAATCATTTTATCAAAAGTTGAGGGTAATACGGAAATTTTGCAATGTAGGGGTATTTTTGTAATTTTGCCACTAGGGGCATTTTGGTAATTTTATAAATCAAAAAAACGTCCTTCAAAATTAGATTTAGGGTTTATAGACCAAAAAGGGTAAAGTTGATAATTTTAAAACAGGAATTTAAAACAATCAAAGCCAAATCCCTTCGGGTTTTAATAATCTCGGTTTAGCCTATGAACAAGTCCTCTTGGTTAAGGTGAACCGTAGCTACGCACTGTAGGATTCAAGTAAAGAGGAGGTGAGTCGCTAGGACCGCTTAAATACCAAGCTCTTCTTGAATACCATTCCTAGACATGCGCATGATGGTTGCCACACCTTAACTCGACGACTAACTTCACAGTTTGTTTAGTAGCCTTAAGTTTTATGCATATGTTTGAGTAGACTATTCCTAGGGTCCAATGATCCTAGTATTCTAATCTACGAGCCCAAACTAAGCCCATAATAAGTCATACAAACAAATCACTTCAAGAAAGTCCAAGTACTTACTGGTGGACTTGGCCTGAGGTACAGTGCCATGCCGAATATCCTAAAAAAACCCATATTTTGAAAAGCCCATTTTGAAAATGTTTTTGGGCCCAAAACCCTCAAAGTCGAGTTTTGAACCGGCTCGATATTAAATCAGAACATCCCCAAACCCGCCCATTCACTACGAGAAATGGTTATGTTAGTGAAAATATTTTAGACTTAGAATAAAATAGTAAAAATTTATTTGCTCTTGAAACTATGTTCTTTTGAAATTATAGCCACATGTTTAATAATTCCATATTTGACTAAGTAAGTTATAAAAATATAACCATCTTCACATAGTGTTTCAATTTAAACAAACCATAATAGAGTTAATAATAAAATGATACCAAAATAATAAAATAAATCCTTATTACAACCATTATTTGAATGAAATACTTAATATTTAATATAGCCAAAAACATCTCCTTCTGGCATGGGCCACCATGTATCCTCTCCGATCCCGGTCCATCTCATGAATCACACGAAATGTTAGGAAAATAATTGGGTGAGTCCACAGACTCGATGCATAACCACAACACAAATTTCCCACACGTATGGGCTTGGCCCATACCCACACAATCCTCAAAACAAATCATGCAAAGATGCACTTCAACCCAACCTACTATCCAACCGTACGCCAACCTTAGCAGACTCCCTGCCTAAGGCCGTGGATAAACCACCACTGATCACCTCGTGATCCAAAATATTACCTTGGCAACTCTCTGCACAAGGCCGTGGCTGAGCCACCGATCAACCAAAATGATCTCAACCTCAATATCGTCTCACGGTGATGCACATAGCCATCAACCGCCGAGATGGGCACCTAGCCAACATCTCCCTTGAGGTAGCACGAAGCTAACCATCAAGCGCTAATGTAGCGGAGCTATCATTAGACCACGTTACACCTTGTGTACACTTCCTCCTTCATCGAATCAAGCCCCACCTCATGCAAATATGTAGATGCTACATGTTAAGTCATCATATCACATAAGAATATAAATATATATATACATACATAAATACATCACAAATAATCTTACCATCACCAGTTCTCATCACTTAAGCCATTATAATCGCTTCCACACATAATACATATGTTTAATAATTAGCAAGCAAACCGAGAAATAGTGCGATGATTACGCACCTTCTAGCACAACCAATCAAAACCCGAAGTGCTACTTAATGCCTCTCGCAAAAGTCGACTAAACGAATCCGAAAAGATCTCATGCGCTAGGCTCTCCTCCCTACAACCGGCCTTGGCATCAAAACCTTAGGTTAAAACGAATACTAAATACATAGCTTATTAAAACAAAGCCTTACCAAAATCGATTGCTATGGAACCCGAAGAGGTCTATGCTAACATTCTACCAATAGTACTACCAAATTGAGGGAAGGAAAATTCGGCACAAAGGTGGTGTGGATTCTGGCTAACAAGAAAATCAAGGAGAGGGAATAGTAGTTTCAGCCAAGGAGGTTTGAGAAGAGGGAAAGAAAAGTGTGGGGTGTACTTTCTGGTCAAAATGGAAGAAGAGGGATGCAAGAGTGGGTGGTTAGGCTATGGTCTTTAAGGAAAAGAAAAGGAAACCAGAAATGGAGGTTTCGGTTTAGGAGAGTGGGAGAACAATGGAGAAACTTTTGGCAAGAAATCAAGTGGGGAAAAACTAAAAGGTGAGCACACCTCCCCTATTTATAATATTCGGCCAAGCTCCCTAAAAGAAACAAAATTCGCCAAACACTCAACTCCCTTCAAATCCCATTATTTCCTCCTACAATTCCTCCCCAACATCCATTCAAAAGTTTGAATGAGTCAAACCTCCACCTAGCCGAATTTCAAAAGCAAAGACCAAGTCTTCTCCATCTTTTAAGCGCCCAAACCGAATCCAACATCTCCCCTCTCTCATGACGCAAAAACAAACCCAAGATGCTACCTCCGCACTCGAACACCGGCCCTTCCCTTGCACCCGAGACGTCACTTCTTCAAGCTCTTAGTGGCGTCTCCTTGCCACTCCACCAGCCCATCTTTTGTGCCTTAATCCCACAAAAATTTCTCTTAAGACCACATCACCAAGCTCCCTTTTAGCACTTAAAACTAAAATTTTCCAAAGTCCTCCCTTTAATCCGAGCATTCCCAACACCTCTCAAACACATCTAAGCATACCCAAAACCCGCTAGAACACGAATTATACCCAACCCGCATAGCCCCTAAACTGTGGTGTTCACAGTGACCAAATTCATCTGGATAATGTGGTAAAACCACTCGGAACACTTCCCCTTTCAATATTACCCATATGCCCATGCAATAACATATTATTTCAATACCATGCCATATATCCCGAAATCATATCGGAATCATATACATTTCATATTTATGCTTATAGCATTATTAACGATGCAGATATCATTCCTTGTACATTACCCCAAAATCATAACCAAATATCGGATATGTCTCATATCAAAAATTTATACAAAATGTTAAGGAATAACGTGCACTGAATTCATCTGTACTCATTAAATGATACCCAAGCCATAATCATTTATATTTCTTTATAAACACATTTTCATCAATAATACTATTAATCTATTAGAATTTTAGTGTAAGCTACACACCTTGTAAACACGGAGATTGATAGAATACTTAAGATTTCTAACTCTTGCCTACAACGTCGACAGCACCTACATAACACTTATATGAGAAATTGATTATCACTAAAAAGTTATGGCCTTTGGCCGAATTTCATTATCTCCTTACCTTGGATTATTCAAATCCCGAATGATCCCCCCTAAACGTTGGCTACAAAGAAACCCCGAACTTTCCTTCAAGTTTTGGCCAAAGATAATAAAAGGAATTAGAGTTTCGCTTTTCAATCGTTAGAAAAAGAAAGGGATAAAGAAATTAGTCTTGTAATATCCCGGGTTAGGGGGCTATTTTGTTGTTGCATGATATTGCATGTGTCTAGTGTGCTGCGTGGCTATTTCTATGTTTTGGGGGCTTAATTGAAGTCTAAGTGTTTGCCTGAGTGAATGGGAAAATTTTGATTTTTGGGTGTTAAGTCAGGGGAGCTGTTGGAGCTGGGGTATAAGAGTTTTATTTGGTGTTTTGTTGCACAAAAGAGGAGCTAGCTTAGTGGCAAGCATGCGCTACATGGGGAGCTTGGTGTGGCGTCATCTACTTGTGGAGGAGGTCCAGGTGTTCGAGCTGCAGAGTCCCCATTTTGGCTTCTTTTTGGGACGGCATGGAGGAGAGGTAGAAGACTAGTGAAATTCTACCTTGGACCAAGTCATACCTTTCAAATGAAAGGTGGAGAGCATTTGTAGGAGGGAGACTTGGTCTTGTTGGTTTGAATGTGTGGATGTGAGTGAATGGGGGATTTGGCCGAATTTGTGGGGTGTTGGAGTGGGGAAGTGGGACGGCTTGGGTTGGTAGTGTGGCTTTGGGGTTGTGCCGAAACTCTTTGGGAATTTTGGGTGCACAATCGGTCTTGGGAGGTAGCAAAAGGCAAACCGAAATTGCTAGTGAGTTCTCCTTCTTTCTTTTGCAAACCATAGGTCCAAAGGCATACTTGTCAAATTTTTGCTTTTGTTTTCTACACTTGGTGTTGTTGGTCGAATGCTTTTCTCCTATTTTCTTCTTCTCTTCATTTTGTATAAGTTTCGAAACCTATATCACTTTTTCTCACACTTTCTTCTTCTTTCTTTAATTGTGCAAGCCGAAACTTACCTTGTTCCTAAACCAAAATCTCCATACATTCTTTCCATTTCTCCTCTGCTAGACTCTCTTTATTCTCATACAAAGCCAAAGTAGGGGTGTTAAGCACTCAAGCCGAACCCTTCTCATCTCATTTGGCCGATTTCTTCTCATCTCTTAAACCATATTTTTCTTGGTTGCACTTCCGAGTTCTAAGCCAAATACCTCCCTTCTCTTAGTGTTTTGTTGGCCGAATTCTTTCCTTCTTTTTGATCAAGGTGTTGGCCGAATCTGTCCCTTCTTCTAGTGGTTCACTTGGCAGAATATCGTTGGGGTATTTGGGGGCCTTGTTTCAATCGCTTGGAATCTGGTAAGTGATTGGCCGAATGGTCATTTCCTTCTTCTTTATGCATTGCCGATGTTGGTTAATTAAGAGCCGAATGTGGCCTTGTTGTGAGTGCTAATCGTTTGGTGATGGAACCGATTGTGTTATAGGGCATCGGGGACTTCAAGGCGCTCAAGTTTGAGTCTCCATTGTTGGGTAGTCATTTGGGTAAGAAGGTGTCTCATTAGTCTTTTGTTTAGTTTCTTTTAGTCAAGCTATTAAGAATTAATGGTTCTTCTTATTAGGTGGTGGCCGATTAGCAAAAGAACCATCGTTGGTTCGAGTTTGGTTGGAAACCAAATCATCTTCAAGGTAAGGGATGGATATTGACCCCTTTGGTTAATTGATGATGGCCGAATGTTATAGATGCCTAACCCCTATGTGTTGGCCGAGTGTAGGAGCTAGTAATCGAGGGACTTAGATCGTTTCGTTGGGATTTTAGACTCGTGATTACTGTGTGTGTAACTAACACACCCATACTTAGTAATATTGTTATTAAACCTGTTTGCCTATTAAAATCATGGCGGTATGATGGATTATTGGATACCCAAACGGGGTATGTGTGCGATATCTGGTAAGTCAAGATTGTTACTAGATTACTCGATGATCTATATGGTATCATGACTATGTATGTATGTGATATGGGGCATGAGTCAAACATATTAGCATGATATGCATAATTTGTATGATATGCATGATTACATGAGTATGGTATGTTGATGGGTGATATGAGTGGAGGAGCATGATATTTTTGCCGACGAGCACCGTTGTTTTGGTAACACACTTTGTGACTTTGGGTCACCAAGTGCTTTGGTAGCACATTTGTGTCTTTGGGACACCGGAGGTTGGGCACCTCATTGCGACTTGTCCCCGTGGTTAACACCACCGTGGGTTGGCCCCACATTGAGATATGGGATCGTCTCGCTAGTGATTGGGTATCACACGATGGGTTGGCCCCATCATTCGATTATTGTGACTACGGCCACCGTTGCTTTGGTAGCACATTTGTGTCTTTGGGACACCAGAGGTTGGGCACCTCATTGCGACTTGTCCCTGTGGTTAACACCACCGTGGGTTGGCCCCACATTGAGATATGGGATCGTCTGCTAGTGATTGGGTATCACACGATGGGTTGGCCCCATCATTCGATTATCGTGACTACGGTCACGGTGCTTGGGTAGCACATTGTGTCTTTGGGACACTAGTGTTTTGGTAACACATTGTGACTATATGTCACTAGTGGTTTGGCACCACCAGTGGTTTGGTACCACACGGGGTAGAAAAAGGCGATTCAGATGGTTAGGATCGGGTTGCATTAATTATGTTGCTATGTATGATGTGTGCTAGCATGTTGTTTCATCGGAGCGGATTTATGCATCGAGTCATTCGACTCACCCTCTCCTTTGACATTTGGGTGACCCGTAGGCGCGGACATGGAGCCGGGATGGACTCGAGGCGCTCATGCCATGCTTAATAAAGTTTTACTCCAACTCTATCATTTGGGTACTTTAGTTTAATTACTGTTATTTGGGTTTTAATTTGGATTTGTAAAAGGCCTTTAAACTACGTTTTTTTGATGGTTATGTTTTAATTAGATTCTCATCCTGCTTAACAAATAACTTGGCATGAAATTTACTAAAACTTGGAAAGACAATGTTTTCAAAATTAGATCGCAATGTGTTTCAAACTATACCATCGGGTATCTCGCTATGTTTTGCTATACAATAAACTCAAATGATTTCCGAATCAAACTTGATTTTCTACTAAGTCTAAAATGTGTCAAAATGGCACTAAGAAACTATTGGAAGTGCTAAATGAAATCAACTCGTTTCTTCTATATACTCGGATAAGTTTTCAAAAATCTGGTCACTCAAAGACGTTTTTCCCCGTAACATGCCAGATTCGGGTGTGGTGTCTTGTCCGAGTTTGGGGTGTTACAATTGTGGTACGCGTTGTAAACAACACCGGAGGTGGTGCGGGCGCATCCACGCCTCTCGCCACCCCGCGCCTCGGAGCGGTCGGTCTCGTCGTCCCTTTGCCCATCGGGTGGGGTGAGATGTCAAGATCAACCTCTTCGAGGCAAAACGAACAAACCCCCGGCGCGAATCGCGCCAAGGAATGTGGCCTTGTTGTGAGTGCTAATCGTTTGGTGATGGAACCGATTGTGTTATAGGGCATCGGGGACTTCAAGGCAGTCAAGCGGAGTCTCTATTGTTGGGTAGTCATTTGGGTAAGAAGGTGTCTCATTAGTCTTTTGTTTAGTTTCTTTTAGTCAAGCTATTAAGAATTAATGGTTCTTCTTATTAGGTGGTGGCCGATTAGCAAAAGAACCACTGTTGGTTCGAGGTTTGGTTGGAAACCAAATCATCTTCAAGGTAAGGGATGGATATTGACCCCCTTTGGTTAATTGATGATGGCCGAATGTTATAGATGCCTAACCCTATGTGTTGGCCGAGTGTAGGAGCTAGTAATCGAGGGACTTAGATCGTTTCGTTGGGATTTTAGACTCGTGATTACTGTGTGTGTAACTAACACACCCATACTTAGTAATATTGTTATTAAACCTGTTTGCCTATTAAAATCATGGCAAAGATGATGGATTATTGGATACCCAAACGGGGTATGTGTACGTATCCGGGTAAGTCAAGATTGTTACTAGATTACCGATGATCTATATGGTATCATGACTATGTATGTATGTGATATGGGGCATGAGTCAAACATATTAGCATGATATGCATAATTTGTATGATATGCATGATTACATGAGTATGGTATGTTGATGGGTGATATGAGTGGAGGGAGCATGATATTTTGTCTTTGACGAGCACCAGTGTTTTGGTAACACACTTTGTGACTTTGGGTCACCGGTGCTTTGGTAGCACATTTGTGTCTTTGGGACACCGGAGGTTGGGCACCTCATTGCGACTTGTCCCCGTGGTTAACACCACCGTGGGTTGGCCCCACATTGAGATATGGGATCGTCTCGCTAGTGATTGGGTATCACACGATGGGTTGGCCCCATCATTCGATTATTGTGACTACGGTCACCAAAGTGCTTTGGTAGCACATTTGTGTCTTTGGGACACCAGAGGTTGGGCACCTCATTGCGACTTGTCCCCGTGGTTAACACCACCGTGGGTTGGCCCCACTTTGAGATATGGGATCGTCGCTAGTGATTGGGTATCACACGATGGGTTGGCCCCATCATTCGATTATCGTGACTACGGTCACCAAGTGCTTGGGTAGCACATTGTGTCTTTGGGACACCGGTGTTTTGGTAACACATTGTGACTATATGTCACCGGTGGTTTGGCACCACCAAGTGGTTTGGTACCACACGGGGTAGAAAAAGGCGATTCGGATGGTTAGGATCGGGTTGCATTAATTATGTTGCTATGTATGATGTGTGCTAGCATGTTGTTTCATCGGGAGCGGATTTATGCATCGAGTCATTCGACTCACCCTCTCCTTTGACATTTCAGTGACCCGTAGGCGCGGACATGGAGCGGGATGGACTCGAGGCGCTCATGCCATGCTTAATAAAGTTTTACTCCAACTCTATCATTTGGGTACTTTAGTTTAATTACTGTTATTTGGGTTTTAATTTGGATTTGTAAAAGGCCTTTAAACTACGTTTTTTGATGGTTATGTTTTAATTAGATTCTCAACCTGCTTAACAAATAACTTGGCATGAAATTTACTAAAACTTGGAAAGACAACGTTTTCAAAATTAGATCGCAATGTGTTTCAAACTATACCATCGGGTATCTCGCTATGTTTTGCTATACAATAAACTCAAATGATTTCCGAATCAAACTTGATTTTCTACTAAGTCTAAAATGTGTCAAAATGGCACTAAGAAACTATTGGAAGTGCTAAATGAAATCAACTCGTTTCTTCTATATACTCGGATAAGTTTTCAAAAATCTGGTCACTCAAAGACGTTTTTCCCCGTAACATGCCAGATTCGGGCGTGGTGTCTTGTCCGAGTTTGGGGTGTTACAATTGTGGTATCAGAGCTAAGTTCAAAAGCTCGGCTGTGGGCCTGAGGCCCAAAAATGTTTTCAAAAGGTTGTTTTGTTAGTTTTATTCTTAAAATATGGTTTGAAAGGCATGGCACCGAGTCTCCGGCACTGGGCCGCCTGTAAGTACCTGCACTATTGCTTGTGAATTGATTGGATGTGATATGATTTGATGAATAGCAATAGTATACTACTTTAGAGATTGAAACTGATAGGATTCTGTGAACTCGCGAGAACAAATCCTCTTAAAATATTCATAAGACTTGCTTTTAAACAAGTGGAATAAATACTGATGCATAAAAATTCTTAATCAGATACGTAGGAAGATTAGTCATGAGCGCTAGAGGTGGACGTGGTCGTGGACGAGGTCGTGGTAGGATGACGTTTTCGAGCCCGTAGGATCCGGTTAGGGTTCGAAAATGAGATACCTGGTTCGCCGCCACCACCGGAGGTGGTGAGTTCCAAGATCAGACTGGGGACGACGCAGTGTCACAGGCGATGCTGCGAGTGTTGGAAAGAGTAGCTGGTGTAGGTGGTGGTGCAGGAGTTAGGAAATCTGTTCCTGAGCGACTTCGGGCCAATGGGGCCGAATTCTTCCGAGGTGTTTCTGGTGTTGCTCCAAAGATCGCCGAATATTGGCCGGAGGCGCATCGAGCGGATCATGGATGATCTGGACTTGACACCAAGAGAAGTCAAGGGCATCGATCGCTTCTCCGGGATGAGTCATATCGGTGGTGGCTCTGCGGTTCGAGAGCAGTGTGGCAAACAGAGGATCTAACATGGGATTATTTTGTGTTCGCATATCAAAGGAAATACATCGGAGCTAGTTATGTCGACTCAAACAAAGGCTTTTTCGAGGCTTGTTCGGGAGTAAATGCATTCTCGAGTACGAGGTGAGTTCCCGGTGAGTAGGTATGCCGGGCATTGTGGCCACCGAGCATGAGAGGTGTGTTCGCTTCGAGGATGGTCCGCGAGACGACTTGAGGTCCGGGTATCACCGGTTAAAGGTTAAGGAGGCGGATATCCATAAAACAGCGTTTCGGACTCGGTATGGGCACTACGAATTTTTACGGTAATGCCATTCGGGTTGACTAACGCCCAGGCGTTTATGGACATGATGAATAGGGTGTTTCAAAGAGATCCGGATCGATTCGTCGTGGTTTTCATAGACGACATCTTGGTGTACTCAAGGCGAGAGGAAGAGCATGATAAGCATTTTGCGAGTGGTGTTGTGATTTTAAGGAAAAGCGACTCTATGCTAAGTTCGGTAAGTGTGAGTTCGCTTAGAGAAGTGACTTTCTTGGGTCATGTAGTGTGGTGAGGATTCGAGTAGATCCTCGTAAGATTGAGGCGATTTTGGATTGGAAGCCGCCTAGGTCGTTGGTCGAGATTCGGAGTTTTCTCAGGTTTGGCCGATACTACCGAAAGTTTGTTGAGGGTTTCTCGTTGATAGCGGCGCCGATGACCAAGTTGCCTTTGAGGAAAGAAGTTCCGTTTGTATGGACCGAGAAACAGCAGAAAGCTTCGATAAGTTAAAGAAGATTTTGACCGAGGCTCCCGGTTCTAATTCAACCCGAGGTGGTAAGGAATTCACTGAGCCTATTGCAATGCATCACATACGGGCTTGGGTTGTGTGCTGATGAAAGAAGGTAAGGTTGTGGCTTACGCTTCTCATGTACCGAGGCCACATGAGGTCAACTATCCGACGCATGACTTGGAGCTAGCTACCGTGGTCTTCACTTTAAAGATTTGGAGGCACTACTTGTACGGAGAGAGATCGATAGTCTACACAGATCACAAGAGTCGAAGTATCTCACCGACTCAAAAGGATTTGAATTTGAGGCGCGCAGATGGGTTGAGTTCTTTGAAAGATTACGATCGCTCGATTGAGTACCATCGGGCAAGGCTAACGTGGTGGCGTACGCGTTGAGCCGTAAGGTTGTTTCGCATTTAAGAGCATTGTTTGCCCATTTGAGTTTGTATGACGATGGGAGTATTTCGCGCAGAGTTGCGTGTTAAGCCTACTTGGGTTGAGCAAATCGAGAGAAACAGATTATTGGATGAGGTTCGAGTGCGCGAAGGTTGCAGTGTGTTGAGGATGGTGGTTTGGAGGGTTACTGACTTGTCCGGTGATGGGGTTCTGTGTTTTCAAGGTAAGGCTTGTATGCCTAAAGATGTTGAGTGAGGCAGAAGATTCTTCAGACGCACATAGCGATCCTCATGCTATGCATCCCGGAGGTAGCAAGATGTATAGGGATCTTAGAGAGCGATTTTGGTGGCTGGCTTGAAGAAGGAGGTGACAGAGGTTGTTGGGAAGTGTCGACTTGCCCGCGAGTCAAGGTGAACATCGATTTGCCGTCGGGTTTGCTTCACTGTGAAGATTCCTCGATGGAAGTGGGAAAGGATAACCATGGATTTCGTCGGTGGGTTACCGCTACGCCAAGCAAGAAAGATTCATTTGGGTAGTGGTGGATCGATCGACTAAATCACTCACTTTATTCCGGTGAGGGTTGACTACTCACTTCGTGGAAGCGGCCGTATGTGTCGAGATAGTGAGGTTGCACGGTGTGCGGTTTCGATAATCTCGGATAGGGATCCTAGATTCACGTCAAGGTTCGGAAAGCACCGCATCGGGCTCGGGTACTCGTTTGGATTTCAAAGACGGCTTTTCACCCGCAAATCGACGGTCAATCGAAAGGGTCATTCAGTCTTAGAGGATATGCCGAGAGGTTGTATCTTGGATTTCGTGAGGTTGTTGGGAGGAGTTTCTACCATTAGTCGAGTTTGCCTACAACAACGATTACCAAGCGAGCATCAAGATGGCACCGTATGAGGCGTTGTATGGTAGGAAATGTCGCTCACCTACGTGTTGGACGGAGTTAGGTGAACGTCAGTTGTTGGGACCCGAGTTGGTTGCTGAGACCGAAGACAAGGTTAAGTTAATTCAGTCTAGATTGAAGGAAGCTTCGGACCGGCAGAAGTCTTATGCCGATCTTAAGCGAAGAGATATAGAGTTCGGCCGTGGGGATCGAGTGTTCTGAAGGTCTCGCCGCCTTGGAAGAAGGTGTTGAGGTTCGGGAAGAAAGGCAAGCTAAGTCCGAGGTTTATTGGGCCGTATAAGGTATTGAGACGAGTTGGACCCATGAGCGATCGCTTGAGTTGCCAGAGCTTAGTCAGATTCACGATGTTTTCCATGTTTCGATGCTTCGGGGGTATCGTTCAGATCCGTCGCATGTGGTAGCAATGGAAGAGATCGAGGTAAATCTAGATTTGACCATGGAAGAGGAACCGTGCGCATTCTTGATCGAGATGTGAAGGTTCTCGCGTAAGAAGTCTGTGCCTTTGGTTAAGGTTCTTGGCGGAATCATGGCGTAGAAGAAGCTACGTGGGAACCCGAGGATATGATGAGACAAAGAATACCCGCAACTCTTTTGATCAGGTAATTTTGAGGTCGAAATTATTTTTTAAGGGGGTAGAACTGTAATATCCCGGGTTAGGGGGCTATTTTGTTGTTGCATGATATTACATGTGTCTAGTGTGTCATGCGTGGCTATTTCTATGTTTTGGGGGCTTAATTGAAGTCTAAGTGTTTGCTCGAGTGAATGGGAAAATTTTGATTTTTGGGTGTTAAGTCAGGAGCCGTTGAGCTGGGGTATAAGAGTTTTATTTGGTGTTTTGTTGCACAAAAGAGGAGCTAGCTTAGTGGCAAGCATGCGCTACATGGGGAGCTTGGTGTGGCGTCATCTACTTGTGGAGGAGGTCCAGTGTTCGAGCCTGCAGAGTCCCCATTTTGGCTTCTTTTGGGACGGCATGGAGGAGAGGTAGAAGACTAGTGAAATTCTACCTTGGACTAAGTCATACCTTTCAAATGAAAGGTGGAGAGCATTTGTAGGAGGGAGACTTGGTCTTGTTGGTTTGAATGTGTGGATGTGAGTGAATGGGGATTTGGCCGAATTTGTGGGGTGTTGGAGTGGGGAAGTGGGACGGCTTGGGTTGGTAGTGTGGCTTTGGGGTTGTGCCGAAACTCTTTGGGAATTTTGGGTGCACAATCGGTCTTGGGAGGTAGCAAAAGGCAAACCGAAATTGCTAGTGAGTTCTCCTTCTTTCTTTTGCAAACCGTAGGTCCAAAGGCATACTTGTCGAATTTTTGCTTTTGTTTTCTACACTTGGTGTTGTTGGTCGAATGCTTTTCTCCCTATTTTCTTCTTCTCTTCATTTTGTATGTTTCTAAAACCTATATCACTTTTTCTCACACTTTCTTCTTCTTTCTTTAATTGTGTTTCGAAACTTACCTTGTTCCTAAACCAAAATCTCCATACATTCTTTCCATTTCTCCTCCGCTAGACTCTCTTTATTCTCATACAAAGCCGAAAGTAGGGGTGTTAAGCACTCAAGCCGAACCCTTCTCATCTGTTGGCGATTTCTTCTCATCTCTTAAACCATATTTTTCTTGGTTGCACTTCTGAGTTCTAAGCCGAATACCTCCCTTCTCTTAGTGTTTTGTTGGCCGAATTCTTTCCTTCTTTTTGATCAAGGTGTTGGCCGAATCTGTCCCTTCTTCTAGTGGTTCACTTGGCCGAATATCAGTGGGGTATTTGGGGGCCTTGTTTCAATCGTTTGGAATCGGTAAGTGATTGGCCGAATGGTCATTTCCCTTCTTCTTTATGCATTGCCGATGTTGGTTAATTAAGAGCCGAATGTGGCCTTGTTGTGAGTGCTAATCGTTTGGTGATGGAACCGATTGTGTTATAGGGCATCGGGGACTTCAAGGCAGTCAAGCGGAGTCTCCATTGTTGGGTAGTCATTTGGGTAAGAAGGTGTCTCATTAGTCTTTTGTTTAGTTTCTTTTAGTCAAGCTTATTAAGAATTAATGGTTCTTCTTATTAGGTGGTGGCCGATTAGCAAAAGAACCACTGTTGGTTCGAGGTTTGGTTGGAAACCAAATCATCTTCAAGGTAAGGGATGGATATTGACCCCCTTTGGTTAATTGATGATGGCCGAATGTTATAGATGCCTAACCCCTATGTGTTGGCCGAGTGTAGGAGCTAGTAATCGAGGGACTTAGATCGTTTCGTTGGGATTTTAGACTCGTGATTACCAGGTGTGTAACTAACACACCCATACTTAGTAATATTGTTATTAAACCTGTTTGCCTATTAAAATCATGGCAATTATGATGGATTATTGGATACCCAAACGGGGTATGTGTACGTATCCGGGTAAGTCAATTATTGTTACTAGATTACCGATGATCTATATGGGATCATGACTATGTATGTATGTGATATGGGGCATGAGTCAAACATATTAGCATGATATGCATAATTTGTATGATATGCATGATTACATGAGTATGGTATGTTGATGGGTGATATGAGTGGAGGAGCATGATATTTTTTGTCCGACGAGCACCAGTGTTTTGGTAACACACTTTGTGACTTTGGGTCACCAGTGCTTTGGTAGCACATTTGTGTCTTTGGGACACCAGAGGTTGGGCACCTCATTGCGACTTGTCCTCGTGGTTAACACCACCGTGGGTTGGCCCCACATTGAGATATGGGATCGTCTCGCTAGTGATTGGGTATCACACGATGGGTTGGCCCCATCATTCGATTATTGTGACTACGGTCACCGGTGCTTTGGTAGCACATTTGTGTCTTTGGGACACCAGAGGTTGGGCACCTCATTGCGACTTGTCCACGTGGTTAACACCACCGTGGGTTGGCCCCACTTTGAGATATGGGATAAATGCGCTAGTGATTGGGTATCACACGATGGGTTGGCCCCATCATTCGATTATCGTGACTACGGTCACGGTGCTTGGGTAGCACATTGTGTCTTTGGGACACCGGTGTTTTGGTAACACATTGTGACTATATGTCACCGGTGGTTTGGCACCACCAAAGTGGTTTGGTACCACACGGGGTAGAAAAAGGCGATTCGGATGGTTAGGATCGGGTTGCATTAATTATGTTGTTATGTATGATGTGTGCTAGCATGTTGTTTCATCGGGAGCGGGATTTATGCATCGAGTCATTCGACTCACCCTCTCCTTTGACATTTCAGGTGACCCGTGAGGCGCGGACATGGAGTAGGGGATGGACTCGAGGCGCTCATGCCATGCTTAATAAAGTTTTACTCCAACTCTATCATTTGGGTACTTTAGTTTAATTATCATTATTTGGGTTTTAATTTGGATTTGTAAAAGGCCTTTAAACTACGCTTTTTTGATGGTTATGTTTTAATTAGATTCTCAAACCGCTTAACAAATAACTTGGCATGAAATTTACTAAAACTTGGAAAGACAACGTTTTCAAAATTAGATCGCAATGTGTTTCAAACTATACCATCGGGTATCTCGCTATGTTTTGCTATACAATAAACTCAAATGATTTCCGAATCAAACTTGATTTTCTACTAAGTCTAAAATGTGTCAAAATGGCACTAAGAAACTATTGGAAGTGCTAAATGAAATCAACTCGTTTCTTCTATATACTCGGATAAGTTTTCAAAAATCTGGTCACTCAAAGACGTTTTTCCCCGTAACATGCCAGATTCGGGCGTGGTGTCTTGTCCGAGTTTGGGGTGTTACAAGTCTAGAAGAGGTTCTTACCGCAAAGTAAAGACCAAAATGCAAATGGTCTTTAAACTCTAAAAAAAAAATATTCGGCAAGATGAAATAGAAAAATATATTCAAATGAAAAAGATGATAGATTTTTGGTGCTTAGAAGCAATCGGTTTCAATGGTGTCAATGGAGTGAAATTTTCGGTTTTAGAAGAGAATGGAAAAGAAAAAGAAAAGGAGAAATGATCAAAGAGAATAAATGGGTTTCGGTTATGGAAGAAATTGCATAAAGAAAAAGTTGTTGGTAATGGTCAAGTAAGAAAGGATGAAAGAAAAATGCCTTCAAAAGTGGTAATATTTTGGTACCAAAAAGAGAGAAAAGCTTGAGAGAAAAAAGAAGAAGAAAAAGAGTACCAATTTGGTCAAAATATGATAGCCAAAACAAAACAAAGTTTTCACCTATTGCAAATGACAATTTCGGCTAAGAAGAAAATTTTAGAGAAAAGGGAAAAGATGCACAAATTGTTAAGATTTTGGCCAACTAACACCCCCTAATCCCATACAACATTCGGCCAACTCACAAGCCAACACAATCCCCCTTTTTCCTCCTCATTTCTTCCCTATCATCTCCTTAATCACTATCACAATTAAACCAACCCCCCTTAGCCCTTATGCCGTCTAGGTTCATGGTCAAATGACCATGGAAAAACTTCCAAGACATCACCCACTCTTCAAGCCTTTTGTCCCCTAAACATTCCATAACAACTTGATTCCTTACCTTAACTACTAACTTTCCTTTTTCCTTTGGTCTACTATCCAAAAATAAAAGAAGAATCCATCCATACTAGATAAAGCTTTGACCGACACTATAGGAAAGAGAACAAAAATTAAAATTCCTTCCAATTGCTAGCTAAAGGATTCGAACCTCTACCCTCATGCATTCACCCATGCGCCATCACCACTTTACTAATTGACTTGTCTTGTGATTAAACCTCAAATTAATTCTCTTAAGGCCAAACTTGCTTAGCTCCCCTTCTAAAACTAAAAATCTAATATTTTTCTAAGGCATTCTCCTATATTCTAAAATTCTCGAAGTCCCTAAAACTCATACAAAGAGCACACAACAAAACAATACACACATTCAAGCAAAAAATTTCATAACCCCTAAATCCTGGATATTACAATTGTTGTTTTATGATCATTTTTTTTTTAAAATGGATAAGTGTATTGATGTGTTATATTATAAAGCATGTATAGGAATGAATGTCTGTTGTGGGTTGTATTTGGATTGGTAATGCCTGTAACCCTAATTCGGCGACGAATACGGGTTAAGGGTGTTACATGATCGGTATCAATGATTTCAAGCATTTTAAGTCTATGGCATGTATAGGGACTAGGTTATTTGTGTATGTGTTATTATAATTTTGCCAAATGTATTGGCTTGTAATGGTTAAAGATTTGTTTTATGTGTGGCCATGTATTATTGGCTTATATTGGCTAATTGGTTGTAAGCCTAATATTTGTTTGTATGCCTATGCTGTTGTCTTTGTACGAAGTGATTTATAATTGCATGTTAAGTGGACTAAAATTGGTTTGATGACACGATAACGGAATCAAGCTAGATGATACATATGGGAAATTGACATGTTGAGTGAAATTGAGTATGTTGGATGTGATGAAGTATAATGTGTCGTGCAATGTGTTTGTTGGCATTGAAACGATATGTTTGAGTCTTAATTGTGGATATATTGGTAGTTTAATTATGTCATAAATATGCGATGAAAGTTGTGTTTAAGTATGTGCATGTGATGGTGGCAAATGGCTTGGTAAATAGCCATTTTCTTGTTTACACGGGCAGAGACACGGTCGTATGTCTCTACCGTGTGATGGACACGGCCCAGGGAAATGGGCGTGTGCCCAGGGCGTGTGAAGTCTACTCTAAATTTTTGGAATTTAATTCGCCACACGGCCTAGCACACGGGCGTGTGACCCTCATTTGTTGATGACGTCATAAATAGAGAGTTACATGGGCTGAGGACACGGGCGTGTCCCAAGCCACACGAGCGTGTGTGACCACACGGCCTACCCACACGGGCGTGTAACCCTGTTTTCATGAAAAATTTTCTAAGTGTTGGGAAATTTTCTAAAGTTCTCGGTTTAGTCCCGAACTACTCCCAGTGTATGTTTTGAGCTTCGTAGGCTCGTTTAAGGGACGATATGAATGTTTTTGAAAAGTTTTAAATTTAAGTGGAAGTTCATGTCCTGGTTTTGAATGTTTGATTGAGTTTAAGTCTGGTAATGCCTCGTACCCTATTCCGGCATTGGATACGGGTAAGGGGTGTTACACTTATGCTATGAATGAATACACTAAGTCGGGACTTAATAAGGTTGTTTAGGCTTATGATAAGCATCATGAACAAAAGAAAAGAAAGTAAATGGAAATATATATAATTTTATAGAAAGGTTGATGATTATATATTATGTCTCATGAAATCCTATCATGTTATGAATAGTTAATAATTATGCGACATTAATGAACTTATTCAATTGTGAGATGATAATTATGGATGGGTAAATCTTGTGGCGTTGGTATAGGCTTTTATTTCACCTATAAATTTCATTATTGAAATGTAATTTTATGCTTATGATTTATACAAGCTTACTAAGAATTCATTACTTACGTAGTGGTTTTTCCTCTACTTTACAGATTATCGAAAGCTTGATTGGGTTGGAAGCTAGTCAGGGATCCATCACGCTATCCATCGATTTTATCGGTAGATCTCGATGTCTTGGTTAAGGTTATAATGGCATGTATAGGTGAACTTATGGTTGATGATTAGTTGAATGTTAGTTAATTTGTTTGGCATGTATATGTCATTTTGGGAGATGTAGCCTTGGTGCATTTGGTGCCTTATTGATATGTGTTAAATTGATAATGTGTTAAAGCATGTTTGAATGACCAAAGTGATATATGATGAATTGACCTCAACATGGTCAAGATATGGCATGAATCTAATATGGTATGGTGATTATGTATCAATTATCAAAGATATGCAATTGTATGTATCTAATATGGTGATTATGAATCTAATTTGGTAACAAGTTAATTGATAATTGGATAAATATGTACATGTATAGGTGTTTTTAGTTGACATCTTAGTTCATGATGCTTGAATTATCAAAGATGGAATGGTAGTTTAAAACGCAGGTTATAAACGGTCTTGTGATATGATTGAAGGCGGTGAATTGGTACAATTGTTATAAATGACATATTTGGCTAATGGTGCTAGTTGATGAATGGTACATTTGGTATCATTTGATGGGGAATTGATAGGTAAATCAAATGGTATGTTTTGACATAAACTTAGTTAGAAGTTAGTGAATATTTTGGCCAATTTGAGCACATGGTTATACATGTTTTAGGTGTTGAGATTAAGGTGCCCTTTGGGTATATTGGTTGTATGCAAATGTAACATATTTGGATAACTTGATTTTGCATGGTCTTAGTGCAATTTGAAGGCTTGTTTATATGTGCAAAAGTAATTATAGGTATATGTTCGAATGGGTGAGAAAAATGGCTTGGAAATGGCCTATTTTTCGTCCACACGGGTAGAGACACGGGTGTGTGTCTCAACCGTGTGTGACACATGGCCTGGCGACACAATCGTGTGTCCCCTATAGTTTTCTAAGGGTTGCAAGTCAGTCTGTTACACGGCCTAGCACATGGCCTGGCACACGGGTGTGTGAGGTCATTTCGAAGGGTACACGGTTTGGCACACCGGTGTGTGGCTTGGCCGTGTGACCTAAGTCAGTGGGTTACACTTGCAAGGGCACGGACTAGGACATGATCGTGTGTCCCTACTTCGAATGTCCACACTATAAGAGTATGCCCAAAGATCAATCATGAGATGGTTGTAATAACATACTTGATTTACCATGTTTATTAATATAAAGCATTGTCATTATTATTTCAGTTTTTTTCTGTGTGTACAAATAAATTATTTTATAATAATGTCCTGAGAATAATATGATTATTCTTAAAAGATCCTTAGTCAAGTATTATTGTTGACTAGGACAACAATAATGCATTAAGACTAACATGTAGCTGATTGATGATAAAGAGTTGTCATTGATATGGAGTGTCAAAATCAATGCATGAATATGTGTGTTAGAGAAGAACATATTGGACTGACCCGCTATGAGTATATTTCTTGGATTATTATGTAATTGTCACAACATTACTCATAGTGATTAATATGTATATGATCCTCAGACTTGAGATCATCATTATCCCAACATCGTGAGTTGTATATTTTGATACTGATCAAACGATAATCGTGAATCGGTTGTTCTATAAAGGTCGATGTTGGATATACCACAATTTATGTAGAGGGATATGGTTGATAAATATAGGATAAGTCCTTCCTACATAATGGGAGTAATATCTTAGGCCACTTGATTAAGTGAGACTAGAAATGCATGGCCATGCTCAAATAAGTTGATATGAGATGTCATACTAATTTTTATATCATAGTCTACTCAAGATATCAAGAAACATGGGATGGACTATGCAAGTGTGACTATTCAATGACTTGTGTTCATTCCATAGATAAAGGACTTAAGGATTAATGCATGACAGGTTAATCACAAAAGGTTATGTAGAATCATGACTTCTTGTAACTTAGGTAGCAATGATGCATTGCTAGATGCCACTCATTGTTTGTAACATTAGAAATGTTCTAGTATTACTGCTAACGTTACAAGAACCAACAGGGTCACACCCTATGGTTGAAATGAACGGAATATAACATAGTTGGTATTGTGTTTGGTTGTCACATGAATTAAATTAATTATAGAATTAATTTAATTGGGCAATCAAATATTGAACATATTATATGTACAAGGATGTTGTTGTACATATAATGAGAACATAGTTCTATTAATATATGAATTTAGTTCGTATATAAATTTAAATAAATATAGTTTACCGAAATCCTTGTTATAATTAATGTAATTATAAATTTCGGTTAAAACATTATTATATTTATTTATTTGTAATTATGATTCATTATACCAATTATTAAAAGGTAATAAGTTAATATAGAGCTTTTAAGAGAAGCCCTAAAAAAAATTTGCTTGTGAAGTCTAGCAGCCGTCAAGCAAAGAAACCTCCAAAATAGTTTTGGAGATTTCTCCCGTTCATCGTCATACTAGGTGGATTACGTAGAGGCCAAAATCAAAAAAGGTTGCGGCTTGGTTCGATAGTAGATCAGAATTCTTGTTGCCGAGGCGTCGCTGTCTACTCAGATTGAAGTTTCGGTAATTTCGAAACCATTATTTCACCCCGATTCGTTCCTCACACATGGATCCATGGTTTGGATTGTCGGAATTATTTTTTTCTGCTGCGCCATGAGGGTATCGGCAATCCAACAGTGGTATCAGAGCCACTTGTGTGATACGGACTTGGGTTTAAATATTTGGGTGATGCAATTGTATGAGATGTATACTTTAATTTTATTACGTTTTCGACTGTTTAAATAGTTTAAGCATAACCTGATAACTGTTCCTTTCGATAATTGATTAAATGTTAATCATGGTGTTGTGGCCTATTCGGTTTTATGTTATTATTGTTAACTATTAACAAATCTGTAATGATGCGACGGTGGTATTTGATTTCAAAGAAGAGTTAATCGCTAGTGGAACAAGGGTTGTTCCGATATGAAACCTCAAGGATTAAAATCCTGAAAACACTATTCTATTGATAAAAGTTATCAAATCGTGAGGTTTCATTTGACTGGGGTATGCGGTTCATACCGAGGGCCACAAAAGGTTGAAAGGATATTTTATAATTCACCTTAGCAAAACGTTGAATTATGTATGCTAATTTTGACATGCACGGTGTTTGAAATGCATAGTTATAGCCCGATGACCCATTTGATAAAAGGTTGTATTTTTTTTTAAAATACGACCTGCATGTCGTGCCTTACTACTATTCTCTTGTATTTCTCTTCTCATCTTACTCCCTCGTATGTAAAACGAGTTTCTACATATTGTAATTTGCAAGAGTTGCTGTGGGCTAGATCAGAAGGAAGATGGGACAACTAGTGTGGACCAAAAGATTGTGAAACGGCTTACACCTTTAGGTTTTCTTTTGGTTCTCCCATTGGCTTGGGTTGAACCACCTTAGTTTATGGGCTATAACTATTGCATTTATTTATTGCTTTATTTATTCATGTATGAGATGCTATGGATGTATAAAGCATGCCATTTTTAAATATATTAAAATTTGATAATAATAAGCCCCATTAATTGATGAGATCAATTAAAAGACTAAATGGACTAAAGTAGACCATAATTGGTGAGGTGCAACAACCTTAATAAAATCCCTCTCTTAAAATATTAAGTCAACATGGCCTTCCAATTTTGCCCTCGTTAAGGCCTCGATCAATACTATGTAGGTTCTGCCAAAGCGAAGTACTAGTATTTATCTTGGTTAAACGCGAAGAATAAACAAGTGATATTTGCTGGTTAAAAATTGGTTAATGACTTAACTAGGTTACTCTAATAGGATTAGAAACCAAGAGGCAAGTAAATTGGATAAATCATAAGATGATTAGAACAATAGTTGTTCACCAAATATTAAGAGTTACATATGATGTAATTAGCAAATGTTGCTTACCTAAATAACCATAGTCTTGAGAGTAAAGCCTAAGCTGACTTAAGAGTAGGTGAAATATGGATCCTTAACCCACTAGAAATACTTTTGAGAAAGTCTTTCCAAAATTAATATATGAGGGTTATTAATTTTGAAATAAAATAGTGGGAACATCATTTGATAAAGTCTTTTTAATGATTGATATAAACTTGGTAAATTTACTCACACACATATTTAATTGTTGTAGATATATTATGGCTGCAAACACTAATACACTCTCACTGCAATCGGTCCTTGAGAAGGACAAATTGAATGGTTTAAACTTTCTTGACTGGTTCTGTAATTTGAGGATTGTCGTCAAACAAGAACGAAAATTATATGTCCTTGAACAACCACTTCTTAATGAACCACCCGCTAATGCCTCGAGGAATGATAAAGATGCTTATAAGAAGCATCTCGATGACATGGTAGACGTTGGATGTCTTATGCTTGCCACTATGAATTCTGAGCTTCAGAAGCAACATGAGGACATGGTTACTTATGACATGATCGAGCACCTGAAAAAGCTTTATCAGGGGCAAGCACGGTAAGAGAGGTTCGATATCTCTAAGGCCCTATTCCAATGTAAGCCATTTGAAGGAAGCCTGATGAGGACCTCATGTCCTTAAGATGATTGGCTATATTGAAAGCCTGTCTAAGCTTGGGTTTCCATTGAGCCAAGAGTTGGCCACTAATGTTATTCTCGCAATCGCGTTCTGATAGATAGCAGCCATTTGTCCTCAATTTCAATATGAATGAAATTGACAAGACTCGCCACGCTTGCTCAAGATGTTACGAACTGCTAAAGGCAACATGAAAAAGGTTGGACCCAATCCCATACTGATGGTCCGTAACAACAAGGGCAAGGGAAAGGCCAAAGTTCAGACAAAGCCCAAGGGCAAAGGTAGGCCCAAGCCTAGAAAAGGAAAGACTGCACTGAAACCTAAAGGTGGGGTGTCTGGAAGGAAATTGCTTTCATTGTGGTGTGACTGGACATTGGAAGCGGAACTGCCTTATCTATCTTGAGGAAGTCAAGAAGGCCAAAACAAGCGGAACATCTGCTTCAGGTATTTATGTTATTGATATTAATTTATCAACTACTACTTCTTGGGTATTAGATACTGTTTGTGGTTCTCATATTTGTACTTTTGTACAGGGACTACAAAGGAGTAGGACTTTGGCTAGAGGAGATGTGGACTCATGAGTTGGAAATGGAGCAAAAGTTCTTTGCATTAGCTGTGGGAACATATACTTTATCTTTGCTTAGTGGACTTGATTTATGTTTAGAGGATTGTTATTTTGTGCCCAGTTTGACTAAAAACATTATTTCAATTTCTTGTTTAGACAAAATTGGTTTTGAGATAATTATTAAGAATAATTGTTGTTCCTTTTATCTGTAACACCCCAAACCCGACCTATACATTACGACCAGATCTGGCATGTCACATGGAATGGTTGTTAAGAAAGTTGCGTGTTTGTAGAATGTTCGTTTACTTTTTAAAACTTCGAGTTTAGGTGTTTGTTTATAAAAACCCGTTTAACTCCTTGTTTGATAAACCGTAAAAGTAACATATTTTAAGCCCACATTTAGTATGCTTTTGGATGATTTAAGCCCTGAATTATGTAAATTGGTGCTCTTAATCATTTGTTTTCATGTTTTATACCAGGAAAGCACCCAACGAAGAAAAGAACGAAAAACGGGCCCAAAACGGAGTACATGGGCCATATCACAAAATCCACACGGCCTGGGCCCAAGCCACACGACCGTGCCTCATCAATAGCCTCGAACACGGCCTGGCCACGACTTACACGAGCGTGTGCCATGGGCGTGTCCCTGTCGTAGCCAAGAGGAGTTTTAGTCGGATTTGGATACTTGGAGGCAAAGAAACACATTCCAAAGCCTATTCAAACACCCTAGTAGGAATTCCACTCAGATTAGGATACTTAGGGACCAAGTAAGGCATCTCAAAGCCTATATAAACACCTTAGGGGGAAACTTAAGCGGGGAGTTCGGCAGGAGCCAGAGCCCAAGGCTATCGTCTAGGGGCGTCTTGCTAGGCCAGAGAAGGAAGAGTTGTGGAGATTTACTCAAAGATAGCCAGTTGATCCATCTCAAGAAGCCGAAATTATACTCAAGACGGAGGATCTCTCCTTCAATTTCTTCAGGGGGTTTTAGGGATTTCTTATGTTTTGTTTTATCTTTTCTTCTGAGATGTTTTCTTTTATTGTTATGAACTAAACCCTCAGATACCGGAGGGGGATGAAACCTAAGATGAATCTTGTTACCGTTTACTGAACTATATGATAAATATTTGACTTGTTCTTAATTATGTGCTATTAATTCTTGTGTTGATATTTTCGGGATATTGATTCAAGTTGGATGTGCTTAGGTGGAGGAGCAAAAGTCCCTACCTAAGAGTAGATCTAGCATAATTAAGCAGAGTTGATCACACACCTAGAGATAGGGTGACGAGATTTTGCCGGATTAGGGTGAAACCTAATATGGGAGTCTATAGATCGAGTTAATGCGATTCTAGGGGTTTTAATTAGAAAAAAGATTTCAATTAATCAACCTAAGGTTAGACGTTATTCGCTTCGAGAGAGGGTTTAATATAAGTTAGGGAATCTAACGGATCAAGTCATGTGAATAAATCGTCTGGTTCAGAGTTAGATAACAAGTGAAGTCTAGGTGGATTCTTCCTTTGGTGTCGTCTTAATCAATTGGTTTTTCCTCAAGTTATTTTCCCAACTCCATTCTTCTTTGTCTTAGAGTCTTTAGTTTATTAGTTAGTTAGTTTTACATTAGATAATTAAATCCCTTAATTCTTAGGCTAGATAATAAAAAGGGAGTTAGTATTAGTACTTTTGGTTCCTTTGGGTTCGACATTCCGGTCTTGCCTAAGCTATACTACTGTTCGATAGGTACGCTTGCCTCAAATCATTGTCATTGTTAGTTTCCAGGTTCGATCATTCTTTTTTATAAATTTTAAGACTTTGACATCGCAAAAACAACGATCAAGTTTTTGCGCCATTGTCGGGGAACTTAAATATTAAGAACGCTCAATTTTTATTACTTTAGCCATTTTTTATTGCAATTTATTTTTTTATTTTTTATTTGTCTTTACTTTGCTAATTTTTCCTTTATTTAGTTTTGGCAGATAATTTTAGTTTATAGAGAAGATTACACTGAATTATTATCAGTGGCAAGTCATGAGGACAATTCCTACTAAAACAGCAAGTGTCTACGTGGTCACCAGGTTATCTAACCAGCTAGAGATGATGAATAAAAAGTTTGATGGTTTGTATAGTCTCTCGCAGGTACACCCAGTAATGCAATATGACTCGAATCTAGGAGGCGTGGCGAATCCTGAGTACACACCTTACTGATATGGCATGTAGAATGAACAAGTCCACTATATGGGTAACTATTCTAGACCTCAAAATAATTTTTATAGTGACACTTATAATGCAGGTTGGAGGTACCATCCCAATTTCTCGTGGAATGATCAAAATTGTAACAGCCCGACTGTGACCCTAATCGGAACGGTAGTTTCGGGACCACGAATTCGAGTTAGAAAAATATTTAAATATTAATTTCAGTGTTCTAAATGTGTGAATTTGTTGGTGTGAAAATTTTGTTTTAAAATTTTATCGTTTAGATGCCTGATTAAATGAAAAAGGTCTAATCGCGTAAAATGGAAAATTAAGGGTTAATGTGTAAGGGCCAAAATGTGATTGATTTTATATTATGAAGTATTAAGGTTGCAATTTGACCATAAATAGGTATTAGTGGCCGGCCAAAATGCATGCAATAGTAGATGGGTTATTAAATTATTTTTATATTGAAAAGGTGGTGATTTTAATATTATATAATAATATAATAGTAATAAAACATAAAATAAGTGGGTGAACATATTTTCTATCATTTTGCCTTCTTCATTGCGGAAACCAGAGAAGAAAGAAAGAGCTTGAGCTCTTAAAACTTTAGGCCTTGCATGCTTGATTAAGGTATGTAATTGAGTTCGGTTTTTGATAATTTTTACGTTTTTGAGATCGTTCCTTTGAATACTAGATAGCCCAAGCTAGAATTTCTGATTTTGATGCATATTTTGAGTTAGGCCATTGATGAATATTTGTGGTTTCTAATGTTTGATGATAAAATATTAAAGATATGTTTTAGATTAACAAGTTTTGTATTGGAGTTTTTGATGATTTTAAGTAATTAGAACTAAATTGCAAAAATAAATTTTTGAGGGACTAGAATGTGGAATAAATGAAATGTATGGACTTGTACGAGGACTAGGAATATTCAGCCCTAAAGAAGTGTGTGCAAATTTTGAGTATTTTTGTGTTTTGTGCAATAGGGACTAAATTGAAAAAATTGTAAATGTCAGGGGTAAAATAGTAATTTACCCATTTATGTGTTTTTGGATTAAATTGAATGAAATATATTTGAATGAGCTTAATTTGAAATTATTTAGATCAAGAACAAAAAGGATTGGGATTGGATCGGGGAAAGGAGAAGTTAATCGAATAGTCGGAAAACGTAGTCCGTCGATACTCGAGGTAAGTTTATAAGCAATTGAATTTATACAAATAATTATTATAGTGAAATGCATATTTTCAATCGAATTTTTATATATAAAGATCTCAATTGCTGAATGAGATATAAAATTTTAAATGTGTTGGTTGAATGTGAT
This sequence comes from Gossypium sturtianum, assembly GCA_025698515.1. Classification (NCBI taxonomy): domain Eukaryota; kingdom Viridiplantae; phylum Streptophyta; class Magnoliopsida; order Malvales; family Malvaceae; genus Gossypium; species Gossypium sturtianum. Next base: position 24,169,013 of record CM046949.1, on the reverse strand, counting down.
GCTATCATGTACATATATTTGTTTAATTAGATTTCTTGATTAGTTGAAATGAGTATATTGGTATACAAAATTTCCGAATACGACATAGTATGGAATTCAATATATGTACAAGCCGAATGTATGTTGAATCATGTATGAAAATTTATATTTGGGTTGGATATATAATTATAGACTGAGTAGTAATTAAATGTGAACTTTGAATTGGGTGATAATTGTAATTGAATAATTACCTATGTGTTTATAAGAAAGAGGCCGAATGTGATGATAGATATAGAAAAAATGATTGATTCGAATATAGGTATATGTGTATGACATATGTACCGAAATGTAAACATTTATATATGAGTATTATGCGATCTAGAGGATGAGATTACTTAATGAGCACTGTGTGTGCGATTTGTTACACCGAGCACTGTGTGTGCTGTAACACCCCAAACCCGGCCCATTCGTTACGACCGAATTTGAGATGCCACTGCGGAAAAACGTTTGAAGACTGATTTCACTTTTGGGAAAAACATTAAAAATTTTGTCATTTGAAAACCATGTCCAATTAAAAATTCTAAATAATATAAGCTTGACAAAAATATCCAAATTAAAAGCACTTCTAAATAATAATTTAATGGTCGTCTAGCTTAAACATAATAAAAATGCTCAAATAGAAATACTTAAATACTTTAACTGGGTCTTATTACAATAAATAATTAAACAAAAGTTCTTAGTAATAAACTGAATAAAATAAAGAAGATGTCTTCTGCATGGGCCACCTCTGTAACATCCTGAAAAGGGCCTATGCATTTTCGGTTTAATTGTATGAAGTGACATGTTTTAAGTATTATGAATAAATTTTGAATATTTTTGGAAACCCGGAAATGAGTGAAGATAAGTTAGAAATGAACATTTTTGGAAACTTAGAAATGACCTAGAAATGACGAGTTTTAAGGTTTAAAAGGGGAAATTAAGGCAAGGTGGCCTTAAAAGAAAAAGTTTGTGAAATTTGACACACAAACAGGCTTGGAAAAGTGGTCTGAAGATGCCACTTAGGGCCTATAGAAATGGCGCCATATGCAAGAGGAATGGGCCTAAGTTCGAGTCACATGGGAAGCAAATAAAAGAAATTTTATTTTGCTACAAGGAGCAGAGAGGTGGACGGCACATGGCTATAAATTAGGAGCTTTTATTATTTTATAAATAGTGGATAAATAAGGGATTTATTTATCATTATTTTCAAGAGATAATTGTTGGATTAAATTCTTTTAATTTGAATAAAGAGATAAAGAGGAAAATAAGGGAGAAGTGATGGCCAAGTAAGGGACTTTGAGTTTAATAATTTTGGCTAAGTAAGGATAGTTGCTGAATTATCTTTTATTTTAAGTGATAATTAAAGGATAAAGTTATCAAATAGAGGAGTGGTGGCCAAGTAAGGGACTCCTTAGATGATAATTTCGGCTATAAAAGGAAGGAAGGAGGGCTACTCATCAATTTGTGCTTCCTCCTTTCTCTGCCGAATTCTCTTCACCAAATCTTCTTCTTCTTTTATTTTTGCCAAGCCGAAATACCTTGTGTTCTAGCCGAATCCTCCATCTTTATTCTTCCTTCTCTTTTCTTTCCAATCCATCAAAAGCTGAATCTTTGAGGGGCTTCAAGCATAGGTGCTGTCCATTTCTTCAAAGGTAAGAACAAGTTTGATTCCCTTTCTTTTCTTTTAGATTAGCCGAGAGATAATCTAACCCCATACATATTATGGTTGCCGAATATGGAAGGACCTTTCGGGATTATCAGAGTAGTCGACTAAAATGAGGAGTATTCGGGATTTCTAAGATTAAGGTAAGACATGTGAATATTCGGCCAAAGGCCTTGATTTATGTTTGATGATTAAGATTAAGTCTAACGTAAGGTTTTAGGGATTTTGACATTCCTAGTGAAACAAGGAACAGTTTCGGGATTTGTTGGTGTTCCAATCGGCAACAAGGTAAGAATACTAATCCTACTAGGATTTGGAGTTTTGGCCGAATGGCTTTTTATTAAGGTAATAAGTGATAAATCAGTGTAGGGATTAAGGATCTAAGCATTAAATCAAGCTTTTCGGGATCTCAAGGAAATTTTAAGCGAATCAGGCGTGTACCCCACACTAACTTTTAATAAGATTTATGGTAATATGTAATATATGCATGTTTATAAGAATGTGGCTAAGGTACCATAATATGGTATAAAGTACTTAGGTACGTTTCCTACTCCTATTAGGATTACGAAATATGTTATATTTAACATGTGGAATATGATAAGAATGTGAATTTAAGTATGATATGCATGATATGAATAATATGGGTCATTCGGGATATATGAAAAAGGGGAAATGAATGTGATGACTACGGTCTCACTATCTCGAATGTGGTGACTTGGTCACATTATCCGAATGTGGTAACCGGTTACATTATCTCGAATGTGGTAACCGGTTACATTATTCGAATGTGGTGTCTCATGACACAATTATCTGGTGGCTATGCCACAAATTTTATATGGGCGATGAGCACGTCGATCGTATGCGATGATCGCTTCGATGGTGTGTAGCGGATGGAGGGTCGACTTAGTAGTCCCCACGGTGTGACCCGTGTGTACGGGGTGTGTAGCGGATGGACAACTAGGTTTGGGTTTGGGAATGCATCATAACCTGTATTCTATGTTTTGAATGTGTAAAATGTGATATGCCTGATTTGTAACATCCCAAAATAGGGGTTATTTGTGATTGAATTATTTTTCTTGTATTTGAATTTCTGTGATATTATTCGTGATGATATAAGGCTTAATTAGGGGTCTTGAGTAAGCTCGGTTTAGTAGAATAATTCTTAGTAAGGCTTATTTAAAGAAGAGGATTAAATGAGCTTAGCACTTAAGTTAATTTAAGTAGCAATAAGTGACACAATATGAGTGCATGGCAAGTTGGTAATGGCGCATGGAGTTTAGCTTGAGGGGAGAGGTTCGAATCCCTTAAATAGCATTGGGACAACTTTTATTTTTGCTTTGGTATAGTAAGTGTCGGCCAAGGATAATTAAGATAAGGGTTGACCATGTTATTCTTGGTTAGTAGACTATAGGTTTAAGGCAAGTGTTATCATATGGAAGGAATCAAGTAATTAAGGAAAATATGGAGACATGGGGCTAGTATCAAGGATTATGTTTTGAAACAAAATCATGGCCTTTATGCCATGAACTTGGACGACAATGTGGCTAAGGGGGATTTGGCCGAATATGCTAGTGTTGGTAAGGCTTGGGAAGAATTTTTGGTCATTTCTTTCATTTGGTGCAAAAGTACAAAACAATTCTCTCTCAAACTCTTTTCTTGTTAGCCGAATTTCACCTTTTGATAAGCCTAATACTTTTTGACCATTTGGTCATTTTAGGCTCATTTTCTATTTCTCCTTTTCATTCTCTCAAAACCGAAACTTGAGTATTTTCTTCAACCATTGCCGAAACACTTATCTCTTTTGTCCATTTTCTTCTTCTTTCTTTCTTAGCCGAATCTCCTATACCATAATATTCTATCTATTTCTTTCTTTTCTCTTCTCAAAAGCACTTAGCCGAAACTATTAGTTCACTTTCTTACTTCATCTTTTTCCATACAAGTTGAACCTTGGTTGATTGTGTTGAGCAAATCATAGCCGAATCCACTCTCTTGGGTATACCGAATTTTCTTCTCCTATCTTGATCAACTTTGGCCGAATTTTGAAGGTAAGATAGTTATCATCGGGACTTCTCTAGAAATCGGTTTTGGTAAAGTGGTAAGGGCTTATTTCAAAGGATTACTCTTTTAAGTTTTCGTTTAAGTCAAGGCTAATAAACCTTATTGATGATGGTTGATTGTAGGGAAGTGAGGCCGATTCTTTTAGGAGTGTGTTGGATAAGTGTTGAAGGCTTTGGGTAAGATTTTAGGTTCACAAGGAACCTTTCTCAATTATTTTGGTTTGGCCGAATAGGCCATGGTTCTAATATTCATTTTTGGCCGAATATAGGGGCAAGAATACTTGTGTGGCCGATTTGTCTATTCGGGATTTAGAACTCTTTTTGGTGCAGTGTGTATACATACACATCTTATAACTTTTAATATGCTAAGTGTTATTTTATGCCTAAACGTTTTGTGTAGACATGGATGAAATACCTTCATGGTATTAACAAGGATTTGGGTAAGTTCCTATTACTATGTGATTATTATTTGATGCTTTTGGGAAGCATGACACATTTGGTATGTGTATTATTTGATATATGGCTTATGATAAATCGATTGGATGTTGTTAAATAAATCTATCAACATGATTTGTGGTACATGCATATAAATGATTGTTATGGGTTGATGAGAGGAGGGGCGGTGATATTCGTGTCGCGGACACCGGTGTTTTGGTAACACATCGTGACTACGGTCACGTGAGGTTTGGTACCTCCAGAGGTTTGGCACCTCATAGTGACTTGTCCTCGTGGTTAATACCACCGTGGGTTGGCCCCACTTTGAGATATGGGATTGTGCGCGGTGATTTGGTATCACACGATGGGTTGGCCCCATCATCTATTTGTGACCGGTCACCAGTGTTTTGGTAACACAATTGTGTCTTGGACACCAGAGATTTGGTATCTCCGGTGATTTGGTATCACATTTGTGACTATATGTCACCAAAGTGGTTTGGCACCACCGGTGGTTTGGTACCACAAGGGGTAGAAAAAGGCGTATGGATGGTTAGGTTGGGTGCATTTAAACTTATGCATGTTAATTGGTTATAATTTGTGTATGTGATTGCATTAAATTGGGAAGGGTTACACATTGAGTCTTGGTGACTCACCTTCTCCTTTAATTTTTCAGGTGATTCGTAGACATGGATGAGGAGCCGGATGGACTCGAGGTGGCCATGCAAAGTGGAGATTTTTAATAAATGAATTTTGGATTTTATCTATTTTTCTCGTTGGGTTTATGTTGCTTAATTGTAATAAGGCCTCCTAGGATTATTTTATTATTGCTGCATGTTTTGAATGTTTTGTTTAAACTATTTGATGATGTTAAAACGGATGCACATGTTTTCTCAAATTAAAGCGCAAAATGTTTTTAAAGTACCATCGGGTACATTTGAAAGCTGTAACAACCTAACTTAGTATATTTTTAAATGACATTAAGTAATGCTTTCTTCATAACACCTCAATTGTTTTAAATCAAAACAATATCTTTTATCAAAATTTAAAACGACTTAACAAGGGATTTTCAAAGGTTTTTCCTCCGTAGCATACCAAATTCGGTCGTAATGTTTGGGCCGGGTTTGGGGTGTTACAAAATTGGTATCGAGCCAGTTCAAAGCTGGTACTGTGAGGCCCAAGGCCCAAAAATGTTTTGGTAGGTTTATTTGAAATATTATGGTTTTGAATAAGCATGGCACCGAGTCTCCAGACCGATCCGCCTGTAAGTACCACTAACTTTTTGTATGAATTATTTCTTGTAGAAGGGTAGGAAGCATGGGACATAGATAGTGATAGTATTTTAAACTTTAGGACTAGTTTACTCCAAACAAAGACATAAGACTTTAATGGCCTAATTAAACCAACCTACGACCAAGTCGCGAGTTAGGTGTGGTAACCTTGGTGCGCATGTCTAGGATTGGATCCGGAAGAGCTTGGTACTTAAGCAGTCCTCGTGACTCACCTCCTCTTCGCGGGATTCCTACTGTGCGTAGCCGGTTCACCCTAACCAAGAGGACTCGGTCATGGCGAAATCCTAAATAAAACCCGAAAGGGATTAGCCATGTTTTAAGGAAAACTTCGGTTTTAAAATCATTAAATTATTTTTTTGATGGTAGGACAAATGTATCTTGAAAATTTTCAAAATATTCTTGATTGACAAAATTACAAAAATACCCTTTAGGAAAAATGACGAAAATACCCACAGGTTAGAAAGCGGACAAGATAATGCCTCGAAGAGTGCATAGGTATGAAAGGTATAGGAAATGGATGTATTATTCTGTAAACCAAGATAGAAGACTTAAAACCTTGTTTGATCGAAAGAATCTCTATTAAACTCTTTTCATAAAATTTCTTCGCGGATAATCAAGTGAAACATGTACTAATTCATAAAAATTTCCTAATCAGATTAAAGCGCGATAGTTAGAATGAGCTTTAGAGGTACGTGGCCGTCGTGGACGTGGAAGGGTAGGATGGCCGACGTAACACTGTCAGTCGGGTCAAGGATCTGAGAATGAGATACCGCCACCACCACCCCCAACCTTTGGAGCTGAAGAGCAGGATCAGACGGGTGACGACGCTGTGTCACAAGCGATGCTACGGGTTCTGGAAAGGGTAGCTGGAATTGGTGGAAGTGGAGGAGCTCGTAAGTCGGTTCCTGAGAGACTTCGAACTAACGGAGCTGAATTTTTCCGAGGTGTGTGGTGTAGCGCCCAATACGGTGAGTATTGGTGGAATCGACCGAAAAGAATCATGGATGAGATAGATTTGACAAATGAGGAGAAACTGAAAGGAGCGGTGTCGCTTCTCAAGGATGAGTCATATCGATGGTGGCTCACGGTCCGAGATGGTGCTACGGCAGATGATCTCACTTGGGAGTACTTCAAAGCTGCATACCAGAAGAAGTATGTTGGGTCAAGCTACATTGACGCTCAAAGGAAAGCTTTTCTGGGGTTAGTGCAAGAGAATAAGTCCGTCTCGGAGTATGAAGCGGAATTCCTAAGGGTGAGTCGTTATGCTCGTGGAATAGTGGCATCGAACATGATCGTTGTGTTCGTTTTGAAGACGGACTTAGAGACGCGAGTTAAGGTCGCTGATTGCTCCACAAAGCAAGAACGTGAGTTTCTTTGTCTTGGTGGAGAAGGCGAAGGTAGCGAGAAGGAATCAAGGAGTCCGCGAGGCAAAGTTATGATAGGAGCAAGTGAAGAGAGGCTTTGGATCGTCTGGGTCGTGGTAATGTTCAAAAAGATTTAGGCAGAGTGGGTCAAATCAGCAGGAGGTCCACATTTGCTAATCAAAGACCGCCCAGTGTAATTGTGAAAAGTTTCATTGGGGTGAATGTTGGACCGGAGGAAAGGATGTTTCAGTGTGGTTCGCTAGAACATCGTGAGGGACTGTCCGCGTAAGCAAGCTAGGAATCGATCCCAAGGTCAAGGTCGTGCCAGTTCAGGAAAGGAGGGACCAAGACCGCAGAGAGGTCGTGGTTATGGTAGAGGTGGTTATGGCTCTAGTGGAGGTCGCGGAGCACGGTGGCAGAGGTATTGGCAACACGGAGGCTAGGCGGCACTGGTTTGGTGTATCTTTGCAAGGCGTCGTGAGGAAGGAGACGCACCGGACGTCATAACCAGACGTTTTTAATTTTTGGTGTTCCATATAACGCCTTGATAGATGTGGGTTCGACGCACTCTTACGTTGCTAGTAGTATAGTTGAGACCATGAGTTTAGTTCCCTAGATCGCTTCTAAGAGGATGACTGTACTTAGTCCTTTAGGTCATTCTCGTCAGTAGAAGTAGATAAGTCGTATAGAGATATACCTCTAGAACTCCAAGGGGTAGTGTTTGTAGCCGATCCGATGGAACCGCCGTTTGAGGAGTTTGATCGATTCTTGGGATGGACTGGTTGGTCAAGTACCAAGCAAGTTTGGATTGTGCCGCTAAGCGCATGGTTTTGAAGACGGTTGAAGGTGAAGAAGTGGTCACGATAGGTAATAGGAGAGATTATCTATCCAACGTGGTATCTGCGTTGAAAGCAGAAAGATGGTCGGGAAGGGCGTGAGGCGTTCGTAGTTCATGTGTGTGCTTTGGAAGCTAAGGAGTCTTCGTGGGAAATGTTCAAACCGTAAAGGAATTTCTTTGACGTATTTCTGAAGAACTTCGGGATTGCCTCCGGATCGTGAAGTCGAATTTGGTATAGATCACATTTCGAAGGCAGCGCGCCGGTGTCTATAGCTCCGTATAGGATGGCACCGGAAGGAATTGTTGGAATTGAAGGCTCGAGATACAAGAGTTGTTGGATCGAGGTTTCATTCGACCAAGTGTTTCACCTTGGGGAGGGAGCGGGTTTTTGTCAAGAAGAAGGATGGTACGATGCGGATGTGTATAGACTACCGCCATTGAATAAGTCGACGATTAAAAACAAGTATCCTTTGCCGAGGATAGATGACTTGTTTGATCAATTTGAAAGGCTGCGGTTTTCTCTAAGATTGATTTAAGATCTGGATATCATCAACTGAAGGTGAAAGAGGTCGATATCCATAAGACGGCATTTCGTACTCGGTATGGACACTACGAGTTTCGGTGATGCCGTTTGGTTTGACTAATGCACCAAAGAGCTTTCATGGACATGATGAATAGGGTATTTCAACAGTTTTGGATCGGTTTGTTGTGGTCTTTATAGATGATATTTTGGTGTATTCGAAGTCGAAGAGGAGCATGATGCGCATTTGCGAGTGGTGTTGCGGATTCGAGAGGAAAAGCAAACAGATGCGAAATTTAGTAAGTGCGACTCGCTTAAGGAGGTGACTTTCTTGGGTCACGTTGTTTTGACCGTAGAGGATTAGAGTGGATCCTCGAAAGATTGAGGCGATGTTAGATTGGAAGCCGCTAAATCTGTGGCTGAAATTCGGAGTTTTCTAGGTCCAGCGGGTATTACCAAGATTTGTGGAAGGATTTTCTTTGATTGCCGCACCGATGACCAAGTTGTTGAGGAAAGGAGTTCCATTTGTGTGGACCGAGGAGCAAAGCAAGAAAGTTTCGACAAATTGAAGAAGATTCTCGCCCGAAGCTCGGTTTGATTCAACTCGAGGCGGTGCAAGGAATTCACGGTTTATTGCGATGCATCACATATTGGTTTGGGATGCGTCTTTGATGCAAGAAGGAAGGTAGTGGCTTATGCATCTCGGCAGATTGAGACCACATGAGGCTAATTATCCGACTCATGACTTGGAGTTAGCGGTGTAGTCTTCGCTTTGAAGATATGGAGGCACTATTTGTACGGAGAGAAGTCGATAGTTTATACGGATCACAAGAGTCTTAAGTATCTCTTGACTCGAAGGATTTGAATTTGAGGCGGCGTAGATGGATTGAGTGTTGAAGGACTACGATCGCTCGATCGAGTATCATCCCCGTAAGGCTAACGTGGTGGCGCACGCGTTGAGTCGTAAGGTTGTTTGGATTTAAGATCGATGTTTGCTCGACTTAGTCTGTTCGATGATGGGAGTCTTTTGGCGAATTGCAAGTTAAGCCGACTTGGTTAGATCGAGTTAAGGAGAAGCGATTAGAGGAGGATGGTTTGAATGATCGGAGGTTGCAAGTCCGAATGGTGGATTAGAGGATTTTAGTCCGTCCCGGTGATGGAGTTTTGTGCTTTAAAGGAAGAGCTTGTATGCCGAAGGATGTGGAGTTGAGACAAAGGATTCTTGGGGACGCACATAGCAGCCCATATGCTATGCATCCCGGAGGTAGCAAGATGTATCGGGATTTGAGAGAGCAATTTTGGTGGTCAGTGCAAAAGGAAGTAATGGCGAGTTCGTGGGTAAGTGTCCGACGTGTCAACAAGTCAAGGTGAACATCGGTTGCCATCCGGTTTACTTCACCCAATGAAGATTCCTCGATGGAAGTGGGAGAGGATCACCATGGACTTTGTCGTGGATTACCTCTTACGCCTAGCAAGAAGAATTCGATTTGGGTGATTGTGGATCGTCGACTAAATCAGCGCATTTTATACCGTAAGGGTAGATTATTCGCCAGAGGTTAGCTAAGTTATATGTAGTGAGATAGTGAGATTGCATGGTGTGCCAAGATCGATTATCTCGGATAGGGATCCGAGGTTTACATCGAGGTTTTGGAGAGCGTTGCATCAAGCTTTGGGTACGAGATTGGACTTCAAAGACTTTTCATCCGCAATCCGACGGACAATCGGAGAGAGTGATTCGATTTTAGAAGATATGCTCAGAGGTTGTGTTCGGACTTGATGGCGGTTGGGAGGAGTATCTACTGTTGGTGGAATTCGCTTATAACAATAGTTATCAAGCGAGTATCCAAATGGCTCCATATGAAGTAATCAGTATGGATCGAAAATGTCGTACTCCTACGTGTTGGACGGAACTAGGTGAACGACATGTCTTGGGTCCGTAATTGGTGACGGAAACCGAGGACAAAGTTAAGGTAATTCGGGCTCGTCTCAAGGAAGCATCGGATAGGCAAAAGTCTTACGCCGATCTCAAGCGTAAGGAGATGGAATACTGAAGTAGGAGATAAAGTCTTTCTCGAAGGTGTCGCCTTGGAAAAAGGTGTTGCGCTTTGGGCAAAAAGGGAAATTAAGTCCAAGGTTCATCGGCCCGTATAATCGTGTTGAAGCGAGTAGGACCGGTAGCTTATCGCCTAGAATCGCCAAAGCAGAGTTGAGTCGATTCACAATGTCTTCCATGTGTCGATGCTTAGACGGTATAGGTCGATCCATCGCACATCGTGCGAAGAGCAGAGATTGAGGTTAACTCCGACTTATCATTCGAGGAGGAACCGGTTCAGATTTTAGATCGTGATGTCAAGGTGTTGCGAGAAAGTCGGCACTTTAGTGAAAGTGCTATGGCGAAACCATGGTACGGAGGAAGCGACGTGGGAACTCAAGAGGTGATGCGCGCAATACCCTCACCTTTTTTCGATCGTAATTTCGAGGTCGAAATTATTTTAAGGGGGTAGAAGCGTAACATCCCAAAATAGGGGTTATTTGTGATTGAATTATTTTTCTTGTATTTGAATTTCGTGATATTATTCGTGATGATATAAGGCTTAATTAGGGGTCTTGAGTAAGCTCGGTTTAGTAGAATAATTCTTAGTAAGGCTTATTTAAAGAAGAGGATTAAATGAGCTTAGCACTTAAGTTAATTTAAGTAGCAATAAGTGACACAAGATGAGTGCATGGCAAGTTGGTAATGGCGCATGGAGTTTAGCTTGAGGGGAGAGGTTCGAATCCCTTAAATAGCATTGGGACAACTTTTATTTTTGCTTTGGTATAGTAAGTGTCGGCCAAGGATAATTAAGATAAGGGTTGACCATGTTATTCTTGGTTAGTAGACTATAGGTTTAAGGCAAGTGTTATCATATGGAAGGGAATCAAGTAATTAAGGAAAATATGGAGACATGGGGCTAGTATCAAGGATTATGTTTTGGAAACAAAATCATGGCCTTTATGCCATGAACTTGGACGGCAATGTGGCTAAGGGGGGGGATTTGGCCGAATATGCTAGTGTTGGTAAGGCTTGGGAAGAATTTTTGGTCATTTCTTTCATTTGGTGCAAAAGTACAAAACAATTCTCTCTCAAACTCTTTTCTTGTTAGCCGAATTTCACCTTTTGATAAGCCTAATACTTTTTGACCATTTGGTCATTTTAGGCTCATTTTCTATTTCTCCTTTTCATTCTCTCAAAACCGAAACTTGAGTATTTTCTTCAACCATTGCCGAAACACTTATCTCTTTTGTCCATTTTCTTCTTTCTTTCTTAGCCGAATCTCCTATACCATAATATTCTATCTATTTCTTTCTTTTCTCTTCTCAAAAGCACTTAGAATGAAACTATTAGTTCACTTTCTTACTTCATCTTTTTCCATACAAGTTGAACCTTGGTTGATTGTGTTGAGCAAATCATAGCCGAATCCACTCTCTTGGGTATACCGAATTTTCTTCTCCTATCTTGATCAACTTTGGCCGAATTTTGAAGGTAAGATAGTTATCATCGGGACTTCTCTAGAAATCGGTTTTGGTAAAGTGGTAAGGGCTTATTTCAAAGGATTACTCTTTTAAGTTTTCGTTTAAGCCGAAGGCTAATAAACCTTATTGATGATGGTTGATTGTAGGGAAGTGAGGCCGATTCTTTTAGGAGTGTGTTGGATAAGTGTTCGAAGGCTTTGGGTAAGATTTTAGGTTCACAAGGAACCTTTCTCAATTATTTTGGTTTGGCCGAATAGGCCATGGTTCTAATATTCATTTTTGGCCGAATATAGGGGCAAGAATACTTGTGTGGCCGATTTGTCTATTCGGGATTTAGAACTCTTTTTGGTGCCGTGTGTGTATACATACACATCTTATAACTTTTAATATGCTAAGTGTTATTTTATGCCTAAACGTTTTGTGTAGACATGGATGAAATACCTTCATGGTATTAACAAGGATTTGGGTAAGTTCCTATTACTATGTGATTATTATTTGATGCTTTTGGGAAGCATGACACATTTGGTATGTGTATTATTTGATATATGGCTTATGATAAATCGATTGGATGTTGTTAAATAAATCTATCAACATGATTTGTGGTACATGCATATAAATGATTGTTATGGGTTGATGAGAGGAGGGGCAGTGATATTCGTGTCGACGGACACGGTGTTTTGGTAACACATCGTGACTACGGTCACCAGAGGTTTGGTACCTCCAGAGGTTTGGCACCTCATAGCGACTTGTCCCTATGGTTAATACCACCGTGGGTTGGCCCCACTTTGAGATATGGGATTGTCGCGCTGATTTGGTATCACACGATGGGTTGGCCCCATCATCTATTTGTGACTTCGGTCACCGTTGTTTTGGTAACACAATTGTGTCTTGGACACCGAGATTTGGTATCTCCAAAGTGATTTGGTATCACATTTGTGACTATACGTCACCGGTGGTTTGGCACCACCGGTGGTTTGGTACCACAAGGGGTAGAAAAGGCGTATGGATGGTTAGGTTGGGTGCATTTAAACTTATGCATGTTAATTGGTTATAATTTGTGTATGTGATTGCATTAAATTGGGGAAGGGTTACACATTGAGTCTTGGTGACTCACCTTCTCCTTTAATTTTTCAGTGATTCAGAGATCATGGATGAGGAGCCGGATGGACTCGAGGTGGCCATGCAAATGGAGATTTTTAATAAATGAATTTTGGATTTTATCTATTTTTCTGTTGGGTTTATGTTGCTTAATTGTAATAAGGCCTCCTAGGATTATTTTATTATTGCTGCATGTTTTGAATGTTTTGTTTAAACTATTTGATGATGTTAAAACGGATGCACATGTTTTCTCAAATTAAACGCAAAATGTTTTTAAAGTACCATCGGGTACATTTGAAACTGTAACAACCTAACTTAGTATATTTTTTAAATGACATTAAGTAATGCTTTCTTCATAACACCTCAATTGTTTTAAATCAAAACAATATCTTTTATCAAAATTTAAAACGACTTAACAAGGGATTTTCAAAGGTTTTTCCTCCGTAGCATACCAAATTCGGTCGTAATGTTTGGGCCGGGTTTGGGGTGTTACATGATTCTATTATGATTTAGTGTCGTGTATACATTGAGTCTTTTTGACTCACCCCGTTGGGGAACATTTTTCAGGCGATGAACAGTGATGGACCGGGACGGCAGAACTTGTGGTGGCCATGCTCAACATGAAGTTTATATTTTTGAGGACTCTTGAATTTATTTTAGTACTTTGAATTATTTTTGGAATTATTTGATGTAATAAGGCCATAAGGCCATAGTTGAATTACTTTACCCTTATTTTTATGATTATGAATTTTATCTATTAAAATTTAATTAAAATTTCTTTTAAACTAAACCCTAAATATTTTGTCACTTAAGATAAAAGGGATTTCAATATAAAACGAACCTGTTTTCAACACAAGCCCAACCCAAAACAATATTTTTCTTAAAATCACACAAGTTTTCCTAAGAACAAAAGAATTTTGAACCGGTTTACTTGAGGAACATACCAAATCTGGTCAAAGCTCGTGGGTCGGGTTTGGGGTGTTTCAACCTCGTATCCACTCCAACCCGGTCCAATCACCACGAATCATCTGCGATGTTTAATAAAAATTGGGTGAGTCATACAGACTCAGTGTGTAATTAGTCTACTGAATTCCACCCACATGTTAACCACATATTAACTCATCTATCAGATATCAATTATCAAATTCACATGTTATCACATTCTGGGCTTGGCCCATATTCATATCACATTCATCTAATAGGGTAGTTAACCACATAATTTCCACATACTGGGCTTAGCCCATTTCCACATTAATCCACATATCATATTGGGCTTGGCCCATTTCCACATATGTTCACATACGAAATCATGCAATTATGAAGCCCAACCCAAACCTAGGGTCCATCCGCTACACACCCCCTTATCCAGCCTACCACACACCAAGGGATTAACAAATCACCCTCTCCTTTTTACTCCAAAGGCAATCAATGCCGTCCACGTGCAATTAAGCACAATAGTCCACAACGCGACCTCAGTCAGCACCAATCCACGATGTAGCCGTAGCTAACACCAAAACCACGATGGGACACATAGTCACTCATCAACCATGATATGGCACATAGCCGATATCAACCACGATGAGGCACATAGCCACTCATCAAGCCACGCGAACTAAATTGCAATTAATCCACAACGTGACCTCAGTCAACGTCAATCCATGATGTAGCCGTAGCTAACACCAAAACCACGATGGGACACATAGTCACTCATCAACCACGATATGGCACATAGCCGATATCAACCACGACGAGGCACATAGCCACTCATCAAGCCACGCGAACTAAATCGCAATTAATCCACAACGTGACCTCACCAACGCCAATCCACGATGTAGCTCAAGGCTAACATCAAACCACGCACTCGAAGTACACCCGCATCTTCTTTCATATCCCAACCCATGCACATGCCACATAAAATAATGATACAATGTAATGATGCATGAGCATGTTCATCAAGCATATTATCACATATTCATATTAATAATCACAAATCATCAGTTTGGTACTTACCGGATTATCGACATACCCCTTCGAGGGTATCCTTATCACAATTTCCATCGCACTAGTTAGCACATTCATAATACATACACATTTCACATACATATCATATACCGGAAAATGGTGGGTTAATCACACACCGATCACTTGGAGAACTATGCTTTCGATCATCGATGCTATCACTAGGTGATACTACGGCTATTTGCCTACTTTCTTGTTCCGATTTGGTCCACACCCCGGTGGCCAATCCCTAACCGCGAGACAGATCTCTTCTTAAACTTCGGGATAGGGACCTTCCTTTCCCTTCTTGAATGGTATTCGCCTCCATCAACACACTTAATTAGAACAATCGATTTAATCATCAATATACAAATTCTTAACCAAATATCCACAACTTATCATACTTACCGAAAAGGGTCTTGAAAACCCGAAAAGCTTGATCTAATGCTTAGATCCTTAATCCCTACATTTGATTAATCATCTACTACTTTAATAAAAAGCCATTCGCCATAAATCCAAATCCTAGTAGGATTAGTATACTTAAACTTACCTTGTTGCCGTTTAACTTAAGAATCAAGTCTTGAAATCTCGCTATACTCTTCTTGCATTCGGCCAAGCATTGAATCAATTAACTTGGTTAGTTTTCGCTTTTGAATAATTAATGAACACATATATTTACCAAACATGGCCTTGGCCGAATGCTATAGACACTTACCTTGTGGATTTTAAATCCGAAACTCACCGAATAACTAGGGAACACATGGCCTATGGTGTACCTTCGGGAAAAGAACTTCTCCTTCCTTGTAGTCGACACTTAGTAAATCCCGAAAGATCTCTTCAAAGTTTGGCAACAAGATATTAATGGGGTTAGTCCTAGATTTCGGCAAATCTTAAGAAAAAGGATGAAACCGAATGAGATCTTACCTTACTTGAAGAAATCGATTGCACCTTCACTTCAACCTTCGAGAGATTCGGCTATGGCTAGATGATGATCTCACAACTTTCGGCTTTTAGAGGATTAGAAAGAAAAGAGAAGGAAGAATAAAGATGGAGGATTCAGCTATGGCTTCTAATGGAGAGGAAAATATTCGGCTAGGTTCCAACAATTACTTAATTTCGGCTTGACAAAAGAAAAGAAAGAAAAGAAGAGAAGAGAGCACTAAGAATTCGGCAGAGAAAGGAGGAAGCACAAATTGATGAGTAGCCCTCCTTCCTTCCTTTTATAGCCGAAATTATCATCTAAGGAGTCTCTTACTTGGCCACCACTCCTCTATTTTAATAGCTTTATCTCTTTAATTATCACTTAAAATAAAAGATAATTCAGCAACTATCCTTACTTAGCCGAAATTATTAAAATCAAAGTCCCTTACTTGGCCATCACTTCTCCCTTATTTTCCTCTTTATCTCTTTATTCAAATTAAAAGAATTTAATCCAACAATTATCTCTTGAAAATAATGATAAATAAATCCCTTATTTATCCACTATTTATAAAATAATAAAAGCTCCTAATTTATAGCCATGTGCCGTCCACCTCTCTGCTCCTTGTAGCAAAATAAAATTTCTTTTATTTGCTTCCCATGTGACTCAAACTTAGGCCCATTCCTCTTGCATATGGCGCCATTTCCATAGGCCCTAAGTGACATCTTCAGACCACTTTTCCAAGCCTGTTTGTGTGTCAAATTTCACAAACTTTTTCTTTTAAGGTCACCTTGCCTTAATTTCCCCTTTTAAACCTTAAAACTCGTCATTTCTAGGTCATTTCTAAGTTTCCAAAAATTTTCGACTGGCTCTGTAAACTTGACATTTCCTTACATTTCCATGACATTTCCTTACAAGACATTTCCTTACATTTCCAAGACATTTCCTTACATTTCCATGACATTTCCTTATAAGACATTTCCTTACATTTCCAAGGTTCTAAAATGTTCACTTTCCTCTTTTAAACTTAACATTTCCATACATTTCCTGTGTTTCCAAAAGTGTTCAAAATATATTCATAACACATAAGATATGTCATTTCGTACAATTAAACCAAAAATGCATAGGCCCTTTTCAGGATGTTACGCTTCTACCCTCCTTAAAATAATTTTGTCCTCGAAATTACTTATTTAACGAATAATCGTACATCTTAACTCACCGCACTACGCTTATGCTGCGCGACTGATCTTAATAGAACCATCATACTTTCTAGGCACGATCTCTAAGTTCACGCCCCTAGAACTCATTTCTAACGTCCGCGATTTAATCTGATTAAAAATTTTTATGCATCATAAATTTTGTTCCACTCGATTATTCGCGAACGCTTTTATGAAAAGAGATGTTCAGAAGTAGTTCTTTCGATCAACCAAAGTTTCTAGTTCAAGTTCACTACTCTAAGCCAAGGAGTCACATTCACATTCATAAGCAGAGACACATTCATTTCTCCATGAAGTCACATTCATTCACAACATCATTCACTACACTTTTATGGCCATTCCATCCATTTCCTACCTGTGGGTAATTTCGTCATTTTCCCTACTGGGGTTTTTGGTAATAAATCGGGGTCAATTCGAAAATATTTTTCAAATTAGAGGTATTTTAGAATTTACAAAATCTCTGGGTTATTTTGTTTTCCAAATCAGAGGTGTTGCAAAAATTTCATAAATCGAGGTTATTTCGGTAATTTTAGAAGTCAGGGGCAGTTCCGTAAATTTTCCAAATCAGGGTATCTTTTTATTTGTAAAACAGAAGTTTTTGATATCTTTGTAAAGTAGAAATATTTTAACAAAAGTCGAGGGTATTTTTGAAAATCTTAAAAACTAAGGGTATTTTAGTAATTTACAATACAGGGGCATTTTTGTAATTTTGTAAATCAGAGATATTTTGGAAAAATTTTCACAATAATATTTTACTACAATTAAAAGGGTAATTTAGGGATTTTAAAACTAGGGTTTTTATAAAACCGCATGGCTAGTCCATTTCGAGTTTTAATTATCGGGTTTAGCAGTGAATAAGTCCTCTTGGTTAGGTGAACCGTAGCTACGCACTGCAGGATTCGAGTAAAGAGGAGGTGAGTCGCTAGGACCGCTTAAATACCAAGCTCTTACTGAATCCACTCCTAGACATGCGCACACTGGGATTTGCCACACCCTAGCTCTGGCGACTTACTTCACTGAGTTTGTTTAATAGTCCTTAAGTCTTATGCATGTGTTTAAGTGCACTAGCCCTAGGGTTCAACAGATCCTAGTTCACTAATCTACGTTCCTTCATACTTATAACATTCACATAAACAAGTCACTTCAATAATTACAAGTACTTACCGGTGGACTTGGTAGGAGATACAGTGCCATGCCGTAATAACTGAAAAGTTTATGAAAGCCCATACTTTTGAAAAGCCCATCTTTGAAAAAATTATTTTTGGACCCAAAACCCTCAAGGCCGAGTTTTGAACTGGCTCGATACCAATTTGTAACACCCCAAACCCGGCCCATTCTGTTACTTAATCGAATTTGAGATGCCATCATGGAAAACGCTTGAAGACTGATTTCACTTTTGGGAGAAACATTAAAAATTTTGTCATTTGAAAACCATGTCCAATTAAAAATTCTAAATAATATAAGCTTGACAAAAATATCCAAATTAAAAACACTTCCAAATAATAATTTAATGGTCGTCTAGCTTAAACATAATAAAAATGCTCAAATAGAAATACTTAAATACTTTAATCGGGCCTTATTACAATAAATAATTAAACAAAAGTTCTTAGTAATAAATGAATAAAATAAAGAAGATGTCTTTCGCATGGGCCACCTCATATCCACTCCAACCCGGTCCAATCACCACGAATCATCTGCGATGTTTAATAAAAATTGGGTGAGTCATATGCACTCAAGTGTGTAATTAGTCCATCGAATTCCACCCACATGTTAACCACATATTAACTCATATATCATATATCAATTATCAAATTCACATGTTAACACATTCAGGCTTGGCCCATATTCATATCACATTCATCTAATAGGGTAGTTAACCACATAATTTCCACATACCGGGCTTAGCCCATTTCCACATTAATCCACATATCATATTGGGCTTGGCCCATTTCCACATATGTTCACATACGAAATCATGCAATTATGAAGCCCAACCCAAATCTAGGGTCCATCCGCTACACACCCCCTTATCCATTTACCACACACACTGGGGATTAACAAATCACCCTCTCCTTTTTACTCCAAAGGCAATCAATGCCGTCCACGTGCAATTAAGCACAATAGTCCACAACGCGACCTCAGTCAGCGCCAATCCACGATGTAGCCGTAGCTAACACCAAAACCACGATAGGACACATAGTCACTCATCAACCACGATATGGCACATAGCCGATATCAACCACGATGAGGCACATAGCCACGCGAACTAAATCGCAATTAATCCACAACGTGACCTCAGTCAACGTCAATCCACGATGTAGCCGTAGCTAACACCAAAACCACGATGGGACACATAGTCACTCATCAACCACGATATGGCACATAGCCGATATCAACCACGACGAGGCACATAGCCACTCATCAAGCCACGCGAACTAAATCGTAATTAATCCACAACGTGACCTCAGTCAACGTTAATCCACGATGTAGCTCAAGGCTAACATCAAACCACGTACTCGAAGTACACCCGCACCTTCTTTCATATCCCAACCCATGCACATGCCACATAAAATAATGATACAATGTAATGATGCATGAGCATGTTCATCAAGCATATTATCACATATTCATATTAATAATCACAAATCATCAGGTTTGGTACTTACCGGATTATCGACATACCCCTTGAGGGTATCCTTATCACAATTTCCACTGCACTAGTTAGCACATTCATAATACATACACATTTCACATACATATCATATATACCGGAAAACGGTGGGTTAATCCCACACCGATCACTTGAGAACTATGCTTTTGACATCGATGCTATCACTAGGCGATACTACGGCTATTTGCCTACTTTCTTGTTCCAAGCTAGTCTACACCCGGTGGCCAATCCCTAACCGCCGAGACAGATCTCTTCTTAAACTTCGTGATAGGACCTTCCCTTTCCCTTCTTGAATGGTATTCGCCTCCATCAACACACTTAATTAGAACAATCAATTTGATCATCAATATACGAATTCTTAACCAAATATCCACAACTTATCATACTTACCGAAAGGGTCTTGAAAACCAAAAGCTTGATCTAATGCTTAGATCCTTAATCCCTACATTTGATTAATCACCTACTACTTTAATAAAAAGCCATTCGCCATAAATCCAAATCCTAGTAGGATTAGTATACTTAAACTTACCTTGTTGCCGTTTGACTTAAGAATCAAGTCTTGAAATCTCGCTATACTCTTTCTTGCATTCGCCAAGCATTGAATCAATTAACTTGGTTAGTTTTCGCTTTTGAATAATTAATGAACACATATATTTACCAAACATGGCCTTGGCCGAATGCTATAGACACTTACCTTGTGGATTTTAAATCTGAAACTCACCGAATAACTAGGGAACACGTGGCCTATGGTGTACCTTCTGAAAAGAACTTCTCCTTCCTTGTAGTCGACACTTAGTAAATCCCGAAAAATCTCTTCAAAGTTTTGGCAACAAGATATTAATGGGGTTAGTCCTAGATTTTGCAAATCTTAAGAAAAAGGATGAAACCGAATGAGATCTTACCCTTACTTGAAGAAATCGATTGCACCTTCACTTCAACCTTCAGAGATTCGGCTATGGCTAGATGATGATCTCACAACTTTCGGCTTTTGGAGGGATTAGAAAGAAAAGAGAAGGAAGAATAAAGATGGAGGATTCTGCTATGGCTTCTAATGGAGAGGAAAATATTCGGCTAGGTTCCAACAATTACTTAATTTCTGACTTGACAAAAGAAAAGAAAGAAAAGAAGAGAAGAGAGCACTAAGAATTCGGCAGAGAAAGGAGGAAGCACAAATTGATGAGTAGCCCTCCTTCCTTCCTTTTATAGCCGAAATTATCATCTAAGGAGTCTCTTACTTGGCCACCACTCCTCTATTTTAATAGCTTTATCTCTTTAATTATCACTTAAAATAAAAGATAATTCAAAGCAACTATCCTTACTTAGCCGAAATTATTAAACTCAAAGTCCCTTACTTGGCCATCACTTCTCCCTTATTTTCCTCTTTATCTCTTTATTCAAATTAAAAGAATTTAATCCAACAATTATCTCTTGAAAATAATGATAAATAAATCCCTTATTTATCCACTATTTATAAAATAATAAAAGCTCCTAATTTATAGCCATGTGCCGTCCACCTCTCTGCTCCTTGTAGCAAAATAAAATTTCTTTTATTTGCTTCCCATGTGACTCAAACTTAGGCCCATTCCTCTTGCATATGGCGCCATTTCCATAGGCCCTAAGTGGCATCTTCTGCACCACTTTTCCAAGCCTGTTTGTGTGTCAAATTTCACAAACTTTTTCTTTTAAGGCCACCTTGCCTTAATTTCCCTTTTAAACCTTAAAACTCGTCATTTCTAGGTCATTTCTAAGTTTCCAAAAAATTTCGACCGGCTCTGTAAACTTGACATTTCCTTACATTTCCATGACATTTCCTTACAAGACATTTCCTCACATTTCCAAGACATTTCCTTACATTTCCATGACATTTCCTTACAAGACATTTCCTTACATTTCCAAGGTTCTAAAAATGTTCACTTTCCTCTTTTAAACTTAACATTTCCATACATTTCCAGGTTTCCAAAAGTGTTCAAAATATATTCATAACACATAAGATATGTCATTTCGTACAATTAAACCAAAAATACATAGGCCCTTTTCAGGATGTTACATGTGCGAAATCGGTTGTATGGCACTGTGTGTGCGACTAAAATAGTAGTGGCACTATGTGTGCGATACATTACTAGAAAATGGCACTGTGTGTGCGGAAATGTTAAGTAACGGCTCTATGTGAGCGATACGTTATGGGAAGTTGGCACTAAGTGTGCGGAAATGTTAAGTAACGGCTCTATGTGAGCGATACGTTACGGGAAGTTGGCACTAAGCGTGCGGAAATATTAAGTAACGGCTCTATGTGAGCGATACGTTACGGGAAGTTAGTACTAAGTGTGCAAGTAAATTTTCAATTCAAAGATCGAAATCGGTAAGTTTTGATACTATGAGATGTTGTTGTCGGAAATCAAGAGAAAGTGATTATTTGTGGATTTGATGGAATGTTTCTTTTAAATGTATTGTTTGGATGATATAAATTGATATGTGCAAAAGTTTACAAAATCATAATGATTATTATATGAATTACAAAATATGATTCGGATATGTGGAAATTGGTATATGATATATGTTTAAATAGTTTGGAACTTGAAAATATCGATAATGCATGGGAACCAAATATTCACATTAGGTACGGCTTTAATTTGAAAGATAAGAAATGTTTTGTGGTTGCACGAGTAAATGAATAGATGATGGATTTTTGTCCATTAATTTTTTATTAAAGTTATGGTATAATGATTTAATGCATTGATATCACGAAATTGATTATAACTTACTAAGCTATGATAGCTTACTGTATGTGTTTAATTGCATTGTTTTATCAAACGAGTAAGATGTGTCTATGATCACTTGGTTGTTATGAGCCAAGTTATAATATGCTTTGGTGTAGGTGTGTATAAATGAAAGTGAACACAAAAAATTAATGAATGAGTGAAATTGACATTAAAACAGTTGTGGGCAGCAGCATTAGTATAACTTTGAAAAATAACAAAAAATGGTGGAAATTGAATTAAAGACTGTGTAAGATATGAAATTAAATCCTAAGGAGTCTATTTTTTCATAAAATAAACTCAGCAAACAAATGATTCGTATATTTTGAGATATTTGAATTTCTGTGAGACTGGTTCAGAATAGTCGAACAGTAAAACAATGGAAAATTTAATGAATAAACTGTACTAATTGGCTAAGCCAAAAATTCTGGAAATTTTATGGTAAGAAGATAAATGAGTCTAGTTTCAATAAAAATTAGCGGTTCTTCATTTGAAGCTCCGTAGCTCGAGAAATAAATAATTTAGTGACAGTGACTCAAGTAGACAGATTAATGTGAACATGAGTAATAAGGTGTAAGCATGTGATATAATGATTATATCATCTTAAGAAATTATTGTGAGGATTCATCCATACAAGTTTATTAATTTCTTATTATTTGTATATGAACTTACTAAGCATTCATGCTTACTTCCCTTCTCTTTTCCCTTGCCTTGTTGTATCGCCAAGTTAGCTCGGGGATCGGTAGACGTCGGAGACTCACTCACACTATCAATCGGAACACTTGGTATATCTAGATACATAAATTTTTGGGTTATGGCATGTATAGTAGGCTTGGTCGTTTTTTTTTATATATATGTCATATTTCTTATGGCCTAAAATGTTGGCCTTTATTTAACAAATGTTCATTTTGATTAAGGCTATTTGGAGATGGCCAATATTGATGGTTGTTATACGCCTATGATGTGGTTATTCATGTATGTGGTAATTGCATAATTGAGATGTTGTGGATGTGGTTTACAAATGATTTCATGAATGACGATGTGTATGAGAATGTGTATGCAAAATTGGATATTCGAATGTCCAATTATAGTATGATACATGTTGATGAAATGGATGCAAGAGAGTTCGTGTTTTAGAGTGGGGAACTGGCTTGGAAAGTAGCCAACTTCCATGCCACATAGGCAGAGAGACAGACTATGTGTCTCAAACCATGTGACATGTACACGGTCTAAGGGCATGGGCCTATGCCAAGGCCGTGTGGCCCTATTTTGATGATGACGTCATAAACAGAGAGTTACGGGTTAGGGACACGGGCGTGTCCTGCATCACACGAGCGTGTGACCCTGCTTTGATAAAATTTTCTAAACTTTCCCAAAAGTTTCCAAAAATTCTTGGTTTAGTCCCGAACCATCCTAAAGGATGTTTTGAGCTTTATAAGCCTATATAAGGGACAAAATGTGTAACACCCCAAACCCGGTCAATACGCCACGACCGAATCTGGTATGTCACTAAGGAAAATATTTTTGAAAGAATCGAATTAACAATTAAATTTTGTGAAAAACTCTTTGAAATTCTTTATTTGTCGAAAATAAGTTAAAACTGAGATTTACTTTGAATTACATAAAACTTTAAAACTTAGTTGATAAATCATAGGATAGAAAACATTTATATCTTTTTAAGAAAATTTGAAATATCACTTTGAAAATCCGTTTGCAATTGAGCATAGAAACTTGAATTTTGGAAATCACTTAATTTGTTGAAAACACTTAACTTGTAATTTTTCTATCAAACTATTCATATTACCCGATGGTAAGATTTTTAAAAACCATTGCGATTTTATAGTTTAGAAAACTTTGAGCTCAATTATTAAATTAATCAAGTGATATACTTAAACATGTTTAGAATAAATCCCAAAGCATATAAATAATTCAAAACCATAATTAAAAAGGCCTTATTACAAATCCATAAAATATGAAAACCAAATTAAAATAAAGTACCCAAATGGAAGTTCATGTAAAACCAAACTTTATTGCATGGCCTCCTCGAGTTCATCCGGCTCCATATCCGCGATCTCACGAATCACCTGAAAAGATAAGGGAGAAGGTGAGTCACCAAGACTCAGTGCATATTCCCTCTCCCGGGTAAATACCACATACTTACACAAATTATAACAAAGCAACATATATGTATAATGCACCCAACCTAGCCATCCCTAACTCCTTTTCTACCCGTGTGGTACCAAACCACCGGTGGTGCTAAACCACCGTGACCGAAGTCACGATATAAATGTGATAATTAAATCACTTGTGACCAAAGTCACAAATAATCCATCTGTGGGGCCAACACACGTGTGATACCAAATCACTGGCGTCGATCCCATATCTCAAAAGTGGGGCCAACCCACGGTGGTGTTAACCACAGGGACGAGACGCTATGAGGTGCCAAACCTCTGGTGTCCGAAGACACGAATCATCAAGTTGTGGGGCCAACCCACGGTGGTATTAACCACAGGGACGAGTCGCTATGAGGTGCCAAACCTCTGGTGTCCAAAGACACGAATGTGATACCAAATCACTGGAGGTACCAAACCTCTGGTGTCCGAAGACACGAATCAATCTTCCCCCTCCTCTCATATTGCCCATACCAATGCAATAGATAAACAAATCATGTCAATAAACTTTGATATGTATCTCATAACGAATATATCATAAATCGTAGATCATGATTTCAATCCACATGTATTAACAACATATTGAAACGGACTTACCCGAATCCTCATTCATACCATCATGGTATCATATCCAGATCTCATCGATTTACCCACTTTCATAATATGATTAGTTATATAACACACAAATATACATATATAAACCAAGTTATAAAGTGTGTAAGATACACACCTTTCACCAACGCAAGAACTAACTCCCGAATCCGATCTACCACACTAGAACACCTTGTCCTACAATCGGCCAATACTAAAATTATGAACAAAGGCCATTCAGCCATACTACTAAATCCCAAAGAGTTATCACTTGTAATACCAAATCTTACCCAAACTTACCCAAATCGATTGACAAAGAAACGAGGCTTAGATTGATTGCTTCCAACGTCCCGAAAAGCCTAAAAGAGATCGGTTTCTAAGAATGATTAGAACCTTGCAAACCAATGCCCATAGATTCGGCCTTAATCCACAAGAAAATGACATAGAGATGAGAAAAGAATTGAAGGAGAGAAGGCCATGAACACTTACCCCTTTTTTCAAAAATCGATTAAAGAAACCAAAGAGAGTTTACTCTTGATTAATCGACCAAACTAAAACTAAAAGGAAGTGGGAAGATTCGGCTATGGTGAAGTGAAAAAGAAAAGAAAAATAGAATGGAGGTAGATGTTTTATCTTTGAACAAATGAAAAAGAAATGGTATTTGAGATGGAGAAATATTCGGTCCAAGAGAGTGTAAAAGAAAATATGATTATGAACCAATGTCAAAAGAAAAGAAAAAGAGATGTGGGAGAGATGAGATTCGCCAACACCTCTTTTGCCTAAAAGAAAAGTGCAAAAATACCAAAATGAAGTTTTGGTTCAAAAGGACAAATGAAAGAAAGGAAATAGCATTTTGGTTCAACAAAATAAGAGCTAAAACAAAGCTAAATTTGCACAAAATGCACAATGACATTTGCCCAAAGAAAGAGTTTTTGGAGAGGGAAAACAAAAATGCAAAAGATGTTCAATAGGAAAAATTGGCCAACTATCCCCAAGCTACCTAACAAAATTCGCCACCCCCTTAGACACCCATACCGTCCACATACATTCACTAAAGGCCTTGGAATACTTTCCAAAACATTTTCCTACAACCAAGCCTTATGTCTCCCCAACCTTCCATAACCTTAAGATTCTTATCCCCTATTTCATGCTTTCCTTTTCCAAAATTCAACTTACTAAAACTTAAGGTCCAACCTATCATAAACATAGGTTGACCGTCCATCAATGCTAGAACACAAAATAAAGTCTTCAAAAATGCTTTCCATGATACTCAACCTCTAACCTCAAGCCACCTTTCAAGCTCCTTAACCAACTTGCCACTTACTCCTCTTTTGCTTTAATTAACACTTAAATTAACTTAAGTGCTAAGCTCACTTAATCCACTTTATTAAATAGACCATACTAAAAATTATTCTATCTTCCTAAATAGAATCAAGCCTTCACAAGACTATGCTAACACACAAAAATTCATACCCGAGCCAACACAAATAATACTCAAATTTTTGGGATGTTACAATTCTACCCTCCTTAAAAAAATTTCGTCCTCGAAATTACCCGCTCAAAAGAGTTGAGGGTACCGGCCGCCTCATCGCATCCTCCGGTTCCCACGTAGCTTCTTCCACGCCATGATTCCTCCATAAAACCTTCACTAAAGGAACGGACTTCCTACGCAAAACTTTCACATCTCGATCTAGAATCGCATGACAGTGTTCTTCTTCTACCGTCGATCTGGACTCACCTCTATTTCCTCATCGCCACAACATGCGATGGATCGTAACGATAGCTTCTAAGCATGGAGACATGGAACACATCGTGAATCGACTCACTCCGATGGCAACTCGAGCTGATAGGCTATTGGTCCCACTCGCCTCAACACCTTATACGGTCCAATGAACCTTGGACTTAACTTGCCTTTTCTCCCAAATCTTAACACTTTCTTCCATGGCGAGACCTTCGTAAAAACTTTGTCACCCACGGCAAACTCTATATCCTCCGCTTGAGATCGGCATACGACTTTTGCCTATCCGAAGCTTCCTTGAGACGAGCTCAATCATCTTAACCTTATCCTCGCCTCTCGCAACCAACTCTGGTCCTAACATCCGACGCCACCCAACTCGTCCAAAGCAAGTAGGTGTGCGACACCTCCTACCATACAACGCCTCATATGGTGCCATCTTAATGCTTGTCCGGTAACTATTGTTGTATGCAAACTCGGCTAATGGTAAAAACTCTTCCCACCGCCTCAAGTCCAATACACAACCTCTCAACATATCCTCTAAAATCTGAATAACTCTTTCCGATCGCCCGCCGACGATCGTGGATGAAATGCGGTACTAAAATCCAACCGCTGCACCCAAAGCCCGATGTAACGCTCTCCAAAACCTCGACGTAAATCTAGGATCTCTGCTCGAGATGATCGACACCGTACACCGTGCAACCTCACTATCTCTCGCCACATACAACTTAGCTAACTTCAGGCTTAATAATCCATCCTTACCAGGAATGAAATGAGCCGACTTAGTCAAACGGTCCACAATCACCCAAATCGAATCCTTCTTACTAGGCGTAAGAGGTAATCCACCGACAAAGTCCATAGTGATCCTTTCCCACTTCCACTCGTGGAATCTTCATCTGGCCGAAGTAACCCAGACCAGTAGCCGATGCTCCGCCTTGACTGACTGCCGACACGCCGACATTTACCCACAAACTCGCATTACCTCACGCCTGCACTGCCACCAAAACTGCTCTCTTAAATCCCGATACATCTTGCTTCCTCTAGGATGCATAGCATATGGGCTTTTATGTGCATCCCGAAGAATCCTTTGCCTCAACTCAACATCCTTTGGCATACAAGCTCTCCCTTTAAAACACACGATCTACTCCATCATTTGGACAAACTATATTCCTCCAAACCTCCGCTCAACCCGCAACCTCCGATCATTTAAACCATCATCCTCTAACCGCTTCTCCTTGATCTGATCTAACCAAGTCGGCTTGACTTGCAATTCTGCCAAAAGACTCCCATCATTGTATAAGCTAAGTCGACCAAACATCAATCTTAAATCCGATACAACCTTACGGCTCAACGCGTCTGCCACCACGTTAGCCTTGTCGGGATGATATTCGATCGAACAGTCATAGTCCTTCAACAACTCGATCCATCTACGCTGCCTCAAGTTCAAGTCCTTCTGAGTCAAAAGATACTTAAGACTCTTGTGATCCGTGTAGACTATCGACTTCTCTCCATACAAATAGTGTCTCCAAATCTTCAGAGCGAAAACCACTGCAGCTAATTCCAGATCATGCGTCGGATAATTAGCCTCATGTGGTCTCAAACTGTCGAGATGCATAAGCCACTACCTTCCCTTCTTGCATCAAGACACACATCCTGCATCAAGATGCGATGCATCACAATAAACCGTGAATTCCTTGCACGCGCTTTAGGTTGAATCAAAGCTGGAGCTTCAATGTAATCTTTTCAACTTGTCGAAACTTTCCCGCCGCTTCTCGGTCTATACAAATGGAACTCCTTTCCTCAATAACTTGGTCATAGGTGCTGCTATCAAAGAAAATCCTCTACAAATCTTGGTAATACCCGCTGGACCTAGAAAACTCCGAATCTCGCCACTAACTTAGGCGACTTCCAATCCAACACCGCCTCAATCTTCCGAGGATCCACTCTAATCCCTCACGGTGATACTACGTGACCCAAGAAAGTCACCTCCTAAGCCGTAACTCGCACTTACTAAATTTGGCGCACAGTTGCTTTTTCCTCGAGACCGCAACACTACTCGCAAATGCGCATCATGCTCCTCCTCTCGACTTTGAGTATACCAAAATATCGTCTATAAATACCACAACAAACCGATCCAAAGCTCGCTGGAATACCCGATTCATCATGTCCATGAATGCCGCCGCGCGTTAGTCAACCCAAATAGCATCACCAAAAACTCGTAGTGCCCGTACCGAGTACGAAATGCCGTCTTATGGATATCAGCCTCTTTCACGTTTAGCTGATGATATCCAGACCTTAAATCAATCTTGGAGAAAATTGCTACCCCTTTAAGCTGATCAAACAAGTCATCTATCCTCGGCAAAGGATATTTGTTTTTGATCGCCACTTATTCAATCAAGTGTAGTCTATACACATCCGCATCGTATCATCATTCTTCTTGACAAAAGTACCGGCGCTCCCCATGGCGAAACACTTGGTCGAATGAAACCTCGATCCAACAACTCCTGAATTTGAGCCTTTAATTCCATCAATTCCTTCGGTGCCATCCTATACGGAGCTATAGACACTGGCGCCGTTCCGGGTAATAGATCTATACCAAATTCAACTTCACGGTCCGGAGGTAGTCCCGGAAGTTTTTCAGGAAATACGTCAACATATTCCTTTACCGTGCGGACATTCCCCACATTAGACTCCTTAGCCTCCAAGCACACACATGGACTACGAATGCCTCACAGTCCTTCCTAACCAACTTTACAGCTTTCAACGCAGATACCACGTTGGATAGATAATCTCTTCTATTACCTATCATGACCACCTCTTCGCCTCAATCGACTTCAAAACCATGCGCTTAGCAGCGCAATCCAAACTTGCTTGGTACTTGGCCAACCGATCCATCCCAAGTATCGATCGAACTCCTCAAATGGCAATTCCATCGGATCGCCTACGAACACTACCCCTTGGAGTTCTAGGGTACATCTCTATCTGACTTATTTACTTCTACAGAGTGACCAGAGGACTAAGTAATCGTCATCTTCCTAGAAGTAGTCTCGAGTCTAGATTCATAGTCTCTACTATGTTATCGGCAACATACGAATGTGTCGAACCCACATCTATCAAAGCAAAGATATGGCTCACCAAAGATTAAGAATGTACCGGTTATGACGTCCGGTGCGTCGCCTCCTCTCGACGTCTCGCATACACCAAACCAGCCGTCTTGCCTCGGTGTTGCCCGCCACCTCTCGCCAGATGCTCCGCGGCCTCGACCGAACCATTACCTCCTCTACCATTACCACGACTCTCGTGGTGGCGGTCCCTCATTTTTGAACCGAACACGACCTTGACCCTCGAACCGATTCTGGCTAGCTTATGTGGACAATCTCTCACACGATGATCCAATGAGCCACACTCGAAACATCCTTTCCCTCCGGTCCAACATTCGCCCCAATGATATTTCCCACATCGGTTACACCGTGTTTGGTCCCCGACATCGCGAATGTGCCTCCTGCATCGATTCAGCCCACTTTGCCTAGCCTCTTTTGAGAATTACCGGTGATCCCGATGATCCGTAACCTCTCTTATGCTTGTTCCGGCCGTAACTCGCTTTGCAGATTCCTTGATTCCTTCGACTATCTTAGCCTTTTCAACCAAAGCAGAAGAAACTCGCTCCCGATATGGAGCAATCAACAATCTCACTCATCCTCAAACCATCTTCAAATCGAACACATCGCTCGTGTTCGATGCCACAATACCTCCAAAGATACCGGCTCGGTCTTAAAAATTACGCCTCATATTCGACATTACGGACTTACTACCTTGGATCAAACTCGCGAAATGCCTTACGCTGCACATCAATGTAATTAGACCCAACGTATTCTCACGATACATGCGCCTTGAAATAATCCCAAGTGAGATCCTCGCAAAGCACCATTCTCAGATCGCGTGAGCCACCACCGATATGACTCATCCCGAAGAAGCGATATGATCCCTTTCGCTTTTCCTCAAAGATTCGGATCCAAATCATCCATGATTCGCTCCGTCGCCTCTAGCTAATATTCACCGCACTAGGAGCCACACCGAAACACCTCGAAATACCTCGGCTCCATTGGCTTGAAGTCGCTCGATTCGATTTCGAATTCTGCGCCTCCACCTATTCCAACTACCCTCTCAAGAACTCAGAGAATCGCTCGAGACATCGCATCATC
Organism: Gossypium sturtianum; assembly: GCA_025698515.1. Taxonomy (NCBI): domain Eukaryota; kingdom Viridiplantae; phylum Streptophyta; class Magnoliopsida; order Malvales; family Malvaceae; genus Gossypium; species Gossypium sturtianum. The sequence goes on along the minus strand of CM046949.1, from coordinate 24,137,958 downwards.
CCCGCTTGATCCTCGTTGCTCAACTCCACCGCTGGTGGTGGGGGGTAGTGGTACCTCATTTTCGGATCCTTGACAGGACCTCACCGGCTCGCATACACACGACCATCCTACCCCGACCGCGTCCACGAATCATACGACCTTGACAACGAGTACTCATGTCTAAAGTCTCGACTTATCTGATTAAAAAGTTTTATGCATTAGTCAATATTCCACTTTCTTTAAAGCACGCTTTTTATGAATAATTTTAATAAGAAGTTGTTTCATGAGTACATTCAACCTATAGTTTGGGTCTCTAGAGTAGTTCCTACTACTATACTGATCATGCCAACATCATCATATCATATCATCAAAATCAACAGCTTGATGTACTTACTGAAGCGGATGATGTCGGAGACTCGAGGCCATGCCTTTCCAACCATATAATTTTCAACAAAACATTTTAAAATCCATTCTTTAAAACATTTTGGGCCTTGGGCCCACAGCCGAGCTTTTGAACTTAGCTCTGATACCAATTTGTAACACCCCAATCCCGGTCAATACGCCACGACCGAATCTGGTATGTCACTAAGGAAAATATTTTTGAAAGAATCGAATTAACAATTAAATTTTGTGAAAAACTCTTTGAAATTCTTTATTTGTCGAAAATAAGTTAAAACTGAGATTTACTTTGAATTACATAAAACTTTAAAACTTAGTTGATAAATCATAGGATAGAAAACATTTATATATTTTTAAGAAAATTTGAAATATCACTTTGAAAATCCGTTTGCAATTGAGCATAGAAACTTGAATTTTGGAAATCACTTAATTTGTTGAAAACACTTAACTTGTAATTTTTCTATCGAACTATTCATATTACCCGATGGTAAGATTTTTAAAAACCATTGCGATTTTATAGTTTAGAAAACTTTGAGCTCAATTATTAAATTAATCAAGTGATATACTTAAACATGTTTAGAATAAATCCCAAAGCATATAAATAATTCAAAACCATAATTAAAAAGGCCTTATTACAAATCCATAAAATATGAAAACCAAATTAAAATAAAGTACCCAAATGGAAGTTCATGTGAAACCCAACTTTATTGCATGGCCTCCTCGAGTTCATCCGGCTCCATATCCGCGATCTCACGAATCACCTGAAAAGATAAGGGAGAAGGTGAGTCACCACGACTCAGTGCATATTCCCTCTCCTGGGTAAATACCACATACTTACACAAATTATAACAAAGCAACATATATGTATAATGCACCCAACCTAGCCATCCCTAACTCCTTTTCTACCCCGTGTGGTACCAAACCACTGGTGGTGCCAAACCACTGGTGACCGAAGTCACGATATAAATGTGATACCAAATCACTGGTGACCAAAGTCACAAATAATCCATCTATGGGGCCAACCCACGTGTGATACCAAATCACTGGCGTCGATCCCATATCTCAAAAGTGGGGCCAACCCACGATGGTGTTAACCACAGGGACGAGACGCTATGAGGTGCCAAACCTCTGGTGTCCGAAGACACGAATGTGATACCAAATCACTGGTGGTGCCAAACCACTGGTGTCCGAAGACACGAATCATCAAGTTGTGGGGCCAACCCACGTGTGATACCAAATCACTGGCAGATGATCCTATATCTCATAAGTGGGGCCAACCCACAGTGGTATTAACCACAGGGACGAGTCGCTATGATGTGCCAAACCTCTGGTGTCCGAAGACACGAATCAATCTTCCCCCTCCTCTCATATTGCCCATACCAATGCAATAGATAAACAAATCATGTCAATAAACTTTGATATGTATCTCATAACGAATATATCATAAATCGTAGATCATGATTTCAATCCACATGTATTAACAACATATTGAAACGGACTTACCCGAATCTTCATTCATACCATCATGGTATCATATCCAGATCTCATCGATTTACCCACTTTCATAATATGATTAGTTATATAGCACACAAATATACATATATAAACCAAGTTATAAAGTGTGTAAGATACACACCTTTCACCAACGCAAGAACTAACTCCCGAATCTGATCTACCACACTAGAACACCTTGTCCTACAATCGGCCAATACTAAAATTATGAACAAAGGCCATTCGGCCATACTACTAAATCCCAAAGAGTTATCACTTGTTATACCAAATCTTACCTAAACTTACCCAAATCGATTGACAAAGAAACGAGGCTTAGATTGATTGCTTCCAATGTCCCGAAAAGCCTAAAAGAGATCAGTTTCTAAGAATTATTAGAACCTTACAAACCAATGCCCATAGATTCGGCCTTAATCCACAAGAAAATAACATAGAGACGAGAAAAGAATTGAAGGAGAGAAGGCCATGAACACTTACCCCTTTTATCAAAAATCGATTGAAGAAACCAAAGAGAGTTTACTCTTGAATAATCGACCAAACTAAAACTAAAAGGAATTGGGAAGATTCGGCTATGGTGAAGTGAAAAAAGAAAAGAAAAATAGAATGGAGGTAGATGTTTTATCTTTGAACAAATGAAAAAGAAATGGTATTTGAGATGGAGAAATATTCGGTCCAAGAGAGTGTAAAAGAAAATATGATTATGAACCAATGTCAAAAAGAAAAGAAAAGAGAGATGTGGGAGAGATGAGATTCGGCCAACACCTCTTTTGCCTAAAAGAAAAGTGCAAAAATACCAAAATGAAGTTTTGGTTCAAAAGGACAAATGAAAGAAAGGAAATAGCATTTTGGGCTCAACAAAATAAGAGCTAAAACAAAAGCTAAATTTGCACAAAATGCACAATGACATTCGGCCAAAGAAAGAGTTTTTGGAGAGGGAAAACAAAAATGCAAAAAGATGTTCAATAGGAAAAATTGGCCAACTATCCCCCCCAAGCTACCTAACAAAATTTGGCCACCCCCTTAGACACCCATACCGTCCACATACATTCACTAAAGGCCTTGGAATACTTTCCAAAACATTTTCCTACAACCAAGCCTTATGTCTCCCCAACCTTCCATAACCTTAAGATTCTTATCCCCTATTTCATGCTTTCCTTTTTCCAAAATTCAACTTACCAAAAACTTAAGGTCCAACCTATCATAAACATAGGTTGACCGTCCATCAATGCTAGAACACAAAATAAAGTCTTCAAAAATGCTTTCCATGATACTCGAACCTCTAACCTCAAGCCACCTTTCAAGCTCCTTAACCAACTTGCCACTTACTCCTCTTATGCTTTAATTAACACTTAAATTAACTTAAGTGCTAAGCTCACTTAATCCACTTCATTAAATAGACCATACTAAAAATTATTCTATCTTCCTAAATAGAATCAAGCCTTGACAAGTCTATGCTAACACACAAAAATTCATACCCGAGCCAACACAAATAATACTCAAATTTTTGGGATGTTACAAAATGCATGTGTTAGAAAAGTTTTAAATTTGACAAAATTTTATGTCCTGGTTTTACATGTTCAAGAATTTTAAGTCCCAGTAACACCTGCACTGCTGTTAGGCATTGGATACATGTGTAAGGGTGTTGCATTTAGTGGTATCAGAGCTATAGTTTAGTCGATTCTCGGACTACCATGTGAGTGTGAGAGTCTAGCTATACATGCCATAATGAACTGTGATAGTGTGACGACTCCCGACCCTGATGTAAATTATTTTATTAGATAGATGCGCACTTCAACCGAGCTAAATTTGATAGTGCAAATAGTGTGTTTATGATGAGGTGAGACTCGTAAGAAGTTGGAATAATAATTTATGATGTTTATGTGATGATGAATAAATTGTGGATAGGAATTTCTTTTGAAATATGAAAGATGAGATGAAAGGAAAATTTATACTATGATAAGTGTTCATGTTTGATTGGCATTTGTATGATGCTATGAGTATAACTTGTGAAATTAAGTGAATGTTATGAGTAATTTTACTCGAGATTTATGAATGAAAGTATAAGTGCACTTGTTTGTATAAGAAGATAGGAAGGTTGTGTAAAATGAGTATGCATGTTAAGTTACTTGAAACAAAAAATATATATAGATGAGTATTAAGTTATATGCATGAGTATATAAGAGGCAAGTCAGAGGCGTTACAACCTCACCCCTCCGAATAAGGTATGTTATAATGAAATTTCATGAAATTTAGACCGGATGGGTTTACAAGTGGAAGACTAAAGAGTTGAGTTGTAGATTAATTGACAACGTGAGTAGAGTTGAGAATGGTTTAGTAAATGAACACAGTTGAAGAAAAGATGTCAGATTAATATGAGGATCATTTGGATTCCTAAATGTTATAGTTAAAGACCGAATGCTATGATGTTTAGCACAGTGATAATTATCTGTTAATTTGAGAAGTACAGAGATGGATGATACTCCGAGGCAGTTACACTAGTAAGAGTATGAAATGTTATGTACCAGACTTTGAACCTGATGTCTGAACTTTTTATGGGTTAGAGTTGATTTTCAAGTATCTCAAAAGCTATTACAGTCAGTATTGGTATCTGTGTGAAAATGTGATGGTTTTCCGAGGAAATGTGAATTGAGGCTATTACTATTAAAAAAGAAAAGAAAAGAAAAGAGAAGTAAATGTTATTTGAGTTATTGTTGACTGCTTGAAGAAGTCTGTGCACTTTTCTTAGTACGAATGAGTCTTTCTATTGATAGGTTTTCGAAGTTATTTATTCTGAGGCCGTCAGATTATACAAAGTACAAATTTTCATTGTTTGTGATTGGAAACCAAAATTTGTATTGTGACTTCAAGAGAAAGCTATAGTAAGTCTTGAGTATGAGATTGTTAAATATTATTGTAGGTAACCTTTGTACTGATAGTTATATTGAGGAAGTGATCCAGATTCTCAGAAAGGTGTGTGTGTTGTCGTGTCTTAAATATTGAAAGCAATTGAGGAAAAAAGGAACTCATAGGGTTAAATTGAGCTAAAAGATTAGAGAAAAGTGGAAGTGAAGATTGATTTTAGAGATCAATTACAGATTATCAAAAATTGTATACAGAATCGAAAGGTAAGAGTATTGAACTTAGATGAGTGTCAAGTGCTTCTGAAAGTATTTCATTAACAGAGAATTTTTCATCTGGATAAGTAAAGATAGGTGAGTTGTGGTTCATCGAAGAGTATGAGATTATTGATCGAATAAGGCTAGTTACTTATTAGTGGGATTTTCAGTCAAAATTTAAGAAGATCAGTAATATGATTCCTATGTTCATGATAAGAGAGTACAGTTCAGAATCTTAGTCTAAGAAGTAAGATGTTGAAGATGCCGAGACTATATGAGAAGCTAAAATTGACTTGTGAAATTAGACCTAAATCCATTAACTGGTGAGATTTTCGGGGACGAAAATCCCTAAAGGAGGGGAGAGTTGTAACAGCCCGACTGTGACCCTAATCGGAACAGTGGTTTCGGGACCATGAATCTGAGTTAGAAAAATATTTAAATATTAATTTCAGTGTTCTAAATGTGTGAATTTGTTGGTGTGAAAATTTTGTTTTAAAATTTTATCGTTTAGATGCCTGATTAAATGAAAAGGGTCTAATCGCGTAAAATGGAAAATTAAGGGTTAATGTGTAAGGGCCAAAATGTGATTGATTTTATATTATGAAGTATTAAGGTTGCAATTTGACCATAAATAGGTATTAGTGGCCGGCCAAAATGCATGCAATAGTAGATGGGTTATTAAATTATTTTTATATTGAAAAGGTGGTGATTTTAATATTATATAATAATATAATAGTAATAAAACATAAAATAAGTGGGTGAACATATTTTCTATCATTTTGTCTTCTTCATTGCGGAAACCAGAGAAGAAAGAAAGAGCTTGAGCTCTTAAAACTTTTGGCCTTGCATGCTTGATTAAGGTATGTAATTGAGTTCGGTTTTTGATAATTTTTACGTTTTTGAGATCGTTGCTTTGAATACTAGATAGCCCAAGCTAGAATTTTTGATTTTGATGCATATTTTGAGTTAGGCCATTGATGAATATTTGTGGTTTGTAATGTTTGATGATAAAATATTAAAGATATGTTTTAGATTAACAAGTTTTGTATTGGAGTTTTTGATGATTTTAAGTAATTAGAACTAAATTGCAAAAATAAATTTTTGAGGGACTAGAATGTGGAATAAATGAAATGTATGGACTTGTACGAGGACTAGGAATATTCGGCGCTAAAGAACTGTGTGCAAATTTTGAGTATTTTTGTGTTTTGTGCAATAGGGACTAAATTGAAAAAATTGTAAATGTCAGGGGTAAAATAGTAATTTACCCATTTATGTGTTTTTGGATTAAATTGAATGAAATATATTTGAATGAGCTTAATTTGAAATTATTTAGATCAAGAACAAAAAGGATTGGGATTGGATCGGTGAAAGGAGAAGTTAATCGAATAGTCGGAAAACGTAGTCCGTCGATACTCGAGGTAAGTTTATAAGCAATTGAATTTATACAAATAATTATTATAGTGAAATGCATATTTTCAATCGAATTTTTATATATAAAGATCTCAATTGCCGAATGAGATATAAAATTTTAAATGTGTTGGTTGAATGTGATGCTATCATGTACATATATTTGTTTAATTAGATTTCTTGATTAGTTGAAATGCGTATATTGGTATACAAAATTTCCGAATGCGACATAGTATGGAATTCAATATATGTATAAGCCGAATGTGTGTTGAATCATGTATGAAAATTTATATTTGGGTTGGATATATAATTATAGACTGAGTAGTAATTAAATGTGAACTTTGAATTAGGTGATAATTGTAATTGAATAATTACCTATGTGTTTATAAGAAAGAGGCCGAATGTGATGATAGATATAGAAAGAATGATTGATTCGAATATAGGTATATGTGTATGACATATGTACCGAAATGTAAACATTTATATATGAGTATTATGCGATCAAGAGGATGAGATTACTTAATGGGCACTGTGTGTGCAATTTGTTACACCGAGCACTGTGTGTGCGAAATCGGTTGTATGGCACTGTGTGTGCGAATAAAATAGTAATGGCTCTATGTGTGCGATACATTACTAGAAAATGGCACTGTGTGTGCGGAAATGTTAAGTAACGGCTCTATGTGAGCGATACGTTACGGGAAGTTGGCACTAAGTGTGCGGAAATGTTAAGTAACGGCTCTATGTGAGCGATACGTTATGGGAAGTTGGCACTAAGCGTGCGGAAATGTTAAGTAACGGCTCTATGTGAGCGATACGTTACGGGAAGTTAGTACTAAGTGTGCAAGTAAATTTTCAATTCAAAGATCGAAATCGGTAAGTTTTGATACTATGAGATGTTGTTGTCGGAAATCAAGAGAAAGTGATTATTTGTGGATTTGATGGAATGTTTCTTTTAAATGTATAGTTTGGATGATATAAATTGATATGTGCAAAAGTTTACAAAATCATAATGATTATTATATGAATTACAAAATATGATTCGTATATGTGGAAATTGGTATATGATATATGTTTAAATAGTTTGGAACTTGAAAATATCGATAATGCATGGGAACCAAATATTCACATTAGGTACGGCTTTAATTTGAAAGATAAGAAATGTTTTGTGGTTGCACGAGTAAATGAATAGATGATGGATTTTTGTCTATTAAATTTTTACTAAAGTTATGGTATAATGATTTAATGCATTGATATCACGAAATTGATTATAACTTACTAAGCTATGATAGCTTACTGTATGTGTTTAATTGCATTGTTTTATCAAACGAGTAAGATGTATAAATGAAAGTGAACACAAAGAATTAATGAATGAGTGAAATTGACATTAAAACAGTTGTGGGCAGCAGCATTAGTATAACTTTGAAAAATCACAAAAAATGGTGTAAATTGAATTAAAGACTGTGTAAGATATGAAATTAAATCTTAAGGAGTCTATTTTTTTATGAAAGAAACGCAGCAAACAAATGATTTGTATATTTTGAGATATTTGAATTTCTGTGAGACTGGTTCAGAATGATTATGTGATCCCCTGTTCAGCCTTGGAAAAATTATTAAAAATTGTACAAAAATAATAATGGGATATAATTTATATTCTTGAAATCCTGAATGAGTCTATTTTCAAATGAAATAAACAATAAGGTCATATGAACTCTGTACAAGGAGAAAATTGATTCGTAGTGAAGAGAGGTCGGAATAGTCAAACAGTAAATCAAGGGAAACTTTATTGAATAAACTGTACAAATTGGCTAAGCCAAAAATTCTGGAAATTTTATGGTAAGAAGATAAATGAGTCTAGTTTCAATAAAAATTAACGGTTCTTCATTTGAAGCTCCGTAGCTTGAGAAATAAATAATTTAGTGACAGTGACTCAAGCAGACAGATTAATGTGAACATGAGTAATAAGGTGTAAGCATGTGATATAATGATTATATCATCTTAAGAAATTATTGTGAGGATTCATCCATACAAGTTTATTAATTTCTTATTATTTGCATATGAACTTACTAAGCATTCATGCTTACTTCCCTTCTCTTTTCCCTTGCCTTGTAGTATCGCCAGTCACACCGTGGGGACTACTAAGTCGACCCTCCATCCGCTACACACCATCGAAGGCAGTCGCTGCAGTCGACGTGCTCATCGCCCATATAAAATTTGTGGCATAGCCACCAGATAATTGTGTCATGAGACACCACATTCAGATAATGTAACCGAAGTTACCACATTCAGATAATGTGACCGAAGTCACCACATTCAGATAGTGAGACCGTAGCCATCACATTCACTTCCCCTTTTTCATATATCCCGAATGACCCATATTATTCATATCATGCATATCATACTTAAATTCACATTCTTATCATATTTCACATGTTAAATATAACATATTTCGTAATCCTAATAGGAGTAGGAAACGTACCTGAGTACTTTGTACCATATTATGGTACCTTAGCCACATTCTTATAAACATGCATATTTTATATATTACCATCAATCTTATTAAAAGTTAGTGTGGGGTACACACCTGATTCGCTTAAAATTTCCTTGAGATCCCGAAAAGCTTGATCTAATGCTTAGATCCTTAATCCCTACATCAATTTATCACTTATTACCTTAATAAAAAGCCATTCGGCCAAAACTCCAAATCTTAGTAGGATTAGTATACTTAAACTTACCTTGTTGCCGTTTGACTTAAGAATCAAGTCTTGAAATCTCTGCTATACTCTTCTTGCATTCGGCCAAGCATTGAATCAATTAACTTGGTTAGTTTTCGGCTTTTGAATAATTAATGAACACATATATTTACCAAACATGGCCTTGGCCGAATGCTATAGACACTTACCTTGTGGATTTTAAATCCCGAAACTCACCGAATAATTAGGGAACACATGGCCTATGGTGTACCTTCGGAAAAGAACTTCTCCTTCCTTGTAGTCGACACTTAGTAATCCCGAAAGATCTCTTCAAAGTTTCGGCAACAAGATATTAATGGGGTTAGTCCTAGATTTGGCAAATCTTAAGAAAAAGGATGAAACCGAATGAGATCTTACCCTTACTTGAAGAAATCGATTGCACCTTCACTTCAACCTTGAGAGAGATTCGGCTATGGCTAGATGATGATCTAACAACTTTCGGCTTTTGGAGGGATTAGAAAGAAAAGAGAAGGAAGAATAAAGATGGAGGATTCGGCTATGGCTTCTAATGGAGAGGAAAATATTCGGCTAGGTTCCAACAATTACTTAATCTCGACTTAACAAAAGAAAAGAAAGAAAAGAAGAGAAGAGAGCACTAAGAATTCAGCAGAGAAAGGAGGAAGCACAAATTGATGAGTAGCCCTCCTTCCTTCCTTTTATAGCCGAAATTATCATCTAAGGAGTCCCTTACTTGGCCACCACTCCTCTATCTCGATAACTTTATCCTTTAATTATCACTTAAGATAATTCAGCAACTATCCTTACTTAGCCGAAATTATTAAACTCAAAGTCCCTTACTTGGCCATCACTTCTCCCTTATTTTCCTCTTTATCTCTTTATTCAAATTAAAAGAATTTAATCCAACAATTATCTCTTGAAAATAATGATAAATAAATCCCTTATTTATCCACTATTTATAAAATAATAAAAGCTCCTAATTTATAGCCATGTGCCATCCACCTCTCTGCTCCTTGTAGCAAAATAAAATTTCTTTTATTTGCTTCCCATGTGACTCGAACTTAGGCCCATTCCTCTTGCATATGGCACCATTTCCATAGGCCCTAAGTGGCATCTTGAGACCACTTTTCCAAGCCTGTTTGTGTGTCAAATTTCACAAACTTTTCCTTTTAAGGCCACCTTGCCTTAATTTCCCTTTTAAACCTTAAAACTCGTCATTTCTAGGTCATTTCTAAGTTTCCAAAAATTTTCGATCGGCTCTGTAAACTTTACATTTCCTTACATTTCCATGACATTTCCTTACAAGACATTTCCTTACATTTCCAAGGTTCTAAAAATGTTCACTTTCCTCTTTTAAACTTAACATTTCCATACATTTCCAGGTTTCCAAAAGTGTTCAAAATATATTCATAACACATAAGATATGTCATTTCGTACAATTAAACCAAAAATGCATAGGCCCTTTTCAGGATGTTACAGTTCTACCCTCCTTAAAAATAATTTCGTCCTCGAAATTACATATTAACGAATAATCGTACATCTTAACTCACCGCACTACGCTTATGCTGCGCACTCTGATCTTAATAGAACCATCATACTTTCTAGGCACAGTCTCTAAGTTCACGTCCCCTAGAACTCATTTCTAACGTCGCGATTTAATCTGATTAAAAAGTTTTATGCATCAGAAATTTTGTTCCACTGATTATTCGCGAACAGTTTTATGAAAAGAGATGTTCAGAAGTAGTTCTTTCGATCAACCAAAGTTTCTAGTTCAAGTTCACTACTCTAACTCAGGGAGTCACATTCTGTAACATCCTAGATTAGGGGTTATGCGTTTGGAGCATAACCCAAGTGCTAGTGGGTTTTAAGGGTATTTGGAGATGTTTTAAGAGTTTTTAGAACTTTAGAATGAGGGTGAAAGCTTTGGAAAAATTTTGGATTTAAGTGTAAAAAGGGGAATTGGGCTAAGGAGGCCTTAAGGAGAATATTAGGCGTGTCTGGACATTAAATGGGGCTTGGTAAAGTGGCTCAAGGGCGCCACTTAGGGCCTTGGTACACAACGTCATGGGCTGGGAGGAAGGGAGGTGGTTCGAGTTGCGGGGAAAGAAAAAAGGAGAATTTAATGTTTTTGTGTCAAGGAGGCGCACGGCTAAGGATGTCTTAAAAAGAAATTCGGGGTGGAACATGTCACAAAAAGCGCCTGGGTAAAGTGGCTTGGACGCTTGCAGGAAAGGGTGCTCCAGGGGGATGAGGTTCGATTCACGTGGGCAGCAAGGAGTGGGGTTTTATTTTTAGCTTTTGGCGTTAAGACAAGAGGGACCTAAGGAAGGAGGCTTTAAAAGAAATTGGGGGGAGTTTATAACACAAAATGAATCAGCGGCGGAGTGGCTTGGGGGCGCTACCTACAGCAAGTATTCCAGCAGGTCATGGGTTCAAGGCGTGTGAGCAGCAGTTTGGTGTTTATTTTTGGCTTTTTGCGCCAGGAAAGAAGGAAGAAATTGGACGGCACATGGAGGTTAAATTGGATGAGGATTTGGCTTATTTCTCCTATTAAAACTCGATTTGCGATGAAGGTAGGATAAATATTGCTTTGTTTGTTTTATTTATTTAGTTAAAATAGAAGATAAGGATGGCCTTATTTTAATTGGTTTTGAATAAGTGATATAGGAATAAAATAGGTGATTTTATAGAGATAAATTAGAGAAGAAAGTGGGATATTAGCAAGGGATATTGTCGTTTATTTTATTTTATTTTAAGTTGGAGGATATAGGGGATAATTATGTGATTTATTATTTTAAATAGGTAGATTAGTAGATAGAATAGGAGATTAAGTGGAGGATAATTGATTTATTTTAGAATTTTGAATAGGTGATTAGGAGATAATGAGATGGATTTTATTTTATTCTATTAAGGAGATAAATAGAAGATTAGTATAGATTTATTTTATATATTTTGAATATGTGTTCAAGAGTTATTATAGGAGAAGGAAGTGGAATTTGAGAGGAGGTAGGAGTGCGAAATTGAGTAGTATAAATAGGGGTGCGAATTTAGTTTCTTTTCCCCATTAGTGCCCTTTTTCCCTTGTGCAAAGCCGCTTATGTTTCATTCCTCTTTTCTATTTGTTCTTGGCCGAATCTATATCCCTTTCCCAATTCCTTTCTTTTATTTTTGTTAGCCGAATCTTCCCTTTGCCACCGTTGCCGTATTGCTCAACTCCTTCTTCTCTTCTTTTCTTTAAGAATTCTTTTAAAAAGCAGAAATACTTTGGTGAACCATAGCCAAGAATCCTCTAGGCAGTAAACTCCTCTACTTTTGTGTTTTCTTCTTCACCATAAAAGAGCCGACCTATTCTCATTTAGTCTTCACAAGCAACAATAGTGCCGGCGTTAGGAGTCTTAGAAGAGCCTCTTGGATTCGACTACTCAAGGTGAGTTAATGTGGTATTCGGCCATAGGCCATTTTATAAGTTTAGGTATGACCGATTGTGTATTATGATTTTTAGGGGCTAATCGACAAGTAAGCAGAGTATCGGGATTCTAGATCGTGTTAGATTCGAGTAGTTCAGAATTTCGCTAGAAAGTCAGGTGTGTGATTAACCCACTGTTTTCCGGGTATATGATATGTATGTGAAATGTGTATTTGTTATGAATGTGCTAACTAGTGCAGTAGAAATTGTGATAAGGATACCCTCAAGGGGTATGTCGATAATCCGGTAAGTACCAAACTTGATGATATGTGATTATTAATATGAATATGTGATAATATGCTGGATGAACATGCTCATGCATCATTACATTGTATCATTATTTTATGTGGCATGTGCATGGGTTGGGATATGAAAGAAGGTACGGGTGCACTTTATGTACGTGGTCTAATGTTAGCCTTGTGCTACATTAGCGCTTGATGTTAGCTGTGTGCTTCATCAAGGGAGGTGTTGGCTAGGTGCCCACCTCGGCGGTTGATAGTTTGTGTGCATCACCGTGGGTGAATGATATGTGGGATCACTTAGGTGATCGGTGGCTCACCACGGCCTTGGCGACAAGTGCGCCAAGGTAAGATATGTGGATCACTATGTGATCGGTGGATTAGCCACGGCCTTGAGCAAAGCAAGTCCGCCAAGGTAAGATATGTGGTTCACTATGTGAAGCGGTGGATTAGCCACGGCCTTGGGCAGGAGTGCGCTAAGGTGGGAGTAACGGATGGACCCTAGGTTGGGTTGGGCTTCATAATTGCATAACTTTGCATATTATTTTAATTTGTGGATTAATGTGAAAATGGGCTAGGCCCAGTTGATATGTGGATTATTAAGAAAAGGGCCAAGCCCTGTATATGAATGTGGATCAGTGTGAATATGGGCGAAGCCCAGTATGTGGTAGTATGTGAATATGATACTTGATATCTGATATATGGGTTAATATGTGGTTAACATGTGGGTGGAATTTAGTGGTTTAATTACACACTGAGTCCGTGTGACTCACCCAAATATTTTATCAAACATCGCAGGTGATATGATGATCGGACCGGGTTGGAGTGGATACGAGGTGGCCCATGCAGAAGGTAATTTAATTAATTAAGTATTTATAGTTTCAGTATTTTGATTAAGTCTTTATTGTATTAAGGCCCATTAAAGTGTTTAAGGTTGTTTAAGTATTTTTCATTAAGTTTAATTATTATATTTATTATGGATTGACAATTTAAATATTAATTGCAAATGATTTTATTTTCTTAAGTGTGTATAATAAAGTTTTGAATCCGGTGTTTTCATAATAATTTAATTTTTACCTAGAATATTTTAAGTCACGAAAAGGTTTTATTAAAGGAAACAAATTTTTAACGATTTTTACTCTTAATGTAACACCCTAAAATTCAAGTATCGATTTATTGCATGTTTTGGTGTTTAGATTATGAAGGAAAAATTTTCTTATTTCTTTTCGTGCCTATTATAGTCCTGAAGAAGAGTATAGAATTATTCGGGTATGGAATAATTTTTAGTTTGAGAATTTATTGAAGTGGAGCAAGTGGCATTGACACTTAAGTTAAATTAAGTGTTAAAAAGTAGCATAAGATGAGTAAATGGCAAGGTGGTGTTGGCGCATGAGATATTGCATGAGGGGAGTGGTTCGAATCCCTTGTATAACATTTGGACAACTTTTATTTTGCTCTTCTATGGTAAGTGTCGTAAGCTTATTTATGGTAAGTGTTGACCTTGTTATTTTTGGTTAGTATATCAAAGGAATAAGGTAAGAGTGAATTTATGGTAGGGAATCAAGAAAATATGGAAAGATATGGAGACATAGGGCAAGTATCAAGGAAAGTGTTTTGGAAACAAATTCATGGTCATTTGACCAATGAATTTGGACGGACATTATGGCTAGGGGAAGGTTGGCGAATTTTGCTAGTAGCTTGGTAAGGTTTAGGAGTTTGCTTTTGGTCATTTTAGTTTTTGTGCAAAATTTTGCATTCCTCTTCTCAACTTTTCCCTTTGGCGAAATTGATCTTTTGGTAAGCCTTGATTATTTTGACCATTTGGTCATTTTTGCTTTTCACTTTAGTGTTCAATTTTGTGCCTTTCTCATAGTGCCGATTCTACCAACACCAAAAAGCCATTCTTTACTTTTCTTCTCCCCATTGCCGAATATACATTGCTCCCAAAACTCATCTCTTTCTTTCTTTCTCTTTTATTCTCTTTGAAAATTGAAACAACATCATCATCATTCTTCTCTCATCTTTTATTCTTGATACTCATACTTTCTCTATTATTTTCTCTCATGGCCGAATGTTGATGTACCCATAGCCGAATCATTTTTCTATTTTCTTTGGTCATATAACCGAATCCTCCATCTTGCACAAACATCTTTCTCAATCGTCTCTTTCCAATCGTGGATAATAGGTAAGGGTTCTTTTTATTTTCACGATTAGTTAATAAATATGTTGGCGAATTTTGATGATGGTAAAAGGATTTCTTGGATAGAAATTTTACCATTCCATCTCTTAAACGTTTCCAATGGTTATATTTTAGTGCGATAGCGGAAGATCGGAAATCAAGTGTTCGTGGGTATCTTAGAGCGTTGGAATCGATTTAAGGTGATAAAGGAACGTTTGATCGATTCTCATATTTTGGAACAAGGATCTTTGTGGTAGTTTAATTTCACCCTTAAACCCTTAGTCATATTTCGATGTAATAATAGATTGGATTAACGATCTTTTGTCTTTGAAGACAATCAAGATAGGGAAGAAAAGAGGCGGTGTTTAGTGTTCGGAAGAAGGAGGTTCCATTAATCCCCTAAGTATAAGGAAAGAATTTTCCAAACAATCCGAGATTTCCCACGGGTTGTGGGCGTTCATCCGAGGAGAATCAATTGTTTGAAGTAGTTCGTACTCGAACCATTATTTGTTCGTGGATTTGATTCGGTTAACGAACCATCAATCGGGAGAAACCGCAAGTAGAAGTAGTTCGAAAATCCGAGGTAAAAGTTAGATCGTTAATTCCTAAGATTGATTTCGTTATTAAAATATAGTGATTCTAATTTATCGTGATACGTATAGTTGTTGTGGAGGGGAAAGTCTAGTTCTCACTATAAACGGTGTGTAACTTCACACTTATCTTTCGGGTTAGATACTAAAGCAGTAAGTATTATGATAAACCGTAAAAATGGCAAAATCGAAAATTATGTCATAATTAACACTTTTGTGTAAATGCATGAAAGCGATTAACGTCGGAAAAATTACTAGATCGATAAATTGAGCCGAAATATTGCTAGATCGATAAATTGAGTGAAATATTGCTAGATCGATAAATTGAGTGAAATATTGCTAGATCGATAAATTGAGCCGAAATCTTTGCTTGATCGTTAAATTGGGCCAAAGGCTGCTAGATCGTTAAATTGGGCGAAAGATTGCTAGATTGTTAAGTTGGGCGAAAGAGCGCTAGATTGTTAAATTGGGTGAAAAACTACTAGATCGATAAATTTGGTGAAAAAGCGCTAGTTCGACAAATTGGGCCTAAAAGCGCTAGATCGATATAATGGGCCAAAAACCTTCTAGTTGAAATATGGGCCAAAGTTTGCTAGATTACTAAATGGGCTAAATACTATTTTGTTTAATGGACCCAAATGAAAAGTTTAATTAAAAACTCATTTGTATTATGGATTACTTGATAAATTATTTATGATTAATGTTTGTTATTCATACATAATTGCATGGGATGGGATACATGATGAAGAGAAGTAAGGCTGTGGCCATGAATCTAGTTCGGTGGCTCGCCACAAATTTGGCTTAATGCCTCTAGTTCGGTGACTATGTCACAATCTAGTTGATGAGTGCACTACAATATTATTTAAAAGGCTAAATGCCTACGATTGGTGTGTTTGGCGGGGTGGGTTGACTTGATCCCCACAGGTGTCTTTGGTTAGTGCGGGGTGTGTAGCGGATGGAAATTAGGCTTGGTTGGGAAATTCATTTTACATGCATTTTATATATTTTATTTCATTTTTATATTGTTAAAATTTGTAATAGGGCTCAAGCCCAAATTAATGCCTTGATGGTCCGGCCCAATAATGGTGGTAAGTGAGTTACACATCTGAGTTCTTTGTAACTCACCCGTTTTATTATCCATCTCGGGTAATGGAAATTGATGTGGACTTGGGCGGGGATGACTTGGTGGAGGCCATACTACGAGCTTGGGTTTTATAAACTATGAACTTTATTTAAGTTACTTATTTTAATTACTATTTGGGTATGATGTAATAAGGCCTCTAATTATGTTTTTATGGATTTTTATGTGTGGGTGGATTTAATTTTATTTTAAGACTCTTAATATGGGCTTATGTTAAAATCTATAAAGTTTTCTTAAAAATATTGTGTTTTATAACAATTTTGGACACCTAAATTACTTTTCAATTTCTTTCAAATTCTTTTAAAACTACGTTAAGGTTTTGACTAATATATATAAGATTTCAAACAAGTATTTTTCTTAATTCATAAATTTTAATCATTGTACTTAGTTTTTATTAAACCTTATTTCTAAAGGTTTTGCATTCTTATTTTACTTAAATCATTAGAGAATATTGGATGTTAGTTCGGTGTGACAAACCAAATCTCGTCTTAACGCATAGACCTGGTTTGGGGTGTTACATTTAATGGTATCGAGCTAGTTTTAAAACTAAATTTGTGGTTTGGGTTCAACAAAGATATTTGTTTGAGAAACAACTCAAATTTCTAGACTTTTTGATTTAAAGGTAGTATGGCACCATGAGCATCCGCGCCAAGTCAAGTAAGTATCTGTATATTGATTGTTTATTATCATTGTGATATGATCATAAGAAACACTCTAGAACTTCTAGTTTTAGGTGTTGAAAATCGTAGAGATTGAGACAATAGGATATGGTTGCGAAAACAACTCTATCTCTTTCATATCATAAAATATCGTTAATAAACACTGAAATAGTATTCTGATTCACAAAACTCTTAATCAGATTAAATTGAATTAGTCACTATGAGCACTAGAGGACGTGGTCGTGGACGCGGTAGACGTGGCCGTGGTAGAGGACGAGGTGTTAGAGGCGCAACTGAAGCGCCGGATCATATGCCGAAAATGGATGTACTGCGTCACTTGAAAGTGAGACGGGATCACATGATCATATGGAAGAAGATAATGCGGTGACACAAGCAATGCCGCGAGTCCTTGAAAGGGTTCTTTGGAGCTAGAAGCCCGGGCCAACACTCGTGGGTCGATATAGGAACGATTGAAATCAAGTGGTCTTGAGGTTTTGAGAGGTGTCTCGGTGTAGCTCCAAATGTCGCTGAATATTGGCTTGAGGCGAGTGGGAGCGAATTATGGACGATCTTGAGTGCAATCGTGGAATAAAAACTAAGGGAGCGGTGTCCTTGTTGAGGGACGAAGCATACCAATGGTGGCTATCTTGTCAGAGAAACACTTCAAGCCGCATTAGTCAATTGGGAATTCTTTAAAGTTTCCTTCCAAGGGAAATATGTAGGAATGAGTTATGTTGATGCCGGAAGGAAGGAATTCACGAATCTGGTCCAAGGGAATAAGACGATGGCGCATATGATATGAGTTTTTGCGCTTGAGTCGCTATGCTCGAACAATAGTGGCAACGGATCATGAGCATTGTGTACGCTTTGAGGATGGCTTGAACGATGAATTGCGGGTTTTGATAGCCCCACAACAAGTTAGAACTTTTGCTACGCTTGTGGAAAAGGCCAAGATAGCCGAAGAGGCTAAGAACTCGAACGTCGAGAATCGGGAGCGAGCTAGAGGCAAGAGAGATATGAAGTATTCGGGTTCTTCAAGAAGGTTTCTGAAGAGGCCTCGGAATGATGAACCAGCTCAAGGTAGAACACCTGTAACTGTGAATCAGAGTCGAGATTGTGCTGATTGTGGGAAAAGGCATTCGAGAGTCTTTGGAAGAAAAGCGGGTGCTTGCTATAAATGCGGTCGATGGATCATCAATATAGGAATTGCCCTCGTCGAATGGATACAACTCGGGAAGCTCGTAACAATCGATGCACCACCGGCAAGAGGAATTCAGCAACCACCGAGAGATCGTGGACCAGGTCGTGGTGGTAATGGGGCTGGACGTGGTCAAGGTGCGCGTGGTCGAGGCAATGGTCCTAGAGGCAACACGGATGCAAGATGACCATGATTGGTATATGCGTTAGGACGCCGTGAGGATGGCAATGCACCGATGTGATAAGCGCACGCGTTCTTCATCTTTGATGTACCTATTATTGCTTTGATAGATATTGGTTCTACCCATTCGTATGTCGCTAGCACCATATCTGGAAACTTGAATTTAGACTCTGAAATTTCCGATAGTGAGATGAAGGTAATTAGTCCTTTAGGACAGTCGGTGTTGGTAAATAAACTGTTTAGAGACGTGCCCTTAGTAATTCAAGGAGAAATATTTCTGGCGAATTTGATGGAATTGCCTTTCGGCGAGTTCAATATCATTTTGGGTATGGATTGGTTGGTTAAGCATCGGGCGCAAGTGGATTGTGCCGAAAAGCGGATGTCAATAAGAACTGTGGAGGATAAGGAGATAATTATGATAGGTGAGCTGAAGGAATTACTTGGCAAATGTGGTATACGCACTTAAGGCGAGAAAAGTTGGTGCGAAAAGGGTATGGAGCATTTCTAGCTTTTATTAGTGCTTTAGATGCCAAAGAGTTGTCAGTGGAAGATGTGAGAACAGTGAAGGAATTTCCAGATGTTTTTCCTGAAGAACTTCCCGGCATACCTCCAGATCGGGAAGTGGAATTTGGTATTGAGCTTTTGCGGGCAGCTCCGGTGTCCATTGCTCCTTATAGAATGGCAATTGAAGGAGTTGTCTGAGCTTAAAGCTCAAATTCAAGAATTGCTAGATCGGGCTTTATTCGACCGAGTGTGTCTCCGTGGGGAGCACCGGTTTTGTTTGTTAAGAAGAAAGATGGGTCAATGCGTATGTGTATTGTTGCGCAGCAATTGAATAAATTGACGATCAAGAATCGGTATCCTCTGCCGAGAATTGACGACCTGTTTGATCAATTGAAGGGAGCTTCCGTTTTCTCCAAAATTGATTTGAGATCAGGTTATCACCAGCTTAAGGTGAAAGAAGCGGATATTCACAAGACGGCTTTCGAACTTCGTTATGGACATTATGAGTTTTTGGTGATGCCGCGTTTGGGTTGACCAATGCACCATTTGCATTTATGGATATGATGAACCGGGTCTTTCAACCATATTTAGACCGGTTTGTAGTGGTATTCATAGATGACATTCGGTATATTCAAGGAATGAAGAGGAGCATGACTCGCATTTGCGAATTGTATGCTGCGATTACTTCGAGATAATCAACTTTATGCCAAATTCAAAGAAATGTGAATTTCGGTTAAGGGAAGTGACTTTTTGGGTCATGTGGTATGGTAGAAGGAATAAGGGTGGATCCTCGGAAGATTGAGGTGTATTGGATTGGAAACCACCAAAGTCGAGAGGTCGAGATTCGGAGTTTCTTGGGTTTGGGTGGTTACTATAGGCGCTTTGTTGAGGGGTTTTCGTTGATTCTTTGCACCCTAACTAAGCTTTTGCGAAAGGGAGTACCATATATATGGACCGATAAACAGCAAGAAAGTTTCGAGAAATTGAAGAAGATTTTAACGGAAGCGCCAGTACTGATTCAACCTGAGGCTAGAAAGGAGTTTATAGTTTACTGCGATGCGTCACACACGGGTTTAGGATGTGTATTGATGCAAAGTGGGAAAGTGGTGGCTTATGCTTCGTCAAATTTGAGACCCATGACGAAGTAAACTACCCTACTCATAACTTGGAGTTAGCTGCAGAGTGTTTGCTCTAAAGATTTGGAGGTATTACCTCTACGGTGAAAAGTCTATCATCTATACGGATCACAAGAGTCTTAAGTATCTTCTTACTCAGAAGGAATTAAACTTGAGACAATGAAGATGGGTGGAGCTGTTAAAGGACTATGATTTCTCAATCGAGTATCATCCTGGAAAAGCTAATGTGGTAGCAGACGCGTTAAGTCGTAAGGTGGTATCTGATTTGAGAACAATGTTTGCCCATTTGAGTTTGTACGAGGATGGTAGTCCGATAAGCGGAACTTGGTGAAGCCTCCGTGGTTAGAGCAAATCAAGGAAAAACAGATATCGAGATAAGAAGTTGGGACTTTTAATTCAACAAGTTGAAAATGGTGGAATAGAGGATTTTAGCATAAATGCGGAAGGTGTGTTATGTTTTCGTGGGAGAGTTTGTATACCTAAGGACTCAGATCTGAGACAAATGATTCTTCGGAAGGCGCATAGTAGCCCTTATGCTATGCACCCCAGAGGAAATAAGATGTATCGGGATCTTCGTGAACAATATTGGTGGCCGTGGTTGAAGCGTGAGATTTACGAATTTGTGGGAAAATGTTTAACTTGTCGGCAAGTGAAGGCGGAGCATCAATTGCCGTCGAGATTATTACAACCGGCAGAAAGATTCCTCTTTGGAAATGGGAGCGGATAACAATGGATTTTGTTAGTGGGTTACCTTTAACACCTACTAAGAAAAATTCCGTTTGGGTAATTGTTGATCGTTTGTCGAAGACTGCTCATTTTCTACCAGTTTGTATGGATTACTCGTTACAAAAGTTAGCTAAGCTGTACGTATCCGAAATCGTGAGGTTGCATGGGGTACCTGTGTCTATTATATCAGATAGGGATCCTAGGTTTACGTCACGATTTTGGAAAGTTTTGCATGAAGCTTTGGGAACAAAGCTAAACTTCAGTACGGCTTTTCATCCTCAGTCAGATGGTCAATCAGAAAGAGTAATTCAGATTCTGGAAGACATGTTAAGGGGATGTGTAATCGACTTCAAAGGTAGTTGGGAGGATTTTCTCACCGTTGGCGTAATTTGCTTACAACAATAGCTATCGGCCTAGCATTCAGATGGCACCCTACGAGGCATTATATGAGTCGTGAGGTGTCGTTCTCCTAGTTGTTGGACTGAATTGGGCTTAACGATGATGTTAGGTCCCGGTGATCTCTCAAACGGAAGAAAAGTAAAAGCTATTCGAGCACGGTTAAAGGAAGCTTCGGATAGACAAAAGTCGTATGCTGATCCAAGCGTAGAAGTATCGAGTATCTTTGTGGGGATCAAGTTTTCTTGAAGGTCTCACCTTGGAAGAAGATTTTCAGTTTGGGAAGAAGGGCAAGTTGAGTCCTAGATACATTGGACCATATCGTGTGGTGAAGCGTGTTGGTCCAGTGGCCTATCGATCGAATTACCTCCGGAGTTGAGTCGATTCATAATGTTTTTCATGTTTCCATCGAGGCGCTATAGATCGGATCCTTCGCACATAGTACCTGCAGGTAGAAGAAGTGGAGTTGAATTCGGACTTGTCTTTTGAGGAGGAACCAGTGGAAATCTTAGGCCAAGATGTTAAGGTGCTAAGAAAGAAAACCGTGCAGTTGGTCAAGGTTTTATGGCGTAATCACGGAGTGGAGGAAGCTACGTGGGAGCCCGAGGATACAATTCGTCAACAATACCCTCATCTCTTTCAAACTGTAAATTTTGAGGACGAAATTTTCTTTAAGGAGGGTAGAGTTGTAACACCCTAAAATTCAAGTATCGATTTATTGCATGTTTTGGTGTTTAGATTATGAAGGAAAAATTTTCTTATTTCTTTTCGTGCCTATTATAGTCCTGAAGAAGAGTATAGAATTATTCGGGTATGGAATAATTTTTAGTTTGAGAATTTATTGAAGTGGAGCAAGTGGCATTGACACTTAAGTTAAATTAAGTGTTAAAAAGTAGCATAAGATGAGTAAATGGCAAGGTGGTGTTGGCGCATGAGATATTGCACGAGGGGAGTGGTTCGAATCCCTTGTATAACATTTGGACAACTTTTATTTTGCTCTTCTATGGTAAGTGTCGGCCAAGCTTATTTATCGTAAGTGTTGACCTTGTTATTTTTGGTTAGTATATCAAAGGAATAAGGTAAGAGTGAATTTATGGTAGGGAATCAAGAAAATATGGAAAGATATGGAGACATAGGGCAAGTATCAAGGAAAGTGTTTTGGAAACAAATTCATGGTCATTTGACCAATGAATTTGGACGGCATTATGGCTAGGGGGAAGGTTGGCCAAATTTTGCTAGTAGCTTGGTAAGGTTTAGGAGTTTGCTTTTGGTCATTTTAGTTTTTGTGCAAAATTTTGCATTCCTCTTCTCAACTTTTCCCTTTGGCCGAAATTGATCTTTTGGTAAGCCTTGATTATTTTGACCATTTGGTCATTTTTTCTTTTCACTTTAGTGTTCAATTTTGTGCCTTTCTCATAGTGCCGATTCTACCAACACCAAAAAGCCATTCTTTACTTTTCTTCTCCCCATTGCCGAATATACATTGCTCCCAAAACTCATCTCTTTCTTTCTTTCTCTTTTATTCTCTTTGAAAATTGAAACAACATCATCATCATTCTTCTCTCATCTTTTATTCTTGATACTCATGCTTTCTCTATTATTTCCTCTCATGGCCGAATGTTGATGTACCCATAGCCGAATCATTTTTCTATTTTCTTTGGTCATATAACCGAATCCTCCATCTTGCACAAACATCTTTCTCAATCGTCTCTTTCCAATCGTGGATAATAGGTAAGGGTTCTTTTTATTTTACGATTAGTTAATAAATATGTTGGCGAATTTTGATGATGGTAAAAGGATTTCTTGGATAGAAATTTTACCATTCCATCTCTTAAACGTTTCCAATGGTTATATTTTAGTGCGATAGCGGAAGATCGGAAATCAAGTGTTCGTGGGTATCTTAGAACGTTGGAATCGATTTAAGGTGATAAAGGAACGTTTGATCGATTCTCATATTTTGGAACAAGGATCTTTGTGGTGTTTAATTTCACCCTTAAACCCTTAGTCATATTTCGATGTAATAATAGATTGGATTAACGATCTTTTGTCTTTGAAGACAATCAAGATAGGGAAGAAAAAGGCGGTGTTTAGTGTTCGGAAGAAGGAGGTTCCATTAATCCCCTAAGTATAAGCAAAGGACTGTTTCAAAGAATCCAGATTTCCCACGGGTTGTGGACGTTCATCCGAGGAGAATCAATTGTTTGAAGTAGTTCGCACTCCCGAACCATTATTTGTTCGTGGATTTGATTTGTTAACAAACCATCAATCGGGAGAAAGCGCAAGTAGAAGTAGTTCGAAAATCCGAGGGTAAAAGTTAGATCGTTAATTCCTAAGATTGATTTCGTTATTAAAATATAGTGATTCTAATTTATCGTGATACGTATAGGTGTTGACGAGCGGGAAAGTCTAGTTCTCACTATAACCGGTGTGTAACTTCACACTTATCTTTCGGGTTAGATACTAAATAAAGTAAGTATTATGATAAACCGTAAAAATGGCAAAATCAAAAACTATGTGATAATTAACACTTTTGTGTAAATGCATGAAAATGGTTAAAGT
Source organism: Gossypium sturtianum (assembly GCA_025698515.1). Taxonomy (NCBI): domain Eukaryota; kingdom Viridiplantae; phylum Streptophyta; class Magnoliopsida; order Malvales; family Malvaceae; genus Gossypium; species Gossypium sturtianum. The sequence continues at coordinate 24,113,867 of CM046949.1, read as the reverse complement.
CGGAAAAATTACTAGATCGAAAAATTAAGCCGAAATATTGCTAGATCGATAAATTGAGCTGAAATATTGCTAGATCGATAAATTGAGCTGAAATATTGCTAGATCGATAAATTGGGCCGAAATACTGCTAGATCGTTAAATTGGGCCGAAAGATCGCTAGATCGTTAAATTGGGCGAAAGATTGCTAGATTGTTAAATTGGGCGAAAGATCGCTAGATTGTTAAATTGGGTCGAAAAACTGCTAGTTCGACAAATTGGGCCTAAAAACTGCTAGATCGATATAATGGGCCAAAACCTTCTAGTTCAAATATGGGCCAAAGTTCACTAGATTGCTAAATGGGCTAAATACTATTTTGTTTAATGGACCCAAATGAAAAGTTTAATTAAAAACTCATTTGTATTATGGATTACTTGATAAATTATTTATGATTAAAGTTTGTTATTCATACATAATTGCATGGGATGGGATACATGATGAAGAGAAGTAAGGCCTGTGGCCATGAATCTAGTTCAGGTGGCTCGCCACAAATTTGGCTTAATGCCTCTAGTTCGGTGACTATGTCACAATCTAGTTCAGTAGTGCACTACAATATTATTTAAAAGGCTAAATGCCTACGATTGGTGTGTTTGGCGGGGTGGGTTGACTTGATCCCCACAGTGTCTTTGGTTGGTACGGGGTGTGTAGCGGATGGAAATTAGGCTTGGTTGGGAAATTCATTTTACTTGCATTTTATATATTTTATTTCATTTTTATATTGTTAAAATTTGTAATAGGGCTCAAGCCCAAATTAATGCCTTGATGGTCTGGCCCAATAATGGTGGTAAGTGAGTTACACACTGAGTTCTTTGTAACTCACCCCGTTTTATTATCAATCTCAGGTAATGGAAATTGATGTGGACTTGGGCCGGGGATGACTTGGTGGAGGCCATACTACGAGCTTGGGTTTTATAAACTATGAACTTTATTTAAGTTACTTATTTTAATTACTATTTGGGTATGATGTAATAAGGCCTCTAATTATGTTTTTATGGATTTTTATGTGTGGATGGATTTAATTTTATTTTAAGACTCTTAATATGGGCTTATGTTAAAATCTATAAAGTTTTCTTAAAAATATTGTGTTTTATAACAATTTTGGACACCTAAATTACTTTTCAATTTCTTTCAAATTCTTTTAAAACTACGTTAAGGTTTTGACTAATATATATAAGATTTCAAACAAGTATTTTTCTTAATTCATAAATTTTAATCATTATACTTAGTTTTTATTAAACCTTATTTCTAAAGGTTTTGCATTACTGTTTTACTTAAATCATTAGAGAATATTGGATGTTCGTTCGGTGTGACAAACCAAATCTCGTCTTAACGCATAGACCTGGTTTGGGGTGTTACACTTAAGTAAGAATATTTTCGAACGTGTTCCGCAGTGGCATTTGAAATTCGGTCGTAGTGAATCGGCCGGGTTTGGGGTGTTACAAATTGGTATCAGAGCTCGGTTCAAAACTCGGCTTTGAGGGTTTTGGGTCCAAAAATAATTTTTTTCAAAGATGGGCTTTTCAAAAGTATGGGTTTTCATAAACTTTTCAGGTTATTCTGGCATGACACCTGTATCTCCGACCCGCAGTCCACCAGGTAAGTACCCTTGACTACTGAAGTGAAATGTGTATATGAATGTTATAAGTATGAAGGGAACGTAGATTAGTGAACTAGGATCTATTGAACCCTAGGACTAGTGCACTCAAACACATGCATAAGACTTAAGGACTACTAAACAAACCTGTGAAGTAAGTCACCGAGCTAGGTGTGGCAAATCAACAGCGCATGTCTAGGAGTGGATTTAGTAAGAGCTTGGTATTTAAGCAGTCCTAGTGACTCACCTCCTGTAACACCCCAAACCCGGCCCAAACATTACGACCGAATTTGGTATGCTACGGAGGAAAAACTTTTGAAAATCCCTTTTTAAGTCGTTTTAAATTTTGATAAAAGATATTGTTTTGATTTAAAACAGTTGAGGTGTTATGAAGAAAGCATTACTTAATGTCATTTAAAAATATACTAAGTTAGGTTGTTACAGTTTCAAGTGTACCCGATGGCACAATAAAACATTTTTACGAATTAATTTGAGAAAAACATGTGTACCCATTTTAATATCATAAAATAGTTAAGCAATTTATCAAAACATAAAATAATCAAAGTGCAAATTTTAGGAGGCCTTATTACATCTTAAACAAAATAAATCAAACCCATATTAAAATAAAAATAGTTCCAAATCCACCTAGTCCATATTTTCATTGCATGGCCGCCTCGAGTTCATCCGGCTCCTTATCCGCAACTACGAGTCACCTGAAAATGTTAAAGGAAAAGGTGAGTCATCAAGACCGAATGTGTAACCCTTTTTCCCGGTTTAATGTAACATCATACACAAATCATAATTAATTTAATATGCACAAATTTAATATGCACCCAACCAAGCCATCCGTGACGCCTTTCTACCCGTGTGGTACCAAACCACCTGGTGGTGCCAAACCACCGTGACGTATAGTCACGAAATCCGTCAATATTGTGGTACCAAACCACTTTGGTGACCCAAGTCACAATCAAATGATGGGGCCAACCCATCGTGTGATACCAAATCATGGCGCCAATCCCATATCTCAAATGTGGGGCCAACCCGCGGTGGTACTAAGCCACGAGGACGAGACGCTATGAGGTGCCAAACCTCCGGAGGTGCCAAACCTCCGTGACCGTAGTCACAATGTGTTACCAAAACACTGGTGTCCGTCGACACGAATATCACCGCCCCCTCCACTCATAAAACCCACATCAATCAATGATAGTTAATGTAAATCATGCCAACATACTCATTTAGCAACATATATAGGATTTACCAATAATCATTTATAAGTCACATATACCAAATATGTCATGCTTCCCAAAAGCATCAAATAGTAAATCATATTGTCAAGGACTTACTCAAGCCTTGCTATACCTTTTTATGGTATTAAACTCAAATCTACACAAATCTGATTAGCATACACATAATACTTTGCACGTTAATTAATTATAAAGTGTGTATGTACACACCTGTCACCAACGATAGTCTAAATCCCTAAGGAGACAATCGACCACACAATTTTCCCTTGCCCTATATTCGGCCATTACCCAAAGTTAGTACCAAGGCCATTCGGCCAAACCAAAATAATCTCGAGGGGGTTATCATTTGAATCCAAAACCTCACCTAATCGCCTCGAGTACTAACTCGACAGCAAGTGCACGCGAAACTTGCTTCACTTCCCTACAATCGGCAACCATTAATATAATAGCCTTCGGCTTTTGAATAATCAAAAGAATAATCCCTTAAAATAAATCCTTACCACCTTCAATATTCGACCAAGATACTTCTAAATGGAAGAAGAGAGTTTCGGCACACCCAAAGGAGTATATTTGGCTAATAAAGAAATTATTGAGAAGAAAGGAGAAATAGGGGATTCGGTTTTGAGAAGAAAAGAAAAGTAGTAGATGAAAGATAATGGTGTAGGAGATTCGGCCAAAGTTTAGAGAAAGAAAGAATGGTTTTTTGGTTTTGATAAAATTTGAAAAGAGAATGAAAAGAATTGATCAAAGGAAGAAAAAGAGAAATGGAACAAATGATATTCGGTCACCACAAACTTTACCAAAGAAGAAAATGCACAAGATGCAACAATGTAGTTTGGTTCAAAAGACAAATGAGAGAAAGAAAGTGGTATTTTGTTTCCAACAAAATGAAGTTGTCATCAAAAGAAATATTTTTGCACCAAAAGTACCCTATACATTCGGCCAAAGATGAGAGCTTTTGGAGAGGAAAACAAACACAAAATGATGCACAAACAAAAGGTTGGTCAACATCCTCCAAGCTACCTACCAAAAATTCGCCACTCCCCTAGCCTTACATGCCGAGTCACATTCATGCATTAAGGCATAGGATTTCTTTCCAAAACATCCCCACCTTCCATGCCTTTGTCCCCTCATTATACCATAAACTCAAGATTCTTATCCCTATCTTCAAGCTTTCCATAACAAATTTTCAACTTACTAAAAGGAATAGTCCAACCTATCATAAATAAGTTTGACCGTCCATCAATGCAAGGATTCAACAAAATAAACCTTCAAAATGTTAAACATGCTACTCGAACCTCTAACCCCAAGCTATAAGTTCAAACACCATAACCACTTTGCCACTAATTCCTCATGTGCTTTAATTAACACTTAAATTAACTTAAGTGCTAAGCTCACTTAATCCACTTCATTAAATAAACCATACAAAAATTTATTCTACTAAACCGAACCTACTCAAAGTCCATAATTAAGCCTTACCACACCACAATTAATAACACAAAAGTTCAAACACATGAAAAATAATTCAATCACAAATAGCCCCGATTTTCAGGATGTTACGTTCTACCCTCTTAAAATAATTTCGACCTCGAAATTACCCGATCGTAAAAGATGGGGGTATTGCTGCTGTATCACATTCTCGGGTTCCCACGTCGCTTCCTCCGTACCATGGTTTCGCCATAATACTTTCACCAAAGGTACTGACTTCCTACGCAGAACCTTGACATCACGATCTAAGATCCGAACGGCTCCTCCTCGAAAGATAAGTCCGATTAACCTCAATCCGCCACAGCACAACGCGTGCGATGGATTGGACCGATATCGCCTAAGCATTGACACATGGAAGACGTCGTGAATTTGCCTTAACTCTACCCAAGCAACTCGAGTGATAAGCTACCGTCCCCACTCGCTTCAACATCGTATATGGCCCAATGAACCTAGGGCTTAGCTTCCCTTTTTCCCAAATCGCAACACTTTCTTCCAAGGCGACACCTTCAGAAAGACTTTATCTCCTACCTCGTATTCCATTTCTTTGCGCTTGAGGTTGGCATAAGACTTTTGCCTATCTGATGCCTCCTTGAGACGAGTCCGGATTAACTTAACTTTATCTTTAGTTTCCGCTACCAAATCTGGACCCAAGACATGTCGCTCTTTTAATTCCGTCCAACACGTAGGAGTACGACACTTCCGTCCATACAGTGCCTTGAATGGTGCCGTTTGAATGCTCGCTTGATAACTGTTGTTATAAGCGAATTCCGCCAATGGTAGATACTCTTCCCAACTACCACCGAAATCCAAAACGCAACCTTTCAAAGATATCTTCTAAAATCAGTATCACTCTTTCTGATTGTCCGTCAGTTTGCAGGTGAAAAGCTATGCTGAAGTCCAATCTCGTTCCCAAGGCCTGATGCAAAGCTCTCCAAAACCTTGATGTAAACCTCGGATCCCTATCCGAGATAATCGATACTGGCACACCATGCAATCTTACTATCTCGGCTACATATAGCTTTGCTAGCTTCAGGTTAATAATCAACCCTTCATCGGTATGAAATGCGCCGACTTAGTTAGTCGATCCACAATTACCCAAACCGAGTTCTTCTTACTAGGCGTGAGGGTAATCCACCGACAAAATCCATAGTGATCTCTCCCATTTCCACTGAGGAATCTTCACCGGTTGGAGTAACCATGATGGCAACTGATGTTCAACTTTAACTTGCTGACACGTCAGACACTTACCCACGAATTCAGTTACCTCACGCTTCAACCCAGGCCACCAAAACTGTTCCCGCAAATCTCCATACATCTTGCTACCTCCCGGATGCATAGCGTATGGGCTGCTATGTGCATCTTGGAGAATTCTTTGCCTCAACTCCACATCTTTCGGCATACAAGCTCGCCCTTGAAAACATAACACTCCTCGCTGCACAAATCTGCACCCTTCCAAACCACCGTCTTGAACTTGCAACCTCCTTGCATTCAAACTATCATCCACCAACTGCTTTTCCTTAATCTCCTCGATCCAAGTCGGTTTAACTTGCAGTTCTGCCAAAAGACTTCCGTCGTCGTATAGACTGAGATGAGCAAACATCGCTCTTAAGTCTGTCACGACTTTTTGGCTCAAGGCATCACCACCACGTTCGCCTTACCGGATGGTACTCAATCGAACGATCGTAGTCTTTAACATTCAATCCACCAACGCCTGCCTCAAATTCAAATCCTTCCGAGTCAAAAGATACCCCAAACTTTTATGATCCGTGTAGACTATTGACTTTTCCCCATACAAGTAATGCCGCCATATTTTCAAAGCGAAAACTACTACCGCTAACTCTAAGTCGTGCGTTGGATAGTTAACCTCATGCGGTCTTAGCCGACGGACGATAGGCCACTACCTTCCCTTCTTGCATCAATACGCATCCCAAACCGTATGGGACGCGTCACAATAAACCGTAAACAACTTTCCGCCTCAGTTGTACAAAACCGAGCTTCCACAAAATCTTCCTTAGCTTGTCAAAACATTCTTGTTGCTTCTCCGACCATACAAATGGAACTCCCTTTCTTAACAACTTAGACAACGGTCTTTGCGATTAAAGAGAATCCTTCCACAAACCTCCGATAATATCCCGTCGACTCAAAAGCTTCAATTACTCGCCATCGACCTGGGGGTTTCTAATCCAACACCGCTTCCACCTTGCGAGGATCTACTCTAATCCCTTTCACGACACCACATGACCTAAGAAAGCCACTCTCTAAGCCAAAATTCACACTTACGAATTTGGCATATAATCGCTTCTCTCTCAAGACTTGTAGAACTATACGCAAATGCATGTCATGCTCCTTCTCCGTCTTTCAAGATAAACCAATATGTCGCCTATAAACACCACGACAAATTGATCCAAGTGTCTTTGAAACACTCTATTCATTAAGTCCATGAATGCTGCTTTGGTGCATTAGTCAACCCAAAAGGCATCACCAAAAACTCGTAATGCCCATACCTTATTCGAATGCCGTCTTGTGCACATCAACCTCTTTCACCTTGAGTTGATGATATTTCGACCTAAGATCTATCTTGAAAATACCGATGTACCCTTCATTGGTCAAACAAGTCATCAATCCGAGGCAACGGATACATTCTTGATCGTTAACTTGTTCAATTGGCGGTAGTCGATACACATCCGCATTGAACCATCCTTCTTCCTAACAAACAACACAGGTGCTCCCCACGGAGATATACTTGGTCGGATAAATCCTTGGTCCAAAAGCTCCTGAATTTGAGCCTTCAGCTCCACCAATTCCTTTGGTGTCATTCGGTAAGGTGCTATTGATACAGGTGCCGCCCGGATAGCAAGTCTATACCAAATTCAACCTCCCGATCCGAGGCGGCATCGAGAAGTTCTTCCGGGAACACATCAGTGAATTCCCTTACTGTTCGGACCTTCTCAACCGCTGACTCCTTAGCTTCCAAAGCACAAATTTGAACCAAAAACACCTCGTAATCTTTCCTGACCATCTTTTCAGCCTTCAACGCAGACACTACATTAGATAGGTAATCTCTTCTATTACCTATCATGACCACTTCATCACCCTCACCATCTTAAGAACCATGCGCTTAGCAAATGTTGTGATCAACCTTGCTCGATACTTAACCAACCGGTCCATACCAAGGATCAAATCGAACTCCCCAAACGCTAGTTCCATCGGATCGACCACAAACACGACCCCTTGGAGTTCTAGAGGTACATCTCTATATAGCTTATTAACAACTACTGAGTGACCTAAAGGACTAATTACAGTCATCTCCTAGAAGCGTCTCGAAGTCTAAGTTCATAGTCTCTACCACACTACTAGCAACGTATGAATGCGTCGAACCCACATCAATCAAAGCAAAGATATGGAACACCAAAGATTAAGAACGCATCGGTTATAACGTCCGGTCGTCACCTTCCTCTCGACGCCTCACCGTATAGACTAGACCAGCTACCTTGCTTCGTGCTTCCGCACCTCGCCAAAAATTCCGCGACCTCGATTAGATCCATTTCCTCCTCTACCATTACCACGACCCTCCGTGGTGGTCCTACATTCCTAGCCCGAGCACCGGTTCGACCCTCGACCGATTCTTGGCTAACTTCCGAGGACAATCCCTTACACGGTGGTCCAAAGACCCACATTCAAAGCAACCCTTCTCACCGGTCCAACAACCTCCCCAATGCGATTTGCCACAGCGACATAAGTGAGCGGTCTGCGGTTAGCGACCATGGGCCTTCTCGCTCGATTCGGCCCACTCGCCGCCCTTTCTCGAACATTACCACCCGATCCAGACGACCCAAATCCTCTTTTCTCGCTTGTTCCTATCATAGTTCTGTCTCACGGACTCCTTGACCCCTTCGGCCACCTTAGCCTTTTCCACCAAGACAGCAAACTCACGCTCCTGCTGCAGAGCAATCAGCAACCTTAACTCATCCCTAAGTCTGTCTTCAAAGCGGACACAACGATCATGCTCCGTTGACACTATACCCTTAGCATAGCGGCTCAACCTCAAGAATTCTGCTTCATACTCCGACACAGACTTATTTCCTTGTACCAACCCCAGAAAAGCTTTCCTCTGTGCATCAATGTAGCTTGTGCCCACATACTTCTTCTGATAAGCAGCTTTGAAGTATTCCCAAGTCAGATCATCTGCCGTAGCACCATCTCGAATCGTGAGCCACCATCGATATGACTCATCCTTGAGAAGCGACAACGCTCCTTTCAGTTTCTCCTCATTCGTCAGATCTATCTCATCCATGATTCTTTCGATCGATTCTAGCCAATACTCAGCCGTATTGGGCGCTACACCGGACACACCGGACAATCCCGTATTGGCCGTATTCGATCGATTCTATCTCATTCTAACTATCACGCTTTAATCTGATTAGGAAATTTTTATGAATTAGTGCATGTTTCACTTGGTTATCCGCGAAGAAATTTTATGAAAAGAATTTAATAGAGATTCTTTTGATCAATCAAAGTTTTAAGTCTTCTGTCCTAATTTACAAAGAAAAGTACATCCATTCCCTATACCTTTCATACCTATGCACTCTTCGGGCTTTACTGTCCGTTTCTATCCCAGGGGTATTTTAGTCATTTTCCTACAGGGATATTTTTGAAGAAATTTGAAAACTTTTATAAATTAAAACCTTTTGTAATTTCTAAAACTGAGTATTTTCGAGAAATTCTCAATTTAAAGGTATGGCAAAATTTTGAAAACCAGGGGTATTTTTCGTAATTTTGCCACTAGGGAAATTTCAGTAACTTTGGTAAGTTGAAGAATATTTTGAAAATTTTCCGAAAGTAAATTTTTGCTGCTATTGAAATGAGTATCATAACGATTTTTAAAACATAAAGCTTTCACAAAGCAGGTTAATCCCTTTTGGGTTTTATTTAACGTGTTTAGCCTATGACCGAGTCCTCTTGGTTAGGGTGAACCGAAGCTACGCACTGTAGGAATCCCGCGAAGAGGAGGTGAGTGACGAGGACCGCTTAAATACCAAGCTCTTCCGGATCCAATCCTAGACATGCGCACTAAGGTTACCACACCCTAACTCTCAAGCAACTTGGTCACGGGTTGGTTTTAATTAGGCCATTAAAGTCTTATGAGTTTTGTTGGGGTGGACTAGTCCTAAGGTTCAACACCTATCACACTAACTACGTTCCCTACTTACCCTTCTATAATAATAATCCATACAAAAAGTTAGAGGTACTTACAGGCGGATCGGTCTTGGGAGACTCGGTGCCATGCTTATTCAAAACCAAAATATTTCAAATAGACCTACCAAAACATTTTTGGGCCTTGGGCCCCACAGCCAGGAAGCTTTGAACAGGGCTCGATACCAATTTGTAACACCCCAAACTCGGCCCAAACATTACGACCGAATTTGGTATGCTACGGAGGAAAAACTTTTGAAAATCCCTTTTAAGTCGTTTTAAATTTTGATAAAAGATATTGTTTTGATTTAAAGCAGTTGAGGTGTTATGAAGAAATCATTACTTAATGTCATTTAAAAATATACTAAGTTAGGTTGTTCTGATTTCAAGTGTGCCCGATGGCACAATAAAACATTTTTACGAATTAATTTGAGAAAAACATGTGTACCCATTTTAATATCATAAAATAGTTAAGCAATTTATCAAAACATTAAATAATCCAAGTGCAAATTTTAGGAGGCCTTATTACATCTTAAACAAAATAAATCAAACCCATATTAAAATAAAAATAGTTCCAAATCCACCTAGTCCATATTTTCATTGCATGGCGCCTCGAGTTCATCCGGCTCCTTATCCGCAACTACGAGTCACTGAAAATGTTAAAGGAAAAAGGTGAGTCATCAAGACCCAATGTGTAACCCTTTTTCCCGGTTTAATGTAACATCATACACAAATCATAATTAATTTAATATGCACAAATTTAATATGCACCCAACCTAGCCATCCGCACGCCTTTCTACTACCGTGTGGTACCAAACCTTTGGTGACCGAAGTCACAATCAAATGATGGGGCCAACCCATCGTGTGATACCAAATCACCTGGCGTCAATCCCATATCTCAAATGTGGGGCCAACCCACTGGTGGTACTAAGCCACGAGGACGAGACGCTATAAGGTGCCAAACCTCTGGAGGTGCCAAACCTCCGTGACCGTAGTCACAATGTGTTACCAAAACACCGGTGTCCGCTCGACACGAATATCACCGCCCTCCACTCATAAAACCCACATCAATCAATGATAGTTAATGTAAATCATGCCAACATACTCATTTAGCAACATATATAGGATTTACCAATAATCATTTATAAGTCACATATACCAAATATGTCATGCTTCCCAAAAGCATCAAATAGCAAATCATATTGTCAAGGACTTACCTGAAGCCTTGCTATACCTTTATGGTATTAAACTCAAATCTACACAAATCCGATTAGCATACACATAATACTTTGCACGTTAATTAGTTATAAAGTGTGTATGTACACACCTGTCACCAACGATAGTCTAAATCCCTAAGGAGACAATCGGCCACACAAGTTTCCCTTGCCCTATATTCGGCCATTACCCAAAGTTAGTACCAAGGCCATTCGGCCAAACCAAAATAATCTCGAGGGGTTATCATTTGAATCCAAAACCTCACCTAATCGCCTTCGAGTACTAACTACGGCAACCGGTACACGAAACTTGCTTCACTTCCCTACAATCGGCAACCATTAATATAATAGCCTTCGGCTTTTGAATAATCAAAAGAATAATCCCTTAAAATAAATCCTTACCACCTTCAATATTCGACCAAGATACTTCTAAATGGAAGAAGAGAGTTTCGGCACACCCAAAGGAGTATATTTGGCTAATAAAGAAATTATTGAGAAGAAAGGAGAAATAGGGGATTCGGTTTTGAGAAGAAAAGAAAAGTAGTAGATGAAAGATAATGGTGTAGGAGATTCGGCCAAAGTTTAGAGAAAGAAAGAATGGTTTTTGGTTTTGATAAAATTTGAAAAGAGAATGAAAAGAATTGATCAAAGGAAGAAAAAGAGAAATGGAAGAAATGATATTCGGTCACCACAAACTTTACTAAAGAAGAAAATGCACAAGATGCAACAATGTAGTTTGGTTCAAAAGACAAATGAGAGAAAGAAAGTGGTATTTTGTTTCCAACAAAATGAAGTTGTCATCAAAAGAAATATTTTTGCACCAAAAGTACCCTATACATTCGGCCAAAGATGAGAGCTTTTGGAGAGGAAAAACAAACACAAAATGATGCACAAACAAAAGGTTGGTCAACATCCTCCAAGCTACCTACCAAAAATTCGGCCACTCCCCTAGCCTTACATGCCGTCCACATTCATGCATTAAGGCATAGGATTTCTTTCCAAAACATCCCCACCTTCCATGCCTTTGTCCCTCATTATACCATAAACTCAAGATTCTTATCCCTATCTTCAAGCTTTCCATAACAAATTTTCAACTTACTAAAAGGAATAGTCCAACCTATCATAAATAAGTTTGACCGTCCATCAATGCAAGGATTCAACAAAATAAACCTTCAAAATGTTAAACATGCTACTCGAACCTCTAACCCCAAGCTATAAGTTCAAACACCATAACCACTTTGCCACTAATTCCTCATGTGCTTTAATTAACACTTAAATTAACTTAAGTGCTAAGCTCACTTAATCCACTTCATTAAATAAACCATACAAAAATTTATTCTACTAAACCGAACCTACTCAAAGTCCATAATTAAGCCTTACCACACCACAATTAATAACACAAAAGTTCAAACACATGAAAAATAATTCAATCACAAATAGCCCCGATTTCGGGATGTTCTGAGTTCTACCCCCTTAAAATAATTTCGACCTCGAAATTACCCGATCGTAAAAGATGGGGGTATTGCCGTCAGTATCACATTCTCGGGTTCCCATCGCTTCCTCCGTACCATGGTTTCGCCATAATACTTTCACCAAAGGTACCGACTTCCTACGCAGAACCTTGACATCACGATCTAAGATCCGAGGCTGGCTCCTCCTCGAAAGATAAGTCCGATTAACCTCAATCTCTCGCCACGGGCACAACGTATGCGATGGATTGACCGATATCGCCTAAGCATTGACACATGGAAGACGTCGTGAATTTGCCTTAACTCTACCGGCAACTCGAGTGATAAGCTACCGGTCCCACTCGCTTCAACATCGTATATGGCCCAATGAACCTAGGGCTTAGCTTCCATTTTTCCCAAATCGCAACACTTTCTTCCAAGGCGACACCTTCGTAAAGACTTTATCTCCTACCTCGTATTCCATTTCTTTGCGCTTGAGGTTGGCATAAGACTTTTTCCTATCTCGATGCCTCCTTGAGACGAGTCCGGATTAACTTAACTTTATCTTGATTTTCGCTACCAAATGCGGACCCAAGACATGTCGCTCTTTTAATTCCGTCCAACACGTAGGAGTACGACACTTCCGTCCATACGATTGCCTTGAATGGTGCCGTTTGAATGCTCGCTTGATAGCTTGTTGTTATGTTTAATTCCGCCAATGGTAGATACTCTTCCCAACTACCACTGAAATCCAAAACGCAACCTTTCAAAGCATATCTTCTAAAATATGTATCACTCTTTACGATTGTCCGTCGGTTTTGCGGTGAAAAGCTATCTTTGAAGTCCAATCTCGTTCCCAAGGCCCGATGCAAAGCTCTCCAAAACCTTGATGTAAACCTCGGATCCCTATCCGAGATAATCGATCTTGGCACACCATGCAATCTTACTATCTCGGCTACATATAGCTTTGCTAGCCAGGCGAATAATCAACCCTTCATTGGTATGAAATGCGCCGACTTAGTTAGTCGATCCACAATTACCCAAACCGAGTTCTTCTTACTAGGCGTGAGGGTAATCCGCGACAAAATCCATAGTGATCCTCTCCCATTTCCATCGAGGAATCTTCACGGTTGGAGTAACCATGATGGCAACCGATGTTCAACTTTAACTTGGCGACACGCCGGACACTTACCCACGAATTCGGTTACCTCACGCTTCAACCTGTGCCACCAAAACTGTTCCCGCAAATCTCCATACATCTTGCTACCTCCGGATGCATAGCGTATGGGCTGCTATGTGCATCTTGGAGAATTCTTTGCCTCAACTCCACATCTTTCGGCATACAAGCTCGCCCTTGAAAACATAACACTCCCTCGCCAGACAAACTGTACCCTTCCAAACCACCGTCTTGAACTTGCAACCTCCTTGCATTCAAACTATCATCCACCAACTGCTTTTCCTTAATCTCCTCGATCCAAGTCGGTTTAACTTGCGATTCGCCAAAAGACTTCCGTCGTCGATAGATCGAGATGAGCAAACATCGCTCTTAAGTCCATCACGACTTTTCGCTCAAGGCATCACCACCACGTTCGCCTTACCGGATGGTACTCAATCGAACGATCGTAGTCTTTTAACAGTTCAATCCACCAACGCTGTCTCAAATTCAAATCCTTCTGAGTCAAAAGATACCCCAAACTTTTATGATCCGTGTAGACTATTGACTTTTCCCCATACAAGTAATGCCGCCATATTTTCAAAGCGAAAACTACTACCGCTAACTCTAAGTCGTGCGTTGGATAGTTAACCTCATGCGGTCTTAGCTGACGGGACGCATAGGCCACTACCTTCCCTTCTTGCATCAATACGCATCCCAAACCAGTATGGGACGCGTCACAATAAACCGTAAACAACTTTCCTGCCTCAGGCTGTACCAAAACCGGAGCTTCCGTCAAAATCTTCCTTAGCTTGTCAAAACATTCTTGTTGCTTCTCCGACCATACAAATGGAACTCCCTTTCTTAACAACTTAGACAACGGTGCTGCGATTAAAGAGAATCCTTCCACAAACCTCCGATAATATCCTCGCCGGACCCAAAAGCTTCAATTTACGCCCGCGACCTAGGGGTTTCTAATCCAACACCGCTTCCACCTTGCGAGGATCTACTCTAATCCCTTTCACGACACCACATGACCTAAGAAAGCCACCTCTCTAAGCCAAAATTCACACTTATCGAATTTGGCATATAACTCGCTTCTCTCTCTCGACTTGTAGAACTATACGCAAATGCATGTCATGCTCCTTCTCCGTCTTTCAAAGAAACCAATATGTCGTCTATAAACACCACGACAAATTGATCCAAGTCTTCTTTGAAACACTCTATTCATTAAGTCCATGAATCTTTGCTGGTGCATTAGTCAACCCAAAAGGCATCACCAAAAACTCGTAATGCCCATACCTTATTCGGAATGCCGTCTTGTGCACATCAACCTCTTTCACCTTGAGTTGATGATATTTCGACCTAAGATCTATCTTCGAAAATACCGATGTACCCTTCAGTTGGTCAAACAAGTCATCAATCCGAGGCAACGGATACCTGTTCTTGATCGTTAACTTGTTCAATTGGCGGTAGTCGATACACATCCGCATTGAACCATCCTTCTTCCTAACAAACAACACAGGTGCTCCCCACGGAGATATACTTGGTCGGATAAATCCTTGGTCCAAAAGCTCCTGAATTTGAGCCTTCAGCTCCACCAATTCCTTTGGTGTCATTCGGTAAGGTGCTATTGATACAGGTGCCGTTCCAGATAGCAAGTCTATACCAAATTCAACCTCCCGATCTGGAGGCAGACCGAGAAGTTCTTCTGGGAACACATCAGCGAATTCCCATCTTGTTGGACCTTCTCAACCACGACTCTTAGCTTCCAAAGCACAAATTTGAACCAAAAACGCCTCGTAATCTTTCCCGACCATCTTTTTCACCTTCAACGCAGACACTACATTAGATAGGTAATCTCTTCTATTACCTATCATGACCACTTCATCACCTCACCATCTTAAGAACCATGCGCTTAGCAAAAGTGCGATCCAACCTTGCTCGATACTTAACCAACCGGTCCATACCAAGGATCAAATCGAACTCCCCAAACGCTAGTTCCATCAGATCAGCCACAAACACGACCCCTTGGAGTTCTAGAGGTACATCTCTATATAGCTTATTAACAACTACAGAGTGACCTAAAGGACTAATTACAGTCATCTCCCTAGAAGCGATCTCGAAGTCTAAGTTCATAGTCTCTACCACACTACTAGCAACGTATGAATGCGTCGAACCCACATCAATCAAAGCAGTATATGGAACACCAAAGATTAAGAACGTACCGGTTATAACGTCCGGTGCGTCACCTTCCTCTCGACGCCTCACCGTATAGACTAGACCAGGCTGCCTTGCTTCTGTGCTTCCTGTACCTCTGCCAAAAATTCCGCGACCTCGATTAGATCCATTTCCTCCTCTACCATTACCACGACCCCTCCGTGGTGGTCCTACATTCCTAGCCCGAGCACGGTTCGACCCTCCGACCGATTCTTGGCTAACTTCCGAGGACAATCCCTTACACGGTGGTCCAAAGACCCACATTCAAAGCAACCCTTCTCACCGGTCCAACAACCTCCCCAATGCGATTTGCCACGGCTGACATGATGGTGGAGCGGTCTGCGGTTAGCGACCATGGGCCTTCCCCGCTCGATTCGGCCCACTCGCCGCCCTTTTCGAACATTACCACCGATCCGCACGACCCAAATCCTCTTTTCTCGCTTGTTCCTATCATAGTTACGTCTCACGGACTCCTTGACCCCTTCGGCCACCTTAGCCTTTTCCACCAAGACAAAGAAACTCACGCTCCCGCCTGCAGAGCAATCAGCAACCTTAACTCATCCCTAAGTCCTGTCTTCAAAGCGGACACAACGATCATGCTCCGTTGACACTATACCCTTAGCATAGCGGCTCAACCTCAAGAATTTCGCTTCATACTCTCGACACGGACTTATTTCCTTGTACCAACCCCGGAAAAAGCTTTCCTCTGTGCATCAATGTAGCTTGTGCCCACATACTTCTTCGATAGCGGCTTTGAAGTATTCCCAAGTCGATCATCTCGCAGTAGCACCATCTCGAACCGTGAGCCACCATCGATATGACTCATCCTTGAGAGAAGCGACAACGCTCCTTTCGGTTTCTCCTCATTCGTCGCCGATCTATCTCATCCATGATTCTTTCGATCGATTCTAGCCAATACTCAGCCGTATTGGGCGCTACACCGGACACACCGGACAATCCCGTATTGGCCGTATTCGATCGATTCTATCTCATTCTAACTATCACGCTTTAACTGATTAGGAAATTTTTATGAATTAGTGCATGTTTCACTTGGTTATCCATGAAGAAATTTTATGAAAAGAATTTAATAGAGATTCTTTTGATCAATCAAAGTTTTAAGTCTTCTGTCCTAATTTACAAAGAAAAGTACATCCATTCCCTATACCTTTCATACCTATGCACTCTTCGGGCTTTACTGTCCGTTTCTATCCCAGGGGTATTTTAGTCATTTTCCTACAGGGATATTTTTGAAGAAATTTGAAAACTTTTATAAATTAAAACCTTTTGTAATTTCTAAAACTGAGGAGTATTTTCGAGAAATTCTCAATTTAAAGGTATGGCAAAATTTTGAAAACCGTGGGTATTTTTCGTAATTTTGCCACTAGGAAATTTCAGTAACTTTGGTAAGTTGAAGAATATTTTGAAAATTTTCCAAAGTAAATTTTTGTTTGCTATTGAAATGAGTATCATAACGATTTTTAAAACTTAAAGCTTTCACAAAACAGGGTTAATCCCTTTTGGGTTTTATTTAACGTGTTTAGCCTATGACCAGAGTCCTCTTGGTTAGGGTGAACGAAGCTACGCACTGTAGGAATCCCGCGAAGAGGAGGTGAGTGACAAGGACTGCTTAAATACCAAGCTCTTCCGGATCCAATCCTAGACATGCGCACTAAGGTTACCACACCCTAACTCGGCAACTTGGTCACGGGTTGGTTTTAATTAGGCCATTAAAGTCTTATGAGTTTTGTTGGGGTGGACTAGTCCTAAGGTTCAACACCTATCACACTAACTACGTTCCCTACTTACCCTTCTATAATAATCCATACAAAAAGTTAGAGGTACTTACCTGGGCGGATCGGTGCCGGAGACTCGGTGCCATGCTTATTCAAAACCAAAATATTTCAAATAGACCTACCAAAACATTTTTGGGCCTTGGGCCCCCACAGCCGATCTTTGAACCGGGCTCTGATACCAATTTGTAACACCCCAAACTCGGCCCAAACATTACGACCGAATTTGGTATGCTACGGAGGAAAAACTTTTGAAAATCCCTTTTTAAGTCGTTTTAAATTTTGATAAAAGATATTGTTTTGATTTAAAACAGTTGAGGTGTTATGAAGAAATCATTACTTAATGTCATTTAAAAATATACTAAGTTAGGTTGTTACAGTTTCAAGTGTGCCCGATGGCACAATAAAACATTTTTACGAATTAATTTGAGAAAAACATGTGTACCCATTTTAATATCATAAAATAGTTAAGCAATTTATCAAAACATTAAATAATCCAAGTGCAAATTTTAGGAGGCCTTATTACATCTTAAACAAAATAAATCAAACCCATATTAAAATAAAAATAGTTCCAAATCCACCTAGTCCATATTTTCATTGCATGGCCGCCTCGAGTTCATCCGGCTCCTTATCCGCAACTACGAGTCACCTGAAAATGTTAAAGGAAAAAGGTGAGTCATCAAGACCCAATGTGTAACCCTTTTTCCCGGTTTAATGTAACATCATACACAAATCATAATTAATTTAATATGCACAAATTTAATATGCACCCAACCTAGCCATCCGTACGCCTTTCTCTACCCCGTGTGGTACCAAACCACTGGTGACCCGAAGTCACAATCAAATGATGGGGCCAACCCATCGTGTGATACCAAATCACTGGCGTCAATCCCATATCTCAAATGTGGGGCCAACCCACGGTGGTACTAAGCCACGTGGACGAGACGCTATAAGGTGCCAAACCCTCCGAGGTGCCAAACCTCCGTGACCGTAGTCACAATGTGTTACCAAAACACCGTGTCCGTCGACACGAATATCACCGCCTCCACTCATAAAACCCACATCAATCAATGATAGTTAATGAAATCATGCCAACATACTCATTTAGCAACATATATAGGATTTACCAATAATCATTTATAAGTCACATATACCAAATATGCCATGCTTCCCAAAAGCATCAAATAGCAAATCATATTGTCAAGGACTTACGAAGCCTTGCTATACCTTTATGGTATTAAACTCAAATCTACACAAACCGATTAGCATACACATAATACTTTGCACGTTAATTAGTTATAAAGTGTGTATGTACACACTGTCACCAACGATAGTCTAAATCCCTAAGGAGACAATCGGCCACACAAGTTTCCTTGCCCTATATTCGCCATTACCCAAAGTTAGTACCAAGGCCATTCGCCAAACCAAAATAATCTCGAGGGGTTATCATTTGAATCCAAAACCTCACCTAATCGCCTTCGAGTACTAACTCACACGCAACCCAGACGCTGAAACTTGCTTCACTTCCCTACAATCGGCAACCATTAATATAATAGCCTTCGGCTTTTGAATAATCAAAAGAATAATCCCTTAAAATAAATCCTTACCACCTTCAATATTCGACCAAGATACTTCTAAATGGAAGAAGAGAGTTTTCGCACACCCAAAGGAGTATATTTGGCTAATAAAGAAATTATTGAGAAGAAAGGAGAAATAGGGATTCGGGTTTGAGAAGAAAAGAAAAGTAGTTGATGAAAGATAATGGTGTAGGAGATTCGGCCAAAGTTTAGAGAAAGAAAGAATGGTTTTTTGGTTTTGATAAAATTTGAAAAGAGAATGAAAAGAATTGATCAAAGGAAGAAAAAGAGAAATGGAACAAATGATATTCGGTCACCACAAACTTTACCAAAGAAGAAAATGCACAAGATGCAACAATGTAGTTTGGTTCAAAAGACAAATGAGAGAAAGAAAGTGGTATTTTGTTTCCAACAAAATGAAGTTGTCATCAAAAGAAATATTTTTGCACCAAAAGTACCCTATACATTCGGCCAAAGATGAGAGCTTTTTGGAGAGGAAAAACAAACACAAAATGATGCACAAACAAAAGGTTGGTCAACATCCCCTCCAAGCTACCTACCAAAAATTCGGCCACTCCCCCCTAGCCTTACATGCCGTCCACATTCATGCATTAAGGCATAGGATTTCTTTCCAAAACATCCCCCACCTTCCATGCCTTTGTCCCCTCATTATACCATAAACTCAAGATTCTTATCCCTATCTTCAAGCTTTCCATAACAAATTTTCAACTTACCAAAAGGAATAGTCCAACCTATCATAAATAAGTTTGACCGTCCATCAATGCAAGGGTTCAACAAAATAAACCTTCAAAATGTTAAACATGCTACTCGAACCTCTAACCCCAAGCTATAAGTTCAAACACCATAACCACTTTGCCACTAATTCCTCATGTGCTTTAATTAACACTTAAATTAACTTAAGTGCTAAGCTCACTTAATCCACTTCATTAAATAAACCATACAAAAATTTATTCTACTAAACCGAACCTACTCAAAGTCCATAATTAAGCCTTACCACACCACAATTAATAACACAAAAGTTCAAACACATGAAAAATAATTCAATCACAAATAGCCCCGATTTCAGGATGTTACACCTCCTCTTTTCTCGAATCCTACCTGGTGCGTAGTAACCGTTCACCCTAACCAAGAGGACTTATTCACGGGTTAAACCAATCATTAAAACCCGAAAGGGACTAGCCATGCAGTTTTATAAAATCCCTAGTTTTAAAATCCCTAAATTACCCTTTTAATTGTAGTAAAAGATTATTGTGAAATTTTTTCCAAAATATCTCCGATTTACAAAATTACAAAAATGCCCCTGTATTGTAAATTACTAAAATACCCTTAGTTTTTAAGATTTTCAAAAATACCCTCGAAACTTGGAGATTTCAAAATGCCTTGATTTGTAAAGATTATTTTTGGTGACCTCGATTTATTACCAAAATACCCCTATAGGAAAAATGATGAAATTACCCCTGGGGTAGGGAATGATCAGAAATGCCCAAAGTGGTGAAGTGAATGTTGTGGATGAATGTGAATGTGATTCTCTAAATTAGAATAGTAAACTTGAACTGAAACTTTGTTCGATCGAAAGAACCACTTCTAGAAATTCTTTTCATAAAATTGTTCGCGGTTAAACAGTGGAACAAATACTAATGCATAAAACTTTTTAATCAGATTAAATCGCGACGTTAGAAATGAGTTCTAGGGGATGTGTTAGATTTGTTAAGATCAGAGTGCGTGACATAAGCGTAAAAAGTGTGAGTTAGGATGTACGATTATTCGTTAGTAAGTAATTTCGAGGACAAAATTATTTTTAAGGAGGGTAGAACTGTAACATCCTAGATTAGGGGTTATGTGTTTGGAGCATAACCCAAGTGCTAGTGGATTTTAAGGGTATTTGGAGATGTTTTAAGAGTTTTTAGAACTTTAGAATGAGGGTGAAAGCTTTGGAAAAATTTTGGATTTAAGTGTAAAAAAGGGGAATTGGGCTAAGGAGGCCTTAAGAAGAATATTAGGCATGTCTGGACATTAAATGGGGCTTGGTAAAGTGGCTCAAGGGCGCCATTTAGGGCCTTGATACACGACGTCATGGGATGGGAGGAAGGGAGGTGGTTCGAGTTGCGGGGTAAGCAAAAAGGAGAATTTTATGTTTTTCCGTCAAGGAGGCGCACGGCTAAGGATGTCTTATAAAGAAATTCGGGGTGGAACATGTCACAAAAAGTGCCTGGGTAAAGTGGCTTGGACGCTTGCAGGAAAGGGTGCTCCAGGGGGATGAGGTTCGATTCACGTGGGCAGTAAGGAGTGGGGTTTTATTTTTAGCTTTTGGCGTTAAGACAAGGGGGACCTAAAGAAGGAGGCTTTAAAAGAAATTGGGGGGAGTTTATAACACAAAAAGAATCAGCGGCGGAGTGGCTTGGGGCGCTACCTACAGCAAGGATTCCAAAGTCGTGGGTTCAAGGCGTGCAAAGCAGATTTGGTGTTTATTTTTGGCTTTTTGCGCCAGAAAGAAGGAAGAAATGGACTGACACATGGAGTTTAAATTGGATGAGGATTTGGCTTATTTCTCCTATTAAAACTCGGTTATGTAAGGTAGGATAAATATTGCTTTGTTTGTTTTATTTATTTAGTTAAAATAGAAGATAAGGATGGCCTTATTTTAATTGGTTTTGAATAAGTGATATAGGAATAAAATAGGTGATTTTATAGAGATAAATTAGAGAAGAAAGTGGGATATTAGCAAGGGATATTGTTGTTTATTTTATTTTATTTTAAGTTGGAGGATATAGGGATAATTATGTGATTTATTATTTTAAATAGGTAGATTAGTAGATAGAATAGGAGATTAAGTGGAGGATAATTGATTTATTTTAGAATTTTGAATAGGTGATTAGGAGATAATGAGATGGATTTTATTTTATTTTATTAAGGTGATAAATAGAAGATTAGTATAGATTTATTTTATATATTTTGAATATGTGTTCAAGAGTTATTATAGGAGAAGGAAGTGGAATTTGAGAGGAGGTAGGAGTGCCAAATTGAGTAGTATAAATAGGGGTGCCGAATTTAGTTTCTTTTCCTCATTAGTGCCCCTTTTCCCTTGTGCAAAGCCGCTTATGTTTCATTCCTCTTTTCTATTTGTTCTTGGCCGAATCTATATCCCTTTCCCAATTCCTTTCTTTTATTTTTGTTAGCCGAATCTTCCCTTTGCCACCGTTGTCGTATTGCTCAACTCCTTCTTCTCTTCCTTTCTTTAAGAATTCTTTTAAAAGCCGAAATACTTTGGTGAACCATAGCCAGATCCTCTAGGCGTAAACTCCCTCTACTTTTGTGTTTTCTTCTTCACCATAAAAGAGCCGACCTATTCTCATTTAGTCTTCACAAGCAACAATAGTGCCGGCGTTAAGGAGTCTTAGAAGAGCCTCTTGGATTCGACTACTCAAGGTGAGTTAATGTGGTATTCTACCATAGGCCATTTTATAAGTTTAGGTATGACCGATTGTGTATTATGATTTTTAGGGGCTAATCGACAAGTAAGCAGAGTATCGGGATTCTAGATCGTGTTAGATTCGAGTAGTTCAGAATTTCGCTAGAAAGTCAGGTGTGTGATTAACCCACCGTTTTCCGGGTAAATGATATGTATGTGAAATGTGTATGTGTTATGAATGTGCTAACTAGTGCAGTAGAAATTGTGATAAGGATACCCTCAAGGGGTATGTCGATAATCCAGTAAGTACCAAACCTGATGATATGTGATTATTAATATGAATATGTGATAATATGCTTGATGAACATGATCATGCATCATTACATTGTATCATTATTTTATGTGGCATGTGCATGGGTTGGGATATGAAAGAAGGTACGGGTGTACTTTATGTACGTGGTCTAATGTTAGCCTTGTGCTACATTAGCGCTTGATGTTAGCTGTGTGCTTCATCAAGGGAGGTGTTGGCAAGGTGCCCACCTCGGCGGTTGATAGCTGTATGCATCACCGTGGACTGAATGATATGTGGGATCACTTAGGTGATCGGTGGCTCAGCCACGGCCTTGAGCAGCAAGTCTGCCAAGGTAAGATATGTGGATCACTATGTGATCGGTGGATTAGCCACGGCCTTGAGCAGCAAGTCTGCCAAGGTAAGATATGTGGTTCACTATGTGAACGGTGGATTAGCCACGGCCTTGGGCAGGGAGTCTTCTAAGGTGGGAGTAACGGATGGACCCTAGGTTGGGTTGGGCTTCATAATTGCATAACTTTGCATATTATTTTAATTTGTGGATTAATGTGAAAATGGGCTAGGCCCAGTTGATATGTGGATTATTAAGAAAAGGGCCAAGCCTAGTATATGAATGTGGATCAGTGTGAATATGGGCGAAGCCCAGTATGTGGTAGTATGTGAATATGATACTTGATATCTGATATATGGGTTAATATGTGGTTAACATGTGGGTGGAATTCAGTGGTTTAATTACACACTGAGTCCGTGTGACTCACCCAAATATTTTATCAAACATCGCAGGTGATATGATGATCGGACCGGGTTGGAGTTGATACGAGGTGGCCCATGCAGAAGATAATTTAATTAATTAAGTATTTATAGTTTCAGTATTTTGATTAAGTCTTTATTGTATTAAGGCCCATTAAAGTGTTTAAGGTTGTTTAATTATTTTTCATTAAGTTTAATTATTATATTTATTATGGATTGACAATTTAAATATTAATTGCAAATGATTTTATTTTCTTAAGTGTGTATAATAAAGTTTTGAATCCGATGTTTTCATAATAATTTAATTTTTACCTAGAATATTTTAAGTCACGAAAAGGTTTTATTAAAGGAAACAAATTTTTAACGATTTTTACTCTTAAGTAAGAATATTTTCGAACGTGTTCCGCAGTTGCATTTCAAATTCGGTCGTAGTGAATGGGCCGGGTTTGGGGTGTTACACATTCACATTCATAAGCAGAGACACATTCATTTCTCCATGAAGTCACATTCATTCACAACATCATTCACTACACTTTTATGGCCATTCCATCCATTTCCCTACCTGTGGGTAATTTCGTCATTTTCCCTGAGGGTATTTTGGTAATAAATCGGGGTCAATTCGAAAATATTTTTCAAATTAGAGGTATTTCAGAATTTACAAAATCTCTACGGGTTATTTTGTTTTCCAAATCAGAGGTGTTGCAAAAATTTCGTAAATCGAGGTTATTCGGTAATTTTGGAAGTCAAGCGATTCAAGTAAATTTTCCAAATCAGGGTATCTTGTTATTTGTAAAATGTAAGTTTTTGATATCTTTGTAAAGTAGAAATATTGTAGCAAACGTCGAGGGTATTTTTGAAAATCATAAGAACTAATGGTATTTTAGTAATTTACAATACAGGGCATTTTTGTAATTTTGTAAATCGGAGATATTTTGGAAAAAATTTCACAATAATCTTTTACTACAATTAAAAGGGTAATTTAGGATTTTAAAACTAGGAATTTTATAAAAGCTGCATGGCTAGTCCCTTTCGGGTTTTAATGATTGGTTTAGCCCGTGAATAAGTCCTCTTGGTTAGGGTGAACAGGTTACGCACTGTAGGATTCGAGTAAAGAGGAGGTGAGTCACTAGGATCGCTTAAATACCAAGCTCTTCATGAATCCACTCCTAGACATGCGCACAACAGCTTGCCACACCCTAGCTCGGCGACTCACTTCACAGGTTTGTCTAATAGTCCTTAAGTCTTATGCATGTGTTTGAGTGCACTAGCCCTAGGGTTCAACAGATCCTAGTTCACTAATCTACGTTCCCTTCATACTTATAACATTCACATACACAAGTCACTTCAACAATTAGAAGTACTTACCTGGTGGACTTCGGGCCGGAGATACAGGTGCCATGCCAGAATAACCTGAAAAGTTTATGAAAGCCCATACTTTTGAAAAGCCCATCTTTGAAAAAAATTATTTTTGGACCCAAAACCCTCAAGGCTGAGTTTTGAACCGGGCTCTGATACCAAACTGAAACACCCCAAACCCGGCCCACGAGCTTTGACCAGATTTAGTATGTTCCTCAAGTAAACCGGTTCAAAATTCTTTTGTTCTTAGGAAAACTTGTGTGATTTTAAGAAAAATATTGTTTTGGGTTGGGCTTGTGTTGAAAACAGGTTCGTTTTATATTGAAATCCCTTTTATCTTAAGTGACAAAATATTTAGGGTTTAGTTTAAAAGAAATATTAATTAAATTTTAATAGATAAAATTCATAATCATAATAAATAAAAATAAGTGTAAAGTAATTCAACTATGGCCTTATGGCCTTATTACATCAAATAATTCCCAAAATAATTCAAAGTACTAAAATAAATTCAAGAGTCCTCAAAAATATAAACTTCATGTTGAGCATGGCCACCACAAGTTCTCGCGTCCCGGTCCATCACTATTCATCACAGAAAAATGTTCCCCAACAGGGTGAGTCAAACAGACTCAATGTGTACACGACACTAAATCATAATAGAATCGGGCATATCACATATTACACATTCAAAACATAGAATACAAAGGTTATGATGCATTGCCAAACCCAAACCTAGTTGTCCATCCGCTACACACCCCCGCACTGCCGGTCCACACCGTGGGGACTACTAAGTCGACCCTCCATCCGCTACACACCATCGAAGGCGATCGCTGCAATCGATGTGCTCATCGCCCATATAAAATTTGTGGCATAGCCACGGATAATTGTGTCATGAGACACCACATTGAGATAATGTAAACCGGTTACCACATTCGATAATGTGACCGAAGTCACCACATTCGAGATAGTGAGACCGTAGCCATCACATTCACTTCCCCTTTTTCATATATCCCGAATGACCCATATTATTCATATCATGCATATCATACTTAAATTCACATTCT
Source organism: Gossypium sturtianum (assembly GCA_025698515.1). Lineage (NCBI taxonomy): Eukaryota > Viridiplantae > Streptophyta > Magnoliopsida > Malvales > Malvaceae > Gossypium > Gossypium sturtianum. The sequence continues at coordinate 24,088,002 of CM046949.1, read as the reverse complement.
TATCATATTTCACATGTTAAATATAACATATTTCGTAATCCTAATAGGAGTAGGAAACGCGTCTGAGTACTTTGTACCATATTATGGTACCTTAGCCACATTCTTATAAACATGCATATTTTACATATTACCATCAATCTTATTAAAAGTTAGTGTGGGGTACACACTGATTCGCTTAAAAATTTCCTTGAGATCCCGAAAAGCTTGATCTAATGCTTAGATCCTTAATCCCTACATCGATTTATCACTTATTACCTTAATAAAAGCCATTCGCCAAAACTCCAAATCCTAGTAGGATTAGTATACTTAAACTTACCTTGTTGCCGTTTGACTTAAGAATCAAGTCTTGAAATCTCGCTATACTCTTCTTGCATTCGGCCAAGCATTGAATCAATTAACTTGGTTAGTTTTCGCTTTTGAATAATTAATGAACACATATATTTACCAAACATGGCCTTGGCCGAATGCTATAGACACTTACCTTGTGGATTTTAAATCCCGAAACTCACCGAATAACTAGGGAACACATGGCCTATGGTGTACCTTCGGAAAAGAACTTCTCCTTCCTTGTAGTCGACACTTAGTAAATCCCGAAAGATCTCTTCAAAGTTTTGGCAACAAGATATTAATGGGGTTAGTCCTAGATTTGGCAAATCTTAAGAAAAAGGATGAAACTGAATGAGATCTTACCCTTACTTGAAGAAATCGACACACCTTCGCTTCAACCTTCGAGAGATTCGGCTATGGCTAGATGATGATCTCACAACTTTCGGCTTTTGGAGGATTAGAAAGAAAGAGAAGGAAGAATAAAGATGGAGGATTCGGCTATGGCTTCTAATGGAGAGGAAAATATTCGGCTAGGTTCCAACAATTACTTAATCTCGACTTGACAAAAGAAAAGAAAGAAAAGAAGAGAAGAGAGCACTAAGAATTCGGCAGAGAAAGGAAGAAGCACAAATTGATGAGTAGCCCTCCTTCCTTCCTTTTATAGCCGAAATTATCATCTAAGGAGTCCCTTACTTGGCCACCACTCCTCTATCTGATAACTTTATCCTTTAATTATCACTTAAGATAATTCAGCAACTATCCTTACTTAGCCAAAATTATTAAACTCAAAGTCCCTTACTTGGCCATCACTTCTCCCTTATTTTCCTCTTTATCTCTTTATTCAAATTAAAAGAATTTAATCCAACAATTATCTCTTGAAAATAATGATAAATAAATCCCTTATTTATCCACTATTTATAAAATAATAAAAGCTCCTAATTTATAGCCATGTGCCGTCCACCTCTCTACTCCTTGTAGCAAAATAATTTTTCTTTTATTTGCTTCCCATGTGACTCGAACTTAGGCCCATTCCTCTTGCATATGGCGCCATTTCCATAGGCCCTAAGTGGCATCTTCAGACCACTTTTCCAAGCCTGTTTGTGTGTCAAATTTCATAAACTTTTCCTTTTAAGGCCACCTTGCCTTAATTTCCCCTTTTAAACCTTAAAACTCGTCATTTTAGGTCATTTCTACGTTTCTAAAAAATTTCAATCGGCTCTGTAAACTTGACATTTCCTTACAGTTCCATGACATTTCCTTACAAGACATTTCCTTACATTTCCAAGGTTCTAAAAATGTTCACTTTCCTCTTTTAAACTTACCATTTCCATACATTTCCAGGTTTCCAAAAGTGTTCAAAATATATTCATAACACATAAGATATGTCATTTCGTACAATTAAACCAAAAATGCATAGGCCCTTTTCAGGATGTTACAAAAAGTTTCCAAAGTTCTTGGTTTAGTCCCGAACCATCCTAAAGGATGTTTTGAGCTTTATAAGCCTATATAAGGGACAAAATGCATGTGTTAGAAAAGTTTTGAAGTTGACGAAATTTTATGTCCTAGTTTTACATGTTCAAGAATTTTAAGTCCGGTAACGCCTCGTACCCTGTTCTAGCATTGGATACGGGTAAGGGGTGTTACATTTAGTGGTATCAGAGCTATGGTTTAGTCGATTCTCGGACTACCATGTGAGTGTGAGAGTCTAGCTATACATGCCATAATGAACTGTGATAGTGTGACGACTCCCGACCCTGATGTAAATTATTTTATTAGATAGATGTGCACTTCAACCGAGCTAAATTTTATAGTGCAAACAGTGTGTTTATGATGAGGTGAGACTCTTAAGAAGTTGGAATAATAATTTATGATGTTTATGTGATGATGAATAAATTGTGGATAGGAATTTCTTTTGAAATATGAAAGATGAGATGAAAGGAAAATTTATACTATGATAAGTGTTCATGTTTGATTGGCATTTGTATGATGCTATGAGTATAACTTGTGAAATTAAGTGAATGTTATGAGTAATTTTACTCGAGATTTATGAATGAAAGTATAAGTGCACTTGTTTGTATAAGAAGATAGGAAGGTTGTGTAAAATGAGTATGCATGTTAAGTTACTTGAAACAAAATATATATATAGATGAGTATTAAGTTATATGCATGAGTATATAAGAGGCAAGTCAGAGGCGTTACAACCTCACCCCTTCGAATAAGGTATGTTATAATGAAATTTCATGAAATTTAGACCGGATGGGTTTACAAGTGGAAGACTAAAGAGTTGAGTTTTAGATTAATTGACAACGTGAGTAGAGTTGAGAATGGTTTAGTAAATGAACACAGTTGAAGAAAATATGTCAGATTAATATGAGGATCATTTGGATTCCTAAATGTTATAGTTAAAGACCGAATGTTATGATGTTTAGCACAGTGATAATTATCTGTTAATTTGAGAAGTACAGAGATGGATGATACTCCGAGGCAGTTACACTAGTAAGAGTATGAAATGTTATGTACCAGACTTTGAACCTGATGTCTGAACTTTTTATGGGTTAGAGTTGATTTTCAAGTATCTCAGAAGCTATTACAGTCAGTATTGGTATCTGTGTGAAAATGTGATGGTTTTCCGAGGAAATGTGAATTGAGACTATTACTATTAAAAAAAAGAAAAGAAAAGAAAAGAGAAGTAAATGTTATTTGAGTTATTGTTGACTGCTTGAAGAAGTCTGTGCACTTTTCTCAGTACGAATGAGTCTTTCTATTGATGGGTTATCGAACTTATTTATTACGAGGTCAGTCAGATTATACAAAGTACAAATTTTCATTGTTTGTGATTGGAAACCAAAATTTGTATTGTGACTTCAAGAGAAAGCTATAGTAAGTCTTGAGTATGAGATTGTTAAATATTATTGTATGTAACCTTTGTAATGATAGTTATATTGAGGAAGTGATCCAGATTCTCGTAAAGGTGTGTGTGTTGTCGTGTCTTAAATATTGAAAGCAATTGAGGAAAAAAGGAACTCATAGGGTTAAATTGAGCTAAAAGATTAGAGAAAAGTGGAAGTGAAGATTGATTTTAGAGATCAATTACTGATTATCAAAAATTGTATCTGAGAATCGAAAGGTAAGAGTATTGAACTTAGATGAGTGTCAAGTGCTTCAAAGTATTTCATTAACAGAGAATTTTTCATCCGGATAAGTAAAGATAGGTGAGTTGTGGTTCATCAAGAGTATGAGATTATTGATCGAATAAGGCTAGTTACTTATTAGTGGGATTTTCGGTCAAAATTTAAGAAGATCGATAATATGATTCCTATGTTCATGATAAGAGAGTCTGATTCGTAATCTTAGTCTAAGAAGTAAGATGTTGAAGATGCCGAGACTATATGAGAAGCTGAAAGTGACTTGCGTAAATTAGACCTAAATCCATTAATCGGTGAGATTTTGGGGACGAAAATCCCTAAAGGAGGAGAGTTGTAATACCGATTGTGACCCTAATCGAGGCGGTGGATTCGGGACCACGAATTCGAGTTAGAAAAATATTTAAATATTAATTTCAGTGTTCTAAATGTGTGAATTTGTTGGTGTGAAAATTTTGTTTTAAAATTTTATCGTTTAGATGCCTGATTAAATGAAAAGGGTCTAATTGCGTAAAATGGAAAATTAAGGGTTAATGTGTAAGGGCCAAAATGTGATTGATTTTATATTATGAAGTATTAAGGTTGCAATTTGACCATAAATAGGTATTAGTGGCCGACCAAAATGCATGCAATAGTAGATGGGTTATTAAATTATTTTTATATTGAAAAGGTGGTGATTTTAATATTATATAATAATATAATAGTAATAAAACATAAAATAAGTGGGTGAACATATTTTCTATCATTTTGTCTTCTTCATTGCGGAAACCAGATAAGAAAGAAAGAGGTTGAGCTCTTAAAACTTTCGGCCTTGCATGCTTGATTAAGGTATGTAATTGAGTTCGGTTTTTGATAATTTTTACGTTTTTGAGATCGTTGCTTTGAATACTAGATAGGCCAAGCAAGAATTTCTGATTTTGATGCATATTTTGAGTTAGGCCATTGATGAATATTTGTGGTTTGTAATGTTTGATGATAAAATATTAAAGATATGTTTTAGATTAACAAGTTTTGTATTGGAGTTTTTGATGATTTTAAGTAATTAGAACTAAATTGCAAAAATAAATTTTTGAGGGACTAGAATGTGGAATAAATGAAATGTATGGACTTGTACGAGGACTAGGAATATTCGGCCCTAAAGAAGTGTGTGCAAATTTTGAGTATTTTTGTGTTTTGTGCAATAGGGACTAAATTGAAAAAATTGTAAATGTCATGGGTAAAATAGTAATTTACCCATTTAGTGTTTTTGGATTAAATTGAATGAAATATATTTGAATGAGCTTAATTTGAAATTATTTAGATCAAGAAAAAAAAGGATTGGGATTGGATCGGGGAAAGGAGAAGTTAATCGAATAGTCGAAAAACGTAGTCCGTCGATACTCGAGGTAAGTTTATAAGCAATTGAATTTATACAAATAATTATTATAGTGAAATGCATATTTTCAATCGAATTTTTATATATAAAGATCTCAATTGCCAAATGAGATATAAAATTTTCAATGTGTTGGTTGAATGTGATGCTATCATGTACATATATTTGTTTAATTAGATTTCTTGATTAGTTGAAATGAGTATATTGGTATACAAAATTTCCGAATGCGACATAGTATGGAATTCAATATATGTACAAGTCGAATGTGTGTTGAATCATGTATGAAAATTTATATTTGGGTTGGATATATAATGATAGACTGAGTAGTAATTAAATGTGAACTTTGAATTAGGTGATAATTGTAATTGAATAATTACCTATGTGTTTATAAGAAAGAGGCCGAATGTGATGATAGATATAGAAAGAATGATTGATTCGAATATAGGTATATGTGTATGACATATGTACCGAAATGTAAACATTTATATATGAGTATTATGCGATCAAGAGGATGAGATTACTTAATGGGCATTGTGTGTGCGATTTGTTACACCGAGCACTGTGTGTGCGAAATCGGTTGTATGGCACTGTGTGTGCGAATAAAATAGTAATGGCATTATGTGTGCGATACATTACTAGAAAATGGCACTGTGTGTGTGGAAATGTTAAGTAACGGCTCTATGTGAGCGATACGTTACGGGAAGTTGGCACTAAATGTGCGAAAATGTTAAGTAACGGCTCTATGTGAGTGATACATTACGGGAAGTTGGCACTAAGCGTGCAAAAATGTTAAGTAACGGCTCTATGTGAGCGATACGTTACGGGAAGTTGGCACTAAGCGTGCAGAAATGTTAAGTAACGGCTCTATGTGAGCGATACGTTACGGGAAGTTAGTACTAAGTGTGCAAGTAAATTTTCAATTCAAAGATCGAAATCGGTAAGTTTTGATACTATGAGATGTTGTTGTCGGAAATCAAGAGAAAGTGATTATTTGTGGATTTGATGGAATGTTTCTTTTAAATGTATAGTTTGGATGATATAAATTGATATGTGCAAAAGTTTACAAAATCATAATGATTATTATATGAATTATAAAATATGATTCGGATATGTGGAAATTGGTATATGATATATGTTTAAATAGTTTGGAACTTGAAAATATCGATAATGCATGGGAACCAAATATTCACATTAGGTACGGCTTTAATTTGAAAGATAAGAAATGTTTTGTGGTTGCATGAGTAAATGAATAGATGATGGATTTTTGTCTATTAAATTTTTATTAAAGTTATGGTATAATGATTTAATGCATTGGTATCACGAAATTGCTTATAACTTACAAGCTATGATAGCTTACTGTATGTGTTTAATTGCATTGTTTTATCAAACGAGTAAGATGTGTCTATGATCACTTGGTTGTTATGGGCCAAGTTATAATATGCTTTGGTGTAGGTGTGTATAAATGAAAGTGAACACAAAGAATTAATGAATGAGTGAAATTGACATTAAAACTTTTGTGGGCAGCAGCATTAGTATAACTTTGAAAAATCACCAAAAATGGTAAAAATTGAATTAAAGACTGTGTAAGATATGAAATTAAATTTATTCGTATATTTTGAGATATTTGAATTTCTGTGAGACTGGTTCAGAATGATTACGTGATCTCCTGTTCAGGCTTGGAAAAATTATTAAACATTGTACAAAAATAATAATGGGATATAATTTATATGCTTGAAATTCTGAATGAGTCTATTTTCAAATGAAATAAACAATAAGGTTATATGAACTCTGTACAAGGAGAAAATTGATTCGTAGTGAAGAGAGGTCAGAATAGTCGAACAGTAAAACAAGGGAAAATTTAATGAATAAACTGTACTAATTGGCTAAACCAAAAATTCTGGAAATTTTATGGTAAGAAGATAAATGAGTCTAGTTTCAATAAAAATTAACGGTTCTTCATTCAGAGCTCCGTAGCTCGAGAAATAAATAATTTAGTGACAGTGACTCAAGCAGACAGATTAATGTGAACATGAGTAATAAGGTGTAAGAATGTGATATAATGATTATATCATCTTATGTAACACCCTGATTTAGGGGCTATGCAATTTGGGTATAATTCCAGTGTTGGAAGGTTTTTGGGTGTTTTTGGATGTGTTTTAGAGGTTTAAGAATGCTTGGATGAGAAAGGAAGGGCTTTGGAAAATTTTTATTTTTAGTGTAAAAAGGGGAAATGGGGCAGGAAGGCCTTAAAATATTTTTCTGGAGTTTAGGACACAAGAAAGGATGTGGCAAAGTGGCATAGAGGCTCTACTTAAGGTCTTGGGAAGGAGGCGCCTAAGAGCTCAAGGGTTGAGTCTTTGGGCAAGAATGTTGTTTTATTTTTGCGTCAAGGAATTTGGGCTAGGTAGGCCTTAAAAATAAATGTCCAAGTTGATGGACATGAAAGTCCAATTGGCAAAGTGGCTCTTGGGCGCTACTTAGGCGCTGGAGGGGAGTGAGGTCGCGGTTTGAGGGGCCGAGAAGCGATTGGCGTTTTTATTTTTGTTGGTGGTTATAAAATTTGAGATAAGAAGGGTTTAAAAATAAATGTTGGGGCTTTATTGCATAAAAATCAAAGTGGCCGAATGGCCTGGGCGCTACTTGGCTGCTGGCTTCCCCTAGGTCCTGTGTTCGAACCTGGGAGGCTGCAGGTGGGGTTTTTCCTTCTTTTTGCTGCTGAGTGGAGAAGAGTTGGACGGCACATGGGTTTCTAAAAAGGTAAGGATTAAGTTTGTTTTTGTTTTAGATTCGGCTGGAAGAGTGGATTGTTATTATTTTATTTTGTATTTTATTTGAGGAGGTGATATTGGATAAAAGGTGGTTTTTATTTTATTTATTTTGAATGTTGGATAAGAGATAAATTAGAGAAGAAAGTGGGATTTGATAAGAAGCATGGTGGTGGCCGAATGAGGGACACCTTGGGGGCTTGTAGTTTCGGTCATGAAGGTTGGGGGGAGTAATGAATATTATAAAAGGGTGGTGAGCTTTCTTTTGCTAAATTTTAGCCCTTTTCTTCTACACCTTCACTTTTTTTTCTTCTCAAGCACTACTCACATCAAAAACGCATTTCTTCCTCTACTCGTTCTTTTGGCCAAATCCATCTCTCCTTTTCAATTTCTTTGCTTTTCTTTTCTTTTCCTAACAATAGTCGAAACTCTAGTAAGCCTCATCAAGCATCTTTTCTTTACCATTGTTGTTTTCAAGAGTCGAATACCTCATTACCTTTAAAGCCATTGCCAAATCTCCTAGGATGGTGTTTCCGATCTCTTTCTCTTAATTTCGTCTCAAGTGTAGTGGTAAGTAATCGTCACTCTAAACAATTGGTTTTGAGTTCTTATATTGGTACGTCAAAACCAAGTGATTGGTCTTAGTTTTATAACATGGCCGAATGTCATAGTGCCATTAAGTATGCTCTCTTGTGTGTAGCCGAAAGAAGGAAGCATTGAGGAAGTCTCTTGGATTCGATCATCTAAGGTAAGGTGATGGTGAGTATTCGCCAAAAGGGCCTTTTCATGGGTTGTTGTTGTAGGCCGATTCTAATGGTTTTGTAAATGAGATTTTCGGCAACTCCTTGAGACTATTGGTGTTTCGGGATCCGAGTAAGTGGGTAAGTGATCCTTTGGGTATTCGGCCTTAGGCCATTAGATATGTTCTTGTGTTGACCAATGTTGACTTTGGTTATAGGGCAAATCGATTGAAGCAAAGGAAAGCCGGGATCTCAAGATTTCGGTAAGGATGTTAATAGGTGATCTAGATTCGATATTTGTAGATTTTGATTGCCGTGATTAATCGTGTGGTTCGATTAAGTAACGCCGATGGATGCGAGTGCGACCAAGGTGAGCAAGGAAAGCTCCCATCCCAAAGTTCAAGAAGAGATCCGTTTTTGGCATGCATGAGATTGGCCACGTGGTGTGGGCCAACAACGGAAAACGTTAGGCAAATAGCCGTAGTCTCACTAAACGATAGCGTCAAGGATCGAGTCTAGAACTCCAAGTAATAAGGTGTGTGGTTAGACCATTGTTTCCGGGATTTGTATGATATCTGTTGTGTTATATGTTTACTAATGAATGCAGTGCCATATGTGTAATGGATACCGTAAAGGGGTATGATGATGACCAGGTTAGTAGTAAATTTGCTAATATGTGATAATTGATTTTTAATATGTGAGTATGCCTATATTTGTGAATAGCATGCACATGCATCATCTCCGCATTATATTGTGTTACATGTGCATGGGTGGGTTTTTGAAAGAAGGTACGGGTGTACTTCGAGTACGTGGTTGATGTCAGCTTTGTGCTACATCGTGGATTGGCGCTGACTGAGGTCGCGTTGTGGATCTTTGCGATTTGGTTCGCGTGGTTACCTTGATTGATATGGGCTTTATGCCATATCGTGGCTTGATGGATTGCTATGTGCTCCATCGTGGTTTGATGTTAGCTATACGCTACATCGTGGATGGCATTGGTTGCCTTTTTGAGAGGAAAAGGAGAGGTGACTCGATAGTCCCTCGGTGTGGTAATTTGGATAAGGGGTGTGTAGCGGATGGACCTTAGGATTGGGTTGGGTATCATGATTGCATGGTTTCGTTATGAATTGATATGGAAATGGGCCAAGCCCAATATGACTTGTGGATTTGTATGTTTTGAGAACATACGTGGAAATGGGCCAAGCCCAGCGATCAGTGGATTGATGAGAAAAGGGCCTAACCCAAAGATTTGATATGATTTGATTGTGTGGCCAAGCCTTGATTGTGGTAATGTTTAAATGATTATATTTATGCATTTTATAATTGGGTTGATTTGTGGCTAACATGTGGGTGGATATCGGTGGTTTAATTACACACCGAGTCCAGTATGACTCACCCAATTATTTATCCAACATCGCAGTGACAGGATGATCGGATCGGGTTGGAGTGGATACAAGGTGGCCCATGCAGAGAGGCGTTTTAATCTTTTCTTTATGCGTTTTATTATCGAGTACTTGGATTAATTATTTTTGTAATAAGGGCCTTATTATTATTATTATTATTATTATTATTTTTGTTATCACTATTTTTGATATTACTTGATATTATGGTTTACTTAAAAGAAATTATTATGCGAAGATAATTTTAGTTTTAGCAACCTATTTAATCAAAGTATTTATATATTTTTATACTAAAGTTTTAATATGGATTATTTTTAATAACAAAGCTTTTTTTATAATTTTGAAAGAAAAGACATGGTTTCCAAAAGTTAATAAAATTTTCAAGTTTTATTCTGAAGTCAAAAATTTTGCAAACGGTTTCCGCAGTGACATAACCAGATCCGGTCAGGACTTGTGGGCCGGGTTTGGGGGTGTTACAGTTTGGTATCAGAGCCCGGTTCAAAACTCGGCTTTGAGGGTTTTGGGCCCAAAAACGTTTCAAAATGGGCTTTTCAAAAATATGGGCTTTTAAGAAATTTTTCCTGGTTTTTTTTTCTGGCATGGCACCTGTACCTCCGGCCCGAGTCCACCAGGTAAGTACTTCGGACTTTCTTGAAGTGATTTGTTTGTATGAATTGATTTGGGCTTAGTTTGGGCTCAGAATAGAACACTAGGATCTGTTGGACCCTAGGATTAGACTACTCAAACAATTGCATAAAACTTAAAGCTCTTAAACAAAACCGTGAAGTAAGTCACCGAGTTAAGGTGTGGTAACCTGCACGCATGTCTCAGGATTGGATCAGGAAGAGCTTGGTACTTAAGCAGTCCTCGTGACTCACCTCCTCTTCGCTGGAATCCTACCTGGTGCGTAGCTACGGTTCACCTTAACCAAGAGAACTTGTTCATAGGCTAAACCAATTATTAAAACCCGAAAGGGGATTTGCCTCACTGTTTTAAAACCCTTAGTTTTAAAATTTCCAAAATTTACCCCTTTGGTTTGTAAACTCTAAATTTGATTTTGAAAGATGTTTTCTTGATTTACAAAATTACCAAAAATACCCCTGTAGGAAAATGACGAAAATACCCCTGGGGTAAAAACAGGCAGAGATGTCTAGATAGTGAATGTGTGTGGTGGATACCACTGAATGTGCCTTTAATGAGGAAGGAATGTGTTTTTTTTGATGAATGGATGTGTCCTTATGGATGAACGTGATATTCTGAAATAGAATAGGGAACTTGAACTGAAACTTTGTGTGATCGAAAGAACTACCTCTAGAAATTCTTTTCATAAAATTGTTCGCGGTTAAACAGTGGAATAAATACTAATGCATAAAACTACTTAATCAGATTAAATCGCGACGGTAGAGATGAGTTCTAGGGGACGCGGTAGAGGTAGAATGGCCGCATCGGGCCGGTAGGGTCCGCCATGGGTCGAAAGTGAAGTGCCGCCACACCAAAGGTGGGCGCGGAGGAACAAGATCGAGATAGGTGAAGATGACGCGATGATCGCGGGCCATGTTGCGAGCGCTAGAACGAGTAGTAGGAGTTAGTAGAGGAAATGGAACTCGGAAGTCGGTGTCGGAAAGGCTTAGATCGAGCGGAGCCGAGATCTTTAGAGGAGTGTCGGGAGTAGCTCGAACGTAGCGGAGTATTGGCTAGAAGCGATCGAGAGAATCATGGACGATTTGGGGTGTACCAATGAAGAAAAGTGAAAGGTGTTGTTTCATTACTTCGCGACGAAGCTTATCGTTGGTGGCTCATCGTCAAACAAGGTGTACCGCAGATCGATCGGATTGGGATTTCTTTAAGGCTAAGTTTGAAGGAAAGTACGTAGGAGCCGATTATTTGGACTCGCAAAGCGAAAGCATTTCTAAATCTAGTGCAAGGAAGTAAGTCGATAGGCTGAGTACTGAAGCGGAATTTGTGCAGTTAAGCCCGTATGCTAAAGGAATTGTGGCCACCGATTATGAGAGGTGCATCCGGTTTGAGGACGGATTGCGAGATGAACTTCGAACGCTTGATTGCTCCGCAGAGGAGAGAGACTTTGCCATTCGGTGGAGAAAGCTCGGATCATTTGAAGAGGTTAAGAAGACTATAAGAGAAAACGAGAAAAGAATAGGAGCGAGAATAAGAGAGATGTTGGACCATCAGTATCGCTTGGTAATGCCCAGAAAAGACCAAGGACCGAGAACCCTGTAAGTGCACTTGTACCAGTGGATCAGAATCGTTCTTGTGTTCGATGTGGAAGACCTCACACAGGAGAGTGTTGGGGAAATAGTAAAGAATGCTTTCGGTGTGGATCTAAGGCACATCTGGTTAAGAATTGTCCTCGAGCGACGAGGGGTCGTGGTTCAAGTCATGGAAGGAATGGTTCTAGTCAGAGTCAACCAAGGATGTGATATCAGGTAAGCTCCTTTGCTTTGGTACATGTTTTAACTACTTTGCTTGCTTATGAGTTAGCCTTTTCTGTGTTGCTAAGAGAGGTGTTTCGAATTTTGAGCGTGAACTTAGAGATTGTGTAGGTACGATAGCCTTAGTAAGATCAGAGTCGCATGACATAAGCGTAAGGTGGTAAGATAGGTTGTATGGACGTTTGTTAGTAAAGTAATTTCGAGGACGAAATTATTTTTAAGGAGGGTAGAATTGTAACACCCGATTTAGGGGCTATGCAATTTGGGTATAATTCCAGTGTTGGAAGGTTTTGGGTGTTTTTGGATGTGTTTTAGAGGTTTAAGAATGCTTGGATGAGAAAGGAAGGGCTTTGGAAAATTTTTTTATTTTTAGTGTAAAAGGGAAATGGGGCGGGAAGGCCTTAAAATATTTTTCTGGAGTTTAGGACACAAGAAAGGATGTGGCAAAGTGGCATAGAGGCTCTACTTAAGGTCTTGGGAAGGAGGCGCCTAAGAGCTCAAGGGTTCGATTCTTTGGGCAAACAATGTTGTTTTATTTTTGCGTCAAGGGATTTGGGCTAGGTAGGCCTTAAAAATAAATGTCCAAGTTGATGGACATGAAAGTCCAATTGGCAAAGTGGCTCTTGGGCGCTACTTAGGCGCCTGGAGGAGTGAGGTCGCGGTTTGAGGGGGAGAAGCGATTGGCGTTTTATTTTTGTTGGTGGTTATAAATTTGAGATAAGAAGGGTTTAAAAATAAATGTTGGGGCTTTATTGCATAAAAATCAAAGTGGCCGAATGGCACTGGCGCTACTTGGTCTGCTGGCTTCCCTAGGTCCGTGTTCGAACACGGGAGGCTGCAGTGGGGTTTTTCCTTCTTTTTCTTCTTGAGTGGAGAAGAGTTGGACGGCACATGGGTTTCTAAAAAGGTAAGGATTAAGTTTGTTTTTGTTTTAGATTAATTTGGAAGAGTGGATTGTTATTATTTTATTTTGTATTTTATTTGAGGAGGTGATATTGGATAAAAGGTGGTTTTTATTTTATTTATTTTGAATGTTGGATAAGAGATAAATTAGAGAAGAAAGTGGGATTTGATAAGAAGCATGGTGGTGGCCGAATGAGGGACACCTTGGGGGCTTGTAGTTTTGGTCATGAAGGTTGGGGAGTAGCCGAATATTATAAAAGGGTGGTGAGCTTTCTTTTGCTAAATTTTAGCCCTTTTCTTCTACACCTTCACTTTTTTTTCTTCTCAAGCACTACTCACATCAAAAACGCATTTCTTCCTCTACTCGTTCTTTTGGCCAAATCCATCTCTCCTTTTCAATTTCTTTGCTTTTCTTTTCTTTTCCTAACAATAGCCGAAACTCTAGTAAGCCTCATCAAGCATCTTTTCTTTACCATTGTTGTTTTCAAGAGCCGAATACCTCATTACCTTTAAAGCCATTGCCGAATCTCCTAGGATGGTGTTGCCGATCTCTTTCTCTTAATTTCGTCTCAAGTGTAGTGGTAAGTAATCGTCACTCTAAACAATTGGTTTTGAGTTCTTATATTGGTACGTCAAAACCAAGTGATTGGTCTTAGTTTTATAACATGGCCGAATGTCATAGTGCCATTAAGTATGCTCTCTTGTGTGTAGCCGAAAGAAGGAAGCATTGAGGAAGTCTCTTGGATTCGATCATCTAAGGTAAGGTGATGGTGAGTATTCGGCCAAAAGGGCCTTTTCATGGGTTGTTGTTGTAGGCGATTCTAATGGTTTTGTAATGAGGATTTTCGGCAACTCCTTGAGACTATTGGTGTTTCAGGATCCGAGTAAGTGGGTAAGTGATCCTTTGGGTATTCGGCCTTAGGCCATTAGATATGTTCTTGTGTTGACCGATGTTGACTTTGGTTATAGGGCAAATCGACAGAAGCAAAGGAAAGCCGGGATCTCGGTATTTGGTAAGGATGTTAATAGGTGATCTAGATTCGATATTTGTAGATTTTGATTCTTTGTGATTAATCGTGTGGTTACGATTAAGTAACGTCGATGGATGCGAGTGCCGATCCAAGGTGAGCAAGGAAAGCTCCCATCCCAAAGTTCAAGAAGAGATCCGTTTCTTGCATGCGAGATTGGCCACGTGGTGTGAGCCAACAACGGAAAACGTTAGGCAAATAGCCGTAGTCTCACTAAACGATAGCGTCAAGGATCGAGAGTCTAGAACTCCAAGTAATAAGGTGTGTGGTTAGACCATTGTTTTAGGGATTTGTATGATATCTCATTTGTGTTATATGTTTACTAATGAATGCGAGTGCCATATGTGTAATGGATACCCTAAAGGGTATGATGATGACCAGTTAGTAGTAAATTGGCTAATATGTGATAATTGATTTTTAATATGTGAGTATGCCTATATTTGTGAATAGCATGCACATGCATCATCTCCGCATTATATTGTGTTACATGTGCATGGGTGGGTTTTTGAAAGAAGATACGGGTGTACTTGAGTGCGTGGTTGATGTCGACTTTGTGCTACATCGTGGATTGGCGTTGATCGAGGTCGCGTTGTGGATCTTTGCGATTTGGTTCGCGTGGTTACCTTGATTGATATGGGCTTTATGCCATATCGTGGCTTGATGGATTGCTATGTGCTCCATTGTGGTTTGATGTTAGCTATACGCTACATCGTGGATGGCATTGGTTGCCTTTTGGAGGGAAAAGGAGAGGGTGACTCGATAGTCCCCAGTGTGTGGTAATTTGGATAAAGGGTGTGTGTAGCGGATGGACCTTAGGATTGGGTTGGGTATCATGATTGCATGGTTTCGTTATGAATTGATATGGAAATGGGCCAAGCCCAATATGACTTGTGGATTTGTATGTTTTGAGAACATACGTGGAAATGGGCCAAGCCCAGTGATCAGTGGATTGATGAGAAAAGGCCTAAACCGAGTATTTGATATGATTTGATTGTGGGCCAAGCCCAGATTGTGGTAATGTTTAAATGATTATATTTATGCATTTTATAATTGGGTTGATTTGTGGCTAACATGTGGGTGGATATCGGTGGTTTAATTACACACTGAGTCTGTATGACTCACCCAATTATTTATCCAACATCGCAGGTGACAGGATGATCGGATCGGGTTTGAGTGGATACAAGGTGGCCCATGCGAGAGGGCGTTTTAATCTTTTCTTTATGCGTTTTATTATCGAGTACTTGGATTAATTATTTTTGTAATAAGGGCCTTATTATTATTATTATTTTTTTTTTGTTATCACTATTTTTGATATTACTTGATATTATGGTTTACTTAAAAGAAATTATTATGTGAAGATAATTTTAGTTTTAGCAACCTATTTAATCAAAGTATTTATATATTTTTATACTAAAGTTTTAATATGGATTATTTTTAATAACAAAGCTTTATTTATAATTTTGAAAGAAAAGACATGGTTTCCAAAAGTTAATAAAATTTTCAAGTTTTATTCTGAAGTCAAAGATTTTGCAAACGGTTTCCGCAGTGACATAACCAGATCCGGTCAGGACTTGTGGGCCGGGTTTGGGGGTGTTACATCTTAAGAAATTATTGTGAGGATTCATCCATACAAGTTTATTAATTTCTTATTATTTGCATATGAACTTACTAAGCATTCATGCTTACTTCCCTTCTCCTTTCCCTTGCCTTGTAGTATCGCCAAGTTAGCTCAGGGATCGGTAGACGTCGGAGACTCACTCACACTATCAATCGGAACACTTGGTATATCTAGATACATAAATTTTTGGGTTATGGCATGTATAGTAGGCTTGGTCGTTTTTTTTTATATATTTCATATTTCTTATGGCCTAAAATGTTGGCCTTTATTTAACAAATGTTCATTTTGATTAAGGCTATTTGGAGATGGCCAATATTGATGGTTGTTATACGCCTATGATGTGGTTATTCATGTATGTGGTAATTGCATAATTGAGATGTTGTGGATGTGGTTTACAAATGATTTCATGAATGACGATGTGTATGAGAATGTGTATGCAAAATTGGATATTCGAATGTCCAATTATAGTATGATACATGTTGATGAAATGGATGCAAGAGAGTTCATGTTTTAGAGTGGGGCGGCTTGAAAGTAGCCAACTTCCATGCCATATAGGAGAGACAGGACTATGTGTCTCGACCATGTGGCGCAGAACACGGTCTAAGGGCATGGGCATGTGCCAAGGCCGTGTGGCCCTATTTTGTTGATGACGTCATAAACAGAGAGTTACACGGGTTAGGGACACGGGCGTGTCCCAGACCACATGAGCGTGTGACCCCTGTTTTGATAAAATTTTTTAAACTTTCCCAAAATTTTCCAAAGTTCTTGGTTTAGTCCTGAACCATCCTAAAGGATGTTTTGAGCTTTATAAGCCTATATAAGGGACAAAATGCATGTGTTAGAAAAGTTTTAAATTTGACGAAATTTTATGTCCTGGTTTTACATGTTCAAGAATTTTAAGTCCGGTAACGCCTCGTACCCTGTTCCGGCATTGGATACGGGTAAGGGGTGTTACAAAAATAGCCAAAGACCGAAACTTCCTCCAGATTTTCAACAACCACCTCACAAACAGGAAGAGGAGTCGAACCTTGAGGAGATGCTGACAAAATTCATAGCAGCCTCAGAAACACGTTTCTAAAAGGTAGAAACAAAACTTGAAGTATTGACACAGGAGTTCAAGGATCAAATCGAGCAACTTTGAAACACCCCAAACCCGGCCCACGAGCCCTGACCGGATCGGGTATGTTCCTTGAGTAAAATAGTTCCAAACTTATTTGTTTCTTTTGGAAAGTTTGGGTGGTTTTGAAGAAGATTTGATTTGTGTTGGGTTCAACGTTGAAAACAGCATTATTTTTTTGAAGTCTAGGTTTTAATAAAACTTTATTTTCAAAACAATAAGTTAAAAATATTGCCGAGTTCTTAGAGTTTACTATTTAAACTGAAAACCATTTGTGCTAGGTGTCAGAACATTTTAAGGTTTATTTTTAAGAAAAGTTACTTAAACTTTAATTTGATAAGAATCGTGTCATAATAAAATAATTAAAAGTGCATGCATAAACAGTTTCATACTAGTGGCCTTATTACATCAAAAAAAAACCCAAAATAAATTGAAATACTAAAAACAATAAAAAGTCCAAAATAAAATAAATCCTGTCTTTGAGCATGGCCACCACTAAGCTCCTGTAGGCCGGTTCATCACCGGCGTCACTGAAAAATATCCCACAGCAGGGTGAGTCAAAGCAGACTCGGTGTGTGACAACCAACACTAAGTCCCAACGATTCAAGCATAGCGAGATCATACATATACATATAGCAATTAAATATAATGATGCAATCCCGAACCCAAACCTATATAACCATCCGCTACACATCACCCGTACCAACCATCACACCGTGGGGACTACTAAGTCGACCCGCCATCCGCTACACATCATCGGAAGGCGATCGATGCGGGCGACTAGCTCATCGCCCTTATAATTTTGTGGCGTAGCCACCGGATAATAATTTTGTGACATAAGTCACCACATTCGAATATTGTGACATGAGTCACCACATTCGATTATGTGACCGAAGTCACCACATTCGAGATATTGTGGTATAAACCACGAGATCACTTCCCTTTCCATATAACCCATATGCCCCATGTCATACAAATCATGCAATTATCATGGCTTAGGCCTTATTTCACATTCTTATCAATGTTCACATATGTGCCACAATGAGATATTCATAATATCATAACTACTGAGTAGTAGTAAGTTAACGCATACTGAGTACTTTGTACCATTGCATGGTACCCTTAGCCACATCTTACTTATTCTTACTAACACATTCAATAAAACATAACCATAAATCTATTAAGGCTTAGTGCAGGTACACACCTGGTTTACTTAACGCTTCCACTTTGAAATCCGAAAATCCCGATCTAACGCTTTAGATATCAAATTCCTACATTCGGCCAACCCTTAGTATTTTAGCAAAAGCCTATTCGGCTATAAAGTCAATTCCCGAAGGATTATTGTAACCAAAAATCCTTACCTTGCCGATTTGATTACTAGTCAAATCCCGAAACTGTCACTTACTCCTTGGGTAGTTGAAATCCCTGCCTACTAACTGTCAGAATCGACTTATGCATAAACTTATGGAAAATGGCCCTTGGCCGAATACTACATATCACTTACCTTGATCACTTCAAATCTCGAAAGATTCTTTCTTGAAATCGGCTACAAGAGAAATCTCGGAAGACCCTTCAAAGTTTCGACCAAAGAATTCTTATGGGATTAGTGCTTTGATTTCGGCCACAAGAAAAAGAAATAAAACGATGATGGTAGAATCCTTACCCTTAATATTGAAATCGGCAACACCTTTACACGAACCCACGGGGCTATCCGGCTATGGCTTAGATGTTAATTGATTTGGCTTTTGATGAACACTAGAGGGTTTGGCTTCAACAAAGGAAAGAAAAGAAAGTGTATGAGGCTTAGGGAGAATCGGCTATGGTGGGATTTTGAGAGGAGGATGTTCGGCCTTTGATGGGAATAAGAAGAAAGTGTGGCTCGACGAAATTCGGCTTATGGAAGTGAGTAGCAAAAAGGAAGAAAAGAAAAGGGACACAAGCTAATCTTTTTGAGAATTTCGGTACAAATGAAAAGATGAGAAGAGAAGAATTTTCGCACACCTACCTTGCTATCATTAAACAAAAATACCATCCCTTGTACCCCATATTCGGCCAACTCCTCATCCCTTATCTAATCCCTTATTTTTCTCTTTATCACTTCATTCAAAAATTAATAAAAATAATCCATCATTTATCCCTTATCTTAGCCGAATTTTTAAAAAGGATTAAACTCATCCCTTTAGTTCCTTAATGCCGTCCCACTACTGTTCACTCTGCAAAGCAAAATAAAACCCTTTTATTTGCTTCCCTTGTGACTCGAACCTAGCCCCTTGCCCATCGTGCATATGGCGTCACTTACAGAGGCTTTAAGTGGCGCCCAAGCCACTTTAACAAGCTGATTTTTGTGTTGTGTTTTCCTACAATTTCTCTTAGGGCCTCCCTCTCGCCTAGCTTTCTCTTTTAAGCTTAAAATCGAATAATTTCTAAGGCATTTTCCTACATTCTAAGGTTCTCAAAAATTCATAAAACACATTTATCACACACATAGATATAATTTCACATTTATTTAAGCACAAATGGATAAACCAAAAATCCAGGATATTACAGTTCTACCCCCTTAAAATAATTTCGACCTCGAAATTTCACAGCTAAAATAAGTGAGGGTATTCTTTGTCGTATTGCTTCTTCCGGCTCCCCACGAAGCTTCCTCCGATCCATGATTGCGCCATAATACTTTAACTAGAGGAACTGATTTCCTCCGTAGCACTTTCACATCTCGTTCCAAAATGAGCGAGCCGACTCTTCCCCGTAGGACAAATCTGGTCTTAGCTCCACTTCCTCAACTGGTACTACATGAGATGGATCCGATCGATAACGACGTAGCATAGAAACATGGAATACGTCGTGCATCTGCTTCAACTCCGGAGGTAACTCTAACTGGTATGCCACTGGTCCAACTCGCTTTAATACCCGATAAGGTCCTATAAACCTGGGACTTAGCTCCCCTTTGCGACCAAATCTCATCACCTTCTTCCACGGCGACACCTTAAGAAACACTTGATCCCCTAAATCAAATTCTATTTCCTTCCGCTTAAGATCTGCGTACGACTTCTGCCTGTCAGATGCTTCCTTTAACCGTGCCCGAATTACCTCAACTTTCTCTTCAGATTCTGCCACAATCTCTGGACCCAAAACTCGTCGTTCCCCTAATTCCGTCCAACACGTCGGTGTGCGAAACTTCCGTCCATACAGCGCTTCATACGGTGCCATTCGAATACTAGCTTGATAGCTGTTATTGTAAGCAAATTCCGCTAAAGGCAAGTATTCTTCCCAACTTCCTCTAAAGTCTATTACACAACCCCTCAACATATCTGCCAACACTTGGATCACTCGTTCCGACTGACCGTCCGACTGCGGATGAAAAGCCGTAGTGAAATCCAATATGGTGCCTAAAGCTTGATATAGAGCTTTCCAAAACCGAGACGTAAACCTTGGATCCCTATATGAAATAATTGACACCGGTACTCCATGCAACCTTACAATCTCTGCCACATACAACTTCGCCAACTTCTGCAAAGAATAATCAACCCGCACTGGAATGAAATGCGCGGACTTTGTCAACCGATCCACTATCACCCATACCGAGTCCTTCTTAGTAGGCGTAAGGGGAAGCCCACTAACAAAGTCCATGGTGATTCTCTCCCACTTCCACTGCAGAATCTTTATCGGCTGAAGCAATCCTGACGGAACTTGGTGTTCAGCCTTAACTTGCTGACACGTCAAGCATTTCCCTACAAATTCGGTAACTTCCCTCTTAAGACCAGGCCACCAAAATTGTTCCCTTAGATCCTGTACAACTTAGTACCTCCGGGATGCATAGCATAGGGGCTACCATGCGATTCTGAAGAATTCTCGCGCTTAAGTCCTCATTCTTGGTAGATGAGACCTTGCCCTTGAAACATAATACTCCCTCGTCATTAATACCGTAATCTTCCAACTCCTCACTGCGACCGCTGCGCAACTTAGCACTGAAACCCTCATCCACTAACTGACTTTCCTTCACCTCATTCAGCCATGTCGGCTTAACTTGTAACTCTGCCAGCAGACTTCCATCGTCATACAAGCTCAGATGTGCAAACATCACCCTCAGATCCGATACTACTTTCCGACTTAGAGCATCTGCTACCACATTCGCCTTCCCGGGTGATACTCTATGGAACAATCATAATCCTTGGTAATTCCACCCACCTTCATTTGTCTCAAGTTCAACTCCTTATGAGTCAGCAGATACTTAAGGCTCTTGTGGTCCGTGTTGATCACTGACTTTTCTCCATAAAGATAATGCCTCCACACCTTAAGAGCAAAGACCACAGCCGCCAATTCCAAATCAAGCGTCGGGTAGTTAACCTCATGTGGCCTTAATTACCGAGACGCATAAGCGACTACCTTCCCATCTTGCATCAATACGCATCCCAATCTGTGTGAGAAGCATCACAAGACACCACAAAGTCCTTCCCCGCCTCCATTGAATCAAAGCGGAGCTTGGTCAAAACCCTCTTAAGCTTCTCAAAGCTCTCTGTTGCTTATCTGTCCAAACAAAAGGTACCTCCTTTCTCAATGACTTTGTCAAAGGTGCGGCTATTGATGAAAACCCTTCTACAAACCTTCTCAGTAGTAGCTGGCTAATCCCAAGCTGCGAACCTCGAGCACAGACTTAGGTGGTTTCCAATCTAATCTTGCCTCAATCTTTCGAGGATCCACCCTTATTCCTTCAAGCAGACACCACATGCCCTAAGAATGTGACCTCTTTCGACCAAAATTCACACTTACTGAATTTGGCATAGAGCTTCTTCTCCTTAATACTTGCAACACAATCCAGGAGATGCTCATCATGTTCCTCCTCGGACTTGGAGTATACTAGGATATCGTCTATGAACACAACGACGAACCTATCCAAGTAAGGTTGAAAAACCTAGTTCATCATATCCATGAACGCGGCTGGGGCGTTCGTCAATCCAAACGGCATTACTACGAACTCATAGTGCCCGTATCTTGTTCGGGAAGGTGGTCTTATGGATATCGGCTTCCTTCACCTTAAGCGGATGATATCCGGACCTTAGTCTATCTTCGAGAAAACCGCTGCCCCTTTAAGCTGATCGAACAAGTCGTCTATCCTCAAACAAGCGGTACTTGTTCTTGATGGTCACTTATTCAATCGACGATAATCTATGCACATACGCATAGTTCCGTCCTTCTTCTTCACAAACAAGATCGGTGCTCCCCATGGAGACACAATGGGTCGGATAAACCCACGATCAAGCAACTCTTGGATTTGAGCCTTGAGCTCAACCAACTCCTTCGGTGCCATTCTATATGGAGCGATAGATATCGCACCGTTCGGTGAGCAAGTCAATTCCAAACTCCACCTCCCAATAGGGGTATTCTGTAACTCCTCGGGAAAAATATCCACAAACTCCGTTCTTGTTCTAACTCCACTAACTCCCCTTTTTGGCATCCAACGCCTAACAAAAGTCGAAATGCCTTGCACCATTTACGAACCATCTTATCGACCTTTAAAGGCGAGAGACTACGTTAGATAAGTAGTTCCTTCTTTCTCCTATCATAATTATCGCCTCATCCTCCGGCGTCCTTAACTCCATTCGCTGCATTGCACAATCCAATATAGCCCGGTGTTCTACTAGCCAGTCCATGCCAAGTATGAGGTCAAATTCTCCGAAGGAAGTTCCATTAAGTCGTGAGAAAATATCACTCCCTAAATTTCTAGGGGTACACTCCGAAAGATCTTATTCACCACTACAGTTTGGCCTAATGGGCTTACTACAGTCATCTCCCAATCAGATAGTTTAGAGTCTATGCCTAGTGTTTCAACTACACTACATGCAACATAGGAATGGGTCGAGCCCACATCAATCAGAGCAAAATAAGACTTGTCAGCTATAAGGAACGTACCGGTTATGACGTCCGGTGCGTCTCCCTCCTCCCTCCGGTGAACCGCATACACTAGACCTGGCTGTCTAGCCTCTGTATTACCAACACCTCTGCCCGGGGTCCCACGTCCTCTTCCAGCACCATTACCTCTGTTATTCGGACCACGACCTCGCTGAGGCTGCTGTCCACCTCTTCCAGCCTGATTATAGCCCTGACCTATTGGTCGACTCCCGTCTATCATTATTGGACAGTCCTTAATCATATGATCCTTAGATCCACACTTGAAACATCCTCCTGTCTTTTTCCAACACTCTCCTAGGTGCCTCTTCCCACACTCAGCACAAGTATGGTACTGCCCTCCGGTACCAACTTGCTGACCTCGCTGCCCATCAACCCTAGGCCTCTTCTGCGCATTTCTCGATGACTTTGATGATCCAAACCTTCTCTTTTTCCTTTTCCGGTCAGTATTCTGCCTTACAGAGTCCTTAACTCCTTCGGCTACTTTAGCATTCTCTACTAACACGGCAAATTCTCGTTCCTGCTGCGGAGCTATCAACAACCTTAGATCATCCCTAAGTTCGTCCTCAAATCAGACACATCACTCATGCTCCGTAGCCACCATTCCTCGAGCATACCGGCTCAACCTTAAGAATTCAACCTCGTACTCCGCTACAGACTTAGTCCCTTGAACCAGCCCCAGAAATGCCTTCCTCTGCGCATCAATATAATTAGTACCAACATACTTCTTCTGGTATGCCGCCTTAACATAGTCCCAAGTGAGTTCCTCGGTAGTAGCACCATCCCGAATGCGTGAGCCACCATTGATATGACTCATCGCAAGAAAGCGACACCATTCCTTTCGAGTTTCTCCTCGGCAGATTAAATTGAGCTCATCCATGATTCGCTCTGTCGCCTCCAACCAATATCGAGCCGCATTGGGTGCCACACCGGATACACCACGAAACACCTCGGCCCCATTGGCTCGGAGTCGCCGGCACGATTTACGAGCTCCCATATTTCTTTCTCGCTCCGACCACCATTTCAAGAACTCGCGATGCGACTGCGATCATCGCATCATCCCCTATGCGATCTTCTCGCCACCACCACCAACGGTGGTGGTGGGGGTGGTGGTACCTCATTCTCGGATCTTTGACCTCGATCTAACGGGTTTCGACACGGCCATTCTCGCCTCTACCACGTCCTCGTACATTACGACCACGCCCCTAGAACTCATTTCTACGATCGCGCTTTAACTCGATTACAAAGTTTTATGTATTAGCCTTTGTTCCACTGATTACTGCGAAGAAATTTTATGAAAAGAAGATTAATAGAGGTTCTTTCGATCATTCAGAGTTTTCGTTCCAAGTTTTCTATCCTAATTCAGAGAAACACAATCATTCAGTAGTACCTACCGCACACATTCCACTATTCAAACATTTTCGTCTGTTTCTATCCCTGGGGTATTTTCGTCATTTCTCCTACAGGGGTATTTTGGGTAATAAAGCGGGGTCAATTTAAAAATCTTAATAAATCAGGGCACTTTGAAATTTTCAAAACTCGAGGGTACTTTTGAAAATTTTCTCAAATCAGGTATGGCGAGAAATTTTGAAAATCGGTGTCATTTTGGTAATTTTGTAAATCGGGGGTAATTTCAGTAAATTTTCCAATTCGGGGTATCTTAATATTTTGCAAAATAGGGGTTTCTAGTATTTTGAAAAGTATCTTAGTAAAAATCGAGGGTAGTATGGTACTTTAAATTCTTTTCAACCAAAGCTTTTTAGTAAATTTCACAACCAGGGGTATTTAAGTAATTTTGTAAATTGGGAATATTTTGGAAAAATTTTCAAAATAATTTTGCTATGAATCAAAGGGGTAATTTGTTGATTTTTAAAACTAGGTTTTTATAAAAATATGGCTAGTCCCTTTCGGGTTTTAATTATTGAGTTTAGCTTCGTGAATGAGTCCTCTTGGTTAGGGTGAACCGTAGCTACGCACCAGGTAGGATTCGAGCGAAGAGGAGGTGAGTCACTAGGACTACTTAAATACCAGGCTCTTCCTGAATCCAATCCTAGACATGCGCATAATGGTTGCCACACCCTAACTCGGCGACTTAGTCACAGGTTTGTTTAGTTAGGCATTAAGTCTCTTATGTTGGGGTAAACTAATCCTAGGGCTCAAGTACTTAATATACTAATCTACGTTCCCGATATACCCTTCTACAAATCATACTATAATTCACACAACAGTTAGGAGTACTTACTTGGTGGACTTCGGGTCGGAGACTTAGGTGCCATGCCAGAAAACCTGCTCATGTCATAAAAATTTTCACAAAATTTATTTAGGCCAAATCTTGAAAATATTGTGGGCTTCAAACGCAAGGTCGAGAGTTTTAAAACTGGGCTCTGATACCAAGCTGAAACACCCCAAACCCAGCCCACGAGCCCTGACCGGATCGGGTATGTTCCTTGAGTAAAACAGTTCCAAACTTATTTGTTTCTTTTGGAAAGTTTGGGTGGTTTTGAAGAAGATTTGATTTGTGTTGGGTTCAACGTTGAAAATAGCATTATTTTTTTGAAGTCTAGGTTTTAATAAAACTTTATTTTCAAAACAATAAGTTAAAAATATTGTCGAGTTCTTAGAGTTTACTATTTAAACTGAAAACCATTTGTGCTAGGTGTCAGAACATTTTAAGGTTTATTTTTAAGAAAAGTTACTTAAACTTTAATTTGATAAGAATCGTGTCATAATAAAATAATTAAAAGTGCATGCATAAACAGTTTCATACTAGTGGCCTTATTACATCAAAACAAAACCCAAAATAAATTGAAATACTAAAAACAATAAAAAGTCCAAAATAAAATAAATCCAGATCTTGAGCATGGCCACCACTAAGCTCCCGCCGACCCGGTCCATCACCGAAAGCGTCACTGAAAAATACCCCACAACGGGGTGAGTCAAACAGACTCAGTGTGTGACAACCAACACTAAGTCCCAACGATTCAGGCATAGCAGATCATACATATACATATAGCAATTAAATATAATGATGCAATCCCAAACCCAAACCTAATAACCATCCGCTACACATCACCCATACCAACCATCACACCGTGGGGACTACTAAGTCGACCTGCCATCTGCTACACATCATCGAAGGCAGTCGCTGCAGACGACTAGCTCATCGCCCTTATAATTTTGTGGCGTAGCCACCAGATAATAATTTTGTGACATAAGTCACCACATTCAGATATTGTGACATGAGTCACCACATTCGGATTATGTGACCGAAGTCACCACATTCAGATATTGTGGTATAAACCACCAGATCACTTCCCCTTTCCATATAACCCATATGCCCCATGTCATACAAATCATGCAATTATCATGGCTTAGGCCTTATTTCACATTCTTATCAATGTTCACATATGTGCCACAACAGATATTCATAATATCATAACTACAGTAGTAGTAAGTTAACGCATACTGAGTACTTTGTACCATTGCATGGTACCCTTAGCCACATCTTACTTATTCTTACTAACACATTCAATAAAACATAACCATAAATCTATTAAGGCTTAGTGCGGGGTACACACCTGGTTTACTTAACGCTTCCACTGAAATCCCGAAAATCCCGATCTAACGCTTTAGATATCAAATTCCTACATTCGGCCAACCCTTAGTATTTTAGCAAAAGCCTATTCGGCTATAAAGTCAATTCCCGAAGGATTATTGTAACCAAAAATCCTTACCTTGCCGATTTGATTACTAGTCAAATCCCAAAACTGTCACTTGCTCCTTGGGTAGTCGAAATCCCTGCCTACTAACTGTCAGAATCGGCTTATGCATAAACCTATGGAAAATGGTCCTTGGTCGAATACTACATATCACTTACCTTGATCACTTCAAATCTCGAAAGATTCTTTCTTGAAATCGGCTACAAGAGAAATCCCGGAAGACCCTTCAAAGTTTCGGCCAAAGAATTCTAATGGGATTAGTGCTTTGATTTCGGCCACAAGAAAAAGAAATAAAACGATGATGGTAGAATCCTTACCCTTAATATTGAAATCGGTAACACCTTTACCTGAACCCATAGGGCTATCCAGCTATGGCTTAGATGTTAATTGATTTCGGCTTTTGATGAACGCTAGAGGGTTTCGGCTTCAACAAAGGAAAGAAAAGAAAGTGT
Organism: Gossypium sturtianum; assembly: GCA_025698515.1. Taxonomy (NCBI): domain Eukaryota; kingdom Viridiplantae; phylum Streptophyta; class Magnoliopsida; order Malvales; family Malvaceae; genus Gossypium; species Gossypium sturtianum. The sequence continues at coordinate 24,061,061 of CM046949.1, read as the reverse complement.
ATGAGGCTTAGGGAGAATCGGCTATGGTGGGTGAAGGTAAGGTTGAGGTAAGCCAGGATGTACCAAACCCGGTAATTACAAAGTACCAAGCCCGTGTGCCATACCATAATACGACAAATAAAGACCACACAGAGGAACAACTCGGTAAGTCTCTTAAACTTTCAAAGAAATTTCATATTAACTTGCCGTTTCTAGAAGCTCTTTCACAGATGCCAGATCCTAGACCTCGTGTCGATAAAAAAGAAATTCATGAGGAACGAAGGCTTTGGATCGATGAACTAGACGAATGGAAGACACACTTCAAGGAGAGACTAAAAACACACGAAGAAAAAATGAGGCAACTCCACGACGAACTTAATAATGGGACAACCCAGCTTAAGATAGGAGATCAGGTACTCAAAATCTTCCAAGATGGAACGGTCGAGGTAACACATTCTAATTTCGGCACTTTTGAGGAAAACATTACTCGACTTAAATTTTATATCAATAACTGAATTGATCGCATGAGAAAGGATTTTCACCTCCTCAAACCACCATGACCATACGAATGAGAGGTAAAGTCTAGCTTAAGACTATAAACAAGCGCTTCTTGGGAGGTAACCCGAGCACTAACCCTATTAAATTTTACATTTTTTATTTTTTACTTTTATTTTTCCTTTTTGCACCTAACCATAAACTAAACAAAGTACAGATTTCCATACCCACACGGCCATGGCCGTGGCCGTGTGGACATCATAGGAAGGAACACGGGCGTGGGATGCATCTCTATTTAAACCCCCTTCTTCCTTTCCTTTTCCCGTTGTCTTTCTTCTTTCATTTTCCATTATTTACTTTTATTTTTAATTTTATTTTTATCTTTATTTTCTTTATTATTTTCTTCTATTTCTTTATGCCATTTAGATTTAGATTAGGATACAATAAAATCAAGTCGGCTACTTCAAGGGTTCAATTTCAAACGCTTCAAGGCGCTACCCACATTCACCTCTGCCAATCCTATCCGGTTTCTTTTCATTGACTTCATCCAAAATTCAGGAAGTTTCACTTCTCTCCCCATCTTATGATTTTATGATTATTTTGATATTATCTATCTTTGTACATTGAGGGCAATGTACATCTTAAGTGTGGGGGGGTCAACTATAGTATTATTTGAAAATCCCTGAATTATGCCTTGTTCTAAAGTAATTTCCTCATATTATTATTAGAATGAAACTTCCTTTGATTTATGATTTTTGTTGATATGTTTTGGATTAACTCATTGATAATTGTGCATTGATGATTAAATTTGAAGGATACTAGAGAATCAAGCATGATAAGTCTATTTCTCAGAATAAAATTTTTGCTAGGTTTCTACCTGAATTTGAATATTACTTTGAAGTTTGAAATTTACGAGGTTGACATCAAAATACCCATAATTTTTGTGAGACATTGAGCCTTATAGAGCATACATTCTTTTTCGTGCTCACTTTTTTTATTATGAGTGTATCAACATTGATTTGTTATTCTAGAACTTGTATTGATTATACATGTCGAGACCACACCTTTGATTTGATATACAAAGATGATAAAGGCACCTAGGTTTTAACCCACTTACTCCACTAAAAGCATACCTTCATAATTAACCCCTAGTGAACCCCGTTGATCCTAACTGTAATATCCAGGGATAGGGGCTATTTTGTTATTGCATTGTTTTGCATGTGGTTGTTTTGCAATGTTGCTTTTGTGTTGTTTTGGGGCTTAGTTGTAAGCTTAGTATAAGCCGGAGTGGTAGGAAAAATTTTGGTTTTAAGTTTTATGTGAGAGGAGCTGAAGGAGTTGGGGTTTATAAATAATTTTAGGTGAAAAGTTAACACAAGAGTTGAGCTAGTAAGATGGCAAAGCATGCGCCACTTAGGGCTTGTGTTTGGCGTCACTTGCAGGGGAGGAGGTCCTGTGTTCAAGCTGCGAAAATCCCACATTTTTGCTCTCATTTTGACGGCATGGAGGAGGAGAGTTGTGGGCAGGTCAAACTCTGCCATGGACCAAGTCAAATGTTTAAATGGTGGGTGGAGAGTGAATTTAGGAAGGAGACTAGTTCAAACTAGTTTGAATGTGTGGCTTGGAGTAATTGTGGGTAGTGGCCGAATGTTGGGGAGTTTGTAGAGAGAGTGGCCGGTTTTGGTAAGTGGGGAGGGTGTTAGCTTGAAATTCACTTAGGCTTTTGTGCATTTTCGGTCTTTGGAGTGTCAAGCAAAAGTTCTTTCTTTGGTCTTTTGTTAGCCGAATTTTCTAAAGAGTGTTCTCTCATTTTTTTCATTTTCTTTCTTGAAACCGAAAATACCGACAACCTTTGCCGAATTTGCTTTGTTCTTTGCTCTTGACTTTCATTGATAGCCGAATGTCATCTTGAAGACACAATTGTGTTTTGCTTCTTTTGCTATTCACCCTTCCATTTCTTTGCTTCTTCACTTTGTGTCAAGCCGAATTTAGTATCTCTCCTTCTCACATTTTTCTTTTTCCTTCTTAAACTTTGTAGCCGAATCTTATCCTCCAAAACACTTTCTTCATCTATTTGCTTTCAAACCAAAAGTCCCCACTCTCTACTCATCTCTTATTCTGTCTTTTTGTTCAAAGCTCAAGCCGTTTGTCTCCATTTGTTTCTTCCATTCCTCTTGGCCGAAACTCTCTCTCTCTTAGTAGTTCCTTGGTGGCCGAATATTAGAAGGGTGGTGAACGTGTTGGGTTCTTGTTTTCTTTTCGGTTGGTGGTAGGTAAGAGTTTGGCCGAATGGTCATTTTCTCTCTTTCTTTTTCTCAATCGATTTGGGTTTGATTAAGGGCCGATTTCGGCATTGGTTGAAGGGTGTTAATCTCTTGTGTTGTAACCGATTGGATTGTAGGACTTCGGATTTTGGGAGCAATCGAGAGGGGCCTTCCTTTCTCTGTAAAGCAATAGGTAGGTGGTGGTAAGAACGAGTTCTTTTAGTCTATTCTTTTTGTTTTCGTTAAAGTCATAGCCTTGTGAGACTGATTATTTGTGTTTTAGAGGAAGGCCGATTGTCAGAAGAACCACCGTTTGGTTTGGGGTTTGGTAGGAAACCAACCCATTTGCAAGGTAAGGGTTGAATGTTAACCCCTTTGGTTTATTTGGTTTTGGCCGAATGGTATAAGTGACTAATCCTATGTTTGGCCGATTCTAGGAGCAAGGTGTGTTAAGATTGTAGATCGATTTGTTGAGTTGAAAAGCTTGCGTTTTAACAGGTGTGTAACTAACACACTCATTGCTTAGTAATATGTTTAATAAACCTGATTGTCAAACAGTGTGGTTGATTGATATGATACCCTATGGGGTATGTGCACGGATTCGGGTAAGCCCGTTTCATTACGAGTTCTATTAATGGTATATGATATCATGATCGATGATGTATGTGACATGAGATACAATGTTAAACATGTTAGCATGATTACATATATTTCACGATTTGCATTAGTATGATATGTTATGGGTGAGATGAGAGGAGGGGGAATATGATATCCGTGTCTTTGGGACACCAGTGGTTTGGCACCACCAGTGGTTTGGTACCACAGATTGATTATTGTGACTTTGGGTCACCAGAGGTTTGGCACCTCAGCGTCTCGTTCCAGTGGCTTAGCACCACAGTGGGTTGGCCCCACAGTTGATTATACGGGATTGACGCCAGTGATTTGGTATCACACGATGGGTTGGCCCCATCATTGGATTCGTGACTTCGGTCACCAGTGATTTGGTATCACATTCGTGTCTTTGGGACACCAGAGGTTTGGCACCTCATAGCGTCGCGTCGGTGGCTTAGCACCACTGATGGGTTGGCCCCACGGTGATTATACTGGGATTGACGCCCGGTGATTTGGTATCACACGATGGGTTGGCCCCATCATTGGATTATTCGTGACTTTGGGTCACGGTGGTTTGGCACCACAATTATGGATATCGTGACTTTGGGTCACCGGTGGTTTGGCACCACCGGTGGTTTGGTACCACATGGGGTAGAAATGGAGTGCGGATGGCTAGGATTGGGTGCATTACTTGTATATGCGTTGCTATGATGTGTGTTAGCATGTTGCATTATTCGGAGAGGATTCATGCTTTGAGTCTTGCGACTCACCTTCTCCCTTATCGTTTCAGTGACACTTAGATTGCGGACATGGGTAGGGTGGACTCGAGGTGCTCATGCCATGAATAAATTCAGATTTTCACCGATTTAAATACTTGGTACTTTATTTCCTTTATTTTCATTTGGTTTTCTTTGGGATTGTAAATGGCCTTTTAAAGTTATGCTTTGGTTATTTATATGTTTAAATGTGATTTCAAATATGCCTTAACAAAGAATTGGACTAATATTGGATAAAACTTGGAAAGATGAGGTTTTCAAACTACAACGCGATATGTTTTAAACTTTACCACCGGGTATCACCCTAAAACATTAAAAATAAATGCCACTCAAACAATTTCTAGAACTAGAGATTTTTTTTTTCACACTAAACCCAAAATGTTTTTAAGCATCAAGAAGGAGATTACTTGGGATTCTCAAACGATATGCATTTGTCTTACTTATGGAGCCAACCAAGTTTTCAAATTTCCGGGTTTTCAAAATTCACCACCAGTTTTAAAGCAATCATGCCCAAGATTTTGACAAGTATTAAATATGACAAAGAGTTTTCATCGAATCTTTAACCTGAAACCTAACCCCTCAAACGCGATTTTCCCCGTAACATGCCAGATTCGGTCGTGGTGTATTGACCGGGTTTGGGGTGTTACACTAACAACCTTTTCATTGACTTACCCACTAATATTAACCCAAAATCCTTTGCATTTGTTATCACCATTCTTTTTGACTACCCTATATCGAGATTTGATTTGATCGGTTACCTTATTATTTTATTTCAGTAGTAAATTCATCATTTGACTTGTTCTTTTAAAAAAATGGCATATTCAGTATTTGTTTTATGCAGTTGAGCTTATATGTTTAAATTCCAAATATTGAAGAAGAAGCTCGTATTAGAGTATTAGTAGTACAAACTTTCATTTGATGTAATTGCTTATTATTATTTCATGTTTCTATTTAGGAAATTTGTCAGGTCAATCTCGATTCTAACCTTCTAATTCAGCCTATATCCATACTCTTAACCTAAGCCCTGTTACAACCCTTTCAAAGACCTTTTGATTTGTGTATCATCTCATATTTTAGTGGTGGAGATATGATTTTCATGCAAGCCTATGGGATTAACTTTTCATGTTCGACTTTTGAGTGCTTAATTCTGAACCTTAAACACTTCGAGTGATTTAAGTGAATCTTTAGTGAGGATGTCAATTCTTGTCAATTTTGAATCAGTGGTAATTATTTAGATAAGGGGAAACACCTATGTTTTCGTGCTACAAATGTATGACTTCGATTGCTTGAATCTTTAGGACCCTTTGAGTTGAATTATCCATGTATAAATTATCTTTGAATTATGATGAAACATTATTAATGAATATTATGAATCAAGGAAGTTCATCCCAATCGTAACTTGAGAATTCTGCTTGAGGACAAGCAAAAGCTTAAGTGTGGGGGTATTTGATAAACCGTAAAAGTAACATATTTTAAGCCCACATTTAGTATGGTTTTGGATGATTTAAGCCATGAATTGTGTAAATTGGTGCTCTTAATCCTTTGTTTTCATGTTTTATTCCCAAGAGAGCACCCAAGGACGAAACGAACGAAAAATGGGCCCAAAACAGAGTAAATGGGCCATATCACGAAATCCACACGGCCTGAGCCCAAGCCACACGACCGTGCCTCATCAACATCCTCGAACACGGCCTGGCCATGACTTACACCAACGTGTGCCATGGGCGTGTCCCTGCCACGACCAAGAGGAGTTTTACTCGGATTTGGATACTTGGAGGCAAAGAAACACATTCCAAAGCCTATTCAAACACCCTAGTAAGAATTCCACTCAGATTAGGATACTTAGGGACCAAGTAAGGCATCTCAAAGCCTATATAAACACCTTAGGGGGCAACTTAAGTAGGGAGTTCGGCAGAAGCAGGAGCCCAAGGCTATTGTCTTGGGGCGTCTTGCTAGGCCAAAGAAGGCAGAGTCGTGGAGATTTACTCGAAGATAGCCAGTTGATCCATCTCAAGAAGCCAGAATTATACTCAAGACGGAGGATCTCTCCTTCAATTCCTTCAGAGGGTTTCAGGGATTTCTTATGTTTTGTTTTATCTTTTCTTCTGAGATGTTTTCTTTTATTGTTATGAACTAAACCCTCAGATACCTGAGGGGGATGAAACCTAAGATGAATCTTGTTATCGTTTACTGAACTATATGATAAATATTTGACTTGTTCTTAATTATGTGTTCTTAATTCTTGTGTTGATATTTCCGGGATATTGATTCAAGTTGGATGTGCTCAGGTGGAGGAGCAAAAGTCCCTACCTAAGAGTAGATCTAGCATAATTAAGCGGATTTGATTGCATGCCTAGACATAGGGTGACGAGATTTTACCAGATTAGGGTGAAACCTAATATGGGAGTCCATAGATCGAGTTAATGCGATTCTAGGGGTTTTAATTAGAAAGAGATTTCAATTAATCAACCTAGGGTTAGACGTTATTCGCTTCGAGACATGGTTTAATATAACTTAGGGAATCTTACGGATCAAGTCATGTGAATAAATCGTCTGGTTCAGTGTTAGATAACAAGTGAAGTCTAGGTGGATTCTTCCTTGGGTGTCGTCTTAATCAATTGGTTTTTCCTCAAGTTATTTTCCCAACTCCATTCTTCTTTGTTTTAGAGTCTTCAGTTTATTAGTTAGTTAATTTTAGATTAGATAAATAAATCCCTTAATTCTTAGGCTAGATAATAAAAAGAGAGTTAGTATTAGTACTTTTGGTTCCTTTTGGTTCGACATTTCGGTCTTGCCTAAGCTGTACTACTGTTCGATAGGTACGCTTGCCTCAAATCGTTGTCATTGTTAGTTTCCAGGTTCGATCATTCTTTTTTATAAATTTTAAGACTTTGACATCGCGAAAACAACGATAATTGTTCATTTTAGAAAATTTGTGATTAATTTAAAAACTGCTGTTATTAGGAGATTTGAGTCTGAATTGTTGGTAAAATCTCATTTTTATCAGAAATCAGCTTCAGAGGATTTCGTACATGTGGTATTTTGAAAACTGTTTCCGAAGTTTAAGAGAAACCAAGTTTATAGGTTGTAAACTGTTCGTTAACATTTTGGAAAACAGTTATTAATATTTTAGAAATATCCCGTATTGCATATTTAATAATAAATAATAACCGAATTAAAAACTAAAACCGAAATAAATCCCAAAGGCCTTATTTCAAAACATAAACCCAAATTAAAATAAAATTTAAGGTAAAGTAAATCGGGATTTACTAAAGAAACGACGTATGGCCACCACAGAGTCCACCTCGACTCCAAATCCTCACTGCTGGGGATTACCTGAAAAATTAAAGCAGAGGGGTGAGTTACGAGAACTCAGTGTGTAATCCCCTAATCGAACATTCAGTGGGCCTTAGCCCTTACGGAAACAAAATGGGCCTTAGCCCTTACGAAAACAAACTGGGCCTTAGCCCTATCAGCATGATAATATAGACAATGCATGTAATGCAACCCAGCCCAGCCTAATATTCCATCCGCTACACACCACCCGTATCTAGCCTAACACACCTGTGGGTATTTCTACAATCAACCCTCCATCCGCTACACACCTCGATGGCAGTCACGCTGCTCATCGCCGAAATTATGGCAGAGCCACCGAAATATGTGGCAGAGCCACCGAAATATGAAATATGTGGCAGAGCCACCGGAATACACTTCCCCATTCATCAATATCACATTCCAATCCCATGCAACATATCATGACATAATAATTTAGTGCATACATGAATGTACCAATATAACAGATAAGCGGAATACACAGTCATGTTAAATCTACCCAAAAGGGTATAATCATAAATTTACTCACCTGGGCCATTTCCAAACTCACTCATTAGGGGTATCTCATAGCTTACACATTAAGGGTATTTCGGCTTTTAGCCGTCCAACAGAATAATACATTGCGAAACGAATAGAGGTGTGAGATTACACACTTGATTACGTGGAGAACTAGACACTCCCGATCGACGTCACCTAAGACAATACATCGCACAATTAGCTTACAGCAAAAGCAATGGGAGATCTATAACCCGCATCTGAACAAACGATTTGCTAAAACTTACCCTCACTATCACGAATAACTATGTTTTGCTTATACGAATCGGATGTCGACTCCCTTCCACAACCCGGCAGGAAATCCCGTATCGCTGACACCCTACGTCATTTGAACTTAGGAGCAGAGGCTACGAGTCCACTCCCCTTGGGCTCCCTTAATGCAACCCCCTTAGACTGGTTATCCCTTGCCTCCATGAAGAGAATTCGATCAGTAAGGTACCACAGTGAAACCAGTGGTTGTCTAACAAGGGGTTTCGACTCTTACCACCACTTCCTAAAGTCCGAAAGATTAATGAGCAAAGAAGAGAGTTGCTTGATCCCTACAACAATCGGCCTAAACAAAGTTGTAGATTCGGTTAAAGCACAGTGAACGAAACGAGAGAAGTCGACCTTAAACCAGAGAGAGAACTCCCTACCTTGATCAGCGAGGAACCGACCTTCCACATATTCGGCTATGGCATGTTGAGAGAAGATAAGAGGGGATTAGTGAGGAGTAGAATAAAGAGAAATAGCCGCTTGGCTATACACAACATAAGGCTGAAAGAAAAGGAAGAAGAGAAGAATAACTGTTACCTTATGATTTCAGATGATTCGAACAAGGGAGGAGTGTACCTTCGGCCTCAAAACCGAAAGACGCAGGATTCCAAGATCAAAAGAACACCATGCCTTAGGTTATAACAAATCGAAAATAGGTAGAAATAAGGGCAAACCGATTTAATGAAGACCAAGAGAAGGCTTGATCATAAAGGCTATATCGAATGAAAGATCAGCAAAGAACACAAGTGGCCCTGATATATGTAACAACCCGATTTAGGGCCTAGTCAAAAAAGTGGTCCGAGACCACAAATTTGAAGTAGTAATATGAGTTTTTAAGGTGTTTGAGATGTTTGCATGATATTATAAAAGTTTCGTGTAGAAATTTTATGAAAATTTCCATTAAATGGTCCATTAGGACTAAATTGCAAAAGTTGCAAAATATGAGTTTCTAGAAGCTTTTTGTATGAAATAGCTTTAGAATAGTAATTAGAAGTCCTTAAATAGCAATTTTCCCAAATTATAATTTTTGGACAAAAATGGACATGAGTTAGAAAAAGGGGAATTTTTAAAGAGAAGGGCATTTTGGTCATTTATCAATTAAATGATTAAAATAAGAAAAAGATGATAAAAAATCTTATTCATCTTCTTCCTTGGTGCCGAAAATGATAGTATGGACTAATTTGTAATAGTTGTGAAATTGGTCATACATACTAGAAATAGTAGGAATTTGACAATGCTATAGTTGAGAAAATGAATCAGCTAAGCATGAAGTTTAAGAAAGTTGAATGAGAATCATTTTACGAGCCTTGGGGCAAAAGTGAAAATATTAGAAAGTTTAGGGGCAAAATAGTAATTTTGCCAAAGTATGAGTTAAGAGTCAAATTAGTCAATGTGAGTATTAAATGATCTATTTATGATTATAGATCAAGAAAAACGAAGCCCGAATCGAAACCGAGGTAAGAATAAAGTCGAGGACTAAATTGCATATCTATATACATTTTGTATATTGAGGTAAGTTTGTATGATTTCTAAGCTTTATGATTAGTATGATTGAATTGCTTAGTATAATGTACAATATTATCATGAAAATGTTTAATGTTATGTTAAACAAAGAAATCAATAAGATTAAGCATGAGAAAGCCCCGATTGAAGTTGAACAGCTTAGGATACTTGATCTATCACATGAAATGAGAAAGTCCGTATAAGACCAAGCCGAGGCATGGCATCGGCAATCAAACAAATTATCATGTAAGACCAAGACAAGTATTGGCATTGAAGAGTTATTATGTAACACCCCAAAACCGGCCCACGAGCCTTGACCGGATCTGGTATGTCACAGAGAAAAACGTTTGAAAAAGATTTAACTTACGAGTGAAAACAAGAAAATTTGTTGTCATTTGTAAAACATTATATACTTAAAATGCCAAGTGAAATTTGATGTTACATAATATCCGGATTTAAAAACTTTAATATATAGATATATTTTAAATTGTAAGTTGTTGAAAATAAAGTCATTTCCAAATAGTAATTTAATCGGCAATCCAACTAAAACATATTAATAAACTTCAACTACTTAAAGTGGCCCTTATTACATCAAATAAATATCCAAAATACTGAAATATATGACGTGCATTAAATAAAACATCTTTTGCATGGAACAAATAAAATTAACTTCTGCATGGCCACCTTTGTATCCTCTCCAACCCGGTCCAAGAATCACGTATCACCTGCGATGTTGATAATTATTTGGGTGAGTCACACGGACTCAGTGTGCAATTAGTCCACTGAATTCCACCCACATATCAAACCACATATCAACCCACATAATGAGATAACAAGGCAATTTATTCACATAATATCACAACCGGGCTTGGCCCATATCCATACCACATATCGGATCATAATGTAATTAACCACATGATTCCACATATTGGGCTTGGCCCATTTCCACACTGTTCCACATTCACATATTGCGCTTGGCCCGTAATCCATTTAGATACACATATCCGATGTAATTATGCAAATGCACCCAACCCAAACCTAGGGTCCATCCTCTACACACCCCGTATCCGGCCACCACACACGTGGGATTACTAAATCACCCTCCAACCGCAACACACCAATTTCGGCAATTAATGCCGCCCACGATGTAGCTCGTAGCTAACATCAAACCACGATGAGGCACATAGCTACTCATCAACCACGATATGGCACTAAGCCAATATCAACCACGATGAGGCACAGAGCCACTCATCAATCCACGTGAACTTAATCACAAGTAATCCACAACGCGACCTCAGTCAGCGCCAATCCACGATGTAGCTCATGGCTAACATCTAACCACGCACTCGAAGTACACCCGTCCTTCTTTCACATTCATATCCCATCCCATGCACATGCAACGCATAATAGTGACATAATAAAATAGTGCATGTACATGTTATTCATGCATTCAATCATATTCACATTCATAACCCCATTTCATCGGTTTTGGTACTCGACTGATTATCGACATACCCCTTAAGGGCATCCATTTCATAATTGCCACTGCACTTATTAGCACATAAATAACACATATACAACACATGCAAGTATCTCATAAATCCTTAAAACGGTAGGCTAACTACACACCTTATCACTTGAAGCACTACGCGCTCGATCCCGATGCTATCGCTAAACGAAAGTACTGACTATCCGCCTATTTTCTCGCTCTCTCTCTTTGCCCCACACCGGTGGCCAATCTCGAGCAGTAAACCGATCTCTTCTTAAACTTCGGGATAGGGACTACCCCTTTCTCTCCTTGACTGGTATTCGCCTCCATCAACAATACTTAATCAGAATCAAAACGGTTAATCACCACTATACGAGATCTTAACCGAATAAACCACAACTTAACATCCTTACCCAAATGAATCAAAATCCCGAAAAGCTTCTGCTTACTCTTGTCGTCGATTTGCCCCTAAATAACCATAGTCAAAATCGGCTAACACTTAAATATCCATAACATGGCCTATGACCGAATATTACCAACCACTTACCTTGCTTCCTTAGATTTGTAAAATTTCTAAAATACCCCTGATTTGAAAATTACCAAAATACCCTTAGTTTGAAAATAACCAAAATACCCTTAGTTTGAAATAACCAAAATACCCTTAGTTTGAAAATTACCAAAATACCCTTAGATTTGCAAAATCACTAAATTAGCCCCGAATTATGAAATTACTAGAATACCCTTGATTTGCATAATTACCAAAACATCCCTGATTTATATAATTTCCAAAGTACCTCTGTTTTGCAAAATTACCTAAATACCCCTGTAGAGTAGATTTACGGAAATACCCTTGGGTTTTGAAATGACACAAATACCCCTATGTGATGAATATGAGTTTTGTGGATGTTACTCATGTGCATATTGCATTCATACGATATTCTGTTTAGGATGCATATGGGTGGGAATTATGGTACGGAGGAAGATTTGAGGATAGCATAGTCGCTTGACGACCGTGGATCCACCGGTGGCTTTAAGCCCATTTTATGATTAGAAGCTTTGCTGCAACGTTGAGTAGTGCCACCGTGAGTGCTACCTTTAGTGTGTAGAGGATGGGTGGGTCGATTTAAAAATCCCCAAAGGTGTGTAGGGTTGGAAGGGAAATGGTGTGTGTAGCGGATGGATTTTTTTGAGGATTTTGCATTACCTTGTTCTGCATATGATATGATATGATATGATATGATATGAGGTCATTGTGGGCTAAGGCCCAAGACTACCGATTTTGATAGGGCTTAGGCCCAATGTGAATATTTGTATGTTGATTTGATTGCCAAGGGTTGTACACACTGAGTTTCGAAACTCACACCCTTTATTTAATGTTTCAGGTGATCCTTAGTAAACGGCTCGACGTGGGAGAGGACTCAGAGATGGCCACACTACAAGATGTTTAAATTTTTATTTATTTGTTTCAAAGGACATGGTTTTAGTTGCTTTACTTTCATTGGATGTAATAAGGCCTTGTACTCTGATTTGATTTTAAATTTTGGGTTTTGATGTTTTAACTGTTTACTTAATGATTAAACTTAAGTAAATTTCTAATGCTTAAACTTGGTTTCCGAAATACTTAAAGCTATAAAATGGGCTTTTATCATTACTTAACAAGACTAATGGGTTTTGGGATTTTGGGCCCTAAAATTTAACTTAGTAAAATTGTTTTGAAATATGCCTTTGATGTGACATTCCTGGATTTGGCCATAACGTCTGGCCCGGGTCTGGGGGTGTTACACATTATAAACATCAAAATTAATATTAAAATATTATTCTAACCTCGGATTTGTGGTCTCAAAACCACTGTTCCGACTAGGGTCTAAATCGGGCTATTACAACTCCCCCCCTTAAGGATTTTCGTCCCTAAAAATCTTACCAATGAATCGGTGTGGATATTGTTCTCTCATAACGTTCTCGGGCTCCCATGTAGCCTCTTCAACTCCATGTTTGTGCCACAACACTTTCACTAAGGAAATCCTTTTGTTTCTCAACTATTTGATTTCACGGGCAAAAATTTGAATCGGTTCTTCACTATACAACAAATCTGTCTGAATCTCAACCTCAGTAGGAGCAATCACATGAGACGGATCAGATCTGTACCGTCGAAGCATCGATACATGAAACACGTTATGAATATTTTCTAATTCAGGTGGCAACATCAATCTATAAGCAACCGGCCCAACTCGTTCAATGATCTCATACGGCCCGATGAACCTCGGACTCAGCTTGCCTTTTCGTCCAAATCGAAGTATCTTTTTCCACGGATACACTTTTAAAAACACTTTGTCACCAACTTCAAATTCGATATTATTCTGTTTTAAATCTGCATACGACTTCTGACGATCTGAGGCCACTTTCAAACTATCACGAATCACTTTCACTTTCTGCTCACTCTTTTTTATTAGATCAACCCCATGAATCTTATTCTCACTCAGCTCAGTCTAATACAATGGAGTTCGACATTTTTGACCGTAAAGAGCCTCATATGGTGCCATTTTAATGCTAGATTGAAAACTATTATTGTATGCAAATTCAATCAACGGCAAATGCTTTTCCCACGTATTTTCAAAATCAAGAACACAACATCTCAACATATCTTCGAGAACTTGAATAATCCGCTCAGATTGTCCATCCATTTGCGAATGAAACGTAATGCTGAAATGCAATTTTATGCCTAAAGCCTCTTGCAATTTCTTCCAAAATTGTGAGGTAAATCTCGGATCTCTATAAGATACAATAGATAGCGGCACCCCATGCAATCTCATAATCTCAGCAATATACAATTCAGCTAATCTATCGAGTGAATAATCTGTTCTCACAGGAACAAAATGAGCTAATTTTGTCAATCTGTAAAATATCACCCAGATTGCATCTTTCTTTCCCGGAGACAAGGGCAAACCCGAAAAAAAGTCCATCGTAATTCTCTCCCATTTCCACTCAGGAATCATGATCGGCTATAACAAACCAGATGGAACTTGATGTTCAGCTTTAACTTGCTGAAAAATTAAACACTTCAACACAAAGTTAGAAATGTCTCTTTTCATACCATGCCACCAATAGAATCTGTTTTCAGATCGTTATACATCTTTGTACTCCCGGTGAGCAGTCAAACGGCTATTGTGAGCTTCGCTCAAAATGAACTAAATCAACTCAATTCTTTGAACACAAATCGATCTCTAAATTTCAAACAATCATCACTATCAACTCAAAATTCTGAATCCGAATTCAATTCACATTGAGCTCGTTTTGCCATCATCTCATCATCAATTTTTTGAGCATCCCGAATTTGATGTACAAACATCGGTCTTACTTTCAAATCAGCCAAAACTGAATGATCATCACGTAGATCTATTCGGGTACTCATAGCTCGCAAAGCATATAATGACTTTCGACTCAAGGCGTCAGCAACAACATTAGCTTTACCTGAATGATAATCTATCACAAGCTCATAGTCTTTCAACAATTCTAACCATCTCCTCTTTCTCAAATTCAACTCTTTTTGTGTCATCAAGTACTTCAAGCTCTTGTGGTCGATATAAATATGGCATTTCTCTCCAAACAAGTAATGTCGCCAAATCTTTAATGCAAACACAATCGCGGCCAATTCAAGGTCGTGCATCGGATAGTTCTTTTCATGCGGCTTTAACTGCCTCGAAGTATAGGCAACGACTTTGTCTTCTTGTATCAGCACACAGCCCAAACCATTCAATGATGCATCACTATAAACTATGAATTCTTTACCCGATTCTGGTTGAACTAACATTGGAGCTTTCGTCAACAACGCTTTCAACTACTCAAAACTCTGATGACACTTTTCTGACCACTCGAACTTAACATCTTTCTGTAGCAACTCCATCAACAGAGTCGCAATCAACGAGAAGCCTTTCACAAACCGTCTATAATATCCCACTAATCCCAGAAAACTACGAACTTCAGACACATTTCTCAGGGGCTTCCATTCTAATATAGTAGAGATTTTACTCGGATCAACTCGTATTCCCACGGCTGACACAATATGCACTAGAAAACTGACCTCACGCAACCAAAATTCACATTTGCTAAACTTAGCATACAATTGTTTCTCACGCAGAGTCTGTAGTACTATTTTCAAATGTTTAGCATGTTGCGTCTCATCATAGGAATAAATCAGAATATCATCATTGAACACCACAACAAAGCGATCCAAATACGGTCTGAATATCTGATTCATCAGATACATAAACACTGCAGGAGCATTTGTTAATCCGAAAGGCATCACTAAGAATTCATAATGTCTGCACTTCATTTCAAAGCGCCAAAGACACATCCAGTTCTTTGACTTGTAGCTGATAGTTGTAATGACCCTAAATTTGGGCATAGTAGAATTGGACCTATTGGGCCTTGGCCATTGGATTTGTTTTAACTTTACTTTGGTAGTTCTTTACAAACTGCTAGATTACTTAAACGCGAGTCTTAAAACCATAACTCTTATTTTTTAAAAATAACACGGTCCTGCAACTATTTAAAACGAACTTTTGTAACGAACAAAGTTTTTAACGACCCGAATTTGGGCCTAGTAGAACTGGGCCTATTAGGCCTTGGCCATGGGAGTGTTTAAATTTTTTGAGGACAAGAGAACGGCACTAATGCAAGTTGGACCTACTAGGTGAGTGATTTTGGAAGGTTAGGGGGCCTCCATGAAGTCCCGGGATCAAACTTGGGCTTTAGGAAAATTTTGGTTTTAGGTGAGTAAAACCCTGGGAGTTAGTAGGTAGGCTTTAAGAATAAAATGTGGAGAAAAATGACACAAAAGGAGTTGTGGTCTAGTGGCAAATGGCGCCACATGGGAGACAAGGAAGTGACGCCACACAAGGAAGCAAGGGGTCCAAGGTTCAAGTCTTGGCGCTTGCATTTCATTTTGATTTATTTTTTTAAGTGAACTTAGACTTTGGCCCATAGACTTATATTTAGTTGCGCATGATTTTAGACACAAGAGGAGCTTGTGGCCTAGTGGCTAGTGGCGTGGATTAAGTTACAGGGGAGCTTGAGTTTGAATCCCATCGCAAGTAAAAGGGATATTTATTTTGCTAAGTTGGGACGGCCAGAGTTTGTGTTGGAATTAAACTCTGCTGAAGGAGGGATCCCACATCGGGAAGCTAGCAAGAGGGAAGGTGAGAAGCTGGCTTTAAATAGAGCAATCTATGAGGAAAGTAAGCATACCTAGGTTGGCGTTTGGGCATAGGAGTGTTCGGAGCGTGGATCAACTCTAGATTCCTATCAGGTGCGTATTTCGCACTACTCTAGCTGTAGAGCGGCAAATGCCGAAATGTCGGTCACACGGTAATGGTAGCCACACGAGCATGCAAGCGCACGTGTGGGGGCTTCGACGCGATAGTTGAGGCCATCATGAATGTTCTTGTGGGTTCAGGCTGTTTGGGCCAAGTGGGCCCAATGGGCCGTGGGCCCATATGAATAAATTGTATGATTGTGTAGTAGATATTGGATTGGTCAATGTGAATCTCATATCTGTGGCTAGATTTGGGCTAAACGGGCCACACGAGCGTGTGGGCCCATTTGGGCCGAGAATGGGCCCTAGGCCCATTCGCATCGTTATCTCTGTTTAGAGTACCTTGATTTATGAAATTACTGAAATACCTCTGGTTTGTGAAATTACTGAAATACCCCTAGTTTGCAAAATTATCGAAATACCCTTAGTTTTCAAAATTACCGAAATACCCCTAGTTTGTGAAATTACTAAAATACCCCTGGTTTGCAAAATTACCGAAACACCCCCAATTTACAAAATTACCGAAACACCCCCAGTTTGCAAAATTATTGAAATACCCCTAATTTGTGAAATTACCGAAATACCCTCAGTTTGCAAAATTATCGAAATACCTCCGGTTTGCAAAATTATTGAAATACCCCTAATTTGTGAAATTACCAAAATACCCTCGATTTGCAAAATTACTGAAATACCCCTGTAGTGTAGAATTACCAAAATACCCCTGAAGGGTAGGATTATCGAAATACCCTTATAGGCTAAATGACTCTTTTGCTCTTGCGAGTAAATGACTGACTTGTACTATGATTTGACTGATTTGACTGTGATCGTATGACTGTGTTTTACTGACTTGACTATGGGCGTGTGACTGGTATGCTGTTAATATGTGTTGAAGTGACTGTTACTGAGCATGGCCATCTTGCATACACGTGTAATGATTGGGCATGACATACACGACATATTGCATGGGGTTGGGTTTTGTATTTTGGAGGAAGTACTGTACTGGTGGCTATGCCACGTTTTACTGATTTAGTGGCTTTGCCACGTATACTGATTTTAGTGGCCCGCCACGCTCATCGTTATTAGCGCACTCTGCTGCGTTAGTACTATGTACGAGTGGCTCTGCCACGTTTTACTGTTATAGTGGCATCGCCACGTAATCTGGTTATGGCTCTATGCCAACCTAAGTATGGCTCTGTTCCATCTTGATTGTGGCTTTGTGCCAATCGTATTTACCTGGGGCTATGTGCCTAACATATATATCGATGACTCTGTGTCGATCATATTTACCCAAGGCTGTGTGCCGATTATATTATCATCGCCGATGGCTATGTGCCAAACATAATACAGCTACTGATGGCTTTGTGCCAATTATAATACCGCTACTGAAGGCTTAGAGCCGTATATATATATTAGCAGCTTTACTGCGTTGATACTGGCAGCTCGGCTACGCTCTTGGTGTGTAGGGCTGGGTGGGTTGACTTGGTCCCCACAGGAGTGTAGGGTTGGTACAGGTGGTGTGTTGGCTGGATCGGGGTGGGATGCATCCTCATACTGTTGCATTCTTGTTTATGAGATCTTTCACTGTACTGGGCTTAGGCCTACTTGTTCTGTTATTGGTTTGGGCTAGGCCCACTTGATTCTGTATGGGCTGTGACCCAGATGATATGGTAATGGGCTATGGCCCACATATGCTCTGAGCTGGATTGTGTAGTTACTGTTAAAAGGGCTTTGGCCCAGACTATTTCAGTTTCAGTTTCTGTAGACTGACTGTTACTCTAGCAAGGGGATTACACATTGAGTTTTCATAAACTCACCCTATTTTTAACTGTGCAGGTAATCCCCAGCCTTAGAGGATTTGGAGCTGCGAGGGACTCGGGGTGGCCACACGTCCTGTATGTTTCTGAGGTTAATTTAGTCACTTTATTTTG
Source organism: Gossypium sturtianum (assembly GCA_025698515.1). Lineage (NCBI taxonomy): Eukaryota > Viridiplantae > Streptophyta > Magnoliopsida > Malvales > Malvaceae > Gossypium > Gossypium sturtianum. The sequence continues at coordinate 24,042,561 of CM046949.1, read as the reverse complement.
GGTTACTTTATTTTAATTTTTGGACTATTAATTTTTGTAATAAGGCCATTGGATTTGTTTTAACTTTAGTTTGGTAGTTCTTTACAAACTACTAGATTACTTAAACGTAAGTCTTAAAACCATAACTCTTATTTTTAAAAATAACACGGTTTTGCAACTGTTTAAAATGAACTTTCGTAACGAACAAAGTTTTTAAACAAATTAGCAAATGTATAATAACATTTTTGAAAAGGTTTGGTTTTGTGCAAAGCTTGTTTTGGCTATAAGCAACGAGAGATGGGATTTTTGAACGATAGAAGGTTTTGTTTCGTAAATGAGTTTCAAACGAACACAAAGTTTTCAAACAACACCTGATGTGGCACACTAGATCTGGTCATAACGTCTAGGCCGGGTTTGGGGTGTTACAATAGTAGCCCGATCTCAAATCTATATTGGAAAACACTGTAGATCCTTTCAACTAATCGAACAAATCATCATTACGCGGCAACGGGTATTTATTCTTTATCGTCACCTTGTTCAACTGTCGATAGTCGATACACATCCTCATAGTGCCATCTTTCTTTTTCACGAATAACACAGGAGCACCCTAGGGCGAGAAACTCGATCGTGTAAATCCTCTATCAGTCAACTCTTGCAACTGAGACTTCAACTATTTTAATTCTATTGGTGCCATTCTATACGGTACTATTGAAATAGGAGTAGTCCTCAACACTAATTCAATTCCAAATTCAACTTCCCGTATTAGAGGTAATCCCGGTAACTCTTTAGAAAACACATCTGAAAACTTACAAACCACAGATACAGATTCAACTTTCTTTTCTGTCACTTTTGTATCAATCACATATGCCAGATAAGCTTTGCAACCCTTTCTCACATAGTTCAAAGCTTTCATCATAGATACAACAGCTGGTAACCCTTTCATATCACTAGATTCAATTCGAACTATCTCACCATTCTGACTTCTCAATTCAATACTCTTTTGTTTACAATTCACAATAGCATTTTGCACAGTACGCCAATCCATACCCAAAATTATATCAAATTCATCGAATGGTAGCAATGTTAAATTAGCCGAAAAGTATATATCCCAAAACATCAATGAGTAATTCTTGCAAACTTTATCCACCAAGACACACTTGCCTAAGGGGTTTGATACTCTAATTACGAATTCAGTACACTCAATAGGTAGAGTCTTGCATGACTAGATTCACACAAACATAGGAATGAGTAGAACCTGGATCTATCAATGCAATCAGATCAGTATCAAAAAGAGTAAAAGTACCAGTGATGACGTCTGGTGATGACACTTCCTCTAGCGCACATATAGCATAGGCTCGGGCAGGTGTTCTCGCCTCCGATCTCACAACTCAGACAGTAGTCCTCTCGACTTCCACTCGCATTTCCGATGCTTCTGGGTGGTCTACCCCTAGCCATCACATTACTCAGTCTTTCATTCTAGTCATTTTCTTCCTTAGCTAACTTTGGGCAATCCCGAATAAAGTGATCTCGTGATCCACACTTATAGTAAGTTTGGTTATTATACTTGCCCCAGCATTCACCCGCCATCTCCCACATTGTCTACACTCAGGCTTGTTACTTTCAACGCTGCCAACACTTGATTCAATTGGAGCTTGAGCTTTTGAACCAACATTTTGTCTCGAACGAACTCTACTCGAATGTCCAAATGAAGCATTTGAACGATTTCTTGCATCTCTAAATCTCTTCGTCGAAGCTTGAAAAAACTTACTCATCGATCTTTTTATTTCATCACGAGCTTCAAAATCAGCTTTCCTCTTTTCTTTACCAAGTTCCTTGGCTTTGCAAGCTCTTTCAACTAATACAATAAACTCATTTATGTCAAGTATCCCAACCAACAATTTGATGTCTTCATTTAGCCCTTTGATGAAGCGTTTACACATAGTAGCTTCGGTCGAAACACATTCTCATGCATACTGGCTCAATCTCACAAATTCCCGCCCGTACTCAGTAACTGACAAATGGCCTTGTTTCAGCTCTAGAAACTCTTTACATGTTTTATATGAATCATTAACTAATATACTTCTTTCTGAACTCAACTTGAAAGAAATCCCAGGTAATTCTCTCTCTCGGAACCATGGATGTCAATATCTTCCACCAGTTATACGCAGTATCCCTCAACAATGAGACAGCGCATTTTATACATCCGTCAGGAGTCAACGACATCTCATAAAATACTCAAAGGGTATTCTCGAGCCAAAACTCAGCTCGCTCGGCATCATCATTGGCTATGGCCCTAAACTCTTCAGCCTCGTACTTTCGAATCTTGTCCACAGGAGGCTTATTCAGTCGATTCAGATCTATCACTTGTCGCACAATAGGTACTTGTGGGGGTGGAGGTTGTGGAGCAGCTGGATTCATTCGAACGAACTCCGAAAACCACTCGCTCATCATTCGAAAGAAGGCTTGCTTAGCCTCTCGTCCCTTGAGCGGGAGCAGGCGCGTTACTCTCTACATCTTCAGCAATTACTCGATCGGGATCCATTACTATACGAAAACACATTTTTAACTGTCAGGATTCATCATACTATCGCAATTACATATATGACATGTATAGCTAAACTCACACACGCTATGTTAGTCCAAGAATCCACTAAACCGTAGCTATGATACCAATAAAATGTAACACCCCTAACTCGAAACTATCGCCGAAATAGGGTTAAGATGCATTACCAATCAATCGAAACATTTCGTATCTAAACCACAACACTTAGTCAATCACTAAACAAACATATGCAATATCAAACATATAGTCCCTTATTGAGGCCTACAAGACCTTAAACACGTGTTTGAAAGAGGTCGGGCCCTAACCGAACACTTATGAAAATTTTTAAAAACTTAAACATTTTTCAACACTGTTGAGGTCATACGCCCGTGCAGTCAGGCCGTGTGCCTCACACAACCACCAGACGCACCCATGTGTCAAGGACGTCCCAAAATAGAGCATGCATACTGACTTATCCACACGGCCATCAGACACGCCCGTGTGCCATGGCCGTGTATAACTAGGCTAGGTAATGACTTAGTCACACGGCCACCAGACATGCCCGTGGGCCTCGGCCGTGTAACCTATCCAGAAACACCTAAAATTGACCCTTAAACCACAGGCAGAGACACACACCCGTGTCTCTTGGCCATGTGTGTAAAATAGGCCATTTGCAAGGCCAATTTGCCCATCCACACTTGGGTCAATCAACAAGCTTCAAAGCAACACCAATTCATATTTCTAAATGCATTCAAACATACCATTTCATACACCAATTAGTCATCAAAAATATCATCTACTTCCATACCTAATGACATCACAAATGAGTCCATCCACGTATCATTTATACATCTCACTACATATATAATTCAAGTATCATATAATGCATACCAAAATTCATCTTTAATCAAATACAAAATCATGAAATATATCAAATTTCATAGCTCAAAATATACCATCATCATTCAACTTCCAAACCAAATCACATGGCAAGGATTACACATTTCTAAAATGTAATAGCCCGGTTTAGACCCTAGTCAGAACAGTGGTTTTGGGACCACAAATTTGAGTCTGAATAATATTTTAATATTATTTTATGTGCCTATGATATATAATTAAGCATGTGCTAAAATTTCGTAAGTTGATTTGTCTGTTTGTGTGTCTAATTTGATAAAAGGACTAAATCGTGAAAAAGTTAAAAGTAGCTTTCTAATTGATTGAGTAGTCTAATTGTTGTGTCTCCTTAAATAGGAGGATTTATGATGCAAATTTTCCAAAAGTGAGAGTAGTGGACGGCATAATGAAAAACATGATGTTTTATATATATTATATAAAAGTTTAGTTAATGAGAATAACATATTATATGTTATAATAATAATAAAAACAAATCTTAGAAATAGTGCTCATTTTATTTGTTCTTCCACCGAATATATTGAAAGAAAAATAAATAACAAAAACTTCAAGGGTTTCGGCCTTTTCAAGCTCAAATTTAAGTATGTTTTGGCTTTACATTTTGATGATTTTTATGTTTTTGAGATTGTTGCTTAGTCTACTATCAAGCCCATGTTGTAATTTGAAGAATTGATGATATTTGTGAGTTGTGCCATAGATGAATTGGTAAGCTTTATGATAAGTTTAGTGGTTAAAAGAAAGATATGTGTTAGATAAACATATTTTGTTCTTGAATTTTTGATGAATTTAGCTAAATCGGGCTAAATTGAGAAAAATGATAATTTGAGGGACTAAATTGTGAATTTGATGGAAAATAGGGGCTTGTATGATATACATAAGCATTCGGCTAAGCATGATTATGTGATGATTTTGTGTATTTGATGTTTTGATAAAAATGGACTAAATAGTTAAGTTGGGCAAATGTGAGAGCTAATTTGCAAATTGCCCTAAATATGTGTATTTGGATTGAATTGAATGTGTTGATAAATAAAAGGGTTAAACTTGAATATGTATAGATCAAGAACTGAAGAAATCAAACTTAGATCGCGGGAAAGCAAAAGTAACCGAGTAGCCATTTCCATTTCTGTTAAACCAAACTCGAGGTAAGTCATTATACAAATAAACGTATTTGTATTGAATTATGTATGTTCATATGACTATTGATAACGATGAATGTTTATGAGATGTTGTGTACATGAATTCGAGATAAGATCGACTTAGTGACAATGTCCGAGAAGTCCCGTACGAACCTAGGAATAGATAAGATTAGCTATGTCATGACATAGGTGTCTGTTCTGAGATATCATGTAAGACCATGTCTGGGACGTCGGTGTTGATTTGAGATTTCGTGTAAGACCACGTCTGGGACGTTGGCATCGATACGAGATTTACGTGTAAGACCATGTCTGGGACATTGGCATCGTATTGGTTTGTCTAAGAACCTGTCTGGGACAGTGGCATTGATATCTGAGTACATGTAAGACCTCGTTTGGGACATTGGCATTGTACGACTATTTCAAGTTTTCTGAGTATCATATTAGATTTCGAACGGTTCAACGGGCAAGTCTTTAATACGAATGGCTATATGAATCGTAAATCCATTTTAGGTACGTTGATTTGTACATTAAGTGTGTATGAAAGGTAAGTATCTATATGAACTTACTATGATGATTATGTATATAGGAATGATGATATGATATGTGAAAATATGTGAGAAAGAGCCATGCATATATGAAATTTTTGAGTTGATGAATGTGGCAAAATATGGCCAAGTATATGGACCAAAGAATACATGTGATAAATTTACTATGAGAATTAATTATGCCAATGTTTCTATATGATTATATGCTTTTCATGCTAAGTTTATTTGTATATGGCTTACTAAGCTTTTGGAAAGCTTACTCTATGTGAGTTTGTTCTATTTTATAGATCGTTAAAGCTACTAAAGACTCGGGAACCGTCGGGGATCGTCATCACACTACTCATCTTGTTTTGGTACATTTTGGAAATGTATATAGCTAGATATGGCATGTATAGGCTAGTTATTTATATAAGTTGAGAGATGAACTTAGCCATGTGATTTGGCTAGTTATGTATGGGTAATATGTGTTAATGAATATGAGTTATGATGTATACTTTGGTATGGTTTGATAACATATGGAATGGTTATGTTTATGGTAAGTATATAGATGAAGTTTGAGCATATATGTTTGAACAAAAGAATGAGTTTATGAAAGGAAAATTTGAATGAAATATGCTTGAGTATACTTGAGTTTTTGTTATGTAAATTGGTATGAGTGGAAATAGATTTGAATGTAGAGATTGAATGGTCATCTTGATATGTTTTTGGCTGCCAAATGTGCATGAATTGCATTGGTAATTTGATTATAGGTTTGACCCAAGTAAGGGTGGCAACTTGGCCTTGTAAATGGCCTATTTTGCCTACACGGGCGTGCCTAATGGCCGTGGGATTAAGTCAGTATATAGCTAAGTGTGCACGGCCTAGGCTCACAGACGTGCTTAGTAGTCGTGTGATAAAGTCAGGATCGTCCACGGGTGATCGTATGTCTGTCGAGTTTTAATATTTATAAAAGAATAATCGAACCTGGAAACTAACTCTGACAACGATTAAAGGCAAGTGCACCTATCGAACAGTAGTATAGTTTAGGCAAGACCGGATTATCGAACCCAAAGGAACTAAAAGTACTAATACTCACCTTCTTTCTATTATTTAGCCTTAATATTAAAGTGATTGATTGTTAAAATAAACTAACTAATGACTAAGCTAAGATACAAAGACAAAAAGAATTAATTCGAAAAATAACTTTTGGAAAACTCAGATGACTCAAGCGATACCCTTAGGAAGAATCCACCTAGACTTCACTTGTTATTTAACACTGAACCATACGATTTATTCACTTAGTTTGATCCGTAAGACTCCCTAACGTATATTAAACCCTCTCTCGAGGCGATTAACGTCTAACCCTAGGTTAACTAGTGGAAATCTCTTTCTCTTATAGTAACCCCTAGAATAGCGAAGAAATCGATTTGTGGACTCCCATATTAGGTTTCACCCTAATCAGAAAATCTCGTCACCCTATCTCTAGGCGTGCGATCAACTCCGCTTAATTATGCTGGATCTACTCTTAGGCAGGGTCTATTCCTCCTCCACCTAAGCACATTAGATTTTGATTAAGCTAGCATAATTAAGAACAAACTAAGTATTTATCATATAATTCAGATAATAATAACAAGATTCATCATAGGTTTCATCCCCTTCGAGTATCCGAAGGTTTAGTTCATAATCATAAAAGAAAACATCTCAAGAGAAAAGATAAAACAAAACATAAGAAAACCCTAAAACCCCCTGAAGGAATTGAATGAGAGATCCACCGTCTTGAGTAGAATTTCGGCTTCTTGAGATGGATCAACTGGCTATCTTCGAGTGATTCCGACGAATCTGACCTTTTCGGCTTGGCTCCTTGGCCTAGCTCACCGCCCCCTTTTCAGCTGGTACCTAGGGTCTTTCTATAGGCTCTTGGAATGTGTTTCTTCATCCCTAAGTATCAAAATCTGACTGAAATTCCTCTTTTCCACGGTAGGGCCACGGCCATGGCACACGCCCGTGTGAATCGACTTCATGTCGTGTTTGAAACTGTTGAATGAGGCACGACCGTGTAAATCGGGGGGTCAGGCCGTGTTCTAGAGTGAAAGTTGGCACGACCGTGTGACTTGAAGTCCAGGCCGTGCTAATTTCGTGGCTTGGCTCAATTTGGTCCATTTTAAGCCCGTTTCTCATTCTTTTTGTCATCGGGTGTTTTCTTGAGGATAAGACATGAAAAGAAAGGATTAAGAGCACCTTTTTACATAAATCAGGGCTTAAATCATCCAAAAACATACTAAATGTGGGCTTAAAATATGTTACATTTACGGTTTATCAAATACCCCCACACTTAAGCTTTTGCTTGTCCTCAAGCAAAATTCTCAACTTACAATTAAAACGAACTTTCCATGTTTCATAATTCCTATTAAAAATGTCTCATCATAATTCATAGATAATTTATACATGGATAATTCAACTGAAAGAGTCCTAAAGATTCAAACAATTCTAAGTCATAGATTTGTAGCACGAAATATATAGGTGTTTCCCTTCATCTAAATAATTACCTCTGATTCATAACCGACAAGGATTGACATCCTCGCTAATGATTCACTCAAATCACTCAAAGTGTTTGAGGTTCTGAAATTAAGCACTCAAATGTCGAACCTGAAGGTTAATCCCATAGGCTTGCATGAAAATCAAATCTCCACCACTGTAATATGAGATGATGCACAAATCAAAAGGTCTTTGACGGGGTTGTAACGGGGCTTGGGTTAAGGTGTGGATAAAGGCTAGATTAGAGGGTTAGAATCGAGATTGAATTGACAAATTGCCTAACAATAACTGAATAATAAGTAGTTACATCAAATAATAATACGAGCTTCTTTCTAAAGATGTGGATTTCACTGTTTTAAGCTCATCAAACATAACCTGAACTAATACTGAATTACATCAACTGAAAATTCATAATACTAATAATTCGAGCTTTTTCTTCAATAATTGGCAATTAAACATGTAAGCTCTCCTAATAATGAATATACTTTGTGTGTGTGTGTGTGTTTTTAAGAACAAACTAAGTAGTAACTTTAATAATAAGAAAGGACCTTGCAACTGAAATAGATAAAGTAGTTAGGCAACCGATCAAATCGGCTCTCGATATAGGGGTAGTAAAAAAGAATGGTGATAACAAAAAGTAAGTAGGTTTTGGGTTAATATTAGTGGGTGAGTCAATAAAAAGGGTTGTTAGGATTAAACGGGGTTCACTAGGGGTTAATTATGGAGGTAGGCTTTTAGTGGAGTAAGTGGGTTAAAACCTAGGTGCCTTTATCATCTCTGTATATCAAATCATAGGTGTGGTCTCGACATGTATAATCGATGCAAGTTCTAGAATAACAAATCAATGTTGACATACTCATAATCAATAAAGTGAGCAAGAAAAATAATATATGCTCTATAAGGCTCAAAATCTCACAAAAATTATGGGTATTTTGATGTCAACCTTGTAAATTTCAAACTTTAAAGTAATATTCAGATTTAGTTCAACAACCTAGCAAATTTTTAATTTCTTGAAAAATTAGACTTATCATGCTTGATTCCCTAGTATCTTCAAATTTAATTATCAATGCACAATTAACTATAACTTAATCTAAAACATGTCAATAAAGATCATAAATCATCAGAAATTTCATCCTAATTAGTAATATGAGGAAATTGCTTAAAAACAAGGCATAATTCAGGGATTTGAGAATCATGCAAAAAGTTAGGCACGTTTTAAGATTTCACCCTCCACACTTAAGATGTACATTGCCCTCAATGTACAAAGATATGTAAAAACATATTATAGCAAATCAAAAGAGAAGGGTGTAAGTGAAACTCCCTGACTTTTCGGATGGAGTCCTTGAGATGGAGAATGTGCCTTTGGTGGTGGTGATGGGCCGTCTGGATGACGAACCTGCGCTAGATGAAGAAATTGGGGGGGCTTGTGGGGAATTAGCCAGGGTATAAGAAGAAAAATTTAAAATAGACTAAGTTTATTATAAAAGAAAAGTTAACTCAAGTGAAGAAAAACAAGAATAAAGCTAGAATTAAAACCAAAGATAAATGGGCTGTGGGTGCCTTATTGTAGTATGGTTTGATAGGTGGGTGTGATTTCGACGGTGATGGAGGTGCTGGCGGTGGCGGGAGTGGCGTGATTCCCAAGTAGCCTTTAGAACCTAAAACGAAGAAATTAAGATAAAATAAACCAAATTAAGTAGAAGAGAAGTGTAGATAAGGAAATTGAAGCAAAAGAGAAAGACTAAGTAAGAACTAAATAGCCTCAAATATCCTTGGCTTGTTGTTTGGATGAAGCTGCCGGCATGAACTCATGTAAATCATTCTCCTTTGAGGAGATTGGCCTTTTACGCTTCTTTGACATTGTAAGGTTTGAGGATATTGAGAACTTAGGAGCCTGAGATAGGAGGTGTTTGAGGGAGTGGAAGGAAGAAAAGAAGAAAGAAAGAAAGTGGGTGGAAGAAAGGTGGGAAGAAATAGACGTATTTAAACAAAAATTCTTGTTTCTGATGCTCTCCCACGCCCGTGTGCATAGGGTGTGTCAATTTACACGGCCACTTGGCACGACCTTGTCTCAGGGTGTGTCGATTCCCCACGTTCATTTTTGAGAAGTTCGAGTCGACCACGGTTGGGAGGCACGGGCGTGTTCTGCCTGTGGTTGGCAAGTCAGTAGCTTCACACGGTTGAAGGGCACGGCCATGCCACTTTGTCGGTGGCCGTGGGGTAGTAGTTGGGTCCGTGAATCTTTTCAACTGCCTCGTACTTTTGCTGCTATGGCAGTACAATGATTCGGAGGGTACGCACGGCCACGGACACGGTCGTGTGTAAGGCCGTGTGACACGGGAATCGCAGACTTTCGTTAGTTTAAAGAAAGAATAAAATAGACTAAAGACAAAAAATGAATATGTAAAAGTTAGTAGGGTTAGTACTCGGGTTGCCTCCCGAGAAGCACTGGTTTAAAGTCTTAAGCTAGACTCTCCTCTTGTTTGCATTGTCGGGGTGGTTTGAGGAGTTGGAAGTCCTTCCTCATGCTATCATTTGTATCCTCGTGAAAAAAATTAAGTCGAGATGTGTTTATAGTAAAAGTACCAAAAATAGGATTACTTACCTCGACTGTTCCATATGGGAAAACACTGGTTACCCTAAAAGGTATTTCTTTTTTGTGTTAGGGTTCGAAGGATATATTCAAGGATCTGCCTTATCTAACAGTACCTGGTCTCCTATTTTGAAGTGATTTGTTGTCCCTATGAGCTCTTCTGGGGGCTCCTTCGGTTTTACCTTGTGTGGTTCTGGTTCTTCGTCGTGTATCCCTAATTTTTCTTTGAAGTGCGTCTTCCACTCGTCTAGGTCATCGATCTGAATCCTTCGATCTTCATGAATTACTTCTTTATTGGCATGGGGTTCAGGATCGGGGTCAGTTGTATTCTTTTGCGGTGCTTCCAGAAAATAAGGCTTAACCGAATGGTTATCAGTAGAATTTACGTTCTCACCTTGATTACTCGATGTTCTGGCCGAGTCGAGAGCCTTGAGGGTGACCGTCTCAATACCTACATGAAGTATGAGTTCTCCTGCATCAACATCAATTTTAGTTATGGCAGTTGCTAAAAATGGTCTTCCTAGAATTAGGGGAATCAAATTATCCTAATCCATGTCTAAAACAACAAAATCTACTGGGAAAACGAATTTGTCAATTTTTACAAGAACATCTTCGATAATACCCCTAGGAATTCTAACAATTTTATCAGCTAACTGAATGCTCATCCTAGCTTGTTTGGGTTTCCCTATACCTAATTGTTTAAACAATTTATAAGGCATGACATTTATGCTTGCCCCTAAATCAGCTAACGCATTATCAACATTTAACCTACCAATTAAACAGGGAATTGTAAAACTCCCTGGATCTTTTAGCTTTTGTGGTAGTCTATTCTGGAGAATTGCTTGGCTTGTTGTTTGGATGAAGCTGCCGGCATGAACTCATGTAAATCATTCTCCTTTGAGGAGATTGGCCTTTTACGCTTCTTTGACATTGTAAGGTTTAAGGATATTGAGAACTTAGGAGCCTAAGATAGGAGGTGTTTGAGGGAGTAGAAGGAAGAAAAGAAGAAAGGAAGAAAGTGGGTGGAAGAAAGGTGGGAAGAAATAGACGTATTTAAACAAAATTTTTAGTTTCTGATGCTCTCCCACACCTGTGTGCATAGGGTGTGTCGATTTACACGGCCACTTAGCACGGCCGTGTCTCAGGGTGTGTCGATTCCCCACGTTCGTTTTTGAGAAGTTCGAGTTGACCACGGTTGGGAGGCACGGACGTGTTCTGCCCGTGGTTGGCAAGTCAGTAGCTTCACACGGTTGAAGGGCACGGCCGTGCCACTTTGTCGGTGGCCGTGGGGTAGTAGCTGGGTCCGTGAATCTGTTCAACTGCCTCGTACTTTTGCTGCTATGGCCGTGCAATGATTCGATGGGTACGCACGGCCACGGACACGGCCGTGTGTAAGGCCGTGTGACCTGGGAATATGCACTTTCTGTTAGTTTAAAGAAAGAATAAAATAGACTAAAGAAAAAAAAATGAATATGTAAAAGTTAATGGGGTTAGTACTCGGGTTGCCTCCCGAGAAGCGCTCGTTTAAAGTCTTAAGCTAGACTCTACTCTTGTTTGCATTATCAGGGTGGTTTGAGGAGTTTGAAGTCCTTCCTCATGCTATCATTTGTATCCTCGTGAAAAAAATTAAGTCGAGATGTGTTTATAGTAAAAGTACCAAAAATAGGATTACTTACCTCGACTGTTCCGTATGGGAAAACACTGGTTACCCTAAAAGGTATTTCTTTGTTTGTGTTAGGGTCCGGAGGATATATTCGAGGATCTGCCTTATCTAACAGTACCTGGTCTCCTATTTTGAAGTGATTTATTGTCCCTATGAGCTCTTCTAGGGGCTCCTTCGGTTTTACCTTGTGTGGTTCTGGTTCTTCGTCGTGTATCCCTAATTTTTCTTTGAAGTGCGTCTTCCACTCGTAAAGGTCATCGATCTGAATCCTTCGATCTTCATGAATTACTTCTTTGTTGGCAAGGGGTTCAGGATCGGGTTCAGTTGTATTCTTTTGTGGTGCTTCCTGAAAATAAGGGTTAACCGAATGGTTATCAGTAGAATTTATGTTCTCACCTTGATTACTCGATGTTCTGGCCGAGTCGAGAGCCTTGAGGGTGACCGTCTCAGTACCTAGATGAAGTATGAGTTATCTTGCATCAACATCAATTTTAGTTATGGCAGTTGCTAAAAATGGTCTTCCTAGAATTAGGGGAATCAAATTATCCTCATCCATGTCTAAAACAACAAAATCTACTGGGAAAACGAATTTGTCAATTTTTACAAGAACATCTTCGATAATACCCCTAGGAATTCTAACAGTTTTATCAGCTAATTAAATGCTCATCCTAGTTTGTTTGGGTTTCCCTAGACCTAATTGTTTAAACAATTTATAAGGCATGACATTTATGCTTGCCCCTAAATCAGCTAACGCATTATCAACAGTTAATCTACCAATTAAACAAGGAATTGTAAAACTCCCTAGATCTTTTAGCTTTTGTGGTAGTCTATTCTGGAGAATTGCTGAGCACTTTGCGTTAAGTTCCACATGCGATGACTCGTCTAACTTTCGTTTGTTTGTTAGAAGCTCTTTTAAAAATTTCCTAGAATCTGGCATCTGCGAAAGAGCTTCAAGAAGCGGTAAGTTAATGTGTAATTTCTTTAAAAGTTTAAGAAACTTACTGAACTGTTCCTCTGTATCGTTCCTTCGTAATGCCTCAGGGTAAGGTATGCGAGGTTGGTATTCTTTGATTACCGGTTTTGGCCTTTCTTAAGTTTCCTCAGCTTTACCTTATTCTTCCTCTTTTTCTTGTGTTGAGATGGGTTCATCTACCCTTGTATTTTCCTGAGCTGTTATGGCTTGAATTTGCTCCTTTGGATTAATCTCAGTATTGCTTGGTAGATGCCCCTGTGGTCTCTCTGATAGCATCTTTGCTATTTGACTGACTGACTGCGTAAGTTCCCCAACTGCCTTAGTAAGCCCTCCAACTTGATTCTCGATCGTTTTGATCGATGTTTGTTGGGTTTCGAGTGTTGCTTCAGTCTTTTGGAGACAGGCCTCTGTGGATGCTATGAATTTGTTCAGCGTCTCTTCAAGATTCGGCTTCTTTTCCTGAGGATAGGGCTGATTTTGGAAGTTTTGAGGAGGTTGTTGTCTTTGGTTCCCCTGATTTCCTTGTCCTCCCCACGAAAAATTTGAGTGGTTCCTCCAACCTGGATTATAAGTATTACTATATGGGTTATTATTAGATCTGAAATTGTTACCTATATAGTTCATTTGTTCTCTCTCTGGTTGGTATGGTGGGTACTCAGGATTCACCACGGTTCCACTTGCGTCGCACTGCATTACTGGATGTACCTGCGAAGAGCACAAACTATCAATCTTTTTGTTCATCATCTCTACCTAATTTGATAGCATGGTTACTGCGTCGATGTTGTAAACTCCGGCTGATTTTGTTGGCCTTGTCCTTGTAACTTGCCACTGATAGTTGTTCAGCGACATCTCTTCTATAAATTCGTAGGCTGCCTCAGGAGTTTTGTTGTTTAGGGTTCCACCAGCAGCTGAATCAATTAATTGCTGTGTTGAGGGGTTCACACCGTTATAGAAGGTTTGGACTTGGAGCCACAATGGTAAGCCGTGGTGTGGGCATCTCCTCAACAGATCTTTGTATCTCTCCCATGCATCGTATAATGTCTCTAAATCCATCTGCACAAACGAAGAGATATCATTCCGTAATTTGGCCGTTTTGGCCGGTGGGAAATATTTTAATAAAAACTTTTCGGTCATTTGGTCCCATGTGGTGATTGACCCTCGTGGTAACGAGTTTAACCACTGTTTAGATTTATTCCTCAATGAAAAGGGAAATAACCGAAGACGTATGGCATCATCAGAAACACCATTTATTTTAAAGGTATCACAGAACTCTAAAAAGTTAGGTATCTGAGTGTTCGGATCTTCGCCCTGCAAACCATCAAATTGAACAAATTGTTGAATCATTTGAATAGTGTTAGGCTTTAATTATAAATTATTAGCAGCTATAGCAGGCCTAACAATACTCGATTCTGCTCCTGTTAAATGAGGTTTAGAATAATCATACATAGTACGAGGAGCATTGTTCTCTACCACATCACATGGTTGTGGATTATTCTCGTCCATCCCTTCAGTAGGATTGGCTCTGTCTTCTCGCTCTTCTTCTGTGTAATTTAGGGCTCGCCTAATTTCTCTACGATTCCTTCGAGTGGTAGCTTCAATGTCACTATCGTATACTAAGGGTCCTGTCGGGTTCCTTCTAGTCATAAACTAGAGGTACCTGCTAAGAAAAGAAAGAAAGAAAATTAGCAAAATTGAAAACTAAACTATAAACAAAAATAAAGTGCGGAAAATAAAAAATAATGGCTAAAGTAATAAAAATACAGCTTTCTTAATATTTTAGTTCCCCGGCAACGACGCCAAAAACTTGATCGTATGTCTGTCGAGTTTTAATATTTATAAAAGAATGATCGAACCTGGAAACTAACTCTGACAACGATTAAAGGCAAGTGAACTTATCGAACAGTAGTATAGTTTAGGCAAGACCGGATTATCGAACCCAAAGGAACTAAAAGTACTAATACTCACCTTTTTTCTATTATTTAGCCTTAATAATAAAGTGATTGATTGTTAAACTAAACTAACTAATGACTAAGCTAAGATGCAAAGACAAAAAGAATTAATTCGGAAAATAACTTTTGGAAAACTCAGTTGACTCAAGCGATACCCTTAGGAAGAATCCACCTAGACTTCACTTGTTATTTAACACAGAACCATACGATTTATTCACTTAGTTTGATCCGTAAGACTCCCTAACGTATATTAAACCCTCTCTCGAGGCGATTAACGTCTAACCCTAGGTTAACTAGTGGAAATCTCTTTCTCTTATAGTAACCCCCTAGAATAGCAGTAAATCGATCTGTGGACTCCCATATTAGGTTTCACCCTAATCCGACAAAATCTCGTCACCCTATCTCTAGGCGTGCGATCAACTCCGCTTAATTATGTCGGATCTACTCTTAGGCAGGGTCTATTCCTCCTCCACCTAAGCACATTAGATTTGGATTAAGCTCACATAATTAAGAACAAACTAAGTATTTATCATATAATTCAAAAACAATAACAAGATTCATCATAGGTTTCATCCCCTTCGGGTATTCGAAGGTTTAGTTCACAATGATAAAAGAAAACATCTCAAGAGAAAAGATAAAACAAAACATAAGAAAACCCTAAAACCCCCTGAAGGAATTGAAGGAGAGATTCGCCGTCTTGAGTAGAATTCCGGCTTCTTAAGATGGATCAACTGGCTATCTTCGAGTGATTCCCACGAATATGACCTTTTTGGATAGGCTCCTTGGCCTAGCTCACCGCCCCCTTTTCAGATGGTACCTAGGGTCTTTATATAGGCTCTTGGAATGTGTTTCTTTGTCCCTAAGTATCAAAATCCGACTGAAATTCCTCTTTTCCACGGCAGGGCCACGGCCATGGCACACGCCCATGTGAATCGACTTCAGGCCGTGTTCGAAACTGTTGAATGAGGCACGGCCATGTAAATCGGGGGGTCAGGCCGTGTTCTAGAGTGGAAGTTGGCACGGTCGTGTGGCTTGAAGTCCAGGCCGTGCTGATTTCGTGGCTTGGCCCAATTTAGTCCGTTTTAAGCCCGTTTCTCGTTCTTTTTGTCATCGGGTGCTTTCCTGAGTATAAGACATGAAAAGAAAGGATTAAAAGCACCTTTTTACATAAATCGGGGCTTAAATCATCCAAAAGCATACTAAATGTAGGCTTAAAATATGTTACATTTACGGTTTATCAACGGGTGTGGCACACGGGCGTGTCACGACCGTGTGGACAAGTCAGTATATGGCCTAAGAGCACACGGCCATGGTACACGGGCGTGCCTAGTGACCGTGTGGAGAAGTCAGTATACATGCCCTGATTTGGCACGACCAAGACACATGGGGGTGTCTGGTGTCCATGGAAGACACACGGCCAGCCTATACGAGCGTGTGTCCTACATAACTTAGAATTTTTTTTTAAAATTTTTGAGAATTCCCGTAAAAGTTCGGCATAGTCTCGGCCCTACTCTAAAGCATGTTTAAGGTCTCACTGACCTATAGAAGGGACTCTTTGTTTGCTTTGGATGAATTGTACTTTGAAATGTCTGTTAAAGTTTTTGATTTATCCAGTAACGCCTTTAACCCTAATCCGGTGACGAACACGGGTTAGGGGTGTTACACAAAATATACCATATTGAATAGCCTATACATGCCATATTTCTCCTATATACATCTTTCTAAAAGTACCCAGATTGATTGCCGATAGTGTGATTGAGATGCTGACGATTCCCGGATCTGAGCTAGCTTTGCTGACATTGTAAAATAGAGAAACCATCACACAGTAAGCTTTCAAAAGCTTAGTAAGTTCGTAACATAATACATTATGCTAAAACAAATAATCACATAGATTAATTCACAAACACACATATACTATACTATCCAAAGAAAATGTGCTCAATTAACCTTTCATAAATTCATTCATAATTTCATCAACCACATAGGTTCCGAACGTACCTTAGCCAACACTCAGTTATCGAATACATATGCTACTCTATGCTCACTATTTCAATTTGATCAACTTTCATCCCTTCTTTGATTCAATCGCACACTTAGTGCCCAAATATTTAACCGAAGCTTAACTAACATCGCACACTTAGTGCATCTATATCAAACTGATCTTGAATCGGTATCGCACATACAGTGCCAACCACAAAGCCGAAGCTTATATTATTTCGCACACAGAGTGCTAATTATCTCTGTCACAATTCCAAATACACACACTTAGTGCCACATAACTCAATCTCTCACATAACATCCATAGTTCAATAATATCATAACATTCATTTCATAGCATTAAACATAGCTAAATACACGTATTATGTCTGAACTTACCTCGGACGTCGAAATATCGAAACGGTTGATTAATCGAGCAGTTTGTCTTTGCCTCGATCTCGATCCGAACCTCTTCTCTCTTGGTCTATACACATTCAAATTCAATCCATTCACTTACCAATTCATTCAATTTAGATCACACACACTTATTTAGGGCATTTTACAAAATAGCCCCCACATTTTAACATTTCGACACTTTAGTTCCTATTTTACAAAATCATCAAATTCACAAAATTTCCTTTCACATAAGCCTAGCCAAATTTCCCTTGTGTTCATACAAGCCCACACATTTCATTTATTTCACATTCTAGTCCACACATACATTAATCAAACACATATCTTTCATTTTCCACCACTAAACATTTAAGAACTCACATGTTCATCAATGGTACTTTTCAAAAACATCATCAATTCACAAAATTTAAGCATGGGATTGAAAGAGCACGAAGCAACGATCACGAAAACGTAAAAATTATCAAAAACCAAGCTCAAACATACCTTAAATCAAGCTTAACCCTAGCCGAAATTTCCAAGCTTTTCTTCCTCCTTTTTCTTTTCTAATTTCGACACCAAGAAGATGAACATGGTTTCATCTTTCTTTTTGTTTTATTTAATACATAATAATACAAACTTTACTATTTTACCCTTATTAATAAATATATATACATATATACATTAAGGATATTAATGTCCTTTATTCATCCACTAACTTAGAAATGGCTTAATTGCCTCATAAGGCCTCAATCTTACAAAGACAATAACAATTAAGCACTTAACAATCAGCATACAACATTTTATACTTTATGCGATTAAATACTTTCTCATAATTTGACACTCAGTCAATAAAATTTTCACACGAAACTTTCACACAGGCTCAATCACACATTATAAACATCAAAATTAATATTAAAATATTACTCTGACCTAAAATTTGTGGTCTCAAAACTACTGTTCTGACTAGGGTCTAAACTGGGTTGTTACAGATTATTCACTTGATAAGTTAGCTGAATTGTATATCTCTGAGATTATGAGATTGCACGGGGTGCCACTATCTATTGTATGTGACAGAGATTTGAGATTTACCTCACGATTTTGGAAGAAATTGCAAGAGGCTTTAGGCAAGAAGCTATATTTTAGTACTGCATTTCATTCGCAAACAGATGGACAATCCGAACGGATCATTCAGATTCTCGAAGATATGTTGAGATGTTGCATTCTTGAGTTTGAAAGTACGTGGGAAAAACATTTACCGTTGATTGATTTTGCGTACAATAATAGTTTTCAATCTAGTATCAAAAAGGCACCATATGAGGCACTTTATGGTCGAAAATGTCGAACTCCATTGTATTGGACTGAGCTGAGAGAGAATAAGATTCACGGGGTTGATTTGATAAAAGAGACTGAGCAGAAAGCAAAAGTGATTCGTGACAGTTTGAAAGTAGCGTCAGATCGTCAGAAGTCCTATGCAGACTTAAAACGAAAAGATATCGAATTTGAGGTCGGTGACAAAGTGTTTTTGAAAGTGTCTCTATGGAAGAAAATACTTTGATTTGGCCGAAAAGGCAAGCTGAGTCTGAGGTTCATCGGGCCGTATGAGATCATTGAATGAATTGGGCCGGTTGCTTATAGATTGATGTTGCCAACTGAATTAGAGAAAATTCATGATGTGTTCCATGTATCGATGCTGTGACGATACAGATCTGATCCATCACATGTGTTTACTCCTACTGAGGTTGAAATTCAGTCAGATTTATCGTATAATGAAGAGCCGATTCGAATTCTGGCACGTGAGATCAAAGAGTTAAGAAATAAGAAATTTTCCTTAGTGAAAGTGTTATGGCACAAACACGAAATTGAAGAGGCTACGCGGGAGCCTGAAGATGTAATGAGAGAGCAATATCCAAACCTATTCACCGGTAAGATTTTCAAGGATGAAAATCCTTAAGGGGGGAGAGTTGTAATAGCCCGATTTAGACCTTAGTCAGAATAGTGGTTTTGGAACCACAAACTGAGGTCGAAAAATATTTTTATATTATTTTTGGTGTTTAGAATATGTGATTGAGCATGTGTGAAAGTTACGTGTGAAAATTTTATTGATTGTGTGCTTAATTAGCAAAAGGAATTAATCGCATAAAATGCAAAAGTATGTAATCGATTGTTAAAGTGCTTAATTGCTATGATTTATTAATTGTACAAGTCCTTGAAATGAAATTAGACCACTATTAAGGTTAGTGGACGGTAATGGACTTAAAATATGTGATGTTATAATGTTTTTACAAAGGTTAATTTTGTAAAATGGAATTTCAAGTTAATAAAAAAAGAAAGAAATGAAAGCCATTATTCTCATATTTTCTTGTCGAAATTGAAGAAAGAAAGCTAGGGCTCATATGTTTTGATATTCGGCTACTTCCAATCTTGATTAAAGGTCCGTTTTTGTTCGATTTTTGATAATTTCTACGTTTTTGTGACCGTTGCTTAGTGTACTATCAAACCCATGCTTTAATTTTAGAATTTCATGGTGGTTTTGAGATATTCCATTGATGAAGGTTTGAGCTTTGTGATAGTTGATGATGAAATATGAAAGATATGTGAAAGATTAACATGTTTTGTCTTTGAATTTTTTGTGAAATTGAGTAATTTGGACTAAATTGTGAAAATAATATTTTGAGGGACTAAAATGTGAAATAAATGAAATGTGTTGATTTGTATGGACATAGGAAGAATTTGGCTAGGCATGGGTGAAGTGAAATTTTGTGTATTTGATGATTTTAAGAAATAGGGACTAAAGTGTCGAAATGTGAAAATGTGAGGGCTATTTTGGAAAATGCCCTAAAATATGTGTGTTTGGACTAAATTGAATGAATTGGTAATTGAATGACCTAAATTTGAATATGTATAGACCAAGAAAGGAGAGATTCGGATCGAGATCGAGGCAAAGACAAAGTACTCGATTGATCGGTTAGTTTTGATATTTCGACGTTCGAGGTAAGTTTGGATATAATACCTGTTGTTAAATTATGTTTTAGTATTATGGAATGAATATATATATATATATGTGTGTGTGATTATGAGATTAGAAATGCTATGTGTGGAATTGAATTAGATGGCACTAAGTGTGCGTAATTGAAATCGAGACAGAGATGAAAAGCACTGTGTGTGCGAAGTTATGGAAGCTTCAGCTTTATTGATCGACACTGTGTGCGCGATATCGAGATGAATTCGGTTTAAAGTATAGGCACTAAGTGTGCGATGATAATTATGCTCTGGTTACAAAATTGGCATTAAGTGTGTGATTAAATCGAATGATTAACAAAGGTTGAACGAGATGTAAAATCGAGTAATTGAGTAGCATGAATAGTGAGTAACTATGTGTTGGCTAAGGTATGTATTGAACCTTTGTGGTTGATGAAGTTGTAAATGGATTTATAAATGGTTGAGTGAGTATATTAGCTATGGATGATATGGTGTGTTTATTTGTGAGTTGATCTATGTGATGGATTAACTTTGTATTTGTATTTGATTTATTGACTTGAATGTATTATATTACGAACTTACTAAGTTTTTAAGCTTACTGTGTGATGTGTTTCTCTATTTTACAGTGTCAGTAAAGCTAGCTCGGATCTGGGGATCGTCAGCGACTGATCATTGTTTTGTCGAGTTTTGATATTTATAAAAGAATGATCGAACCTGGAAACTAACCCTGACAACGATTAAAGGCAAGTGCACCTGTCGAACATTAGTATATTTTAGGCAAGACAGGATTGTCGAACCCAAAGGAACTAAAAGTACTAATACTCACCTTCTTTCTATTATTTAGCCTTAATATTAAAGTGATTGATTATTAAACTAAAACTAACTAATTACTAAGCTAAGATGCAAAGACAAAAAGAATGAATTCGAGAAATAACTTTTGGGAAAACTCAGTTGACTCAAGCGATACCCTTAGGAAGAATCCACCTAGACTTTACTTATTATCTAACCCTGAACAATACGATTTATTTACTTAGTTTGATCCGTGAAACTCCCTAACGTATATTAAACCCTCTATCGAGGCGATTAACGTCTAACCCTAGGTTAACTAGTGGAAATCTAGAATAGCAGTAAATCGATCTGTGGACTCCCATATTAGGTTTCACCCTAATCTGGCAAAATCTCGTCACCCTATCTCCAGGTGTGCGATCAACTCCGCTTAATTATGTTGGATCTACACTTAGGCAGGGTCTATTCCTCCTCCACCTAAGCACATTAGATTTGGATTAAGTTCACACAATTAAGAACAAACTAAGTTATTATCATATAATTCAAAAATCAAATAACAAGATTCATCATAGGTTTCATCCCCTTCGGGTATCCAAAGGTTTAGTTCATAATAATAAAAGAAAACATCTCAAGAGAAAAGATAAAATAAAACATAAGAAATCCCTAAAACCCCCTGAAGGAATTGAAGGAGAGATCCGCCGTCTTGAGTAGAATTTCGGCTTCTTGAGATGGATTAACTGGCTATCTTCGAGTGATTCCCACGAATCTGACCTTTTTTGCTCGGCTCCTTGGCCTAGCTCACCGTCCTGACAAAATCCCTGGCAGAAGGCTTCTACCGAACTCCCCAAATAAGTTGCCCTCTAGGGTGTTTATATAGGCTTGAAGATGCCTTACATGGCCGCCAAGTATCCTAATTTGAGTGAAGTTCCTACTTGGGTGTTTAAATAGGCTTTGGATTGTGTTTCTTTGCCTCCAAGTATCCAAATCCGAGCAAAAATTCTCTTGGCCGCGGCAGGGACACGGCCATGGCACACACCCGTGTAAATCGTGGCTAGGCCGTGTTGTCTTCCGTAATGAGGCACGGTCGTGTGAATCGGGCCCAGGCCGTGTAAATTTCATGGATTGGCCCATTTACTCTGTTTTGGGCCCGTTTCTTGTTCTATTCATCCTCGGGTGCTTTCCTGAGTATAAAACATGAAAACAAAGGATTAAGAGCACCTTTTTACACAAATTGAGGCTCAAATCATCCAAAAGCATGCTAAATGTGGGCTTAAAATATGTTACTTTTACGGTTTATCAAATACCCCCATACTTAAGCTTTTGCTTGTCCTCAAGCAAAATTCTCAACTCACAATTAAAACAAACTTTCCATAATTCATAATTCCTATCAACAATTTCTCATCATAATTCATAGAGAATTTATACATGGATAATTTTACTCGAAGAGTCCTAAAGATTCAAGCAACATAAGTCATGAATTTGTAGCTTGAAAACCTAGGTGTCTCCCCTCATCTAAATAATTACCTCTGATCCAAAATTGACAAGGATTGACATCCTCGCTAAAGATTCACTCAAATCACTCAAAGTGTTTAAGGTTCAAAATTAAGCTCTCAAAAGTCGAACATGAAAAGTTAATCCCATAGGCTTGCCTGAAAATCAAATCTCCACCACTTTAATATGAGATGATAAACAGATCAAAAGGTCTTAAATTAGGGTTGTAACGGGGTTAGGGTTAAAGGTGTGGATACAGGTTGAATTAGAGGGTTAGAATCGAGATTGACTTTGACAAATTACCTAATCAGGAAAACAAACTGATAATAATTATATCAAATGAAAACTAAATATACTAATAACCTGAGCTTTTTCCCAAAGATGTGGATTTTCTGTTTAAGCTCATCGAACATACTGAACTAATACTGAATATAATTACATTAATTTAAAATTTGTAATACTACTAGATCGAGCTTCTTTTCTGATATTCTTTTCTGATATTTCGAAATTTGAACATATAAGCTCGTTTGAAATTTTTTTTTATGAGTGCATAATAAAAGATAAATTCATAACTAAAGTAAGATAGCTAGATAACTTGAACAAATCAAATCTCGATATAGGGGTAATCAAAAGGAATGGTGATAACAAATACAAAGGGTTTTGGGGTTAATATTAGTGGGTAAGTCAAGAAAAAGGTTGTTAGGATTCAACGGGGTTCACTAGGGGTTAATTGTTAAGGTAAGCTTTTTAGTGGAGTGAGTGGGTTAATTCCTAGGTGCCTTCATCATCTCTGTATATCAAATCAAAGGTGTGGTCTCGACATGTATAAACGAGGCAAGTTCTAGAATAACAAATCAATGTTGACACACTCATAATCAAGAAGTGAGCAAGAAAAAGGATATATGCTCTAAAAGGCTCAAAATCTCACAAAAATTATGGGTATTTTGACATTAACCTCGTAAATTTTAAACTTCGAAGTAATGTTCAAATTCAGGTAGACAACCTAGAAAAATTTTTAATTCTGAAAAATAGACTTATCATTCTTGGTTCTATAGTATTTTAAAGCATAAATCATCAATGCACAATTATCAGTGACTTAGTCTAAGACATATCAATAAAAATCATAAATCGGGGAAATTTCATTCTAATCATGATATGAGAAACTTACTTTAAGACAAAGCATAATTCAGGGATTTTCAAATAATACTATCGTTATCCCCCCCCCACACTTAAGATGTACATTGTCCTCAATGTACAAAGATAGATAATAGAAAAATAATAAAATCATAAGATAGGGAGAGAAGTGAAACTTCTTGAATTTTGGATGGAATCCATGAAAAGAAATCGGATAGGAATTGGAAAAGGTGAACGTGGGGGAGCACCTTGAACCGTTTGAATTTGAATCCTCGAAGTAGTCGACCTGATTTTATTGTATCCTAAGCTAAATCTAAATGGTACGAAGAATAAGAAGAAAATAATAATGAAAATAAAAGAAAAACAAAAAAATAAAAATAAAAGTAAAAGTAAATAATGGAAAATGAAATAAGAAAGACAACTGGAAAAGAAAAAGAAAAGAAAAGGGGGGTTTAAATAGAAATTATGGATCTTGTAGTTGGCCCTGCCCTTGTACCTTCCTGTGGTGGCCACACGGCCACGGCCACGGCCGTGTGCAAGGTCGTGTGGTATGGAAATCTGTACTTTGGTTAGTTTATGGTTAGGTGCTAAAAGGGAAAATAAAAATAAAAGTAAAAAATAAAAAATAAAAAAATGTAAAAATTAATGGGGTTAGTGCTCGGGTTGCCTCCCGAGAAGCGCTCGTTTATAGTCTTAAGCTAGACTTTACCTCTTATTTGTATGGTCAAGGTGGTTTGAGGAGGTGAAAATCCTTTCTCATGCAATCAACTCGATTTTTGATATAAAGTTTAAGTCGAGTAGTGTTTACCTCAAAAGTGCCGAATTTAGATTGCTTACCTCTCGATCGTGTATATAGAAAGACATTAAGTACCTCAAAAGTGATTTCTTCGTTTGTCTTGAGGTCTAAATTGGTGATTCGAGGGTCTTCCTTATTCAACAATACTTGATCCCCTATTTTGAAGTGATTTGTTGTTCCTATCACTGTCTGCAGGGTTTCTTTCGGTTTCACTTCGTATATTCCTAGTTTCTCTTTAAAGTGTGTTTTCCACTCGTCTAGTTCATCGACCTGAAGCTTTAGTTCTTCATGAATTATTTCTTTATGGGTACGAGGTCTAAGATCTAGCTTAGCTAGGTGATTTCGTGATGCTTCCTGTAAAGAAGGTTGAACCAAATGGTTATCAATAGAATTAACGTTCGTACCTTTATTACTTAATGTCTTAGCTGAGTCAAGAGCTTGAAGAGTGATTGTTCCGTTGTCTACACGAAGTGTGAGTTCACAGAATTCTTCCTCTGTGCGGTCTTTCTTTATTGCATTGGGATATGGCACACGAGGTTGGTACTCTGTAATTGCCGGTTTTGGTATATCATGGCACACCTCAACCTTACCTTCAGTTACCACATGTTCTTCCCTTGGGTTTGGTTCGTCTAACCCTTCACTATCGTAAATGAAACACTCCAAACTCGGCCCACGAGCCCAGACCGGATCTGGTATGTTCCTCGAGTAAAACATTTTAATTTCATGTTTATTACTTCGGAAAATTTGGGGTGGTTTTATAAAAATACCGAGTTTTTTTGGGGTTTAATCTTTAATT
Organism: Gossypium sturtianum; assembly: GCA_025698515.1. Taxonomy (NCBI): domain Eukaryota; kingdom Viridiplantae; phylum Streptophyta; class Magnoliopsida; order Malvales; family Malvaceae; genus Gossypium; species Gossypium sturtianum. The sequence goes on along the minus strand of CM046949.1, from coordinate 24,017,403 downwards.
CGAAAATCGTTTGCGTTTAGGTGTCTAAACATTTAAAATTCATTTTTAAGAAAAATTGCTTAAACTTTAAATTTATAAAATCCGTATCATACTAAATAATTAAAATGCATGCATAAACAGTTTTCTACTAGTGGCCTTATCACATCAAAACAAAACCCAAAATAAATCCAAAATACTTGAAAATAGAAAGTCCAAAATAAAATAATTTCTGTTCTGAGCATGGCCACCAAGGAGCTCCTGCCGACCCGGTCCATCACTGAGTGTCACCTAAAAAATATCCCACAACGGGGTTCGTCAAACAGACTCAGTGTGTACAACCAACACTAAATCCCAACGATTTAGGCATAACAATTCATACAGGTACAAATAACAATTAAATATAATGATGCAATCCCGAACCCAAACCTAGATAACCATCCGCTACACATCACCCGTACCAACCATCACACCGTGGGGATTACTAAATCGACCCACCCATCCGCTACACATCATCGAAGGCAGTCGCTGCAGACGACTAGCACATCGCCCTTATAAATTCGTGGCATAGCCACCAGATAATATATTTTGTGACATAAGTCACCACATTCAGTTATTGTGACATGAGTCACCACATTCGGATTATGTGACCGAAGTCACCACATTCAGATATTGGGGTATAAAACCACCAATCACTTCCCCTTTCATAATCACCCATATGCCCCATGTCATACAAATCATGCAATTATCATGGCTTAGGCCTTATTTCACATTCTTATCAATGTTCACATACATGCCATATTCCACATGTTCATAACATTTATTAACATGATGCTAAGATTACGTACCTGAGTACTTTGTACCATTGCATGGTACCTTAGCCCACTTTTCATATTATTATTAACACATATATTAAAATAATACCGTAAATCAATCAAGATTCAGTGTGGGGTACACACCTGGTTTACTTATCGTTTTCACTGAAATCCCAAAAATCCCGATCTAACGCTTTAGATCCTTAATTCCTACATTTAGTCAATCGCTTAATGCTTAGCAAAAGCCTATTCGGCTATATGATCAAATCCCGAAGGATTATTGCAACCAAAATCCTTACCTTGCTGCCGATTTGATTACTAATCAAATCCCGAAACTTTGTAGTATTTCCTCCTTAAAATCGGCTAACACTAGATCAATTGACTTGGTTAGTTTTCGGCTTTTGAATAAGTAAGAAACAGATCTAAGTCACTAAATAGGACCTTGGCCGAATATCACATGCACTTACCTTGTGGATCTAAATATCCCGAAATAGCTACTTGACTATGGTATCTGCCGAAATCCCCATAGACCTGTGTTAGATCCAAAACTAACATTTAATCACAATACATGGCCTTTGGCCGAAAACCACATGACTTACCTTAAATCCCGAATGATCCTTGCTTGAAGTTGACAATAGGCAAATCCCGAAACCTTTTTCATAGTTACGGTCAAAGAACAATAGTCGAGATTAGATCTTAGATTTCGACAAGCCTAAAAGAAAAGGAATGGAAACCCAATTTGATCTTACCCCTACTAAAGAAATCGACAACACCCTTGTCTGTCACCACAGAAGATTCGGCTTTGGGATTCAATGAACAATCGGCTAGGATCTAGCAAGTACTTAGTTTCGACTTTTATGAACTTGTGAGAAGAAGGAGAGAAGGGTTGAGCAATTTGGCAATGGTGATAATCTTTGAAGAAGAAAAACATGGAGAAGTCGGCTAGGCTTTCTTGAGTTTTCGGCTTTTGGCAAAATAAAAGAGAAGAGAAGTGTTGCTAAAGAATTCTTACAGAGGGAAAAAGAGAAGAAAAGAATGAAGAATGGCCACCCTTTTCCCTTTTTGCCGAAATTACTCTACCTAGAGCCCCCTATTCGGCCAACTCTCCTATTCTCGATAACTTTATCTCTCACCTTTTCAAATTAATAAAAATAATCCAACATTTATCCCCTATCTTAATTAACTATCACCATTTATCTCTTAAAAATATTAAAAGGATTAAAGCTCCTAAAATTTAGCCTTGGTGCCGTCCCTTGTTGCTCATTTCACGCAAAATAAAACCTTTATTTTGCTTCCCTTGTAACTCGATCCTTGGCCTGCCGCACACTGCTTGTGGCGTCACTCATCGGGCTTTAAGTGGCGCTCCTTGCCACTTTTCCAAGCCCATTTGTATGTCATATTTCCCCTACAATTTCTCTTAAGGCTACTCTGCCTAGCTTCCTCTTTTGAATTTAAAATCTAATAATTTCTAGAGCATTCACTACACTCCAGGGTTCACAAAAATTCATAAAACACATTTAACACACACATAGACATGCTCTCACATTTATTTAAGCACAAATGCATCAACGCAAAATCCAGGATGTTACAGTTCTACCCCCTTAAAATAATTTCGTCCTCGAAATTACCTGGCTGAAATAAGTGAGGGTATTACTGTCGCATTGCTTCTTCCGGCTCCCACGAAGCTTCTTCCGATCCATGATTGCGCCATAACACTTTGACTAAAGGAACTGACTTCCTTCGTAGCACTTTCACATCTCGTTCCAAAATCTGAATCGGCTCTTCCTCGTAGGACAAATCTGGTCTTAGCTCCACCTCCTCAACTAGTACTACATGAGATGGATCCAATCGATAACGACGTAACATAGAAACCTGGAATACGTCGTGCATCCGCTTCAACTCGAAGGCAACTCTAATCGGTATGCCATCGGTCCAACTTCGCTTTAATACCCGATAAGGTCCTATAAACCTTGGACTTAATTTCCTTTGCGACCAAATCTCATAACCTTCTTCCAAGGCGATACCTTAAGAAACACTTGATCTCCCACATCAAATTCTATCTCCTTTCGCTTAAGATCTCAGATACGACTTGCCTCGCCGACGCTTCCTTTAACCGCGTCGAATTACCTCAACTTTCTCCTCGGATTCTCGCCACAATCTCTGGACCCAAAACTCGTCCTTCCCCCAATTCCGTCCAACATATAGGTGTGCGACACCTCTGTCCATACAACGCTTCATACGGTGCCATCCGAATACTGGCTTGATAGCTGTTGTTGTAAGCAAATTCCGCTAAAGGCAAATATTCTTCCCAACTTCCTCTGAAGTCTATCACACATCCCCTCAACATATCCTCTAGCACTTGGATTACTCGTTCGGACTGTCCGTCCGACTGTGGATGAAAAGCCGTACTGAAGTCTAATCTGGTGCCTAAACCCTAATGTATTGCTTTCCAGAACCGAGACGTAAACCTTGGATCCCTATCCAAGATTATCGATACCGGCACTCCATGCAACCTCACAATCTCCGCCACATACAACTTCGCTAACTTCTGCAAAGAATAATCAACTCTTACTGGGATGAAATGCGCGGACTTTGTCAATCGGTCCACTATCACCCATACCGAGTCCTTCTTAGTAGGCGTAAGGGAAGCCCACTAACGAAGTCCATGGTGATTCTCTCCCACTTCCATCTGCGGGATCTTTATCGGTGAAGCAATCCTCGACGGAACTTGGTGTTCAACTTTAACTTGTCGACACGTCAAGCATTTCCCTACATATTCGGTAGAACTTCCCGCTAAGACCAGGCCACCAAAACTGCTCCTTAGATCTCGATACATCTTACTACCTCCGGGATGCATAGCATAAGGGCTACTATGCGATTTCTGAAGAATTCTCCGCCTTAACTCCTCGTTCTCTGAGATACGACCTTACCCTTGAAACACAATACTCCTCGTCATTAATACTATAATCTTCCAACTCTCCACTGCACTTGCCGTAGCTTAGCATTTAGATCATCATCCATTAACCGACTTTCCTTCACCTCATTCAACCATGTCGGTTTAACTTGCAACTCTGCCAGCAGACTTCCATCGTCATACAAGCTCAGATGTGCAAACATTGCCCTCAGATCCGACACTACTTTCCGACTTAGGGCATCTGCCACTACATTTGCCTTGCCCGGATGATACTCTATGGAACAATCATAATTCTTCAGTAATTCCACCCACCTTCCCTGTCTCAAGTTCAACTCCTTCTGAGTCAGCACATACTTAAGGCTCTTGTGGTCCGTGTAGATCACTGACTTTTCTCCATATAAATAATGCCTCCATACCTTAAGAGCAAAGACCACTTCCGCCAATTCCAAATCATGCGTCGGGTAGTTAACCTCATGTGGCCTTAATTGCCGAGACGCATAAGCGACTACCTTTCCATCTTGCATCAATACGCATCCTAATCCCGTGTGAGAAGCATCACAGTACACCACAAAGTCCTTTCCTGCCTCCGGTTGAATCAAGACCGGAGCTTCAGTCAAAACCCTCTTAAGCTTCTCAAAGCTCTCCTATTGCTTATCTGTCCATACGAAAGGTACTTCCTTTCTCAAGAACTTCACAAAGGTGCGGCTATTGATGAAAATCCTTCCACAAACCTTCCAGAGTAGCTCTGCCAATCCCAAGAAATCTGAACCTCGCCACAAACTTAGGTGGTTTCCAATCTAATATCGCCTCAATCTTTCGAGGATCCACCCTTATTCCTTTCCGCAGACACTACATGCCCTAAGAATGCGACTCTCCTTAAGCCAAAACTCACACTTGCTGAATTTGGCATATAGCTTCTTCTCCTTAGCACTTGCAACACTTTAGGAGATGCTCGTCATGTTCTTCCTCAAACTTGGAGTATACTAGGATGTCGCCTATGAACACAATGACGAACCTATCCAAGTAAGGTTGAAAACCCGGTTCATCATATCCATGAACGCTTACCGAGGCGTCAACCCAAACGGCATTACTACGAACTCATAATGCCCGCATTTTGTCAGGAAAGTCGCCTTATGGATATCCGCTTCCTTCGCCTTAAGCCGATGATATCCGCATCTTAGGTCTATCTTTGAGAATACCACGCCCTCTTAAGTTGATCGAACAAGTCATCTATCCTTGGCAAAGGGTACTTGTTCTTGATGGTCACTTTATTCAATCGACGATAATCTATGCACATACGCATAGTTCGCCCTTTTTCTTCACAAACAAGACCTGGGTGCTCTCATGGAGACACACGGGTCGAATAAACCCACGATCAAGCAACTCTTGAATTTGAGCCTTGAGCTCAACCAATTCTTCGGTGCCATTCTATACGGAGCGATTGACACAGGAGTCGCTCCTGAGCAAGTCAATTCCAAACTCCACCTCCTATCCGGGGTATTCTGTAATTCCTCCCGGAAAGACATCCACAAATTCCCTTACTGCTCTAACCCTTCTACACTTGTTTCCTTAGTGTCCAAGGCACTCGACCCACATCGTAAAAGTTTCTGACATCCTTTCCTTACCATCTTCTCCGCCTTAAGAGCGGATACTACACTCGACAAATAGTTCAATCTTTCGCCCATCACCACAACTTCCTTATCGCCGAGAGTTCTCAACGACATGCGCTTATGGCGCAATCCACATTCGCACGATACTTCACTAACCAATCCATGCCTAAGATTAGATCAAATTCCCGAATGGTAGTTCCACTAAGTCGATTGGGAAGCTGCGCCCCGAACTTCTAATGGCACTTCCTTAAAGATTTTATATACTATCACACCGCCCTAAAGGACTAAGTACATAGTCATCTTCCTAGGTACTGATCTCAAAGTTCAAATGCAAAGTTTTGAATACTTTACTAGCAACATAGGAATGAGTTGACCCTATGTCTATCAAAGCAATAAAGGGTAACTTCGAAATAAGGAACGCACTGTTATAACGCCAGTGCATCACCGTCTTCCTCCGATTTAATCGCATATACCGACCCGACTATCTAGCCCCGTGATACAGCACCTCTACCGGTGTTCCACGTCCTCTTCCAAAGACCATTTCTCTCGCAATTGGACCACGACTTCGCTGAGGTCATTGTCCCCCTCTTCACTGACAGAACCCCGACTGTTGGTCGCCCCGCCTATTTTTATAGACGGTCCTTAATCATGTGGTCCTTGGACCCACATTTGAAACATCCCCTGCCTTCTTCCAACACTCTCCTAGGTGCCTCTTCCCACACCGATCACAAGTACGACATCGCCTCTCTTATCACAACTTGCTGACCTCACGGCCCATCAACTCTAGGCCTCTTCTGCGCATTCCCAGATGACCCTAACGGCCCAAAACCTCTCTTTTGCCTGTTCCGGTCCGTATTCTGCCTTACAGATTTCTTAACTCCTTCGGCTACCTTAGCCTTTTCCACCAACACTGTAAACTCTCGCTCCTGCTGTGGAGCTATCAATAACCTCAGGTCATCCCTAAGTCCATCCTCAAATTGGACACATCGTTCATGCTCCGTAGCCACGATACCTTGAGCATACCGGCTCAACCTTAAGAATTCAGCCTCGTATTCTGCTACGGACTTGTTCTCTTTAACCAGCCCCAGAAATGCCTTCCTCTATGCATCAGTATAACTAGTTCCAACATACTTCTTCTAGTACGCCACTTTAACATACTCCCAAGTGAGATCCTCAACTGTGGCACCATCCCGAACTGTGAGCCACCATTGATATGCCTCATCGCGAAGTAGCGACACCATTCCTTTCAGTTTCTCCTCAGCGATCAGATCTAGCTCATCCATAATTCGTTCTGTCGCTTCCAACCAATACTCAGCCGTACTGGGTGCCACACCAGATACACCACGAAACACCTCAGCCCCATTGGCTCAGAGTCGCTTGGGTACAGATTTCTAAGCTCCCATACCTCCACCGCTCCAGCCACCATCTCAAGAACTCGCAGCATTGCTTGCGAGCATCGCATCATCCCCGCCCGATCTTGCCGCTCAACACCAACAAATGGTGGTGGTGGGGGTGGTGGTACCTCATTTCGGACCCTTGTCCAGACCTTACGGGTTCCGACACGGCCGTTTCGCCTCTACCACGTCCTCGCACATTACGACCACGCCCCTAGAACTCATTTCTACAATCGCGCTTAACTGCTTTTAAGGAATTTTATGCATTAGTCTTTGTTCCATGATTATCCGCGTAAGAAATTTTATGAAAAGAAGTTTAATAGCGCTTCTTTCAATCATTTCAAAGTTTCAAGTCTTCTATCCTAATTTAGAGAAGCACATTCATTCAACACACATTCATCATTCAAACATTTTCGTCTTATTCCTATCCCATGGGTATTTTTCGTCATTTCACCTATAGGGGTATTTTGGTAATAAATCGGGGTCAATTTAAAATTTTTGTAAATCGGGGGTAATTTCGTAAATTTTCCAATTCAGGGTTCCTTGGTGATTTTATGAAATAAGGGTATTTCTGAAATTTTGAAATCAGGGGGTATTTGGTAATTTTTTTTCAAGCTAGGTGGTGGGTGGTCCCTTTCGGGTTTTAATTATAGGGTTTAGCCCATCAACGAGTCCTCATAACTAGGGTGAATAGTCACCACGCACTGTAGGATTCCGGTGAAGAGGAGGTGAGTCGCTAGGACTACTTAAATACCAAGCTCTCTCGAATCCACTCTTAGGCATGCGTGCGCCTATTGCTACACCCTAACTCGACTAAGGTGAACAATCCACTACACACTGTAGGATTCCAGCCAAGAGGAGGTGAGTCACTAGGACTGCTTAAATACCAAGCTCTTCCGGATCCAATCCTAGACATGCGTATGACGGTTACCACACCCTAGTCTTGCGGCTCGTTAACGGGTTTGTTTAGTGAAATTAAGTCTTATAAAAATTTAAGAAGTGGTTTAAGCTAAGCCTATAGTCCATCAGAGTCTATTTAAACTAGTCTACGTCCCATAAAGCCCATAAAGCCCACATGTATATCACACAATGGTTTACGGTACTTACCTGGATGACTTGGGCCGGAGACGCAGGTGCCATGCTGAGCTAACAGACCTGTTATCATTTAAAAACATACATGTTCCAAAAGCCCATTTTTAGAAAACATTTTGAGCCTAAAAACCCCAGAGCCGAGTTTTGAACCGGGCTCTGATACCAAGTTGAAACACCCCAAACCCGGCCCACGAGCCCAGACCGGATCTGGTATGTTCCTCGTGTAAAACATTTTAATTTCATGTTTATTACTTCAGAAAATTTAGGGTGGTTTTATAAAAATACCGAGTTATTTTGGGGTTTAATATTTAATTCAAAAATCGTTTGCGTTTAGGTGTCTAAACATTTAAAATTCATTTTTAAGAAAAATTGCTTAAACTTTAAATTTATAAAATTCAGTATCATACTAAATAATTAAAATGCATGCATAAATGATTTTCTACTAGTGGCCTTAATACATCAAAACAAAACCCAAAATAAATCCAAAATACTTGAAAATAGAAAGTCCAAAATAAAATAATTTGTGGTCGAGCATGGCCACCACTTGAGCTCCCGCCGACCCGGTCCATCACCGAGTGTCACCCAAAAATATCCCACAACGGGGTGAGTCAAACAGACTCGGTGTGTACAACCAACACTAAATCCCAACGATTCGTGCATAACAATTCATACAGTACAAATAGCAATTAAATATAATGATGCAATCCCGAACCCAAACCTAGATAACCATCCGCTACACATCACCCGCATTCAACCATCACACCGTGGGATTACTAAATCGACCCACCCATCCGCTTACACATCATCAAGGCGATCGCCGCAGACGACTAGCACATCGCCTTATAAATTCGTGGCATAGCCACCAGATAATATATTTTGTGACATAAGTCACCACATTCGCTTATTGTGACATGAGTCACCACATTCGGATTATGTGACCGAAGTCACCACATTCAGATATTGGGGTATAAAACCACCAATCACTTCCCTTTCATAATCACCCATATGCCCCATGTCATACAAATCATGCAATTATCATGGCTTAGGCCTTATTTCACATTCTTATCAATGTTCACATACATGCCATATTCCACATGTTCATAACATTTATTAACATGATGCTAAGATTACGTGCACTGAATACTTTGTACCATTGCATGGTACCTTAGCCCACTTTTCATATTATTATTAACACATATATTAAAATAATATCAGTAAATCAATCAAGATTCAAAGTGTGGGGGTACACACTGGTTTATTTATCGCTTTCATCGAAATCCCAAAAATCCCGATCTAACGCTTTAGATCCTTAATTCCTACATTTAGTCAATCGCTTAATGCTTAGCAAAAGCCTATTCGGCTATATGATCAAATCCCGAAGGATTATTTCAACCAAAATCCTTACCTTGCTGCCGATTTGATTACTAATCAAATCCCGAAACATTGTAGTATTTCCTCCTTAAAATCTGCTAACACTAGATCAATTGACTTGGTTAGTTTTCGGCTTTTGAATAAGTAAGAAGTAGATCTAAGTCACTAAATAGGACCTTGGTCGAATATCACATGCACTTACCTTGTGGATCTAAATATCCCGAAATAGCTACTTGACTATGGTATCTGCCGAAACCCCCATAGACATGTGTTAGATCCAAAACTAACATTTAATCACAATACATGGCCTTTGAAATCCAAAACACAACCCCTCAACATATCTTCCAAAATCTGGATTACCCTCTCGATCACGATCCGATCATGATGAAATGCCGATCAAATCCAACCTTGTACCCAATGCCCGATGCAATGCTTTCCAAAACCTTGACGTGAATCTAGGATCCCTATCTCGAGATAATCGACACCGCACCCCATGTAGTCTCAACGATTTCTACCACATACAACTTAGCCAACCTTTGAAGTGAGTAATCAATCCGACCCAGATAAAATGAGCAGACTTTGTCGATTTCCATCAACAATTACCCGCATCGTATCCTTCTTGCTAGGCGTAAGGGGTAGCCCACTAACGAAATCCATCGTGATCCTTTCCCATTTCCATCGCTGCGAATTTTTATCGGCCGCAATGCACCGAAGGTAATCGATGTTCGGCTTTGACGGCCGCACGCCGACACTTACAAATTCTCGTTATTTCCCGCTGCGACCACCACCGTAATCGTTTCCGCAAATCTCTCGGTGACATCTTACTACCTCCGTGGATGCATAGCGATGGGCCGCCATGAGCTTCTCAAGAATCTTTCGCTTTAACTCTACATCTCTTGGCATACAAACTTTCCTTGGAAACATAACACTCCATCGCTACTCAAGCTATACCCTCTAATCCACCATTCTCGCACTTGCAAATACCGAGCACTTCGCACGCCATCCACTAATCGCTTTTTCCTTAACTGGTTTACCCATGTCGCCTTCACTTGCGCTTCGCTACCGACTTCGTCATCATACGACTAAGGTGGGCAAACATGGATCTTAAATCTGCTACCACCTTACGGCTCAACACGCCACCACTACGTTAGCCTTACCCGATGGTACTCAATCGAAAGCAAACAGAATCCTTCAACATTTCAATCCACCTTTGTCGCCTCAAATTCAATTCATTCTGAGTGAGCAGTATTTCAAACTCTTATGATCCGTGTACACTATAGACTTCTCCCCATACAAGTAATGTCTCCAAATTTTCGTGGTGAAAACCACGCAGCCTAACCTGATCATGCGTTGTAATTCACTTGTGGGGTCTCAATTGCCGAGAAGCATACGCTACTACTTTCCCCTCTTGCATCAAAGACACATCCTGCATCAAGATGCGATGCATCACACTAGACCGTAAACTCCTTCCCGCTTCAGCCGAATCAAACCGAGCTTCACAAAATCCTCTTTAACTTCTCAAAACTCTCTCCTGCTTGTCCGACCACACAAACGAAACCCCTTTCCTTAACAATTTGGTTAACGCATACGCAATCAAGGAAAACCCTTCCACAAACCTTCAGAGTACCTCGCTAAAACCGTAAAGCTTCAATCTCCGCTACAGCACTTAGGTGATTTCATCCAACACCGCTTCAATCTTCCGAGGGTCTACCCTAATCCTCACCGACACCACATGACCCAAGAAAGTAATCTCTCAACGAGAATTCGCACTTACTAAACTTTGCGAACAACCGCTTCTCCTCGTAATCTGCAGAAACCACACGTAGATGTTCATCATGCTCCTCCTCGGACTTCGAGTACACCAGAATATCATCTATAAACACCACAACCGATCCAAATACGGTTGAAAAACCCGATTCATCATATCCATGAACGCTGCTGGTGCGTTAGTCAATCCAAACGGTATTACCAAGAACTCATAGTGCCTGTAACGCGTACGAAACGCCATCTTATGGATATCCGCCTCCTTAACCTTAAGTTGATGATACCCCGACCTCAGATCTATCTTAGAGAAGACCGATGCTCCTTGCCGGTCAAACAGGTCGTCTATCCTTGGCAATGGGTACTTGTTCTTAATCGTCAACTTATTCAACTGATGATAATCTATACACATTCGCATCGATCCATCCTTCTTTTTAACAAAAAGCATCGGTGCTCCCCAAGGAGATACACTTGGTTGGATAAAACCCCGATCTAACAGCTCTCGAATTTGCGCTTTCAGCTCCACCAACTCCTTCTGGTGCCATCCTATATGGGGCAATAGACACCGGCGCGGTTCCGGTGCAAAGCAGTCTATACCAAACTCCACTTCACGATCCGAGGTAGCCTCTAAGCTCTTCTGGGAACACATCGGTAAATTCCTTCACTGCTCTGGACATTCCCCCGCTTGATTCCTTGGCCTCCAATGCACAAACATGAACCTTGAACGCCTCACATCCCTTCCTCACCATTTTCTCACCTCAAAGCGAGATACCACATTGGATAAGTAATTCCTTCTATCACCTATCATCACCACCTCTTCACCCTCAATGCAGACCTCAACACCATGCGCTTGGTCAGATAGCCCGCACTTGCTTGGTACTTCACTCAGCCATCCATACCCAAGATCAAATCGAACTCCCCAAATGGCGCTCCATCGATCAGCCAAAAACACTACCCTGAAGTTCTAGAGGTACCTCCTTATACGCTTTATCCACTACTACAGAGTGACCTAGAGGCTAATTACAAATCATCCGCCTAGAAGAAACCTCATACGCTAAGTTCATAGTTCCCACTATACTACTAGCAACATAGGAGTGCGTTGAACCAACATCTATCAAAGTAGTATAAGGCAATCCAAAAATTAAGAACGCATCTTATGACATCCGCCGCGGCCGCCCTCCTTCCGCCGCCATGCGCATAGACCAACCCCGGGCGTCTTGCATCGTATTATTCAGACTTCCTGCGGTGCCCCACGACACTCGTCCCTATCGCTACCACCCCGGCCGATCCTCGACCCTCTCGCAGGGTTGCTAACCATCTCTCCGAATTGTGTACGCCCTTGACCTCGGGATCGAGTCCTACTCGACCTCCACGGACAATCCTTTATCCGGTGATCCATCGACCCACACTCGAAGCACCCTCTTTTCCCGTCCAACACTCTCCGAATGAGGCTTCCCACATTGAGCGCACTGTGGCGCCACCGAGTAGCGAAAGAGGTGCTTTGCGGCTTGACTCGATCCGCCAAATCTAACTCCTTTTCTAAGGATTCCCAGTAGACCCTGATGTCCCAAAACTTCTCTTATCCCTATTCCTGTTTTGATTCTGCCTCTCGATCCGTTTCACCTCTTTAACTATCTTGGCCTTTTCCACCAGGACAACAAATTCTCTTTGCCACTGGTGGAGCAATCAACACTGTAGCTCATCTCTCACCCCGCCCTCAAACTCGACACATGGGCCATTGTTCTCAGAGCCACGATACCCGGGCATAATATTTCAACCTTAAGAATTTCGCTCATATTCGTGATACTTACTTACTCCTCCGGACCAGATTCAAGAATGCCTCAGTTGTCATCTATATAACAAGACCCGATGTACTTCCTGCGGTAAGTCGCGCTTAAAGAAATCCCAAGTGATATCATCGACCATCGCACCATCCCCGATCGTGAGCCACCACCGATAAGACTCATCCCGGAGAAGAGACACTATCCCTTTCGCCTTCTCCTCACCGTAAAGTCCAAATCATCCATTATGTGCCTCGATTGCCTCTAGCCAAGCATTTAGTCGTGTTGGGAGCTACACCGTAAATACCCCTAAATACTCTCGCTCCATTAGCCCTGAGTCATTCGCATACGCATTTTTGAGCCCCTGCCTCCAACGCTCGCACCAAAGAACTCTCCAGACCCGCAAAGACGCCTATGACACACTGCGTCATCACCACTGCCGTCGATCCTAAAAATTTTGCGCCCACAAATGGCGCACTGGCGCACTCACCGTCTCGACCCATGACCGGACCTTACCGGGTTCCGACACGTAATCCTACCCCTACCACGCCCACGCACATTACGCCGCGCGCCTCGAGTGCTCATGACTAGCGCTCACGCCATAATCGTAATTTTATGAGTTAGCTTTCTTCCACTATTTATTACTACACGCCTTATGAGAAATTTATTAGAGTAGTTTCTTCCCGCAAGTTCATACAATCTCTACGACTTCAGCTTTCTAAAGTAAAGGTCCTACTACTAGCATTCATAGTGCAAGCATTTAACTCATGTAAATGAAGAGTTAGGAGACTTACCGTCCGCGGATTGGTGCCGAGACTCAGTGCCATGCGTGCCCAAAACATGTTCCTCATTCAACCATTTTGCAACCCCTTTATATAACATTTTGGGCCTCAGCCATAGCCGAGCTTTTGAACTTGGCTCGATACCACAATTGTAACACCCTAAACCCTTGGCCAAAATGCTACGACCGACCTGCATGTCACGTAAAAAAATGTTTTGGAAAACGAGTTGTCGCCTCCAATGTTGAAAAGAAAACCTTTGATTTTATAAAACCCGAGTTGTGTGAAGCTAGTGGTTAAAATTCTTTGAAACTTAGTTTTGAAGAAGACAAGTGTTACCTTGTTATTATTGCGTGTTTGATAAATACCCGACGGAAAAATTTTGGAAATCCTGTGAATTCGTTAAAATTTTGAAAATGTCCACTTTACGAGTTTATTAGGCATGTCTTTAGTGTTTAAACGCTTGGTTTATAGAAATGTAACAAAATGAATAACCCCAAAATAAAAATTGAAATGGCCTTATTACATAACCAAAATCCAAACTTAAGATAAAATAAATCCAAAATAATCATTAAAGTAAAAACTCAAGTAATGAGCATGGCCACCTTGAGTCCATTCTCGCCCACTCCGCGATCTAGGAATTATCTCGCAAAATGTAATGGAAGGGGTGAGTCACCGAGACTCGGTGTATAAATCCCCATCCCCAAAGATGTTAAGCTCTCACACGCTTTATATGCAACATGTATGTCATGCAATCCATCTAACCCATCCATTCGGAACACCCAATTTCTACCCTTTGTGGCACTCTAGCCATGGTGGTACTTAACCACCCGTGACCAAGTCACAATAATCATGTGTGGGCCAACCCACTTGTGATACCTCTAACCACCGGTGACAATCCTTTATATCGACATGCTGGGCCAACCCCATCGTGGTACCAAACCACCGGGACGAGTCACAGAAATAAGTTTATGTGGTACCTAACCACCGGTGGTTCCAAACCACCGAGACTTAGTCACAAAATATTAATATGTGGGGCCAACCCACTGTGGTACCTAACCACCGCGATAAATCGATAATCATACCTTCCCCTCCTCTCATCATACCCATACTCATGAACATATGCTTTTAATACAACATCATCATGCTTAACATTTAGAGAAATCAAATATGACATATGCAGATTTAACAGAGACAATTAATGTTAGCCACCAAAATAGACTTACCCGAGTCCTTACTTTTACCCACAAGGGTAACTTATCGATTCCTACAGCTTATTTCTCGCTTGGACAGATCACAAATAATAGCACATTAAACATATGAAGTGTGTAAGAGTTACACACCTATTACT